>BSBK01004046.1:0-737500 GCA_027943335.1 Chamaecyparis obtusa | reverse complement strand
GTCCTAATTGAGTCTAATTAGATCTAATAGGTCATAATTGAATCTAAGTGTCCCTAATTGAGTCTAATAGGTCATATTAGGTCCTAATTGGTCCTAATTGAGTCTAATTAGATCTAATAGGTCATAATTGAATCTAATTGGTCCTAATTGAGTCTAATAGGTCCTAATTGGTCCTAATTGAATCTAATTGGTCCTAATTGAGTCTAATTAGATCTAATAGGTCATAATTGAATCTAAGTGGCCCTAATTGAGTCTAATAGGTCATATTAGGTCCTAATTGGTCCATATTAGGTCCTAATTGATCCTAATTGAGTCTAGTTGGTCCTAATTGAGTCTAGTTAGTCCATATTAGGTCCTAATTGGTCCTAATTGAGTCTAGCTGGTCCTAATTGAATCTAATAGGTCCTAACTGAGTCTAGTTGGTCCTAATAGAATCTAATAGGTCCTAATTGAGTCTAATAGGTCCATATTAGGTCCTAATTGGTCCTAATTAAGTCTAGTTGGTCCTAATTAGATCTAATAGGTCATAATTGAATCTAATAGGTCCTAATTAGGTCCTAATTGGTCCTAATTGAGTCTACTCAAGGTCCTAACTGAGTCTAGTTGGTCCTAATTAGTCCTACTTAGGTTCTAATAGGTCCTAATAGGTCATAATTAGTCCTAATAGGACCTATTAGGTCCTAATTAGTCCTAATAAGTCCCAATAGGTCCTAATTAGTCCTAATTAGTCTTAATAGGTCCTATTAGGTCCTAATTAGTCCAAATAGGTCCTATTAGGTACTAATTAGTCCAAATAGGTCCTATTAGGTACTATTTGGTTCTAATTAGCTCTAATTGGGTATAATTGGCCCTAATTGGGTCCTAATAGGTCCTATTAGTCCTAGAATAGGTCCTAATTAGTCCTAATAAGTCCTATTAGTTCAAATAGGTCTACAATCAAGTCTAGTTAAGTCTAATAGACCTACAATATCACATTTACATGAACATTAAGATAAGTCTTGACCATCAACTTAAAATATCTATCTATCTAGACATCTTAGACATACCTTATTTCTGACGATGATATCTTTCTCATGATTCTTCACGTAGTCTTTGTTCAGTCTCTTCTGAATAATGTCATGTACTTTTGTTTAGCCTTCTCTTTTTATTTCCCATCACAACTTAGAAAATTATTCCGTGCCAAAATGTTTTTCTTCTCCTAATTACGAATTAATTTATAGCTTTCAAATTTAAGAAATGAAAAAAATATACATTTATTTATACCTAATTCTTATTAACCGGAAATGCCACCAAAAAGGCCGACATTACTTTCGATCGAAAGTCAAAACTTGACTTTCTATCGAAAGTAAATGACTTTCGATCGAAACTGGGTTAGTATTAACTAAAATTTCCATTTTTGGGCAAAGTACTTTCGATAGAAAGTAGTTTCGATCGAAAGTCTCTGGTTTGAGCCATGGTTTCAAGTTTTCAAGAGATTCTAAGAATTTCATGGCTTCAGGCCTCAAGCGCACTGATCAAATGGATGAATAAGAAGACATCCTTTTTCATTCAACAAGTACTCAGAACTAGCTTTCAAACGGTTATATATTTGACTATTTTTAAATTTATTATGTGTATGGTTTTTGACATTAAATGAATGTAGGTTTTTTATCAAATATAAACCTCTGAGTTTGATGTTCAATTAAAAATAGTAAAACAAGGGAAAAAAAAATAGAAAAATAACAGTGCCCTCCGCATTTGAGTCTACTTTCTATTAAAAAAATAATAATTGAAATTCGATAAAGACATAATAAGTTATAAGCTATCTAGTCAAGACAGGTCAAAATTTTGGTTTAGTCAACTTCAAACATTAATAAAATATGCAATAATAGTGATAATGTCGTCAAACCAATTGCATGCCCTCTGTATGGATGTTACAAAACTAAATTCAAAAGAATCATATTCATATCTATTTTACAAAAAAAAGTTATGCTCTATGAAAACAGTGTCACTATTTGAAAATGACGTTTTCAAGACCATACAAGTTTTCATGGGAGAAAGAAAAAAGTATTCAAATAAATTAAAAAATAAAATAAAAATAAAAATTTAGAAACTAGACAGAAAATCCTAAAAGACTCTAATTTACTTCATCCTCCGATTTCGAGTGGTTCAACGGTAATATGCATTTGAATCTGAAAGTTTTTCTCAAAATGTAGAGTTCAGTGTCCGTTCAGGCTAAAAAGTGTAACCCACTATTGTGGGTTCACCCCAATACAAACTAAGAAAGGAATTTTGAAAGCTCTTTATCTTAAAAATGTACAAAACAAACTTCAAAGATAATACATTCTCAACTAGAGGCAACCAACACATGTAGAAAACTTAAGATGCATAAGGGGAAGTGTCATCACATGATTCAACACTAGAGTTATCCTGGCAGTCTCTCTGGACCCCAACCTCCTAGTGGCTTTATGTGGTATCAGTAACCTCTCATACAGAGAAGGCTACCAACTTTGTCTCATCTAATCCACACAGACATCCAACATCTTCTCACAAACCATCCTAGCCTATACTAGTGCTCAAAGCATGGGTGAGAAACACATGCATTTTATTAATTCATTTTAAAACTCTCAATGTGCATGTAAATAAGTTATCACTTTATTAAGTAACTTGCAAAGGATACCCAAGCAGCTACTTCCGGACTTTGACACCTCCAAGGAAAGTCACTTCCCCTCTAATAGGTGTAGATAACATACCATAAACTCATAAGTCTCAAATTAATTTCATAGATCTCATTAAAGTACGATGATCAAATATCAGTTCCATAGATGCCAACATGAACGTACATTGATCCTCAAACCAAACATCACAAAATCTATACTCGTCCTCAAACCATAACATCATAAAAATATACTCTCTCAAATAATTCACAAACTAATAAGCTTAAAATAAATAAATAATAGATAAAAAAATTGAAACCATGTTATCACATTACAAACATTGTAAATATCTATGCCACAGTAAAGAGGTAAATCCACAAACCTCTGATAACAATTTCTAAAAGTCAACTAAATGCTACCCATACCCATAATCAAACACAACAATTAAAAAGTCTAATAATAAACACATCAATATTAAATTATCAAAGAATATTTAATTATATATCATTATTATTATTATTTTTATTTTTCTAAAATAATTCTCGTGTGTGAATTTTAAAAATAGTTAAATTTTTTATTATTTTTTTAATAAATTTTTTTCTAAAAATAGAATTTCCAAATATAGAATATCGCTACATGTAAATCCTATTTTTTTCTAAAAATAGAAATTCTAAATATAGAATATTGCTACATGCAAATTCTATTTAAAAAAAAAAAAAAATACTACTACATGCAAATAAACACATCTTTTAAAATAATAAGCAGGTGAATATATCTTTCTTAAATAATATGTAACTGAATATATCTCCTTAAATAATATGTAGTTGAATATATCTTTCTTAAATAACATGCAACTGAATATATCTTTCCTAAATAAGATGCAACTAAATACATTTTCCTTAAATAACATGCAACTGAATATATCTTTCCTAAGTAACATGCAATTAAATATATCTTTCTTAAATAATATGCAACTGAATATATCTTTCATAAATAACATTCAATTAAATATATCTTTCTTAAATAACATGCAACTAAATATATTTTTTCTTAAATAACATGCAACTAAATATATCTTTTCTTAAGTAGCATGTAAATAAATATATCTTTCCTCAATAATATGCAACTGAATATATCTTCATTAAATAACATGCAACTATATATATATATATATATATATATATATATATATATATATATATATATATATATATATATATATATATATATATATATATATATATATATATATATATATATATATATATATATATTCATTCCTTAAATAACATGCAATTGAATATATCTTTCCTAAATAACATGCCACTAAATATATCTTTCTTAAATAACATGCAACTAAATATATCTATTCACATATGCAAATCTCTATTATTTACATGCACATATCTATATTTCTATTTCAAAAGTAAGCATTTTCTCTAAAAATGAAGTTTTTCAAAACCCTCAAAACTATGGAAGGCCATAATTGAAAATAAATCAAAGCAAAATTTTAAAAAAAATCTTAATCGAATTTTCCTTACAAAAGATTCCCTAACATTCTTGATTATCAAAGAAACACATATTTTTAACAAACACCCATCATTTACACACAAGATCTAATCAAATACAAAGAAGACAATGATTTCAATGGGCAACTTTAAAGATTTAAAAACCCTACCTTAACACACAAAGCTGAATCAAAAATCAATTCCAAGTTTTGAAAATTTAAAGTTTTCAAAAATACCAAAACTTTAATCCTCCAAAAATTTGTCAAGAGAGAATCCTTCAAAACCTAATTGAATAATCTCCCCAAATGGTCTCCTAGCTATCTTATATAGAAAACCCAGATACCAGAGTTGAAAAATATAACTCTAAAATAACAAAATAGAACTCAACTGTTTAAAATAATAAAGTTGTTAACTCTAAATCAGATAAATAAGAACTCAACTATGACCTCGTTTTTATCAATTTTAATTTATTAAAAGAATTATTTATTTAATTTCTTCAATTTTAAGTCACTTGAACTCAACTTGATTTAAAAATGTTAGATTCTACTTTTGTAATAAAATACTTTTTAAGTTGCACAATTTATTTTTAATTAATTTAAAATATGCAACTCGACTGATACCACTTAATTCAAATTACACATTTAAATTTAATTTGTATTTAATAATTATAAAATTTAGTAGTTAATTAATTTTGATTTTTAATTAAATTATTATTATTATTATTATTTATCGGTAAAAGGCCGAAGCCCTGTATTTTATTTTATTTATATATAAATTAAGAGTTTTTACATAAAACTCCGTTCAGTGCAGGCGCTGGTAGGAAAGAGCAGGGTTAAGAAAACCTCCAGCCGTGCCTAGGACATAAGTCCTGATATTGATACAAAATTTCCATGGGCATTCCCACGACTCGATAACTATCGAGATTTTTCAAAAATACATTCTTTCAGTGGGCATACCCACTGCTTGATGCTTATCAAGGTTTTAAAGTTACATTTATTACATTGCTGATTTTAAGGATATAGCTTTATGTTTCATACATTTAGATTATTAACCCTGTAGGTATCTGTTCTAGAGCCTTCTGTGGTACAGTGGTTTAAGTGCCTGCTTGAGAATATCCTCCTGAAAAGCACATAAGAAATCTTCCATTTTGTGTAGTTAAAGATCTACATTATAATTAAGACTATAATATATTGAGAAAACTATCATTATTATCTTCCTCCAGAGTTATATCTTTAAAATACCTGTCTCACTATAAAAGACATAGAATCTTAACCAACCCAATCTTGTAAAATCTATGATATAAATCTGTTACCATTACTTTAGATTTAAAAGGCCTGAAATATTTTAGATAGATGCTCATTCAGTAGACTAAACCCAAACAAACAACCTATAGATCTTTTTAGAGGCTATGTTAGACTATCCTTCTTTAAAAGGTTATTTCAGAGTTTAATCCAAATAAAATAGCAACCCAAAACATCTTAATCGAATATCAAAGTCAATAAAAAAGCCAAGTCATATGAGCCAAACCAATATATGAGGTATAAAGTCCCTAGCTCGACTAAAAATTCTTCACATCTGTGGTTTAAGCCCTTTATGTTTATGCACTCAGGTCTCCTTGCATAGCCTAAAAGGTAAAAACATATAAGCTTCGAGGGTAATACATGAAACCTTTCTATTCCCCAAAAGTAGAAACTAATAAGATCTACCATCAGTCTATGCATAACTATCCTAAACAAGACCACGAGGAGCATTAACATTTATAGAAACCCCTGCATAACTATCAGTCAAATGATGAAAAGTAAAGGTCTCTATTCCAAAGTTAACTCCAAAGATTCTTTTATGACTATAATCCTTAATCAGATGAGAGATAAGGGAACATATATATATATATATATATATATATATATATATATATATATATATATATACACCTCTCTGTCTACATTAGAGTTACTCTCGGAGATAATTGTCTAGAGAGCTCAAGCATATACAGCTTTTCATTTTTTCAGATGCATATATATATATATATATATATATATATATATATATATATATATATATATATATATATATATATATATATATATATATATATGAGAGCTCACGTTCTGAATAGAGTTTGATTAGCCTCTTTGATTGATCTTTCTAAATAAGGAATAAATATAGTACTCCATCTCTTCTGATATTTCCACAAAACCATACATTTCCCCATTATGGTCTGAATCTCTCGAAATAAATATACAAAATATCATCAAACATTGCTAATTTTTAGTGCAATACATAAGGTGCATTGAGTTCGACCAATTGCAACTAAAGTACATAGTTTATAACATAAATCAATATTCTAGTTTCAATGCTATTTTTTTTTTAACAGATACTCCAATCTTATGCTTGTGCTGAATATTATTCAAGGATTTAATTAAATTATTTATTTAATATATATAATTAATTAATTCATATTATTTAATTAATTTTATATTTAATATTTTAATGTATCATAAGGTGTAATTATTTGATCTCAATTAATAAATCTTAACTAGTTCCTCAATCTATTCTAACACCAAAACCACATCAAACCACATGACATGCAACAATGAAGCAAAATTGTCTAAACTAAAATGTAACAATCATGCCTAAAGGAAGAGCTAAAGAATTTGCATCGCCTTGATGAATTAGATAGGTAGAAAATTAGATAATTGTAAATACTATTTTATGACAATTAATGGCTTAGGTTGGGATTGGACATGTATGTTATCTCTCCTCTTACCATTGAGATATTGTGATAGAGCACACTCATCCTGGCAATTCAAGAAAGTCGATGCTCAGTGCCTGAAATCTTGCATAAAAGATGAATGTATATACATGTATAAATAAATAATAGATAATGGAAGGGATCAACTAATCATGTGGATCTCATAAGTAACTATGACTTCGTCCCTCAACTATATTATGCACATTAAATAGAAATATAAAACATACACGCCAACCATACACATGCAAGTATGAGGTCAGTAAAATCATAAACATAAATATACATAACATCAAATTTATCTGAGTATTTAATACACACATGAAAAGTGGCCTAAAAAGTTTGGTCAATTAAACTAAAAAACAAACTATGGGAGGGGTATTACATCCACATCCCCTAGAATTAACTTACCCTTGGAAGCCTGCAAATAAATAAGGATATATATGCATCCCTCAATCACGAGACATTCTACTAAGACAAAAGACAAAATGATATATCAAAACAAGTTAGAAAATAAGGACATGATAAATAGTCATCAAGAGCAATATAATTTTGGTTTAAGAATAAACCAAAAATCACATTGGTCAATGATTCATTATTTAACAATTTAAATAGATCTAGATCTTTATTCATTCATCATTATATAAAATATCTAATAATTAATTGTATAAAGGACACAATCGTATCTACATCAAATAATAAGTTGAGAAGTTCCTGCAAACCTATTTAATACAACAATCATATAAAATCTAGTATGAACATACAAGTCTAATGCCATACCTCTAGAGTCATAAACAATAGTCTAAAATACAAAAGAGTTATATTTCTAAGTTTTATTTTAAATTTTCAACTACTAGATATCTAATGGGCATATAAATTCTTAGAGTTCTTAGTGTAGAAACTCGGGCTTTGATACCAAGTGTAATGCCCCGCTAGGGAACTCACGAGAAATTAATCTAAAACATGTTACTAAATTTACAGAATAATTTTTTTTTCTTAAAAGTTTACAAACAATAATGAATAACAGTGCAAAAACAATATAATATAAGACAATACATACTTACATTTATGTAACTCATTTACAGATTACATATCTCAAGAGTTCCATGACTTAGAAATACATAAGTTAATTAATCTAATAAATGCAACAAATAATATACAATCTCCATAATGCAAAGGAATAACAAGTACATCATCTCATAAATGAAACCTAGTTACATACTATACCATAAGATATACACAATGAAAAAACAAATCAAAGTAAGATTATTAAAGAAAACCCTAATCGAATTTTCCTTGGACAAAATATTTGTTAAGTTTCCATATCAGATTGTATAGCTTTTAATATTTCTTTTACAATACACTTTGTATATGATTTCTCAATATATATATATATATATATATATATATATATATATATATATATATATATATATATATATATATATATATATATATATATATATATATATATATATATATATATATATATATACATATACATATACATATACATATACATATACATATACATATACATATACATATACATATATATATATATATACATATACATATCTATATATATACATATACATATATATATATACATATACATATATATATGTATATATATACATGTATATGTATATATATATATATGTATATGTATATGTATATATGTGTGTGTGTGTGTGTGTGTGTGTGTGTGTGTGTGTGTGTGTGTGTGTGTGTATATATATATATATATATATATATATATGTTAACAAGTAATATTTATTTAAATTGAAACAATCGAATATATGCTGATCGAAAACTTGCATTGATGTGTATATATGCTATGTTTGTCGATCATGAAATATCTTACATATATATGTGAAGACATGTCTCCATGTGTGGAGACATGTCTCTCCATTAACATGTCTCCACTATCCATAATCAACGCTGATAGTTCGGTGTTTTTGTAGCATTTAACTGATACTTATAATCGGTGACAACCCGAGAACAAATGTATTAATAACCCGATCATAATCAGCGATAGTAATTCGATAGGTATTAATCATTGATAACAATAGTAAATGATAAGTTTATCTTCTGATTAATAATATGAGATTATATTAATTTTCTCAATTGTGAATATATGTATATATATCAATATATATATATATATAATAATATCTATTATTATTATTATATATATTGGTGTGTGTGTGTGTGTGTGTGTGTGTGTGTGTGTATTCATTTATTTAATCTAATCTCATAATATTAATATCTCATTCATTTATTATTTATAATTTATTTGATTGATGCTATAATCATTAACACTCCCTCTTAGCTAGGGAGGATCAATCAGTCTAATGTCAACACAAAAAATTGACAACGTCAATCATGTATGATGTAAGCAATAAAATCATCCTCAAGATGTAAGAATATACTCCCAATATGTAGATTGCCTCCATTAGCAATTCTATCCACAAGTTCTCAGGTGGATTGCCTCCATCAGCGATTCTATCCATTTGTTTTCTTAAGTATTGGCCTATCAGAGTGTCAACACGTGACATTCACCAAATAATCAATAAGGTATTGGCCTACAGAATATCAACACATGATATTCACCAAATACCTATCATATATCTATACAAACAACTCATAGACCATCAATGACATCTAACACTTAGTTGTTGATTTACAAGATATATCTATGCAAACAACTTATAGACCGTCAATTTAATGACATCTAACACTTAGTTGTTGCTTTACAAGATGTATCTATACAAGCAACTTATAGACTGTCAATTTAATGACATCTAACACTTAGTTGTTGCTTTACAAGATATATTTATGCAGACAACTCATAGACCATCAACTTAATGACATCTAACACTTAGTTGTTGCATTAATTCATCATGATCTGTTTCAACATTATAAATAAGGTATATCATGATTTAAGTTATTGTAAGATCACCACCTTCCAATAACTTATGCACATACAAGTGATAATCATTTCGAAGTCGTCACTTCCTTATGATGTACAAAGGAGGTAGGCCCATTGAAATCATATAGTCACATGCATATGAACTTTTGAACTCCCTCTGAATATCAATCATCTAATCTCCTCATTAATGATGCTTTTGATGGAGCATCAGACTCTATTTGAATCTGATGTCAATTCACCTTTTCCTGCAAGAGCACCCTCAGAAAATATTAAGGTAAATAGTTCATAAATGATTTTATTTAGATTTATACGATAAATATAGTACAATAATTTGGTATTACTTTGAAGTGTTCTACATTAGTAAAAATGATAGAACCCTCTCTTAATCTAATATTTCACAAGTATTAGAGTACAAGTTTCTCTGTGCAGACTTTGGCAAAAGATGCTTGATGTTTGAGTCTATTTGGGCATTTTGCTGCTGAGTGACCATATTCATCACATCTAAAACATTGCATTTTAGAGTAGTCCATATATTTTCTTTTCCTTTTGAATTTAGGTTTCTTCCTTTTATCAGCTTGAGTTGTGAGAGCCTGAATATCTTCATTAGAGGGCTCTTCACTAACCCCTCTAGATATTAGATTACACTCTTCTTGAATGCAGTCAGCCTTTAGTCGATCAAATTTGGGAAGTTTGGAGTGAGCACTTATTCCTTGTCTAAAGTTTTCCCAAGACTTAGGAAGTCCATTAAAGTCACCATAGTTCATTCTTTACTATCATAGATGTGACCAATAGTTGATAATTGGTTTCTTAATTCCATTATCCTCATAAAATATGAGGTGATAGTCTCTCCCATTCTCATTTTAATATTTGAGAGTTGATTTTTAAGATTAAGAATCCTGCTAGTGTTATTGATTTCATAGATGATCTTTTACTCCATCTACCAATAGTTCCATTGCTTTGGCATTTTCCTTTTCCCATTTTCTCATCTCATTATTCTCAATAGATTTAGGAGGATTTTGAACAATAGTCTTTAACTCATTCTTGGTTAGTATAAGAATCATTCGTAGTTTCCAAGATTCAAAATTTGAAGCACCTTCAAGTCTGTCTTCGAATCTCATTCCGTTCACCATTTTGTGAATACAACTTTTCTAAAATTTATAAACAATTATGATTTGATCTTCCTTCAATTTAATCTGATCTTCCTTCAAGCGGTTAGACTTCTAACGAAGGAACCTTGCTCTGATACCATGTTAAGTTTCCATATCAGATTGTATAGCTTTTAATATTTCTTTTACAATCCACTTTGCATATGATTTCTCAATATATATATATATATATATATATATATATATATATATATATATATATATATATATATATATATATATATATATATATATATATATATATATATATATATATATGTTGAACAATTAATATTTATTTAAACTGAAACAATCGAATATATGCTGATTGAAAACTTGCATTGCTGTGTATATATGCTATGTTTGTCAATCATGAAATATCTTACATATATATGTGAAGACATGTTATTGGATAGACATGTCTCTCCATTAACATGTCTCCACTATCCATAATCAACACTGATAGTTCGGTGTTTTTGCAGCATTTAACCGATACTTATAATCGGTGACAACTCAAGAACAAATGTATTAATAACCCGATCATAATAAGCGATAGTAATTCGATAGGTATTAATCATTGATAACAATAGTAAATGATAAGTTTATCTTTTGATTAATAATATGAGATTATATTAATTTTCTCAATTGTGAATATATATATATATATATATATATATATATATATATATATATATATATATATATATATATATATATATATAATCTCATAATATTAATATCTCATTCATTTATTATTTATAATTTATCCGATTGATGCTATAATCATTAACAATATTCTCTAACATTTTTTATTATCAAATAAACACATCTTTTTAACAAACACTCATCATTTAATCAAAAATCAATTTCAAATTTTGAAAGCTCAAAGCTTTTGAAAATACCAAAACTTTAATCCTCCATAAATTTGTCAAGATAAATTTTTTCAAAACTTAATTGAATTATCTCCCCAAATGGTCTCTTAGCTCTATTATATAGAAAACCCAAATACCAGAGTTGAAAATGCAATCCAAAATAACAAAATAGAACTCACCTCTTAAAAATAATAAAGTTGTTAACTCCAAATCAACTGTTAAAAATAAAAATATTATTTAATAATTTAATAGTAACTTTAACAAATTCAAAAATCATAAAATGCCTTCAACTTATGCCATTTATTTAAGCAAATAAAAAACAACACCTAAAATAAAAATTAATTTTTAAAAAAATATTTAACCTTAACAAAATTAAAAATCATAAAATGTCTTCAAGTTACACCATCTATGCAAAATTCAAATTAAAAATTAAATTTATTAAAAATTTATTTAATAGTTTAACACTAACCTTAACAAAATTAAAAATCAAAAAATATTTTTCATGTTGTGCCTCGACTACTAACCACTTAATTCAAATTGCACATTTAAATTTAATTTTTATTTAATAATTATTGAATTTCTCAATTAATTAGTTTTGACTTTGCAATTAAATTATTTATTAAACATTGATAGTTAATTAATTCTCATTAATTAATTAACCTTATATTTAATATTTTAATGTATCATAAGGTGTAATTATTTAATCTCATTTAATAAATCTTAAGTAATTCTTCAATGTATTTTAACATCAAACCACATGACATGCAACCATGAGGCAAAATCGACTAAACTAAAATGCAATAATCAAGCTTAAAGGAAGAGCTCACAAATTTACATCACCTTGACAAATTCAGATAGGTAGAAAATTAGATGTACTTGTCCACTATTTCTGGATAATTAATGGCTTAGGTTGGGATTGGACCTGTATGTTATCTCCCCTCTCTTACCATTGAGATATTGTGCCGATATTGTGCTAGGGCACACTCATCCTGACAATTCAGGGAAGTTGATAGCTGGTACCTGAAATCCTACATAAAAGATGGGCATGTACATACATGTATAAAGATATAATAGATAATGGCAGAGATTGACCGATTATGTGGATCTCGTAAGCAAGTAACTACGACTCCTTCCCTCAACCATATAAGCCACATCAAACAAAAATATAAAACATACACACCAACCATACACATGCAAGCATGAGGTCAATAAAACTATAAATACAAATATACATAGCATCAAATCTATCCGAGGATTTAATACACACATGAAAAGTGGTCCAAAAGAGTTTGGTCAATTAAATTGAGAAGTAAACTACAGGACCTGTGTATTACATAATCACATAATAACAACATTATGATAGAAGTATAATAATTCTCAATCTAGATAAAATCTACATGCTAACAATCATAATCTAGGTAAGCACTGACACATACCTCAATGAAACCATCAAATCACATCATATAGCCAAACAAGTCATATGCCAACCATAACCACAACAATAATCACAGAATGAACACAAGAATAAACTATATGGGGTGCATCTCACAATGACAACATAATATCATATAAGATGGGGAATAATCAACAAATCTCATAAGGGAGTTAGGCTCAAATCAAATCACTAAGAACATAATGAATCCTCAAAACTTAGTACAAAATTCTCAGAAGGTCTAGCATCATAAATTAGGTATACAACCAACCACAACTCAATGGTTCTCACAACCAAGCATAAGGCATAAACCACATGCTGATGCAACTGCATAAATAAGATCACCTAGAAGGTACAAACCTCTCATGAGTCCAACATGATCATACAATACAAGAATATAAAACCATTGAAGCATAAGATCAACTTAGCCAGTCACATAGGAGTAGCAATAAAGTCAAAGTCATATCCATCATGATGTCACGAAGAATACAAACGAGAGAGGCACTAAATGAATTTTTTTTATGTTGTTTGATATTTCCCAAACTATTGCCAATAGTAATCAGACACTCAACTTCCTTGAATTGTAGGGGAGATATGGAAGGTGCACCTACAAAATGTTAAAGATAATGTTTTTTGATTTAGGGTTGAAGGAAGGGAACCATTGCTTCATGCATTAAAAAAGCCTGTGAAATAACGAAGGTTCCACATTAAGGACTAAACCCTTATCATCCTTGGATTTGAACTTCAAAATAAAGAATGCATCTGCGTGTGGATAAATGTTGATTTCATCTTTCATGTGTTTTTTACAATTAATAATAATCTAGGTATAAAGATTTTGTAAATTTGTCTAGGTTCTCATAAATCTACAAATCATGATGGTAATCGATAGAAAATACTGTCTACTATTGATTAAACTTCCCACATCATCCTCTGTCACCGAGTCTAAGAGAAGAATATTGAAGCGGGCTTTCAAATTACAAGGTGTTCATGCATAAAATAAGCTAGGTGAAGAGGTACTTTGAGGAGATTTGGTTGGAGGCTTGCTCCCCACATGAGACTCTTGGTACAAAGTGGCCTTAAAGTTAGATGCCATATATTCTCCTACATATTTGAGAGATCTACATTTCACTTTAAATAAGGGTTTGGAGGCTTCTCTAAAACTTGTTTGTCAATAGTACTATTGACATCTATGCATCGATCCAACCCAATTATAATCTCGAAAACCAAATCCTCATCCTACCATAGGTCCACATATAGTATGAGCACGACAAAATCCAAAATGCATCTTTGCCCAACAATCTAGAAGCTAAAAGACCAATGCCCTTGGAAGCATTGAGAGCACCCGAGTCTTTTCCATCAAGTCATGCTAGACAAGAGTGAAAACAAACATAACATGACATTGCAAAATAATATAACATAAATCATATAAAATGTATAATAATTTATATGCATTAATCTTGTATTTAAATAATATTCAATATAGAGGTGGTAAGGTAAGTGGGCTTAACCTTGGTGAAAAACTCTATGGTTAAACACATTTGAATTGGAGTAGTACTAGGATAGGTGGCCTCCTAGAAAGGTCCAATCTTGATAAGAATATCACAACCCAATATTTACATTATATTATTTTTATATAATATGCTAAATAATAATAAATAATATCTTATTCTTAATATAAATAATAAATAATCTAAATTATTAACCATATTATATATTTACAAAATAATATTAACATATATAATATTAAATAAATAGTAAATATGTTCAATAAGATTAAATCTTATAAGCAAAAGCTAAATGTGCGTATTCAAGCCAAAGTAGTTGGAATACCATACCATGCAGTTCTCTGAGAGGTGAGTGGCACAAAGTATCTGTGTGGCAGCCTGGTAGGTAAGGAATATTTTGAATCTTTGCTTAGGCCGTGAAACTTTTCAGAGTTTAAACAAACCCTGCTACCCTGTCTGTTTTAGAAATGGATTGTTGTCAGCAAGGTGTACTTTTTATGTATGAAATGTGATCTGCATTGCATGTTTTACGAGTGCGGAACTTCAGTAAGATAGTTGATTTTACCAAGGAAACCATAGGCTTCACCAATTAGCTTAAAGGATCACTCACCGCCTGCTCTCTAATTTAAATAGGGGTGGGACATTAGACCAATTTTCTACTCTTTTTTTCCCACCATGAGAGTTTTCTATCCAACAAATCGAACTGCAAAATTCTATGCCAATCTATCGCTTTAGCCAGCCTAACGAAAAAAATAGTTCTTTTTGGTCAGATTTTAATTTAAATAATTATTTTAATTTAATATTTTGATAGCTGTCCAGAACCCAATCATATCTTTAATGGCCAATCAGATTCCTCGAGCCATCCACTTCCATTGTCCTCAAAGCCAAAACTCCCAGAACTAGACTGATAATTAAACTATAAACTGAGCTTCTGCGACTTCTTTATTTTCTTCAACACCAAAGCCTCATCATATCTGATCAAATCTTCACTCTTCAAAGAACTAAGGCAAAATTATGGAATCTGACTGGTATAAATGATGAGGATTGTGCAGTTGAAGATAGGAATATCATGAACCCTGAATCTCTTTATTATTTTTCTTATCTGTTCGTAGAAATTCCTGACAGCAGTTTGCAGGACCTCAGTATCCTAGTGATTCATCTAGTAATAGAGCCATGCTTCAGAAAGAAAGCAGGGAAGGATTTACTCGATTTCAAATGGGCAGGTGAGAACTTAGGAAGTCGAATTGAGAATGGGGGTAGGGCATTTTTCTCTATAAGGATCGGCCTTTGTTCAATTCCAATTGATTGGGCAGATCATATCATTATCAAGCTGAGGAAGGCCGTCCCCTAATATTTTAAGGTGGATATTCCTCCACACATTAGGAATTAGAGCGGTGGAGGCTGGCTAGGCTAGAATCAAGGTAATCACGAGACGGGGGTACTTGGAGACTCTAGAGACTGGTACCAGTACTGGTACTTCTAATTTCAAAAATAGGAGACAGAGGTACTTGGAGATGTCAATTTTTGTTTAATATAATTCAATAATTTCTGGAAAATATCATGACATAGAACTTTGCAAACAAGAACAGCATTAAAGTTTAACATCAATTTTAGTACATATTTCAGATTAGATTATCATGACATATTGAAATTAAAAAATATGGATAGTTTGATGTTGATACACATGCCAAAGAATATGAGATGAGTGGTTATGAGAAATTTCGTATTGTTCTTCTGAGAGTGGAGAAGGTTTGCATGGATGTGACTCTATAAGATATTTGAGAAGGCTGGAGATACTAAATATTTCCAATAGTTGAATTGATGTTATGCAAAGATCTCGTATTGCCATCTTGGTGACCTCTTTAAAAGAACAATGGTTAGTAAATCATGATGCCACAAGAAAAGTGAGTAATTGTACATCGTTGATGAGTCTTTCCAGAGAGTCAATTGAGGAAATTGATTAGAAGACTATAGTGGCTATCATTATCATTACTGACAAATAACTAATAATGATTTTGTAAGGGTGATGATAGAGGATAAGAATTAGAGTTTTTTATAATGTCCTATGCCCTATGTCTTTTGGTGGGAGATGTCAATTTCTGGTTGGGAGACTTTGGAGATGACAACCAAAAAAACTCTTTGCATCGTGACGTATCCCAGGATGCCTTCGGTATCAGAGGTCTCTAAGACGTGTCTTAAGGGGTAGGAGATGGGTCTCCTGGCAACTATGGCTAGAATAAAAATTGGGTCGGGTGTAATGTCCCGTATTAGGACTTTCCTCGATTTACCCTAAAATTCCGAACTAGGATTTGGATTGCACTTGGAAATGACAATTTGTAACATTCCCTACTAGGAGGCTGCCAATTCCCAATAATTAACTTATATCACTTATGCCATTAAATCAGGTTAAACTAAGAAACAATTAAGAATTCGTGATACATTTGATAGCTAGCATACTCAGTCTGAAATTCCTTATTCCTCTCCTAATCAATAACCTTAAAAAGGATGGGGATTTACTTGTCCTTAGGGCACTTGGACACCAATCTACAAATAGGCTCCCTCAAGGCTTATGGAACACATATTTATACCTATTATGAGACTTCTCCCTCAAGGTTTTGTGTGATTTATGTCCTTACCCCATCTTGGGACTTTCCTCCTACATTACGAGGTTCTAATCCATCTCTCCCTGACAAAACCAACCTATCCTCTTAACAGTGATAGTGAGGGTTTAAGGAATAGGCTATGTATATATTATTATGTCATGTATTACCAATATGCACACACATAAAATAAAACATATCATATATATAATCCTAATTTTATTATTATTATCCGATACATACATACACACACGTGCACACAGACACACGTAAGGCCATATAAAGGGTCCTTATTGTTGGAAATAATTTCTCCCAAGCAATGGTCAACTTATCAATTTGACCACCGCCTTTGCTCACCAACTTTCTTCCTCAACTCGGCAACTGTATTTGATTTGTGTTTATCTTATCTCTTTACAGATAATCATATATCAGATTTATCCTTATCAGAAACTGACAGGATGATGTTTATCTATTATATAATTTGGGCTTATCTTCACAATTGCCGTGTAATACAAGCCAGCAATGTAACTGCCTCTTTTTAGTTATAAATAAAAAGATGCCAATATGTAATGAGGCTGTGTAATTTCAGTTATTGAGAACTCTGCAGAGTTCCATGCTTGTAATTCTATATATTGAATCAATATAATTCTGCTGTAGCAGATTTGATGAGCATTTCGGTTTATTCGTTGTGTTTTGTTTAATCATGATTATGATTTATTCATTTGTTTAGATTCTGCCTTCTTAATTCTCAATCGATCTACGCATCCACCTCTTACAATTGCTATCAGAGCCAAGTTGAAGATTTTGAGTGTGAAGAGTGTTTGTAATAGTGAAGAAATTGTTGTTATTATTAAGGGGGAGTTTAAAGAAGCCGCTGGGTGAAAAGTGTTGAAGCCTTCTGTATAGAGACATTCTGAAGCTGGCACTTTATGAAGAAAAGTTGCCAGGGATATTATCCAGTTGCTGGTATATAAGGTACTCAAATCAGTCGTATTTTTATATGGGATTAGTCCTTACAATAATTGATAGAGAGGTTGCAAAGAGTTTTGTTGTAGTTATTAAAGGAGAGCCATTCAGTATGAAGGTGAGTTTAATCACTTGTTGCAATGGGAAAGTTACGTAAAAAAGTGTTGAAAGAAAATGCAAACTTTAGTTGTGAAATGGATCTTTTGAAAAAGGAATTAATGGAAGTGAAGAAAAGTAACTCTATGATGATAGCAACTATATAAGAGAAGCAAACAGAAAAATACAATTTTTTAGAGGAAAATTGTGATTTTTCAAAACAATTGAACAATGTTGAAGAGAAAAATGAAAAGTGAGAGGAAAAGTTAAAATTGTTTGAGGAGGTAAAGAAAATGAATGAAGATTTAGAAAATAAACTAAAGAGATTAGAAGACGAGAATAGTTTGTGTAAGAAGGAAAATGAAAAATTAAAAGAAAAGTTCAAGTTTTCTGAAAATTTGGAAGAAAGTTTAAAGAAGTTGGAAAAGGAAAATAGTTTACTGAAGAATGAAGTAGTAAAGTTGCAAGAACAAAACTGTCAGTTGAGTCAGATGCTTGCAACATGTCAGAAGGAAAGTGAAAGTTCAAAATCAAAGAAATCAGTATGTGATGTTTCGTGTGACACAAAAGATTATTTATCTTCTTCATTTGGTAAGTGTGATTTTGCGATGTTGTTTGTGATAAAGATTGTCAAGATGAAGATGGTATCATTGTTAGTTGTGATGATAATGCATTTGAGTTTACAAAAGCTTCTAAGTGTTTTGACAGTAATATTGGTTTGAAAATAATGAAAAGAATGGGTTATAAAGGTAAAGGATTGGGAAAGTATGGGCAAGGAATTAGAGAGCCCATTGAGCCAGTGACGAGACCAAAGATTGAAGGTCTTGGATTTCTCAATGAGAAGAAAAGTATTAATGTTGTTACAAACATTCCAAAATTAAACAGTGCAGTTCAAAGAATTCAGTGTTCACTGTTCGCATTGCCACAGAAGAGGACAAATAAAAGACATGTGTTGGGATATTCATCCTTGTAGCGTATGTGGTTTAAAGAATCATTCTGAGAAGACCTGTTTGAAGGATTTCTGTAGCAATTGGATGAAGATTAGATAAATGAATCATTGTTGAGAAAAGATCTGAAGATCATAGAGGTTGTTTGAATCTATCAAACAAGAAAAGGGTTGGCAATACATTGAAGACATGGTTATGGACAGAAACAAAAGAAAGACAGTAGTTAGGAGAAAAAGACTTTGTGAATACTGAAGCATTCTTGGTCGAAATTAAGGTGGAGTATTGGAAATAATTTCTCCCAAGCAATGGCTAACTTATCAATTTGACCGCCGCCTCTGTTCACCAATTTTGTTCCTCAACTCGGTAACTGTATTTGATTTGTGTTTATCTTATCTCTTTACAGATAATCATATATCAGAAACTGACAGGATGATGTTTATCTATTATATAATTTGGGCTTATCTTCACAATTGCCGTGTAATACATACAAGCCAGCAATGTAAGTGCCTCTTTTTAGTTATAAATAAAAAGATGCCAATATGTAATGAGGCTGTGTAATTTCAGTTATTGAGAACTCTGCAGAGTTCCATGCTTGTAATTCTATATATTGAATCAATATAATTCTGCTGTAGCAGATTTGATGAGCATTTCGGTTTATTCGTTGTGTTTTGTTTAATCATGATTATGATTTATTCATTTGTTTAGATTCTGCCTTGTTAATTCTCAATCGATCTATGCTTCCACCTCTTACACTTATATCCCTAATAGAATCCAGATATTAAAATCTATAAATCAGCATTTGATTCATAGATAATCCACAGCATACCAATCTACTGTTACTTAATATATTGATCTCTTCTTGGTGATGAATATCATTATATTTTATAATCTCTGATTCTTTCATCAGAAATAAATAATTATTTTGTGATCCTTTTGATCATCTCAGTCCACGATCCAATTCCTCAATGATCCTTTTATGCTTTCCAAGGGAATGGATTTTACATCCCTTTTGTATCTTGTAACATCAGAATGTTGGACCTTATTAATGTCTAAGGGACATATCCCTCCAGATCGCACCTCTTCATATCATAAACAAATCGCATCTATTATGCAAATCATCTTGCCATTTGTGTATTCATTGTTTGTGCTTCTCCATGGATAATTATTGTAAAC
This sequence comes from Chamaecyparis obtusa, assembly GCA_027943335.1. NCBI lineage: Eukaryota > Viridiplantae > Streptophyta > Pinopsida > Cupressales > Cupressaceae > Chamaecyparis > Chamaecyparis obtusa. The sequence continues at coordinate 716,935 of BSBK01004046.1, read as the reverse complement.
TCTTTATTAAAATACTGATAATAAACTTTATCACCATTCATGTCATTCTTCAGGATGTCAATGATATAAGCTGACTAAGTGCAATTCCTTGTAGTCTCCTTAGGAATAATAATCTTTGTTTTGATATTCTAACGTTCTTTATTAATCATTGTAGGTGGTTGTTCTGAAGTATTTCTTAGGGATTTCCCTTTCTTATTTGCTAGACACGATAGTTATGACAATCACAACAATTGCCCAGTTAGATGTTGATTGCTAGTAACATCGCTTACTTCTGGGCATAACAGATACTGAAAATAATAACTGTTTTGCATATGTCGATTCTACCCTTGTGGTTACAATTGATACTCTATATCTCCTGATAATTAATAGTTGATGCTTATAATAAGTGATTGATACTTTATCTCCTTCCTTGTCATTGACTAGTATTAACTGATGCAGTAATGCTTATTAGATTTATTTCTACATCCCATGGTACATCTCATACGATCTGCTTGTAATCATATTTGATGTTAAAATGTTTACTTATGTCTTCTCTACATAAGATGGATTACCTTAATCCAGTTTTGCTTTCATTCTTGAACCGTTTATAATAAGGGACCTTCCAAACACTTTGCGTTTTTTTGTCTCTCCTAGATACTTCACAAAAATTGGAATAATGTACAAAATGATGGGAACAAATGATGGAATGATTATAGAGACCAAGGCAAGGCAGGTGGGGTGCTGGATTGGGTCGTGGGGATACTCCTAGAGTAACATAAAATGATCATAGAGACCTATCCACTTTCCATTGTGCTACTTTGATATTATCCATATATGTCTTCTCCCTTATGTGAATGTGAATTATGACTTGATAGTAGAAACTTGGCAAAGCTAACTCAAGACAACAAGTTTTTGTTAGCAATTTAAGTTGTCATTAGTGAAGATTAGATGCAAACACCATTCCCACCGGTAAAGGCTCACCGGTAGTTCACTCACATTACTTTAACAACACCGGTAGACTAGAAACAAAGGATATGCACCGGTAGACTAAGTTGAGGAGATGCACTGGTAGATAGAACAAAGTACAGTGCACCAGTCTTATATTGCATACAGGGATTGACCGGGTATAAGGTTGATACCAGTCAACAACACGTCTATCCGCACTGGTAAATGTGGAGCTGTTTAAAGCTAAAACCAGAATATGTGGAGCATCCACCATTTGAACTGAAGTTAGCTTTTAAATAGGAGTTAGTTTTATTCCTATGCGGATGTTTTAAGGTAAACTCAAGATTAGATCGCAAAGTCTTTTCTTTGTTGCATGATTTGTGGATGAGTTTACAGCCTGGCGGTTCTATGAGTTAAGAGTTTCATTTAGATGAATTTTGTATAAATACAAGTCATAGGATGAAAGAAAGAGAGTTGTTGATATTGGTTGAAACAGAGTAGAGAAGAGATATCTGCAAAGAGAAATCACAATCCCTAGAGGTGAAAGGCATAGAGGCATAAAGATTCAACAGCCAGGCAGAACCAGGAGAGATCAAAAGGTATGATCTAATCAGACAATCAGTGTCAATCGAGATCATTGCTTTTATAAGGTGTGAAAGCATATTGAAATCCCTTTATCAGGGTGAACCCTAATCGGTTATTTGTAAAAATCCTTTAACCGGGTGACATCTTTGTTGATGTTGAAAGTCCTTTAACCAGGCAACTCCTAACAGAGTTAAGGTGTTAACTGATCTTCTATCAAATCCCTTAATCGGGTAGCACCTTTACAAGTGCTTTGTAAGCTCCTAACAGGGCGTCTTTATTTCTGCAGAAGTAAAGTTGTGAGCTCTGTCTCACCGTGGTTTTTTCCTTCTAACTGAGGTTTTCCACGTATACATGCTGTGTTGATCTGAGTATTTCTATTTCTGTTTGATTGTTTACATTCTGTTTACCTTGCAAGAATCTTTGTACAAGTGTGAAATTGGAATAGAAATAGTATTTACTAATTCACCCCCCCTCTCAATAACCGGTTAGGAATAACAATTGGTATCAGAGCTTTGTTCTCTAATATATAAAGCTTAACCGCTTGAGGTAAAAATCAGAGAGGTTTACTGGTATAAGAGAGTCTAAGGTGACTTGATCTTTTGTCACTGATCTGAGCTCCTAAATAGTAGATATCTTAATGGCATACTGAGGTCGGAGAGTTCTCAGTATTTTGCTAACCACCTCTTCTTCGCTGAGTGTTCCTCCAGTGCTCCTGATAGAGTTGATTACTTCTTTTATCCGGTTGCTATATTGCTCAATATCTTCTCCTTCATTCTCATGTCATCATACTTTCCTCTCAAGCTTTCAACTTTGGCTCTTTTAACGTTAGGATCTCCTCCATAAACCGTTTTCAATTTGCCCCACATTTTGAAGGCAATGTCAAGATGTTCAATCTCCACGTAGACATGATCTGAAGAGTGCTAGCTATCATATCCATAGCAGCCATGTGATCAACCTTGATCTTCTATTGATCGGGTGTCAATGTGCCAGAGGGTTTAGTATAATCAGTTGTGACATGGTTCCAGTACTGATCGCTGATGGTCTGCATGTACAGCTTCATTTTGTTGCACCAGAGAGTGAAGTTTTCTTTAGAAAACTTTGGTCCTTCCTTTCGCATCATCTTGCCTTTTTCTTTGTGCGGTTAGGCGGCAAAGAAAGTAACTTGGCTCTGATACCAATTGACAGTCCCAATTGGTGCTGAGAGGGGGGGGGAGTGAATCAGCACAGTTAAAACTTTTCTTCAAACCTGTGAAGTAAACTCGTGACTAAAAAAACTTAAGCATGCAAGAACAGTAAACAATCAATCACATAGTAACACCAGATTTATCACGTGGAAACCCGGTTAGGGTAAAAACCATGGTGTGAGGTGACCTCACAAAATTTGCACTCTTTTGGAGTACACCCTGTTAGGAGCCTTCTTGGTTAAGGGATAAAACACACTGTTAAGTGCAACCCGGTTAAGGGATTTATTACAATAAGGTAGATTAGTGCTTGCCTGGTTAGAGGACTTTGAAACACCTTAAAATATGTCACCCGGTTAAGGGATTTAATACAAGGGACCTGTTAAAGTCCACTCAAATATTGAGATTTAACTATTGTAATTGTGAGAAAACAATAGGGGGGTTGACCTTATACAAATGGCTTCTCATAGCCTGATAAGATCTCTTTTGGTTCGTAGCTGAGAATCGTCACCGGTCCTTACAGATGCGTTCTCGTTTGTAGTTGTGCTTTCTTTGCACACTTTTCTTTCTCTCCAAATTTACCCTAGCTTCTTATGAGCTTCTCAAGTTCACTCTTTTCTCAGGCAGAATGAAGGCAAATTGTTTCTTCAATAGGCTGAAGAATATATAGAGTAAGTACCCTAATTTGTGCCACTCATGGATGACCTAATCTTAGATCCTTTACGTAAACCTTTACTCAGTAAAGTAACAGTTTGCCTAAGGAAACTTGCGCTTATATGATCTGGTTTTGTCCATTGATAGAGGGAAACAGCTGATGCGTGTCAAGCACCTTCCCTTAAAAGAGAGATAACTCTTTGTTTTAAAGCCATAGAATCCGGCCTTAAAACCTTAAAGCGCGCCTTGAACCGATCCGATCATTATGACAACTTAATGTCATTTAGTTTTAACACAGCGAATCCCGGTTGATGAGCTGGTTAGAATAGGTAGATTAACTTTGACTTCCTTGGTCCATACCATAGTTAATACTAGATCGATTGAGATTCTTTTGTCATGAACAGGTAGGAGAGATTGACCTGTTACTAATTCTTGCATAACATACTAGTATCACACTGGTTAGTACATCTTTACATCGATTGAATACTGAATAGCAGCTGATATTCATTTCCGGTTGTTGATCCTTTTGAGTAAAGACCCGTTGCCCTGGTCTCAAGTCTGTTACATTCTTCGAATCTCCTTGGATCGTTTGTCCTTAGAGAGATGACAAATCTCTCCTTCTGTTTTGCCAGTCAATGACAATACTTTTACCAGTAACAGACTTACCGGTTGTCATCACTAATGCCAACAATCTCCCCCTTTGGCATTGATGGCAAAACTGTACTCTTTTCTTCCATTAGCAATCAGTGTGTTATAACTGTGTCTCTGTGTCTCTGCTACTGTCACTTTTGTATTGCCAACTCTCCCCCTTTTTGACAATAATGCCAAAGGCTAGACAGAAGACTACCTTTATCAGATTTGCTCCCCCTACGAGCAAATCTAATAAAGGTAGTCTTCTGACTAGTCCCGTTTTCATCAGTTCAAGTAAGATGAGTATAGAGAACTGATGATTTCCTTTGAGTGCTTATTGTAGATGAGGAAGGGGTACAACCTCTAGCCTATCTCTGAGATACTCGAAAGTACTTTTTGGTAGAGCCTTTGTGAAGATATCTGCAATTTGTTCCTTTGTGGGAACATATTCCAATCTCACCTCTTTGTCTTGCACCAACTTTCTCCAGTAATGATACTTGATTGCAATGTTCTTGGTCTTGGAGTGCATGACAGGGTTCTTGGATATATTGATTGCACACAATAGATAGCTATCAGTTCAGGTATCTGTTCTTTAATTCCTTCCAGCAGTTGTTTTATCCAGATCACCTGTGTGCAATTGATTGCTGCAACAACATATTCGGCTTCTGCAGTAGATTGGGATATACAATTCTATTTCTTGCTAGTCCAAGAAACAATTCTACCATCGAGAAAGAAAGCACCACCGCTAGTGCTCTTTCTGTCATCAATGTTGCCAGCCCAGTCTGCATCTGTGTAGACTTTAATCTGAAATCCTCCTATGTGAGGAAACCACAAGCCATATTCTTCAGTACCCTTTAGATATATGAAGATTCTCTTTACTGCAATCAGATGTGTCTCCTTTGGATTTGCAAAGAATCTAGCTACTATGCCAACTGCATGTGCAATGTCTGGTCTATTGTGAACAACATATTGCAGCTTTCCTATAATTGATTGGTACATTGTTTCATTTACGTTTTTGGCATCATCCTCCTTTGATAACTTAAGATTAGTTGTCATTGGAGTTCCTACCAGTTTTGAATCTTCAAGTCCAAAAGTCTTGAGAATTTCTTTTATGTATTTGGACTGAGAGATGAAGATACCTCATTTTAGCTGATGGACCTGTAGTCCGATGAAGAATTTTATGGCACTTATCATGGACATCTCAAATTCTTTCTTCATTTCTTCAGCAAATGCTTCACTCATTTTGTCATCTCCACCAAAGATGATGTCATCTACAAAGATTTCTGCAATCATATTTCCATCATTGCCGGTTTGAAGATACATATTACTGTTGTCCCCGGTTCTAGTGAATCCTATAGTCAAAGACTCAAAAGGTATGAATGCAGCCTTTCATACCAAGCCCTTGGAGCTTGCTTAAGCCCATACAGGGCCTTCTTCAGCTTACAGACCATTCCGTTTTTGTGCACATATGTGAAGCCTTCAAGTTGTTCAATGTAGACTTCCTCCTCAAGTATTCCATTAAGGAATGCAGACTTTACATCCATCTGGTACACTCTGAATTTTTTATGAGCAGCATAGGCAAGAAGAATTTTCACTCCTTCCAATCTGGCCACAGGAGCAAAGGTCTCTCCATAGTTCAGTCCAGCCTCCTGAGCATACCCTTTGTAGACCAATCTTGCCTGGTTTCTTATTACTTTTCATCCTCATTTAGCTTGTTTCTGTAGACCCACTTGGTTCCTGACATTCTTGTCCTTTGGTCTTGGTACAAGCTCCCATGTATCACTCTTCTCAATTTGCTCTATTTCTTCCTCCATGGCTTTGATCCAGTTGTCATCTTCTAAAGCTTCCCTTGTGGATTTAGGCTCTATGAGAGAGAACAAGTGGATATTCTCCCTGACCTTTTTCTTGGTCAACACATTAGCATGTTTGTCACCAATGATATTGTCAGTGGAGTGATAAGTAACATACCTTGGAAGAGCCTGTCGCTGTTCCCGGTCAGGTTCTTTTGGATTAGTAGTGTCTTCGTTACTATTTAGATCATCCACTTGATCATTGTCTTGTGTAGCTCTGTTGACATTAGGAACCACTACCGGTTCTGGATGACTGCCCATTTGTTCATCTCCTTCTCCTTCTATTACAGCTTCATGGAATTCAAGAGCTCTTTCTTCATAATGATCCTCAAGACTGTTATGATCATTATGATGTGTCTTTACAGTAGGTTTTGAGGATTCATCAACTTTTACATTGATGCTCTCAATTATTTTGCCTATCCTTTTGTTCAGACACCGGTAGGCTTTGCTCTGATAGAGTAGCCTAGGAGGGTTCCTTCATCACTCTTGGGATCAAATTTCCCAGAGTACATATCCCTTTTTATATAGCAGTTGCTACCAAAGACTTTAAAATATCCTACACTAGGAGTATGTTTGAACCAAAATTCATAGGGAGTCTTACCGGCTCCCTTTTTAACCTGGACACAGTTAAGAGTGTAGACAACAGTGCTGATGGCTTCTCTCCAGAAGTGATGAGTCAGATCCTTCTGAATCAGCAAGGTTCTGGCGCAATCTATCAGCGTCCTATTTCTTCTTTCTACAACTCCATTTTGCTGAGGAGTCCTAGGTGCAGATAGCTGTCTCTTTATTCCTTGTTCCTCACAGTAGTGAGTGAACTCTTGAGAAGTATAGTCACCTCCTCTGTTTGATCTTAGACACTTGAAGCTCTTACCGGTTTCTTTTTCCACTCTAGCTTTGTAAACTTTGAACATGTGGAAGGCTTCAGATTTCTCCTTTACAAAGAGTGTCCACATCATTCTAGAGAAGTCGTCTACAAAGAGCATGAAATACCGATCTCCGTGATAACTCTTTGTTCTCATTGGTCCACATAGGTCAATGTAAACCAGGTCTAGAACATTTTCAGTAGAGATGGACTTGCTGCTGAAAGATGTTCCTGTCAATTTACCTAATTGACAGTCCTTACAAACACCTCTGATGGGTTTTGTAATCTCAGGAAGTCCTCTTACTGTTTTTTTTTTACTTACTTTGACGATGCTGTCAAAGTTTATGTGGCAGAGTCTTTTGTGCCATAACCAACTATTGTCTTCTTTTGACATAAGACATATTCTGCTTGATTCTCCCCTGACCGAGGCTATTAGACAGGCACCTTCCATAGAGTCTAGGTAGAACAGATTGACTTTGCTCTGCCTACCGGTTGCAACGTGGGCTTTGGTCTGACTTTTGACTAAACAGGAACCTTGTTCAACTTCTAGAAGGAAGCCTTTGTTGTTTAGTTGTGCAACACTCATTAGGTTGTACTTGAGTCCCTCTACCCAGTACACATCTTCATAGACAACATTGTTGCAGAGTGCAATAGAACCTTTACCTTTGATAGCACAGGGGGCATTATTCCCGAAGGTAATTGAACCGCTGTCGTTGAGTTCTAGGCTGATGAACTTGCTTTTGTCACCGGTCATGTGGTGAGTGCATCCGCTATCGATGATCCAGTCATTGTGCTGATGTGATCTTGAGATAAGCGCAATCTCATTTCTCACCGGGCTCTCCTTTATTGCAACAAATGCAATTTCTGGGTCATCTGAGTCTTTAGATTCATCATCTGTGACTCCTTCAGCAAGAAGGCATTCCTATTTTCCCCTGCTTCTGAATCGGTTCCCCTTCTCTATATTTTCATTTTCAGGACATCTTGCGGCTATGTGTCCTATCTTGCTGCAAGAGAAGCATTTTAAAGGAAGTTTTCCTTTATATTTTCCCCTTCCTCTGGGAAATCTTCTGGCAATGAGGGCTTCAAACTCCTCTTGCTCCATTTCTTCTGGTAGCAGATGTTCAATTGAATTGCCACTCTTTCTGGTAGCAGATGTTCAATTGAATTGCCAGATGTTCAATTGAATTGTGTTGACAGAGGATTTAAAGACAGCTTCTTGAGTAGGTAAGCTATTGTCAAAATTACCTAGTTCAAAAGAAGCTAACTTACCGATAAGAGAGTCTAAGGTGACTTGATCTTTTGTCACTGATCTGAGCTCCTAAATAGTAGATATCTTAATGGCATACTGAGGTCGGAGAGTTCTCAGTATTTTGCTAACCACCTCTTCTTCGCTGAGTGTTCCTCTAGTGCTCCTGATAGAGTTGATTACTTCTTTTATCCGGTTGCTATATTGCTCAATATCTTCTCCTTCATTCTCATGTCATCATACTTTCCTCTCAAGCTTTCAACTTTGGCTCTTTTAACGTTAGGATCTCCTCCATAAACCGTTTTCAATTTGCCCCACATTTTGAAGGCAATGTCAAGATGTTCAATCTCCACGTAGACATGATCTGAAGAGTGCTAGCTATCATATCCATAGCAGCCATGTGATCAACCTTGATCTTCTATTGATCGGGTGTCAATGTGCCAGAGGGTTTAGTATAATTAGTTGTGACATGGTTCCAGTACTGATCGCTGATGGTCTGCATGTACAGCTTCATTTTGTTGCACCAGAGAGTGAAGTTTTCTTTAGAAAACTTTGGTCCTTCCTTTCGCATCATCTTGCCTTTTTCTTTGTGCGGTTAGGTGGCAAAGAAAGTAACCTGGCTCTGATACCAATTGACAGTCGCAACTGGTGCTGAGAGGGGGGGGAGTGAATCAGCACAGTTAAAACTTTTCTTCAAACCTGTGAAGTAAACTCGTGACTAAAAAAACTTAAGCATGCAAGAACAGTAAACAATTAATCACACAGTAACACAAGATTTATCACGTGAAAACCCGGTTAGGGTAAAAACCATGGTGTGAGGTGACCTCACAAAATTTGCACTCTTCTGGAGTACACCCTGTTAGGAGCCTTCTTGGTTAAGGGATAAAACATACTGTTAAGTGCAACCCGGTTAAGGCATTTATTACAATAAGGTAGATTAGTGCTTGCCTGGTTAGAGGACTTTGAAACACCTTAAAATATGTCACTCGGTTAAGGGATTTAATACAAGGGACTTGTTAAAGTCCACTCAAATATTGAGATTTAACTATTGTAATTGTGAGAAAACAATAGGGGGTTGACCTTGTACAAATGGCTTCTCATACCCTAATATGTCTTTTGGTTTGTAGTTGAGAATCGTCACCGGTCCTTACAGATGCATTCTCCTCTGTAGTTGTGCTTTCTTTGCACACTTTTCTTTCTCTCCAAATTTACCCTAGCTTCTTATGAGCTTCTCAAGTTCACTCTTTTCTCAGGCAGAATGAAGGCAAATTGTTTCTTCAATAGGCTAAAGAATATATAGAGTAAGTACCCTAATTTGTGCCACTCATGGATGACCTAATCTTAGATCCTTTACGTAAACCTTTACTCAGTAAAGTAACAGTTTGCCTAAGGAAACTTGCGCCGATATGATCTAGTTTTGTCCGTTGATGGAGGGAAACAGCTGATGTGTGTCAAGCACCTTACCTTAAAAGAGAGATAACTCTTTGTTTTAAAGCCATAGAATCCAGCCTTAAAACCTTAAAGGGCGCCTTGAACCAATCTGATCATTATGACAACTTAATGTCATTCAATTTTAACGCAGCGAATCCTAGTTAATGAGCTGGTTAGAACAGGTAGATTAACTTTGACTTCCTCGGTCCATACCGGAGTTGATACTAGATCGGTTGAGATTCTTTTGTTGTGAACAGGTAAGAGAGATTGACCTGTTACTAATTCTTGCTTAACATACCAGTATCACACTGGTTAGTACATCTTTACACCGGTTGAATACTGAATAGCAGTTGATATTCATTTCTGGTTGTTGATCCTTTTGAGTAAAGACCGGTTGCCCTGGTCTCAAGTCTGTTACATTCTTCGAATCTCCTTGGATCGTTTGTCCTTAGAGAGATGACAAATCTCTCCTATTTTGCCAATCAATGACAATACTTTTACCAATAACAGGCTTACCGGTTCTCATCACTAATGCTAACAATCTCCCCCTTTGGCATTGATGGCAAAACTGTACTCTTTTCTTCCATCAGCAATCAGTGTGTTATAACTGTGTCTCTGTGTCTCTACTACTATCACTTTTGTATTGCCAAACTCTCCCCCTTTTTGACAATAATGCCAAAGGCTAGTCAGAAGACTACCTTGATCGTTTGTCCTTAGAGAGATGACAAATCTCTCTTTCTGTTTTGCCAATCAATGACAATACTTTTATCAGTAACAGGCTTACTGGTTGTCATCACTAATGCCAACAAAAACAATGGAGGAAATGGAGAACATTATTGTCTCTCTAAAAGCAGCACAAAAGAACATTGAATTTGTAACTAGTCAATGGGCTCCGTTTCTTCATTCAACAAAGAGCATTTATAAGGATATCTTCACAAAGCTACAAATGTAAGATTATAAGTGAAGCTAAACCCTTTGTCCTATGGAGGAAAAAAGGGGAAGAAGAAGAAATGGGAAGTGAGTAAAGATCAGAACAGAAGTCTCAGAAGAAGGTTAGAAGGTAAGAAGCTCAGAACAGCTACAGGTCAGAAGAGCTAAAGCACTTGGACTGGGGAAGTCTGGAACAAGGGAAGTGTGCAACTAGAGGAAAGAGAAGTTTACAGGACAAGGTATAAAGGTATTAATTGTGATAAGTAAGTGAGTAATGGTTTTGCCACCAATGACAACGGGGAATATTGTTAGCAATTTAAGTTGTCATTAGTGAAGATTAGATGCAAACACCATTGCCACCGCTAAAGGCTCACCGATAATGCACTCACATTACTTTAACAACACCGGTAGAGTAGAAACAGAGGATATGCACCGATAGACTAAACAGAGGAGATGCACTTGTAGACCGAACAAAGTACACTGCACTGGTCTTATATTGCATACAGGGATTGACTGGGTATAAGGTTGATATCTGTCAGCAGCATGTCTATCCGCACAGGTAAATGCGGAGTTGTTTAAAGCTAAAACCGGAATATGCGGAGCATCCACCGTTTGGAACTGAAGTTAGCTTTTTAACAGGAGTTAGTTTTATTCCTACGCAGATGTTTTAAGGTAAACTCAAGATCAGATCGCAAAGCTTTTTCTTTGTTGCAGAATTTGAGGATGTGTTTACAGCTTGGGGGTTCTATGAGTTAAGATTTTCATTTAGATGAATTTTGTATAAATACAGGTCATAGGACACAAGAAAGAGAGTTGTTGAAATTGGTTGAAACAGAGAAGAGAGGAGATATTTGTAAAGAGAAATCACAGTCACCAGAGGTGAAAGGCATAGAGGGATAAAGATTCAACAACCAGGCAGAACCGGGAGAGATCAACAGGTATGATCTAATCAGACAATCAATGTCAATTGAGATCATTGCTTTTATAAGGTGTGAAAGCATATTGAAATCCCTTTATCAGGGTGAACCCTAATCGGTTCTTTGTAAAAATCCTTTAATCGGGTAACATCTTTGTTGATGTTGAAAGTCCTTTAACCAGACAATTCCTAATAGAGTTAAGGTCTTAACTGATCTTCTATCAAATCCCTTAACCGGGTAGCACCTTTACAAGTGCTTTGTAAGCTCCTAACAGGGCATCTTTATTTCTGCAGAAGTGAAGTTGTGAGCTCTGTCTCATCGTGGTTTTTTCCTTCTAACTGAGGGTTTCTATTTCTGTTTGATTGTTTACATTCTGTTTACCTTGCAAGAATCTTTGTACAAGTGTGAAATTGGAATAGAAATAGTATTTACTGATTCACCCCCCCTCTCAGTAACCGGTTAGAAATAACAGTTTTCGCTCATCTTCCCAAGAAAAGGATCTTGGCCAACTTATGATGGTGCCAATCCAATTTGCAAGTAGGCGTCCTCAAGGATTACAAATCACATATTCATACCTATCTCGAGACTCCTCCCTCAAGGTTTCGTGATATATGTCCTTATGCCATCCGGGGACTATCCTCCTACATTGCGAGGTTTTACTCCATCTCTCCCTGACAAAACCAACCTATCTTCCTAACGATATTAGTAAGGGTTTAAGGAATACGCTATGTATATATTATTATATCGTGTATTACTAAACTAGATATAATATTCTATAAATCAGCTTTTTATTCATAGATAATCCACATCATACCAATCGGTTGTTTCTTAATATAGTGATCTCTTCTTGGTGATGAATATTATTATCTTTTATAGTCTATGATTCTTTCTTTAGAAATAAATAATTGTTTTATGATCCTTTCGATCATCTCTGTCCATGATCCAATTCCTCATTGATCCTTTTATGCTTTCCAAGGGAACTGATTTGACATCCCTTTTATATCATGTATGTCAAAAGGTTGTACCTTATTAAAGTCAAAGGGATATATCCCTCCAAGTCGGACCTCTTCATATCATAAACAAATCACATCTATTATGAAAATCATCTGTCCATTTGTATAGTCGTTGTTTGTGCTTCTTCAAGGATAATTATTGTAAACTATAATTAACATCCTTGATGAATCTCTATTAAAATACCGATAATAACCTTTATCACCATTCGTGCCATTCTTGAGGATGTCGCTGATATAAGTCGGCTAAGGTCAATTGCTTGCAGTCTCCTTAGGAATAATAGTTGATGTTTTGATATTTTGACGTTCTTTTTTAATCATTGTAGGTGGTTGTTTGAAAGTATTTCTTAGTGATTTCCCTTTCTTAATTGTTATCCATGATAGTTATGATAATCACGATAGTTTCTCAGTCATACATTGATTGCTAATAACATCGCTTATCTCTAGGTGTAACAAATACTGAGTATAATCATTGTAAATTGTAATCAACATCCCTGATGAATCTCTATTAAAATACCAATAATAACCTTTATCACCATTCATGTCGTTCTTGAGGATAACAATGGTAGAAGTCATCTAAGGGCAATTGCTTGTAGTCTCCTTAGAAATAATAATCAATGTTTTGATATTCTGACGTTCTTTCTTAATCATTGTAGGTGGTTGTTTGGAAGTATTTCTTAGTGATTTCCCTTTCTTAATGGCTTGCCATGATAGTTACGATAATCACAATAGTTGCTTAGTCATATGTTAATTGCTAATAACATCGCTTACCTTTGGGTGTAATAGATATTGAGTATAGTGACCATCTTGCATATGTCGATTCTACCCTTGTGGTTATTATGAATACTCTATATCTCCTAATAACTAATAGTTGATGCTTATAATAAGTGATTGGTAGTTTATCTCCTTCCCCTTCATTGACTAGCATTAACCGATGCTTATTAGATTTATTTCTACATCTCATGGTACACGTTATACGATTTTCTTATAATCATATTTGATGGTTAAATAATTACTTATGTGTTCTCTACATAAGATGGATTATCTTAATCTGGTTCATCTTCCATTCTTGAACTGTTTATAATGAGGGACATTCTAAACACTTTGCAATTTTTGTCTCTCCCAGAGACTTCACAAAAATTGGAATGATGTACAAAAGGATGGGAACATCATAATTAGGGTTTTACACGAGAAGCATCACACTGGGTGTGACATACATGAAGTGGTGACCATAGTTGGGATTCAGTCAATTCGATTTTTGGCTGGATTGCTAACTCATGATTGAATAACCTAAAGTTACTCATCTAGGCGAGGGAGGAACTAGATGAAAAGGGGTGATCTTCTGGGGAACCCTATAGTTTCGGCCTTATAATAATAGGGCCCACTACCATACTATACCCCCCACCCAAAGTTTGAGAAATATAGTGCACTTGCAGCAAATATGCAACTATAGGGCTGGGTGGGAGGACAACTCTATATCCAGGTGGGAGGGAATCACTATATCCTCCCGCCCCTTGGATGACTCGAACTGGGATGATGTGAAGGTCATTAAGTGTGCATTAGGGGCGAGGTCTGTCACCTTGCTATTAACCACCATGAGGCACAAGAATCACAGATACACCTCACAAACATTTATGAAAACTTAAAAACATCCACGACCACTTCACTGCTTCCTCCAATCTCTACTAAGCTTGAAATGTCCATCATATATGAATTAAGAAATTTCGATCATCAACATCCTAAGGTTAAGATAAGAGTGTACTTCCCAGTAAACAAAATGAATAACAACTGATTCAATAATATTTTTAATAATTTCTTTTTATAATTTACTGAAAAGAATTAAATTATGGTTGTGACAGTTAATACGACACTAACAACAAGATTGACCTGCATATATTTGTGGGCGCCTCATTGTGATTTTTTCATACTTATGTGCAGCAGATTTTTGACAATGCAAATTGAATGTATATGGTTAGTTTGTTGATGTGAGTTTTGTACCACTACATAACATATAGCAATTGAAATACTTGATACAGCGTACCAAACACTCAACCCTCTCTTGAAAAGTATACGGGGATACTCCAAGGTTCCTTACACCTGTGGATACTAACTCAGTTATAAAATGTGATTTGCTGGTAATCACTTCGGCAGGCTTACGTTATTCACTCAAAGAAACTTGGTGATACTCTACTTGCTTGACTTTCTCTTTCACTTTCACTTCTACTTTCAACTACTCCTACCATTAACTTCTTACCGCTCTACTACTACTCCTATGAATGAAGAAATTAGCAAATGGACGGGGATCAAACCAAATGAAAGCTTGCCAGCAACGCTACCTCCATCGGTGCAATGATTCTAAGGGATACTCTTAGGATTTTCACACTAACACCTATCTTCCAACCCAACTTGAAGTACAAGCGGAAAGATGAAATGCAAGTAGAACTTGGGAGCAATTGAACTAGGTTACCACACAAGGCTTCCTAACAAGCCGCTAGGATGCTAGTGGCCTAGTATATAGATCCTCATCAAACATTCACCAACATCACCATTACAACTAATCATTTACTTCTATTCTAACAACATTAAATGAAATTGTACTCTAATTTGAGAGATGAGAAGAACCATGCAAATACACCAAAATGATCATGTATATCCACCATGCAAGTCACAACAATGAATAGAGAACAATTTTGATAGTATTCTAGCAACAATTTCTCCAACATAACTCTCTTTACAAATGAGAACAAATGGCCTTATATAGAGGCTCAAAATTACAATGAGTGGCCAAGATTAAGAGGCAAAATCAAGGGCCAAGATTAAACCTTACAAACCCTAATTAGGGTTACCATCTTTCAACCAATTACATGAGGGCACCAACTTTGTGGGCCAATGAGAAAATTACAACAATTTGTCAACCAATGAGAACATAGGACACTTGGCATGATTTGATTGCATGCACATGAAATTGCCACTTCAACCTTATCTTATAAAGTTCATTAATCCTTGAGATGAGGTGAAGCCTTGGATGCTTGAGCTTGTCCTTAGAAATTTTCTCATCACCACTTGAACTTGCTTGTACTTGATGTCCTGACCTCGAAAGGGTGACGTCTCCATGCACTTGGGGTAATCCTTCCTTGACCTTGGTGGCTTGCCTGGATGTGAACCTTCTTTGCAATTCGAGAGCCTTGCTCTTGGCCACCGCCTTGAAATCAAACTTGACCTTTTCAACCTTTCAATCACTTTCCTCTTTACTTCAATAATTTTCCATTTTAACCTTCCTATTTGGATTTGATTTGCATGCATGCATCTTTGTTTCAATACTATTGGGTTTTAGGGGCACCTGCCTTCGCCATAACTCCTTGATTGTCCCACAATCCACCTACTACTTGATTTGAAATAATCATTAAGTTCATCAACTGCTTCCACATTCGTAGGCTCCCTCAACCTTTCACCTCTTGGCATAAGCTCTTGCCTCAACCATAGTGGTGCAGTGCATCTCCCCAATTGGATTTGGTTCGACTGGCAAAGCATCACTAGTAGTCTTGCATTTGAATTGAAGAGGTAGGACCCCATGTAGACTTGCCTCTGATTTTGTACTATCTAAGTTGCAACTCTAAATTCATGCTAATGATCCTAATCCAATCAATCTTTCTTTACCATTTTCAATGCCTTCAATAAAATAACACATCCAAGGATCAAACTGTGTACCTTTTGCAGAGCCTAGGATCCGGTTGAGAAGCACAATGAAGTTGTTGCACTTTGATTTGCTGATATGTCCTGGTGAGACCCGATGCTTTGGTGTAACCAATTCTGCTGTATCATGTCTGCTGATGGGGTAGACTGAGCATTTCTCTTGCATAATTCTATACTGTTTGATCTTCTTTGCCACAAGGGACTGGCTGTCTCTTAATCTATCTCTTAATTGAATCATGTCAAGGGTACCAATGTTGGTGTCTCGAACACATTTCAATTTTGAGCGGAAGGTGGAATTGGGTATCATAACTTCCTTGTCTCATATTTCAGCATTAATTCCTTTGGGTCACTTGCTTGCATTAACATCAGCCATCCTAAACACTTATCACTCCCCGCTGTTACCTTAAGATGGACTACACTTATCACTCCAATCTTCTTCCTACAATGATAAAATGCAAAGATGCAAACTACACTTATCACTCCCCGCCTTTGCCTTAAGATGGACTACACTTATCACTCCAATCTTCTCCCTAGGGGTGAAATACTACACTTATCACTCCCCGCCAATACCTTAAGATGGACTACACTTATCACTCCAATCTTCTCCCTAGGGGTGAAATACTACACTTATCACTCCCCGCCAATACCTTAAGATGGGCTACACTTATCACTCCAAATCTCCTTCCTAAAGTGAAATGCAATGATGAAATGCAAGCAAGAACTTGAGGAATAGGCTAATCAAGACAATCGAGTAATCAACTTAATATCCAAACTTCTAACTCTACTCTTGAAATTAGTTTTCAACACCTAAACTAGCACCAATGAAATGAAAGCAATTAAAGAGAGAGGAAAAGATAGGCCACTCACCCAAGTACAAAGCTAGGAGTCCTTTGTCAATGCAGTTGCCTTGGCTTGATAACTTCCTCTTGTCAAAACTCAAACTTGATATCACACTTTATACTTGTTAATATTCTGAAAATATGGCCCTCAAATATAGATCAAATCCACCTTCAAACTATCCTCTTTAAAATTCTGGAATATGAAGCTTCAAACAATCTATCCACCCTTTAATTAATCTGGAAATGATGTGCCAACTTGCCAAGCTTCTAAACCTCAAATTCTGGAAAATGAGATCACAACCACTGATTTTCGGATTTGCAATAATTCTGAAAAAAAATGCCCTTAGAATTTCGATTTTGGGATGCTAAAATGGATGGAAAGAGGTCTTCAAATCACCACTTGTATATCTCTGCTCTTTCCATGACTGAGAATGCTGATCTTGGGCCCTAAATCTGCCCTCAAACATCTTCAAATCTGCCTCTAAACACCCAGGCCTGCTACTAAAACAAGGACACCCCCTATTCAATTCTGATTGCCTGCTACAACAGTGATCCCAGGGCTTGAATCTGCCCTACAAACTGCCCCCAAACAATGACATCCACCATCCAACTGAGATCGCTGCCCAGAATTGAAGAAGCCTGCCGCAAAATTTTGAAGAAAGAACGCTGCCAAAGTCTGATTTTCGGGTCTGGGACAAAATGCTAATATTCTGTCTCTAAAAGCCAGAATTTGGGAGCCTAGACATGTGAAATGACGCCCTCTAAGGGTCTGAAATTAATCATGACCTCTTTGCATTCGAAAATCTCTGCTAAACATGCTCCAAATCGTTGCCAAAGTGGTGAGAAAACAGCTGCCAACATCCTCTAATTTTCGCTGTATAAGCAGAGCTGGAGAACCAAATTGTTGTGTTTGAAATGAAGGGAGATGCTCCCTTTTTATACCTCACGCTCTGCCCTAATTTCAGGGCCGACCCAGGCCTATATGACATATAAAATAAATAAATAAAATTAGTCCAAAAACAGGGCCGACTTGGCTAAAGCCAAGTAATTTACGAAAAATTAAAAAACTTTCAAATTAACTTCGAAATTGCAAACTAGGGCTGGGGCTATTTTGAAATTCAATGCCAATTTCGAGTATGCAAAAAACAAACTCCCAAATCTTAATTAACATGCCTCCAATGAAATTTTGAAAATGTAAAAGGATTTAAAAAAAATCGAAAATAACAATGCCATTTCCAGGTTTCAAATTTTGTTTGCCCAATCAATTTGAGAGATCAAAAAAAATGTTCTTATTATTTGCAAATTGATCAAAGATAAAATATGCTTGTATTGCCCAATGAAAATTTGAGATTTGATGCATGGAATTTTGAAATTGAACATTCAGATTTTTGAAATTATCAACTCCAAATAGCAATTAAAACAAAAATCGAAAATCCATTCATCCTATGTAAATTACCATGAAAACCTCATTATCTCAATTGCCCAAAAATTTTGAAATTGCAAGCATTTAAAAATTTGAAAATAATAGTGAATCTCAGATTTAACTTGCTTATTGCCCAAAGAAGATTTGAATTTAGAAGTAAAAATCAAGGCAAATAACAAGAGATACATTTCAAATTGAAAACAAAGAGACTCATCCAAAAATCTCAAATTCGATTACAAGGCAAAACAAAATCCCAAAACAAATCTCAATGCAAGGCAAGGATTGATTTTCAAATTATCATCACTATCTTTGCAATTGAAATTCATCATCATTCAAAAATCAAGCCATGTTTATCACTCCATCTTCAAAATTTCGAAACCACGGACGAGCCATGAATGCAAAGCAAACTATCAATGCCATTAGGATCTACGAATTATCAGCTCAAGTCGGGAGGCAAGATAAAGGCCCAAAGTTTTAAAACAGGGGTCCCCAAGAATTGGGGCGATGGTGTGAAACCTCACAACATAGTTCAAAATGATTTATTTCTATTGAATACTGATTTCTTTTAGGGCTGCAAAACTCTTACGATCTGTACTTCCATGGCATGCATATGATATCACATTAGCTAGGGCTGCATTACAAATTCAATATTTATTTAATATCTAGGCTTAGCATTTAATTCTAAAATATCCACTCGTGCAGCCATCAAAGAATCAATCTAGGTTGGTTTAGTATGAATTTATTTAATTAAACTAGCTATAAACATAGGGAAAAGTTATTTCCTCTACATATAGGTATATATTGTTTAAAGAAGGTATGATGGGATAATTTAAGCTTTAGTTTGCAAATTCTTATCTGCAATATTAATATAGTAACTACAAAAAATAGGTTACAAACTCACATGTCATTATTATCGACTCTCAAATCAGGAAAGCACGCACATTCCAACATCACATATTAAATACCCCAACCAATGCATGTTAGGAGATGGTGCTTGCTGATTCCAAGAGGGATTTGTCCAAGCCAAATTGTTCCAATTGTTGTTTGAGTTTCAGCCGGGTTGCTAACTCATAACTGAATAACCTAAAGCTACTTACGTGGGTGAGTGAGGAATTGAGTGAAAAGGGGTGATCTTTTGGGGAACCGTATAGTTTTGACCTTAAAATAGTAGGGCCCACTACCATACTATGCCCCCCACCTAGGGTTGGGTTGGAAATATATTGCGCCTGCAGCGAATAAGCAACTATAGGGGTGGGTGGGAGGGACAACTTTATATCAGTGTGGAAGAGAATCATTATATCCTCCCACCCCTTTGACAACATGAAGTGGGACGATGCGAAGGTCATTAAGTGCACATCGGGGGAGAGATATGTCACCTTGCTATTAACCACCATCAGGTGCAGGTATTGCAGATCCATTTCATAAATATTTATGAAAACTTAAAAACATCCACCACCACTTCACTGCTTCCTCCAATCACTACTAAGCTTGAGGTGTCCATATGTAATGTCCCCAACTAGGACTTAATTTACCATAAATTTCCCAACTAGGGTTTGTCTTGCACTTGGGAATGGCTAATTTGTAACATTTCCCACTAGGAGGCAACTAAGTTCTTGCTAAATAATGGAGGGTGGTGAATTACTGTAGTAGGGCACGTGAAACAGTTTACAAGCGGGCTCCCTCAAGGTTCTTACCCATCTTGGGACCTACCGTCATGTGACCGAAATTACTCCGCCTACACAAACCCCCTACTTTACATAGGCATTAGAGAGAGAGATTAAGAACAAAATTCATTCATACATTAAACATGAAGTGTCAACTAGTTCCGTAACTATTTAAGCTTTATCAGATTGCTTATTATTACTATGCAAGATTACTTGGCAGCTAAGTATAGATCAAGCTCCTTGATTATAATTGATGGGACCTCTGATATATATATATATATATATATATATATTCCTTTTCGAATACCAAATATAAATCATTATTTCCTTATTGATCCTTCGATGCCCTTCACTGAATGATTGGACTGCCTTCATATATGAACAAAGAGTTATAATGATGAATATATGTCTGTTCTTGAAGGCACATCTTATCCCTTTGGCTCTTTTAATAATCGCTGCTATTAGTTAATGTCTAAATGGTATTAATGTAATTGCTATTCTAATTACCGATATCTGTTTATTGCGCTTCTTATTTATCGATTGGTATTTGTCTTAACAGATAACGTTTAAACTTAATGCTTTATAAGTTGCCGACTTAGACATACCTCTGCTATTTTCCTAGCAATATTGATCCTTTGATATTTCATGGCAACTTATATGTTTCTCAAACGAAATTACTTCTTATCAATGCTTAGATCGATACCTGTCACTTCCGTCTCAATCATTACAAACAATAGACTATAAACATCAATGGTTATGTTTAGTCCTTCGATCAGTAACTCCTTAATACGTACACACTCAACTCTCATATTCATCCACGATACTTATGGGAGATAGTGATTTGTTTGCGGCAGTCTGTTACCTCAGTCACCTCAAAGCTACTGTCTGATTGATTGTCGTGTGAGAGATGGTCTTCTATCATTGCATCAAATTCTCACTTCTCTTATTTCCAACTTCCTTATTGCATGTCTACGTCTAATTGATTGTCATGTGGGAGATGCTCTTCTATCATCGCACCAAATGCTCACTGCTCTTTTTTCCAACTTCCTTATTACATGATCGATGATTTGCTGCCTTGGCAGTTAATTCATGATGATTAACAATTGATAGATTGTATTTGATGTGGATAGTTTTTAGACATATAAGAGTATGCCCGTCATCCTTTTATATAGTTCCTCAATGTTTATATAATGGCCAATTATATTTAAACGGTTCATTCCTCCGCAATTTTGTCTCTTCAGAGACTTCACAGAGTTGAGACACATAATTTTCTTGTGTTTATATTAGATTATAATTTATTATTTATTCGTATATTTTAATTTTATTATTGTTATTTATTATTAAATCCTATTTCAGAAATGGGACATCACATCATATATGAATTAAGAAATTTCAGTCACCAACATTGTAAAGTTAATATAAGAGTGTACTTCCCAGTAAACAAAATGAATAACAACTGATTTAACAATCTTTTTAATAATTTAATTAAAAAAATAAATAATGGTTGTGACAATTAATACGACACTGACAGAAAGATTGACCTGCATATATTTGTGGCTGCTTCATTGTGATTTTTTCATACTTAAGTGCAGAAGATTTTTGACTATGGAAATTGAATGTATATGGTTAGTTCAAAACGAGTTATTTCTACTGAATACTGATTTTTTTTAGGGCTACAAAACTCTTACCACTTGTACTTCCATGGCATGCATATTATTTCACATTAGCTAGGGCTGCATTACAGATTCAATTTTTATTTAGTTTCTGTGCTTAGCATATATTTCTAAAAATCCACTTGTGCAGCTGTCAAAGAATTAATTTAGATCAATTTATTATGCATTTATTTAATTAACCTAGCTATACGCATAATGTAAGGTTATTTTCCTCTACAAATAGGTATATATTATTTAAGGAAGGTATAATGGGATAAGTCAAGCTTTAGTTTACAAATTTTTATTTGCAATAGTAATATAGTAATTACAAAAAACAAGTTACAAACTCACATTAATTGGTAAAATATTAGATGAATTAATGAATGAGAAAGACACTCATTTATAGTTTACAAAGACAATGTTTCTATTAGGAAACAATTGTTTGTTATTAGAAACATTCTAATAACGGAAGAATATCTACAATATTAGAAACACTAATATTTACAAGATTTACAATATTGACCATTAAAAGAATAATAAAGAGGATATTGAAGAGATTCTTCTAATACCCTCCCTTAATGGTCAATCTGTCTACAACACCAAGGAGCCCCTTGAACTTAGCAAACTTCTCTAGAAGTAGGGTCTTGGTGAGAATATCAATAGTCTGGTCAGTTGCAGGAATATACTGCAAATCTATAGATCCATCTTCAACTAGTTGACGAATGAAGTGACAATGAATGTCAATATGCTTGGTTCGCTCATGGAAGACTAGATTTTTGGCAAGTTTGAGGACCACTTGATTGTCACAAAAGAGGGGTGAAGGGCCTGCCTGAGACATATGGATGTTGGAAAGCATCCTTCGAAGCCAAACTGCCTCACAACTTGCTTTGATTATTCCCCAATATTCAACTTTTGTTGAGGAAAGAGATATGACCTACTGCTTCTTATTGGTCCAAGTGATAGCACCTGTGCACAAACTGAAGACATACCCAAAAGTGGACTTTTTGTCATCAACAAAGCCTCCCCAATCTGAGTTTGTGTAACCAACGAGTTGGGGATCTTGGGGGTCTTTCGCTCGTCCATAGAGGATACCAAAATTTGGAGTGCCCTTGGCATAACGCAGGATGCACTTCGTTGCAGCCCAATGATCTGAAGTAGGAGCTATCATGAAGAGAGATATGTAACTCACTGCAAAGATGACATTAGGTTTAGTGACGGTGAGATAGATCAAATTTCTCGCTAGTTGCTTGAATGCGGATTCATTATCAACATGAGAACCAGATTTGGTTGACAACTTTAGACCAAACTCCATAGGTGTAGATGCAAGTTTGTTGTTCTGCATTCTGAATGTCAAGCAAAGCCCTTGCGTACTTAGTCTGAGAGATGAAGATGCCATGTGACTGCTGCCAAACCTCGACAACTAGACAGTAGTGCAGAAGCCCAAGGTTGATCATTTCAACAGACTAGCATAAATTCTGTTTGATTTCTTGAATCAAAGATGCCGAAGTGCCAGTGATGATTAGATCATCAACATAAATAACCATAAGGATGATGTCACTTCCAATAGTTTTGACATACAAATTTGAGTCAGAAGGAATCCTCGGAAACCCTGATTTGTGAGATACTTATCAATTTTCATGTACCATGCCTGAGGAGCCTGTTTGAGGCCATAGAGTGCTTTCACCAATTTAAGTACCTTGTGTTCTTTAATAGAAACCTTGAATCTAGGAGGTTGTGTCATGTAAACCTCTTATTGTAACTCACCATTCAGGTAGGCACTCTTAAGGTCCATTTGATGGACCTTCCAGCCACAATGAGCTACTATGGCTAGGACTAATTTGATGGTGCTTATCTTTGTTGTCGGAGCAAAGGTCTCATAATGAATTCCTTCACACTGAGAGAATCCTTTGGCAACAAAACGATCTTTGTACTTATCTAAAGTACCATCAACCTTGTATTTGACTTTGTAGACCCATTTGCATCCAATGGATTTCTTTCCTAAAGGAAGATCTGACAGAACCCAAGTGTTATTTTTCAACAAACTATGATGTTCTGTCTTCATAGCTTCTTTCCACTCAGGTATCCCTTTCCTCTTTGTGTATGTTTGAGGCTCATGCACACTGGGAATGTTGGTCATGAGAGCAAAATTTATAGAATTAGAAGGTTTTCTCTTCTTCCAAGTAGTTCTACCCTTGATGAGCTCATCATCATGAAGATTGCCAATCGTCTTAGCCCACCATTTAGGCCGGAGAGGTGAAGTGCCAACATCAGAATTAGGAGGTGCAACGGGATCATCATCATCAAACAGAAGATTAGATGAATCTTGAGGAAAATCAGGTGGTGTAGTTGCATGTCTGGGTGATCTTGCAGGAGAAGGAACTATTGGAGAGGCAGGAAAAGGAACAATTGGAGCCTTCCCATTAGGTGGACCTAATGGAAGATGGACACCCAAGTCTTGAGCTTTGAGAGACTGATCCTTGGAATCCATAATTGGAGAGCTAAAATGGCCTTCATTCCTTTTCAAAGACCATGTCACGACTAAAGTTGAGACGATTAGTCTCGATGTCAACTAGTCAATAGGCTTTGTGATTATCATTGTAGCCGGTTGTTGTGAGTTTTTGGCTCTTGGCATCTAACTTGGTGTGTTTAACATCAGGGATCCAGACAAAAGCAGTGGAGCCAAAAAACTTTGAGATGATTGATTTTTCGCTTATGGCCTAACCAGGCCTCTTCCGGAGTTTGCTTCTTGACAACCGTTGTAGGAGAGCGATTGAGAAGATTGACAACAATGTGGACTGCTTCAGCACAAAATTTCTTTGGAACACTCTTGTGTTCAAGCATAGACCGAGTCATTTCGGTGATCATGCGGTTTCTACATTCAACGACACCATTTTGCTGAGGGGTGTAGGGTGTTGTTAATTGGCGCTTTATGTCATGTTCATAGAAACGGGAGAAGGAAGAGGAACATAATTCTCGCCCATTGTCAGTTCTAAGAGTACCAATATGTTGACTAGACTCTTTTTCTATGAATGCTTTGAGCTTTTGAAACACTTTTGAAACACAACAAACACCTTTGATTTTTGATGAAGGAAATACACCCACATTTTACAACTAAAATCATCAACAAAAAGTAAAAATACTTTGACCCAGTAATAGGAGTAGCCATAGGTCCACAAATATCAGCATGGACGAGTTGTAATATCTTAGAAGCTCTCCAACTATGTTACCAAATTCTTCCTTGGCAGCCTCAAAGTTTGGTCCAGTTCTTGCAAAAGTTTGGTCCTTATCATATTCTTGCAAAAGTCTGCCGTAGACATTCAAAGTCTGCCCAAATCCTGTTAGACAAACTCGGCACAAATTTGGCATTTTTATGGCAAATTTGCAAATCTACGTCAAGACCTAGGCCTTATTTTGCCAAAGAATATATTTTTTTACTTTTTTTTAAATTTGTTTTTTGGTCTATTTTAGTCAATCCAACCCTCCGACCCTAAAATAGACCACTAAAAGGCCAAAAAGGTAAAACATATGTCATTTGGACTAAAACATTAATATATATGGTGGTGTATTTTACTATGTTGCTTTACTATTAGCATAGTGGTCTATGAACTTATTTGCTGCTGCATATATATACATATACATTAGATATATAATACATAATACATAATACATAATACATAATACATAGATATATGTATATATATAAACATATATTTTTGTATGGACAAACCCAAAACGAATTCAAACCCACCCAAAAAACAATTTGAACGAAGTTCGAACCCGCATCCGAACCCAAATCCGAACCGACAACTTAGCTCTCTAGGAATTGCCATCTGAAAAAGGAGTGTGATGCTGCTTCCCAGCCTGACATGCTTTGCAAACTCCAAGGTTTTGGGTCTAAATCTCTGGCAATCCAATGACAAGATCTTCTCGAACAAGTTGAGAAAGATAATGCACATTTAAGTGCCCATATTGTTGATGCCAGAGTGTGCTAATAGAGGAGCATTGGGCTGCCATAGGAAGCTTCTGAGAATCACCAAAGTCAACAAGTCTGAAAAGACCATGATCCTCAACACCTATGATAATAGTAGTCCGAGTCTCCCAATCAATGATAGTGCACTGATGCGAACTGAGGGTCACGTCTAGCCGAGGGGAATGTCTTAGGATTTGACTTACTGAGAGAAGGTTAAGTTCCATTCTTGGAACATAGTACACGTCAAGGGAAATCAATTTCCTTCCTCCAGATTGAATCTGTATATTTCCTTTTTCGACAATAGTGTACTCTTCCCCTCCTTCCAAAAATGACTAAATCTGAGAATGGATGAAAATATTTGAACCAATACCGGTGATGAGTGAAGTGGTGGGAGGCACCTAAAACAATATACCAGGCAAAAGATTTTACATGATCTGTAGGTCTTTTAGCCATTAAGGCGTAAAAGGAAGACTCGCCCTGCTCAGTGTTCTTTGCAACATGTGCTTGAGGCTATGAACTAGATTGCTTGACTTGAGTAGCTAAGTGTTTACGACACTCCAACTTCATATGACCAAACTTATGGCAATAGTTGCATTGAATATTTTTCTTCTTTGGGCCTTTTGATGATTGAGTAGAGAGATTTTGATGAGAAGAATGAGAAAACTGATAGTTGCTTGTATCCTTATGAATGGAGCTAGCTGAGAAAGCTTGTGTATTTGAAGATGAGCTGGTACCACTGTCGAATTGTTGTTTCCAGTGATCTTGTTGTAAATGCATTAAACAGAGATTGAAAAATGAGACATTAGCATGAGTTGAAGCAATGTTTGGGGTTTCAACAAAGTGCTCATAGGAAGACAGTAGACTCTTCAGGGTGATCACCACCATGTCTTCTTCTTCCATTTTGTGTCCAATGGCTTCCAACTGGTCTCGAATGTACTTGATTTTATTGAGATGATCCTACAAGGACACATGTTCATCCATCATGATCGTGAAGAGCATGTTCTTCAAGAAGAACGCATGAATCATATCAAAGGTTTCATGCAATACTTTAGATGGCTCCAAATTTTTGTAGCTATTTTGCCAGAAGGAACTTGAGGCAATTGATCATTAGTGACTGAGAGTTTGATGAGCATAACAACTCAATTTTGCTCATCAAATTTGTCCTGCTCTTTGCTTTCATCTGTACAATGATTAGTCTTGCCCAAAACAATTTTGTCAAGACATCTGTATTCAAAGATCGTCATCATATGTTACTTCCAAGTATTGTAGTTTCTGCCATTGAATTTCTGACTCCCCTCAAGCTGATATTCGTTAGAGATGCAATTGCAAAATATTGAGGTCAAATAAGGTTGATTGGATGGCGGCACAAATATTGAGGTAGAACACATTCAACACATGAAAAGCATGTTTTGAATAAGACAGGCAAAAAATAGTTTTTCGAGCATGAATCCTAAGGCAAAAATCTTGGAAGACCCAAATTTGTTTTGAGAGAAACCCCGGAAAGCTCTCGAAAAGCCGACCAAGAATCTGCAATCAAAATTTGGATCTAACCAAAAAATAGAAAGTTTTGATAAATACCCTAGACGTCTGAAGATGAAAGTTTGCAAAATAAAAAATAGCACCATGAATCTGTGAAAAAATCACAGTAGAGGCCAAGATTTCCTTTAGCAACACTAAAATTCACCCCTACAGTAGAAAGATGACCAAGGAAATGGTTGTTTTTGTAGAAAATCCCCATTTTTAATAGACAACAATGACTTTGAAACTACAAACCTCCAAAAACGGTACCGGTATGAAATCAAACAACCATAAAAATGGTCGTGTGTGAGAAAAGAGGGTAGAAATAGATCTTAGACACTTAGAAAGCCCTCCCCGTCAGCAGAAAATAGCTCAAAAAGGTGTCTGCGTTTGCAAAAACATGAGTTTTAGAACTCACGTCGCAATTGGTAAGAGAAAAAGCAACAATGAAAATGGTTGTTTTGTACCGGAGATGCAAGAAGTGGAGCTGTTATTTGCAGGAAAAAAACTTGGAGAGAGATGCAGGAAAGAACTAGAGCAAATCGCGAGTAAACTTGCAGAATAATCGTGTTTTAATATAACACGAAAGTGTTGTCGATCAGAGCAAAAACACCTAGGAATCATAAGAGGAAACACCAATTTGTGTTTTTCTTAGGGCGAGATTGTTGTAAAAGACATCAACAGAAAATAGCTCAAAAAGGTGTCCATCTTTGCAAAAACATGAGTTTTAGAACTCACGTCGCAGCTGGTAAGAGCAAAAACGACAATGAAAATGGTCGTTTTGTACCAGAGATGCAATAAGTGGAGTTATTATTTGCAGGAAAAAAACTTGGAAAGAGATGCAGGAAAGAACTAGAGCAGATTGCGAGAAAACTTGCAGAATAATCGTTTTTTAATATAACACGAAAGTGTTGTCGATCAGAGCAAAAAACGCCTAGGAATCATAAGAGGAAACACAATTTGTGTTTATCTTAGGGGGAGATTGTTGTAAAAGACATCTGCAAAAAAATGCTTCAGAAAACCAAAAAAATCAGGCCCAAAATGTAGACACGATTTTGTGGAATAAACCCTAAATGCCAAGAAAATAATTTTGAAAATTTCTAAAAACTAATAATTTCAAAAAGATTATAAATTTTTCAAAAAAACATTAACACGACTCTGATACCATATTACATAGGTTATTGGTAAAATATTAGATGAATTAATAAATGAGCAAGACACTCATTTACAGTCTACAAAGACGATGTTTCTATTACAAAACAATCGTTTGTTATTAGAAACATTCTAATAATGAGAGAATATCTACAATATTAGAAACATTCTAATATTTACAAGATTTACAATATTGACCATTAAAAGAATAATAAACAGGATATTAAGGAGATATTATTCTAATACATATTATTATTGACTCTCAAATCAGGGAAGCTCACACATTTCAACATCACATACTAAAAACCCCAACCAATGAATGTTGAGAGATGGTGACTGCTGAGTCAGAGAGGCTGCCCACAACACAACAACACCACTTTTCCACCTGCATTGCACTTAAGCCCTTATTGCCAAGGCTCTTTCTATTTATCTGCCACCTCATTCTCCTCTCTCTATTGCCCCCTTTGACTCTGCAATGGAATCTTATGCATTCCATGCAACTAAAATTAAGAGTTCGGTAGCTCCACAAAAATTGTTATATAGTTGAGATAATTCATTTTAAACTTCTCTCTCTCTTTTCTTTCTATTGCTGTGGACTATTTAGTATGGTATACTATGGCTATTAAGCCTCCATTCTTACGCTATACTAAAATCTCTTCACGTATCAACCAGATGGCTATAAATGCATGCCTTCCCTGGCTAGCCATGGTACTAATTCAAACACCCATAGTTTAGTTCTTGTTTTCGTTTTTTTTTCAACTTAAGATAGGGTTTGATTTTCATAACTTCAGGGGTCTTGAATCTTGATTTCCAATTCAATGTGCGTCCTTGCTTTGGCTATGAAGCTTTTTAGTGTCTAAACAAATTCATGATAACCTGGTTGTTTTACAAATGGGCTCTTTCAGTGAGATGTGCTACTCATGTATGAAATATGATCTGCATTGCATTTTTTACAAGTGAGGAAACCCTAGGCTTCCACAACTAGCTGAAAAGAACACTCAGTAGCTGCTCTCTTTTTTATACAGGTATGAAATATTTAGACAATTTTTCTACTCTGGTGTTTCTTTAGGAGAGTATTATATGCATCTGAATCAACCTACAAAATACAATGCTAATCTATCTGGCTGTTGACTCTCATATAAATAGCTATGAAGGCATTTAGAACACCCATCGTATGCAGCAGCTACTTGATTATCTGGTACAGCTGTTGTGCCTTAACTGAATGTCTCTTCACCTTCTACAGCTTGATCTCTTGTATCAAGTTTTCTGCCCTAGCTCATTGAGTAGGTGGTTTCTTCTTAAGCCAAAATGTGTGTTTCCTATTTTGACAATCAACAATATGTAATTTATGCTGCTATTTTCTTGAAAATATCTTATTCTCCAATGGGGCAATTTGAGAAGTAACACATACAGGTTTCCTCTTGATCTTTTGAAGAATAGAATCATTGAAAGTTCACGTGTCTGAGAAATATGATTAGAGAGGCAGCCCTGGGTCTCCTCCACAATACTGGGGAATCAGACCTCGGGCTGAATTTTGATATTTATGCATTTTTGCTTTAAATCACAATTAAATCTTTTAGACAAATTGTATAACATGAAATGAGAGTTTTTGGCAGACAAAAAAGTTCTAATGGATAATAGTTGTATATATTTGTAGCTAGGTTGCCGAATCAATTAGGGTACAGGTACATGTACTTGACTACATTACGTCAAAACGAATTTTTTTTTGGGGTGGGGTATGTCCATACGAAAAACATAAAAATCATAAACATATACATATTTGTAGCCTAAAGCAAGAATTAAATTTAGAATAGCACATATCATGCATATGCCGAACAAAACTACCATAAATATTACAAATTTGAGTTGCCATATACCAATGTAATGTTCCTCCGCCAAACTAAGAGCAGATCACAAGGGGCACTTATAAATAATAATTCCTTTAGGGCCAACCAGAACAAGATAATAGCAGCATTTATGTAAAGAGCTGACTGGATTGAGATGTCAGTGGCTACATAAGAAACATTCGAATAGCAATCATCTGCTTTGAATGGGCTGACTAATGTTTATTAAAAGGGGAGCGGGCTTAGTGTAATCAAGATTATTTAAGGGATGTTCCTACACAGCGTTTCCATTAAATAAAAATAAAAGACAATTTAATTTTAATAACACAGCAGGGCAGCAATTAATTAAGAAGAGACATATCGTTCTAAAGGGTGGCACTCTTGGTAAAAAGGGTGACTCTTCGTCCTCTCTTGAGGATATATCAGGCAGACCACCAATTGAAGGAAAGGCATCGAAGAAGAGAGAATAAGATACTTAATCAAGCAATAGATTTATAATTTTACAATTAATTAAACTAGATAGTGAATGTATATGCTGTTCTGGCATTTGGTATGATGCATAATACGCAGCATGCTGATCTGGCTGATTTTGTCTTCCACTTGATAGGCAGTAGGAATGTTATGCAGATAACAAATTGCTACTGATATATATTTATTTCTCACTATTCTTGCTATTATGATGTTTATGCAAAATACAGTATATATGTAAGATTCTTTAATACTTTAAGCAACAAACTATCTCTTTTTGTGCTCTTGGGCTTGATGGAAAGGAATAAGCTTGAGGCGCCTTATATGTTTTTCCAAGGACTCATAATGAGGATAGGTTGTTAGGGAAAGTTTTATTGAATCCCACATGCACATTTTGTAAATTACAATGATAATTGGAATTCTCTTTCTAATATTGCTGGTTATATGTTTCGTCATCTTTTATAATGATAACTAACCTGGTTGCAAGGTCTTAATAAGGACTTAAAGGGGCAAGTTTCACTTCCTCAATATGATTCATGCCTCATTTGATGTTCTAGGGCGAACTATAGTATATATCCCAATAGAGGACATTACAACTAATTTGATATCAATTTGTCAAAACTTATGATAGAGATTTTGAATTTGTTGTCCATTGGCTCAATAGCAAAGTAATACAATTAATCAACATCATATGGGTCATCATGAAGATCAACATTATCATTGGTATTTAAATGATGTAGGTAGATTAGAAGAAGCACATGCAACTCTGCTTTGACTTGCACTAGATGCATGTTGGGTATCCAACTCCACAAAAGTAAAGATTGTGTGGCAGCTGAAAATCCCAAATTGGATCTACATCCCACAACTTTGTGTTCTCTTCCTCATGCTCATTTCGTCTTTGAGTAAGAATGTTGGAACATACATACACTAGCTTGCCCTCCTTACTTGTTGCCAATTGGTTGTGTTTCACTGGGTGGATGGAGAATGTACTTAAATTTTGCTTATATGAAGATAAACTAGCAACCTAGTGAAGCAAAATGAGAGTTTCAATTATAAAATTGAAAATCAAACTTTAAATTTGAAGTTATAAATTTTATCATTTTTAAAATGATAAACAATACAAATTTAAAGATTGCAATAAACTTAAGAAACTTGCTTACAATTATAGTTTGATTGCTACAACCTAGAGGTGTGGTGATGTATGACCATTGAAGTACCACCAAGTGTCTGGATCGGTTACATCCTCACCGATTTCCTGTGCTAGTACTTCAAGTTGATCAATCATTGGTTCATCTTCACCAATATCAGCATTAGGTACAAAGGTGCACAGTATGTTTTTAACAAAGGTCAGGACCATATTCTGTTTTCTCTTGGTCAGCTCTTTTAGCTGCCGTGTTGACATCTTGCTGATGTCTACCACTGTATCTGTGACCTTACTTCTTTTAGCATCTTTCTCCTCAACAAATGGCAACTTCCTCTTGGATGAGGAACTTGGTATGTCTGCTTGTTCTTGTTGCCTTTGCTGTTGATCTGGTAGAGCTTGCTCAGTGTGTACTGGGATTTCTTCTTCCTTTTCCTTATTCTCCTCCTCACTTTGTTGAGCTGTATTCTCCAGTATAATTTCTTGTTCTGGTGCAGCAACATTTTCTTCAGGTGCAACTTGCTCTTCAACTTGTGCTTCAACCTTCGGTGGAATGTCAACATTTTGTTGTACATTCTCTTGTTGTGGAATCTCTTCTTGTTGCTGTTCCTCAGCAGAAAATAGATTTCCCAAGGGTATTTCAGTACCCTTATCTTGAGGGATTTCTTGTTTAGTAGTTACCTGTTCACCAGATGTGAACTCTGCTGTTTTAACATTTCCTTCACCAGTTGAGGGTTCTTCACGAGCTGTGAATTGAACCGGTGCTTCTTGTACTCCCTCTGTTTGATCCTGAGGACCTGTATCACTTGGAGTACTGAAATAAAATGTCTACCAGAATTCTTGAGTTTCTTTTATAATTACATTTTCTAATCCATTCAAAATTCTGGCCGCACGATTCTGTGTGTTTAATTTCATTGCCGCTTGCTTCAAGTCATCTTGACTTAAATTCGGTCAGACTTGCAATAGTGTATCTTTAATGATCCTTGTATTAGTCCCTAGACCGGTTTTCCATCTATTTTGGAGTCTGCTGTTAAGCTCTGGTGGAAACTTTGATCTATAATCTCTAGGAGTTCTTTGGTATCCCAAAAGGTTTCTATTATTGCTACAATGATTGCTTCTTTATCTTCTTCTCCTAAGATACTATACCACTTAGCATCATTATCAACATCACCGAAATCCATCACCTCATCTACTATTGCACTTATAGACATAGGTTTAATATTACCTTTGCTTGGAGAGATGAGGACGGTGGGTGGTATTGGATCATTAGCGATATCTACAATTGCAGGTGCTTCAGATCCTAGAACAACTTTTCCTTTACCAGTTGCTTGGACCGGTGGGACTGGAGCACTTTGTTGTGCTTGCTCTGCCTGCTGCTGAGTCTGGAGAAGCTGTTTCCATATAGCTACTCCATCATCATGAACCTGTTCAGTTTCGCCAAGCATAAGTTGGCTGATTCTCCTTTTCACCAGGAAATTATATTTGTTTAGCTCAGCTTGTTGTTCGGCTTCTTGCATTGTTAGATGATTTTGCACTTCTAGTAATGCTCGCACTCTCAGCTCCTTTTCTCGGTCAGCTGAGGCTTTCCATCTCCCTTCCAAATTTTGAAGTAGATCTTTTGGTAAGGTCATTCTTAGATCTCTTGGGAGAAGATTATACTTGTGAAGACAAAATAAAACGGCTTCCTCAATGCTTCTCTTGTCTTCATCACTGCTTATCTGATATCTTCTGTTTACTCCTCCCACGCCTCCTGTGTTCTTCAAACCTTCTGTAAATTCATCAATTGTCTACTTCCTTTTCCTCATTATATCTTCTGTCACCGGTTTGTTGGAGCCTCTCTTCCTCTTTATTAGAGGAACATCATCTTCAGAATCTGTTGCTTTATGTTCTTGCACTTTGGGTGGTGGAGTAGGCCTCTTTTTCTGGGACTTGGGTACTTCTGACACCGGCTTCTTCTTCGGTGTGGGAGTCCTCTTGTATACATTTTTGATTGGGGCCTTATTTTTCTTTAGATTCTTCTCAATCTCTTCATATGTACCAAACCGGTACATGCCAAGTTCAAGACCTGAATTGATTAGAGCCTCTGCATAGGCTTTGGCAGTTTTGGAAGATATTTCATAGCCCAACTCGGGCGAATTCTTCTCTTGGCTCAACTGCCTGAATAATGCAGTTGTCGATTGTTACCAGGAAGCAAACATCATCCTTTTACTCTTCTACAATAGATTGTGGCACCCGCTCTCTGACATGCATTCTCAACTGGAATGCTTCAAAATACTCAGTCATCACTTGCCCCAACTGTTTGCAATATCGGCTATCTAATGTATAACTAGTTTGTCGGTTTGCCAAGTTACTTTTCCAACACCCGAGAAGAAATTCGAGTAATAGAAGAATAGGTAGACCAACAAGGTTCCATACTTCATCGATTTCTTCTTCAATACTCTGAGCCTCTTCATATTTTTGAAGATTTGTCCTCTCAACATGGAGCAAATGTCGTATTCCGCATTATCATGCATGATCCTGAATGCAGCATGAATCACTCCACTTGGTATGCTGTTCAGATTGCTGGATTGATAGACTTTGTAGCCGATGACAGCGGCAGCAAAGCGGACTCCATCATCTTCAATGTCATGAACCGTCATCAGTCGACTGTCCGATCTGGACTTGGTTAGCTTGGACACCAATGCATTTGAAATGGTCCTTAGGGTTAAAGCTTCCCCTTGGTTGCTGCATCCTGTCACCCTATGAATATCTTCAGCGGTGATGGCGTGACATGCAACTTTAGTTAGCCAGAACCCTGGTTCATGTAGTCGACTCAGCACCAGTCGAATAATGTCTTCACGAAAGACTGTTGGGTAGCATACTCCATTGATTAGTCTTGAGGACACCAGTCTTGCATATTTATCGGGCAGTCTTCCTTCTTCACAAAGTGCTAAGTATTCGCTTTGTATATATGTTTCACTGAGCTCCTCCTGCTTCGCATGAATGTATGTAGTAACATCTTCGGTAAGGAGAACTCCGTCTGGTATAGAGGAAAGTGCACCAGCCATGTTGTTCTCTCTATTTTGGATAGTCAAGATGTCATATGCAGGTCGATCCACCATACTTCCCTTGATGAGCTTGGCGGTGGAAGATGAGGATGCCATTGTTGATAACCGGTAGAAAGAAAGTAACTTTGATCGTAAAAGAACAAATAAACACTATTTGACGATCAAAGTGCAAGATTACTCAAGCAAAATTACATAAAATCGCAACGTAAAAATGTGAGAGTAATACGTCTTCCTTATAAAGAGTTAGGGCATAACGGTAATTACCAAACGGTAATAATCTGTTTAACGGCTATGGAATTTATTGCCTTACCTAACTCATCTTTCCGTTTTGCAAACCGGTGCAAGGCTTTTTCGGTTTAAAGTATACCTGGTTGAACATCACTTGGCTTCTAGTTGTCCACGTAGACTGAGTGAGTCAGGATCTCACCAGTTCTACCAGGAACAGTAGATGAGTCTACCGGTTCCCTCTAAGCCATATACGGCTTAGTTTGCTGATGAGGAATCACCATCACCTGATGATGATTGGAATGCCATTGTCCTTGATCTACATTCGTCTCTTTGTGTCCAAATTTATTGCAAGCATAGCAATATCCTTTGAAGCTTCCCCTGCTTCTACTGGACATATTTGAGGGACTTGACCAACACTCTGGTCTTGTGGCTTTTTTTACAATAGTTCTTGCAGTAACTGTTGTTCTGCCTTACCGGTGCATTTCTGTAGTCATTAGTTTTATGACCTAGTTTCCCACAGTGCTTGCATGACAAGTTGACGGTCTTTTTGCCTTGTTTCTTTGGCTTTTTCTTTTCCTTCTTGCATGTGTTGGCTCCAGATGATTCTCCGGTTTCCCTTGTGCTTTCACCAGTGTAGCCAAGTCTTGTGGAATCTTTGTGCTTTCTCCGTGCCTTCAGTTGTTCATCAAGCTTTGCAGAGCTTTCATTGTACTTTCTGAGAGTTTCATTCATCTTTTCAAGGACTTTCATCTTCTCTCTCAGTTGATACAAATCTATTGCCAGTTTCTTGCATGCCTCATCTTGGTTGCAATAACTCTTTTGCATATGGGCGTTCTCCTCAGTGACAATTTGCATGTCTTCTTGCAGCTGTAGAATGATGAGTTCATTAGATCCAACTGCTTCCACTGCCCGGTCCCTTGCTTTCTTAGAGGCAGCGAGTGACTTGACTGCAGTGTTCCTTTCATCTTCAGCTTTTCTTTTCTTTTCAATTAGCTCAGTCATTCTCAAGGCATTGTCTTCTTGCTCTCTTTTCAGATTTGAGATCTGATTGGTCAGGATCTGATTTTTCTCCATTAGCTCAGAGACTGCTTCCTCAGCCTCGTCTGATCCACTTTGTCCTGAGAGCTCATCTATGGTCTTGTTGCTCTAATTCAACTGAATAGCCAGTTCTTTTCTCTTGGCTAGAGATCTTCTCAGTCTGTTCTCTAGAGAAGCTATTATGTCATTAGCTTCCTCGAGCTGCTTCTGATACTGGTATCCCTCCATGATCTTTATCTCAAGGGGTTAAGCTTTATATTCAGAGAACGAGGCTTTGATACCAATTGTTAATACTAACCGGGTACTGAGAGGGGGGGTGAATCAGTAAGCATTGTTTGTTGCCTTTAAAACTTTAAGTAAGAATATACTTGAAAGTAAATAATCAATACAGAAGTATAAAGGCAAAAGCATAGACCAACACCAGATGTATATGTGGAAACCCTCGATTAAAGGGAGAAAACCACGCTGAGACAGAGCTCACAACTTCACTACTGCAGAATGAAGGTGCCCTGTTAAGAGCTTACAAAGCACAGATTAATGTGCTACCCGGTTAAGGGATTTTACAGAAGATTAGTTAAGATCTTAAACCCTGTTAAGAGTTGCTTGGTTATAGGACTTTAAAACATCAACAAAAGATGTTACCCTGTTAGGGAATTTATACAACGAACCAATTAGGTTCACCATGATAAAGGGATTTTAATAAGATTTCAAGAACTGATAAAGAATGATCTCTATTTGACACTATATGTCATATTGGATCATACCTATTGATCTCTCTTCTCTACTTGGTTGGCTGTTGAATCTTCTCTCTGAACCGTCTTTCACCTCGTGACTGTGCACGACAGATAACTCCATTTCTGCTCTCTTCAACAACTTATCAACAACCCTATTCATGTGCGTCCTATACCCTGTATTTATACAAGAGTTCATCAATATGAAACCCTAAGCGCACATAACTGCCAGGCTGTAAACTCACCAAAAAATCATGCAATACATAAAAGCTATGTGTTCTGATTTGGAGTTTACCTTGTAACATAAAGCTAACTCTTGTTAAAAAACTAACTCTGTTTCTGAGCGGTGGATGTTCTGCAAAATCCAGTTTTTCAACTTAATTGTATCCGCAGAATTCGGTGCGGATCTTTAATTAGTTAGACCAGTGCAATCTATTGATAGCAGACTGGTATACGCTCAGCTTTAGTGACCGGTGTATTGTGTACCTAATCTACCGATGGTCACACACTCTTCCTTGTCTACCGGTGACTTCTAAGTAAGGGGAGTGACCGGTGAACCTTTACCGATGAGTGGTATTGGTGATAAACACTAATGACAACTAATATTTCTAACAAGTTGCATTCCTTTTCATGGTCTTTTGCACTAGTGGATAATTAGGAAGAGGATTAGGTGTATCTCACACTGCATGGGGTCTTCAACCTAACAATGACAAGTATACCATCAAACACTTGAGAAGAGGATTCAGTGCATCCCATACTACACCATGGGTCCATCCTCACTCGTAATTATTTCCACAAGTAGTGAACAAATCTAACCCTATGGATTCTGACTTAGTACCTATAGGCCACTAGCGACAAGTCTGTCCAACTAGGAAGAAGTAGCTCTTGACATTTAGTAGTTGTTGACCTTAGTGATGTTGTCAAATATCTTCTTCACATTCCTAGATAACACTTAGCATTAGTCACCCCCGTATAAATTATAAGGCTTTCCTAACTCTTTCATAACCTTCCAAAACCCAATTCAGCCTCATATAAAGCCTATAGAAGAGGGAAGTTTAAATAAGTTAGGAACAACCCTAATCTCTAGATTTATACCCCCCAAGATCAAAGTCACATGTAGTTCTCCTCACATGGTCCCTCAAGGTCCTATATACACAAATTTCCCTTAAACATGGTTTCATTTTTGCTCCTCAATTTGTAACACTTTATCAACGTTTGAATTCAAGAAAAGCAGTCGCAGGGATTTATGGTAGCCACACAAGTCAACACAAGGTGACGTTAGTGCTTGTAGAGGCACACTTCGAAGGATTTTGTGCTTCTTTGTTGCATTTCTACCTTGGCGCCTAGGAATTCCATCAATAGATATAGCCGTGTTTTACCTTGTGGCCTCCATACGATGCTGCGATAATATTCCAAGTTTTAGATTGCAATTAAATTTATGTTTTCAATACATTTGTTTATCATTGTAAATATTTCAATTTACTGAATTGAAATAGGAGGAATTCTTGTGAATAGTTTGCATTAGTTAGTTTGTATGCAAACTGTTTGGCGAAATGCCTTTGAATAGTTTGGTGCAGTTTTAGAACGATATAATTGCCTAGTATTTGACAAAATGTCATGTTGAATATTAAGAAAATTTGAATGATATTACATAGTTGTTTGCGAGTCCGTCTCATTGAAAATCAGATTATTGGTGAAACCAACTTATTAGTTTGCATGCAACGTGTTTGACGATATTCCTTGAGCCTCTAATTAACATTTTGTGAGCAGAATTGGCAAGGGATATTACATAATATGAGAATATTTTTTAGG
Source organism: Chamaecyparis obtusa (assembly GCA_027943335.1). Lineage (NCBI taxonomy): Eukaryota > Viridiplantae > Streptophyta > Pinopsida > Cupressales > Cupressaceae > Chamaecyparis > Chamaecyparis obtusa. The sequence continues at coordinate 678,495 of BSBK01004046.1, read as the reverse complement.
GATATGGAACACTCCAATTAGACCTCACCACTTTTATTATTCATAATTCAACATGACGATCCTAAGATCTTTAGAGGATCATCTTATTTACATAAACGATAGGTTATTACTCCCTAACTAGAAATTATATTTGTTTTCATGTTCTTGTGTATCCATTATTGTATGTTTCTTACTAAGATTGTCAAATTAACCTCCAAATCAATTTCTCACCTACACATGTTAGGATTTTTTAGGAGTCAAACTAGTTCTTTATTAGCTCTATCATTTTCACGGGACAATATATTGCCGTAGTTGTAGTATCTTCACAATGAAACAATTACGCAAGACCCCAAAAGTCTAATTGGGTTAGTGGCCACAAGGAACACACATGATAATTTGCCTTTATGAAGCCCTTGGAAGGTAGGGTTTGCTAGCCCATTCCCTTGGACATAAAATGACAACCAACAAATAAATTAGTTTGATTTCATTAGTTTTTTGACTAGATAATTCTATTAGGATTTATTTTTGTTAGCCTCTAGGACTGATGATGGATCCTAGGAGCATTCTCTCCTACTGAAGTGTCAAATACAAAATAAATGAACTGCCACGTCTTAGACTAGTTTAAATGTATTATGAGTTGAGTGATTTTCATTATGGTATTCAAATCGTGGTATTTTATATCCCTAGGTAGAAATGAAGGATGTCATTAAAATCATTAAAATGAACAATTATCCTTATTGTTGATATAACTTAGTTGTCATTGGTGAAGTCATAGGCAAACATCAATCCCACCGGAACATCGGTATATCACACTGGTACTCATAATTGTGAATCGGTAGACTAAACAAGGAAGAGGTGTACTTTAACCAGTCACGCTTATACCGGTCTAGGTTATTCCAACCGGTCATGGGAAACACGCAGGGAACAGATGACTAACCAGGTACAAATTCTTTACCGGTTAAGTGCATGATAATCCGAACCGGATTATACGAAGCGCTTTCAGTTACACTGGAGTTAGCTTTTTTAGTGGAACTGGAGTTAGATTTGTTTTTTTAGCGAACGTTTCGAGGTAAACTCAGAATCAGTTTGCAAGATTTTTTGCATGCATGATTTATGAGAGAGTTTAGAGCTTGGCAGATCTATGAGGATGTATTTTTAATAAGATTGATCTCTTATAAATACAAGTCATAGGACATGTTTTGTGGTTGAATATCAAGAGCATAGAGAAAAGTAGAGTAGGAGAGCAAAATCTTCTGAGAGGAGTTACAGTCACGGGAGTTGAAAGGCAGAGAAAGGTTCAACAACCAAGCAGAGCGAAGGGTAAAAGGTATGATCTGATTAGACATAAAGTGTCATCATAAGATCATTGCTTTAGAATGTGAAGAATATTCAAATCCCTTAATCAGGGTGAACCTTAACAAGTTCTTTGTATAAATCCCTTTACCAAGTAACATCTTATTAGTGTTGAAAGTCCTCTTATAAGGCGACTCCTAACAGGGTCAAGATCCTAGCAGGTTTTCTACCAAATCCCTTAACCGGATAGCACTCTTACCAGTGCTTTGTAAGCCTCTAACAGGGCATCTTTATTACTATAGTAGTGAAGTTGTGGGTTCTGTCCCATCATTTTTTTCTCCTTCTAACCGAGGGTTTCCACATATATATGTTGTTAACCTGTGTATTTCAATTTCTGTTTATGAGTGCTGTTATATTCTTTTAAATTTGCAAGAATATATATAGAAGGTTAAATTGAAGTAGAAATTGTATTTACTGATTCACCCCTCCCCCTCTTAGTAACCAGTTAGGATTAACAATTGGTATCACAACATTTAGTTTTTAAGATTTAAAGCTTAACCGGTTGAGTAAAGATCATGGAGGGTTAGGTATCAAAAACAACTTGAGGAAGCCAATGACATAATTGCCTCTCTTAAGAATAGACTGAGGAGGCCTCTTGCAAAGAGAAAAGAGCTGGCTCTACAACTGAGTGAAAGAAATGAAACAATTGAGGAACTCTCTAGACAAAGTGGATCTGATGAAGCAGAAGAGGCAGTCTCTGATCTTGTGGAGAAAAATTAGAGTCTAACCGATCAAATCTCCAATCTGAAAAGGGAGTAGGAAAGTAATGCTCTGAGAATGACTGAAATCATTGAAGACAAAAGAAAATCTGAAGATGAAAGGAACAATGCCGTAAAATTACTAGTGACCTCTAAAAGAGCAAGAAATCTGGCAGAAGATGCGGTAAGAGAACGTGATGTTCTTGTATTACAACTTCAAAAAGACATGCAAATCATAACTTAAGAGAATGTAATTATGCATAAGAACTTGCATGATAAAGATGATGCATGCTAAAGGTTGGCTATTGAATTGTATCAATTAAAGGAGCAGATGAAAACTGTTGAAGAGAGAAATGAGACACTTAGAAGGTACAATGAAAGTTCAGAAAAGCTTGATGAATAATTGAGGGCTCAAAGAAAGTACAAGGATGCCACAAGACTTGGGTACATCGGTCAAAGAAGCAAAGAAACCAATGAGTCCTCTAAAGTCGAGCAAGGCAAGAAGGAAACGAAGAAACCAACAGAAGAAAAAGGTAAAAAGACATTCAAAACCTCTTGCCAACATTGTGGTAAATCGGGTCACAAAACAAATGACTGCAAAAATGCATCGGTGAAATCATTCACTTCTAACAGTTACTGCAACAATTGTTACAAGTATGGTAACAGGACCTTTGAATGTAGGTCTCGCTCCAACAGTGTGTCTAGTGGAAGCAGGGGAAGTTTCAAAGGTTACTGCTATACATGCAAGAAGTTTGGACAAAGATGAAGAATGCAGGTCCAAAACCATGGCATTTAAATCCCCACTGAGACTAGTATTCTATAATAGGAATATAAACCGGAGCACAACCAATTGAGCTAGCTTGGAGCATTAGGCCATAGCAATTCTTGATGTCACTCACCCAAGAATATGGAAAGAAGGGTCAATCCATGGAGGGCAACTAGAATGACTTGTTACAACTGTAACAAGATTGGAAATCTGGCCAAGGAATGCAGGAACCAGCCATTAAACAAAAGAAAGGACTAGCTAAACCGGTCAAGAAGAACTTGACTCCTAACTAAAAGGATAACAAGGTAAAAGAGACTGAAAGGAAAGTCAAGAAGATTTGGTTCAAAAAGGAAATAAAGAGCTTTGCTGAGGAGAAAACAAAGGTAAGGTCATCATCAACTGATGGTGATATCTCTTCAGCAAACTGAGCCTAAGGGCTTAAAGGGAACAAGTAGCCTGCCTACTATTCCCGGTGGAACTGGTGAGTAATGATCTCACACAGTGAAGAAGTGCAACCGGGAAGAAGTCATTGGTCTATTAGTTAAACCGGATAGGTTAGTGCTGACATTGCAACCAAAAATTGATTAACAGGTAAATGTATAAGAACCAGTTGTCGTAAGAAAGATAAGGTAAGGGTAATTAATGTTGTAGCCATTAACAATTGTTACCGTTAATTACCATTATGACCTAAGTCTATTTAAGGGAAGGATGATTACTCATTTCATTTTACATTGCGAATTGTGATTTTTGATTTCTTAAGCTTGAGTAATCTTGTCTTGCTTTGATTTACGTTCTTTGCTAAGCGAACTCCGTAAATCCTATCAAGAACTTTCTGTGTAAACCGGTTGGATATGATGGCATCTTCATCTTCTGTGGTTAACCTAATCGGAGCTAACCAACTTGATAGACCAGTTTATGATATAATGACAGTGTAGAACTGAGAGAACGATATGGCGGGGGCTCTATCGTCGGTGCCTGAAGGAGTTTTGATGACTGAAGACATAACGACGTTCATCCACTCCAAACAGGAAGAATTGGGTGAAACCTTCAGTTAGAGTGAATACTTGTCACTTTGTGAAGATGGAAAGCTTCAATCCAAATACGTGAAGTTTGAGTCATCAGGATTGATTAATGGAGCAATATATACAACCGTGTTTCGACTGGATTGGATAAGACTGGTTCTGAGTAGGGTTCATGAACCAAGAATGTGGCTTGCGAAAGGCATAGTCACATTGATAACCAAAGAAGATTTGCAAAGGGTTACTGGGTATAATGACGAAGGGGAAGCTCTTACCCTAAGAACGATAGCCAATGCAGAAGTCACACAGTTGACAAAATCAACATCTGATAGTCGGTTGATGACTGTAAATGACATCGAAAACGAGGGCATTCGGTTCATTGATTAGATTCTTAGCATCTGTTGCAGTCCTTTGCATTAAATCAAGAGTTGGGGCCAGAAACAATTGAAATCCACTAAGATCTTGGATTTGCTTCATCTTTTCTTCAGATGTCTTTCTCAGAATGAGAGCTAGGCTTGTCATCTCCCTACTAAAATCTGTTGCAGATTTATTCTTTATATTCAAACTGCGAAGATATAGCTCTTATGTCTTTAGAAGTCTTAGATGACTTCTCTGTGAGATCTTGTATAAAGGTATCAAGATTCGAAGTCCCTGTCATCAAAATGTCATATGGGATGCATTGAATCCTCTTTAGCATATGATGGTATACTTGAACCTATTGTGTTAAGGACTTGGTATAGTATGAGATACTCCAAACCCTCTTCCCAACAATCCATTGGTACAAAAGACTAGGGAAAGGAATGGGAACTACGGTGTAGTGCACAATGCCTTGACATTCCTTTTCTCTGGGGTGCACTATGGACAAGAGATAGTTATTCATTATATATGATCCAATCATTATTTATTTTTAATGCTTCTATTACTAGTCAATATTATCTTTGTGATTCATACATGAGAAAATCACTGCGTGCTTAGTGATATGACCCTTGTGCATATGTAAGTCGATACAACTAATGATTGCTAATAATGGGTATGGAACCAATTCACTTGATTGAATGGATATCTTTTATTATAATGGGGCTAAGTTTATAGATTCTCGTGATGAGGAGAGAGTAAAGTCCCTTTGAGTGCAAACTATGAAGCTTCTTACTTCACGTGAGAGGATATGTAGTTTTGATGGGTGTTTTATGACCACACCAACACAGAATGAAGTGCCAACGGACACTATATCCTCTTTTGAGTAAATATCCCTCATATTGCTAAGATTGCAAAGATCATAGAGGTGACTCCAAGGTTTCTACTGAGAGCATGCGAATTTATGGGGATATGAGCTCGCTTGGCTTGATGTATACTGGTTATCCAAGGAGGACTTACACAATTGTTAAAGAAGACTTAGACTATTTTAACTTCGACAAATATTTGAATGATTTGGCAATGAAAAGTACTCTGAAATGTTCCAACAAGATATACTGAAAGTAAAGAGGATAAGGGTTGAGAGACTCGATTGTAATCCTAAAGACTTGAAAGACTATGATTGTTTAGGTGAAATCTACCACGCTTCACCAAATCAACTACACAAAAGAGGTACAATCTTCAAAGGTTGTGCTAAGAATTTTCACACCATCAAAAGAACAATGCACATTCAATGAGCGAAGTTAAATATCCACATAAAAGGCTCAGACCAACCTTACATTGCGCATAGAAATCATCTATTTGCAAAAGGTATGAGAAAATGATTTCACCGTAAATTTTTTTTATCAATCTTATTCATCTAATAACTTGAAAGCAATTTAATCTACTTGAAGAACATGAAACCATGTAAACTCCCAAAACAATTTATGTAATCACCAAAACTTCAATGAGCTACTTTTTTATAATGGTAGTTTTTAGCAACAATTTCTCAAAGTTATCTCTTGTTAAAAATGATGGGTGAGCCTCTTTTACAAGTGATGTAGTCATGCTCCACTCAGTTAACTCCCCCTATTAGTAGTTTCTCTTTGGAATCCTATTTTTTAAGAAGCCTTAGTATTCCAAGAAAGGAGGAGGCTGCAAAAGATGCTGAAAGAACCTAAGGTATAGCATTTTTTAATGCAAATGATCATGTGAGAAGATACCTAAGTCCAAGTGGTTTCTCGAGCATGCAACTTTACACAAAGGAAGCGAGCAAACTAATGTTGGATACCCTTAAGTCAGGACCAATAGTTTTTGATATATTAGGGGAAGGAAATTTTGTTTATAAATCTTTAGCCATATAGGTCTTAGGGTTTGTTGATGATTTGAGTTGTAGGCCTCAAATCTTTAAGGCCTAGTACTCTCTCAAGTGTTAGGGGTGTCCAAGCTGAGAAGAAAACCACAAACTTGTCTTCAAATTGGGAAGCTAAGGACCAATGATTAAGGTGGGTAAGAGTGACCAAAGGGATTATCCCTAAGATGTGTGGTTAATGACAAACAGATTAAGGACTCCCTTGATGCAAACTATACCCAGAGCACAGTGTATCCCAATGATGATATCATAATATAGTTACATGCTAGTTTAGACAACGTAAGGGCAAATGTCTAATTAAAAGATCTCTTGTTGTATGAGTATCTGAAAATGCATTTTATGATAATCCCTAATGATATTATGCACATTCAAATATGACAATAAAACATATTGTATTAATGAGACTGAAATATGTTTAATTTGATTATGTTTGTGTGTGTTGAGGAGAATGGGGAAGAGAGAAAACAAATGATAGATTGGTGTTTGTATCCAATTAGACAACATAGTCTCTCGAATCACACAAAACATGTAATAAATGAAGCCAAGGTGATACCTTAATCAAGATTTCACAAAAGACTATGTTGTATAAACATACAAGCAAGTTGGGCTCCACATACACATTTAGAAAAGCAATAGATAGTTCTAGAATATTAAGGGAATCTACTTAGTATTCCTTGAGGATACATATGCACTTCCTCATTATATCAAAAAGATATCACACAAAACATGTAATAACTGAGACCAAGGTGATACCTTAATCAAGATACCACAAAAGACTATGTCGTTATGAACATACAAGCAAATTGTGCTCTACATATACATTCAGAAATGCAATAGATAGCTGCAGAATATTAAGTGAATCTATTTAGTAATCCTTGAGCATACATATGCCCTTCTTTATTATGTTGATAAGATACCATACAAATCATTATAGGGATTTTACAAACATTTGGTTGAGAAACTAAACAACATTCATTATAAATACAATTGAACATTCATGGATAGATTCAACTAAGGTTGATTTTTTCATTAATCAAACTACAATAATTGCAAATTACATGTTTGGGATACACCCAGGGTGTTACAATATCTAAATACCTCCACCTAAAAAAAAATTGAAACCTTAAGGCTTCTAGTGAATACTCTTTCTTTGTCAGCTCTACTATTTCTCACTCTTGTGATAGCTTCCATCCCCTTTTTCCACTTTTTTTTATCTACCTTAACGATCCCCTTTTATCAGTTTTTTATCTACTAGACTTTAGAAGGAATTAGGGCACAAAAATATCAAGAAACCCTAACGTTCATGTCATCCAATCACGTAAAGACACCTAGGTCGATCAAATCTAATTTAGGTGATTAATGAAGAATGATAGGATCTCTCTCCAAGTAAATCATGACTTGCATTTATGGTTCCTAAGTTTGAGTGCATTGCAAGATTAAATTGCGCACAAATATGCGATCGGGGGTGGGCTCGAGACAAAAGCAATGTTGCAAACATTAAACGAGTATGGGCCTTATCCTCATCCTTGGATGCATGTCAAAGTGCATTCAAGACTTTTTTGCAGCTCTCTAGGATTGAAATTTGGTGGTTGGAGTTGTTGAGCGTTAATGCCTAATGGTGACCATGCTCTAAAATCTCGTGTTTTCTAGGTTTGTGTGGTTGTTTTCTACGTTTGAATCTAGGTCGTTAGTCATTGATTAAAACAAAACAATGATTGTCATAGCCTTGACTTGATTTGAATATTAGGAGGGACACATGTCAACGTATCATGCCATCACAGGTGCTTTTGTGCCATCCTTTTATATCACTTGATAAACCTATAGCATGCCTTTAATTGCCACATGGACCATTGCATGCCTATCTGGCAAGTAGGCAAACTTGAGAACTCATGAACCATGCTTAACTTGCATGTTTCCTTTTTCGATGAGATGTCTTGACGATGAAACTTGATTTTGGTGTACTTGATTGATAGCGAACCAAGAGGTTTGTAAACTATCAAAATCACTAAAAAGCTCTAACTTCAATTTCGGCAAGACACTTTGTTGGTGAACTTTTAAAATTGTCGAAAAACTATCCAAGGCTTCATCCTTTGGCGAAAAAGATTTTCAGCAAATTGCTCCATCAAGTAATCAAGATGAACCAACAAAATCATTGGAGAAAGCCTTTCTTCACTTTCTTTTATTGAAACACTTGCAAACTTTTCCCCTTTGTTGATGAGATGATCTTTTGGTGAACAAATTTTCGCAAACTCATTAATTTGAGAACTCGTCCCTTCGCCGAAAACTTTGGTGGTTTGATTTTTGTTATCTTACTGAAGGTAAGGAATTGAACCTAGCCAAAAAAGGCACAATGGGGTTTGGGGAAGCGGAAAAAGATGAAGAAAAACAAGAAGTCGAAAGCACAAAATATAAAAAATCCTATACTAAGCCAATTTTTTAGATTTTTTCAACTTGGAGTTTTTGACTAGGGCATGGTAAAGGGGACCCAAAAAGGGAAAAGAAGTAGGGTCTCGACACGAAATTTGAGATGCCTACAGGTTCATTAGAAGATTCTTAGAATTCTTATACTTAAATATTCTTCAAAAATGTTTATAATATATATACATCAAATATTATTTATATATAACTTATATATACCAGAATATTCTCCAGAAACCTATGTTTATCTAAAATCCTATGTTTTCTATGCTTGCAGGTGGTTGTTTGCTATGTTTGAATCTGAGTATTTAATCATTGATTAAAACAATTGAACGATTGTCACAGCCTTGACTTGATTTGAAAATTGGGAGGAACACATGTCAACGTATCATGCCATCATGGATGCTTTTGGGCCCAGCCTTTTATGTCGTGTGAGAAGCCTATAGCATGCAATTAGGCGCAACGTGGAGTCTGGACCATTGCATCCCTATATGGCAAGTCGACAAACTTGAGAACTCATGAACTGTGCTTAACTTACATGTTTCCTTTGTAGGTGAGATGTCTTTATGGTGAAACTTGATTTTGGTGCACTTGGTTGTTGGTGAACCAAAAGGTTTGCAAACCATCAAAATCACCAAAAAGCTCTAACTTCTTCAATTTTGGTGAGACACTCCATTGGTGAACTTTTAAAACTGCCGAAAAACTTTCCAAGGCTTCATCCTTTGGCAAAAACACTTTTCAACAAATTGCTCCATCTGCGAACCAAGAGGTTTAACACAATCATTGGAAAAGCCTTTCTTCACTTTCTTTTATCGAAACACTTGCAAACTTTTCCCCTTTGTTGACGAGATGATATTTCGGCAAAGTTTCTTTCGACCGAACCAAATTTTGGCGAACTGGTTAGTTTGAGAACTCATCCCTATGCCAAAAACTTTGGCAGTTTGATTTTTCTTCTTATTGAAGGGAAGGAATTGAACCTAAGAAAAAATCAATAGGGTTTGGGGAAGCAGAAAAAGATGAAGGAAAATAGGAAGTTGAAAGCACAAAATATCATAAATCCTTTTCTTCGCCAATTTTTAAGTTTTTTGTAACTTGGAGTTTTTTACCAGGGCATGGAAAAGGGGGCCAGAGCAGGGAAGGACACAGGGCCTAGACACAAAATCTGAGATGCCAACAAAGTCATTTGAAGAGCCTTAGAATTCTTATACCAAAATATTCTTTAGAAACCTATCTTTATTTATTTCAAATATTATTTATATACAACTTATTATTAATAAATTAAAAAAGTTGGCTGTAGCAAGCAAAAAGGCTTGAGCAAACAAATTGTTGTGAGTAAGCAGGTAGGGCAGGAAGAAGGTAAAAAGGCTTAAATTTTAGACTACTCTTGAAATCTCAAAAATGCTGAAGAATTGTATTTCATTTGTCGTGAGATTTCTGGAGAAGCTGCCAGAGCTGCATGTGAGCTTCTTCCATCTATTGAAAGGATCAAGATCTTGTATTTCCGTTATCATATGGCAGGAGATAATGGAGCAAAGACCATTAGAACTTGTTAAAATATGTCATTACTTTCAAGGATTTCCAATTCTCATCAATGGTAATGGAAATATTTTGTGGTTGCAGGTCGGCAAGATTATGAGCTGTTTTGGGGGCAATGGAATAGAACAAGAGCTTTAGCTTATGGTGAAGGCATGAGACATTAATGACAACAGAGTTTCTTGAGTTTTCATAATTCATAGATTTGAACATTAATGACATCAATTTTGACAGGTGCATGTGGGACAATAAATGACCACAGTAATAATAATTATGGTCTTGTTCATTGAAATGATATTTAAGTTGGAATGGATTGGAAATAAGAACTGAATGTCCCATTATTATAATATTAATCACCTACTTCAAAGAAAGATAAAAATTTAAGTAAGCACTTTAGGAAATTAGTAATGACATCAATCTTGACAGGTGCGTGTGGGACAATAAATGACCACAGTAATAATAATTATGGTCTTGCTCATTGAAATGATATTAAAGTTGGAATGGATTGGAAATAAGAACTGGATGTCCCATTATTATAATATTAATCACCTGCTTCAAAGAATGAAAAAAATTTAAGTGAACACTTTAGGAAATTATAAAGTGGTTTGAATTATTTTTTGAAACATTGAACTAATATAATCATTAATCCATTGCCACGGTATCCCTACGTTGCTAACAAGAACTAAAACTCAGAAGGAAGTATTTGTTTATGGTGATAAAAATAGTTATATATTATATAGATATACACATGTATAGACAGAAGAATGAGTTGGCCAACTACAGGGGCAGGGGACCAGTAGTCATGTGGGCTAACTTTGCAAGCATGTAGCAGTTACATGGAAATCTGTGGAATCTCCATTTTTTGTAAAAATGTATCCTCCAATACAAACTATAATATAAGCCTCTCAAGAAATTTTATTGTAGTATGCAATAAAGAATGCATTCTTGATTGAAGATGCCAATTTAGCTAAAAGCATAAATCTGAATAGAAAAACCACAACAAGAAGATATGTTTAATTTATTATAAATAAAAAGAAGAAAAGAGAAAAATCATGTTTAGAACAATGGTATAGAGTTAGGGAGAGAAACTTAGAAAATTCACACCAAGGGAGAAATTATATTTTGACGAGTATAATGACATCCTAAGATGCAGATTGAGTGCCTTGCATTCAACATTGATCTTCTTTTGAATGTTTGCCCTCCCTATGAGATCATGAATCAACTTTCAATCTTGAAACTGAAGTTTTAACAAATAGAGCCTGAATAACACAGATCAAAACCTGATTAAATTGGTATATGTGGTGAAGAATGAATACTTTAAATTTTATGAACAACTATTATTGTAAAATAACGTATAACTACAAGGTAAAAGGTATTTGCCTGCAAGGAGTGATCAATCATCTAAACCTCTCAGTTGCCTTTGATATCAGTCTTGGCTTTCTCAAGCCCTCTAACAAATTCATGCACAACCTTTGGAAGGAGCATAAATATCAGCATCATGCAGTGCCTTCTAATGCATCACATGTGTGCGAGGCTTGTGAGTTGCCACCTAAATTTCCCTCTCAATGACTGCTTTCATTTATGTCAACAAATGAAAAGCATGGGCCCTAGAGTACAACATAACACAGAGAGCAAGTTTTCCTCAAATATAGCATAAATATGTGCTTTAGTAGCCTTGACAGCACTTTAAATGTGACAGACAATTCTCAAAGCAGACTGTGATGTACAGTTTGTTTTCCAAAGCCATCTTACAATTTAGATACAAACCTTACAAAAGAAAATATGTTGTGTCAGGACAGTTTGTAATGCTTTGCATGTTTGTGAACTATTTTTTTTTTCTTCATACCATTGTGGTTTATTTTTTTCTGCAAATTATGGCTTATTTGGAACCTGAGTCTGCTTCTCTCTATCCATGAATGTCTTATTTCAGGTGGTAGTGTGTTGTATAATTTATGGACCTTTTGTTGGCAATTAGATATTTTTAAAAAATCTTGAAAAAAAGTTTGTTCACATTTGAAATAGATTCTATCCTCTATTTGCTTTGGTCTGAATGACAGATCTTTGTTTGCTCATGCTTCATTTAGTTATCACCTATGTTCTTGGCTTGTCCCTGCTGCCTTCTGGATCTAGGTATGATCTGTCCTGGAGTTGGACTGTGGTCTGGTGCAGGAGTTGTGATTTAGCCTCTGGGTTTTTTTTTGAATGGAGCTGGGTGAATCCATTGTTGGCAAAATGGTCAGCGCTCCCCTCGGGATTCGTGACAAGGCCTAACCGCAGCTGTGTCTTCTATAAGTTTAGTGGTTGTATCGGGCATTAATAGGTTGATCTTTTGGTGCAACGACAACCACTACTTGTAACAAGTGGTATCAGAGCTTGGTCACAGGTTTGAATCCCCTCGGGTAATGCTGAGGGGGAGATTGTTGATGTTTTTAGCATCGGTCAGATAAATAATATTGACTATATGATTATTATGAGAAATGATTTTTTATATATATACATACATATCAATATATATAATAATTGATACTACTATATACATTGATATATATGTATATATACAGTTATATTATAATTAGTCTCATACTAACTAAATAGTTAAATTGATAAAATAATATTATTATTATTATGCAAATATTAGAGAAATTAATATATATATATATATGTGTGTGTGTGTGTGTGTGTGCATATTTATATATTTATATAATCATAATTGTCATTATATTAATCACATAATAATGAATAGACATGTCCCATGAAGGGACATCTCATGGGATATGTCTCTTCTTGGCTCATTCTCAATATAAATGCAAGAGATTGTTGCATTTGGAAAACACATACAACAAGATAGTGCTATTACATTTGCAATGATCCTAAAATTTTAACATGGTATCAGAGCCAAGTTGCAAATGTAAGAGAGTAGTTTGTTGATGGTGAATGTGTGACTGTCTCAAAAAATATAGTCTCAGTATGAGGACCATATCTCACAAATGTACCGTTGGATTTTTCTGAATTTTGGATATGTTGGTGATAAATGAATTTAGAAGAATCTCACCGGAGCGATTGACGAAAAAATGTTAGGTGCAAAAGTTATGACAAAATCTGTAAAAGAGTGAGGTTCCTTCTTTAATAGCCTAACCACTCGAAGGGAGATCCGATCAAATTAAAGGTTTTCATAGTGTATAGAGCCTTTGGATATTCAAGACAAGTCAAGTGAATAATTCTAGTAAAGTTCGAGAATGACGACATCATTCTGTGAATTTGCATGATTTTTTCTATATGGGCTCACTTTACAGAATGAAATACTTGAAATTTATAAAAGATAAGTATTCCTTGTTTTGTTAATGCGCATAATTTTTAATTATGTAATTTATGCTATACTATTGGTTAGTAATATCTTGTATGCTTCTATCATTGGTATTTCCGATGGAGATAGTTTAGTGAGCTATTTATAATCTCTCTCTGACATACCTTCAAGACAGAAGCGCAAGATAATTGCATTCAAGGGAGAAAGAACTTGATGCTTGCAAATGAATTGATGATTGAGACTAGATACAAAGGGAGTCTGACATTTCAAAAGAGGTCAAGAAGTTGATAAACTTGAGCTTCAGAGGGAGCAGATGGTTCAGTCAACTTGTGACAATCTTGATCATATTGATTGAGAGGGAGTTTACTATTGAAGGTGAAACACTTCTGAGGTAAACTTGATATAATTGATTTTTATACTAATGAATTATGAATGTTTTTGGGCCCGCCCCCTGTGTAAATCACAAAGAAGTGACGACTTCCAAATGATTATCACTTGTATTTGTAAAAGTTATTGGAAGGTGACGATCTTAGAATATCTTGACCTTCTATTGTGATAGAAATCTTGTGATGGCTGAAACAGATCATAATAGATAGAACTTGTGGATAGAATCACCGATAGAGGCAATCCACACTAAAGTTTGTGAGTTTGGGGATAGAATTGCCGATGGAGGCAATCCTCATGAGAGCTTGTGGATAGAATTGCCAATTGAGGCAATCCACTTGGGAACTTGTGGATAGAATCGCCGATAGAGGAAATCCACACTAAAGCTCATGAGTTTGTGGATAGAATCGCCGATTTAGGCAGTCCACCCGGGAACTTGTGGATAGAATCGCCGATAGAGGCAATCTACACTAAAGCTCGTGAGTTTGTGGATAGAATTGCCGATGGAGGCAATCCACACAAGAGCTTTTGGATAGAATCGTCAATTGAGGCAATCCACTTGAGAACTTGTGGATAGAATCGCCGATTGAGGCAATCCACACTAAAACTCGTGAGTTTGTGAATAGAATCATCGATGGAGGTAATCCACACGAGATCTTGTGGATAGAATCACTGATGGAGGCAATCCACCTGAGAGCTTGTGGATAGAATTGCCGATGGAAGCAATCCACCTGAGAGCTTGTGGATAGAATCGCCGATTGAGGCAATCCACACGAGAGCTTGTGGATAGAATCGTCGATGGAGGCAATCCACATATTGAGACTATGTTTCTATTGATTACATCATGAGGATGATTCCTTTATTTCTTACATCTTATGATTGATGTTGTCAAGTGTCATAAGTGTTGACATTGGATTGATTTATCCTCCCTAGCTAAGAGGGAGTGTTGATGTTTGTAGCATCGATCAGATAAATAATATTGACTATTTGATTATTATTAGAAATGATTTATTATATATATACATGCATATCAATATATATAATAATTGATATTACTATATACATTGATATATATGTATATATAAAGTTATATTATAATTATTCTCATAATAATTAAATAGTTAAATTGATAAAATAATATTATTATTATTATGCAAATATTAGAGAAATTAATATAATACTCAAGAGATATTATATATATATATATATAATCATAATTGTCATTATATTAATCACATAATAATGAATAGACATGTCCCATGAAGGGACATGTCTCTTTTTGGCTCATTCAATATAAATGCAAGAGATTGTTGCATTTGGAAAACACATACAATGAGATAGTGCTATTACATTTGCAATGATCCAAAAACTTTAACAATTGCTGGCAAAATGGCTGGCGCTCCCCTCGGGATCCGTGACATGGCTTAACTGCCTCTTGTGTCTTCTATAAGTCTAGTGGTTGTATTGGGCATTAACAAGTCGATCTTTTGGTGCAACGACAACCACTATTTGTAACATCCATGTCAAACCCCCCAAACTTTCACAGGACCTTCAATGCACAAATGATCTTTTTTTTGACATTGTTTTAATTGTTTTTTAATGTATAAAAATAAAGCCATAACCCTTAATGGAAGATTGCCAGGCACCATTTTTGCTTGCTGTCGCCTTTGCCCTCTCACTTACACATTGCCCAAAGGGTTCAGTTTGCTTGCAGAATTGGACAAAAGTAGAGCTGATGGAATGGTATGCCTGTAGTTCTAGTAAGCCATTCAGTTCCATTTCAATCATTAGTGAGCGTTGGTTTGAACTTTAGGATGGTAAAATATAAACTTTGGTTTGAACTTTATTTAGTTTTTCAAATTTTATTAATTTATTTAGTTTATATGCTGCTGGAGGCTAGGATGGTAATATATAAACTCTATTTAGTTATTTATTTATTAATATAAATTTTATTTTTAATTTATTATTATAATATACATAAATTAATTTTATTAATATTGTATAAGCTTTATAAATACAATTATTATTTTTAAATAAAAAATATTAAAAAATATGCATTTTTATTTTTAATTTATTAGATTATAGATATGCACATATTTATAATTTTTATATGTTTTGTATGGATGAAACCACCCCTCAATTCTTCTTGACAGAATCTACAAACCTCACCCCTGAACCTGAATCAGTACTAGGATTGGTAACTTAGGTTAACTCATCTCCCAGGCAGCAATCTCTATCTCACATATGTTGGATAGCATGCGAACTCGGGTATAATTTGCACTTTCTCTCGAATGTCATTCAAGGATGTTCTCCTATCGAGGATGGGAGGGGGTACACATGCCATTTAGTGAACTTGTGTAACATTGCTTTTGAAATGGTATACAGACATTGTTCATCTTAAAATAAAAAATCCATTTATAAAAGGGACCCACATCATCAGATAACGTAAGGTATAGATTTATGCCAGAGAGTGTGGAGTGCATGTACACCACATCCCATCCAGCAGTTATTTGAGCCTCTTGAGAGAATCTCTATAAAAAACCACATGTACATATATATAATATTAACATATCTGTGGGTGCATGCCTATGCATGCATGATTGTTGTTTAGGTGGATCATGCAAACCTTCAAAGTATGTGTTTCAAGACAGGAAGGACTTGGGGCTGATAATAGAATATTGAAGGATGAGGAGAACTCAGGTGCAGGATATTGTAATGTCCTACATACCATGTTGAATGGTGATATACTTTATTTGTAGCAAATGCAAATTATAATCCTAAGCCAGGATGCAAAAGATTACTGTGTCCATAGTTCATTGTTTTGCAGTAATCTGTGCTATTCTGTTGTGATTGTATCAGAGATGATTGTTTGTTGTCTGTTATAACATACACTCTTTGTCGTTAGTCCTAGACAGCTATATACCCTAAGAACAATACCTTTAACTGTGAATGTAATTTATCGGCAAAAGTAAAATTGTTCTGGCTTGGTTACTAATGAAATGGATAACCCCAATTTCTTTAATCTGTTTGGCTATCACCATCACATTTATCCCAATAATTATTTGATTCTCAATATAATGTGATGTAGTACTTTATTTTGACTGGTGTACATTAATATAATAATATAGCATATGCTCCAACTTTGATTGAGGATATATATTTTTCATTATGTTGCCTGGCTTCTACATTTTTTGCTTTTAGTGTTCCTAGGCAGTAAAAGCCTGAATATATTAATTTGTATTGATTGTTGCATTTGTTAAGTGTGTTTCAAGCTTCATACAAAATCAGTGGAAATGACTCTGAGTGTACACTGAATGCATTGCTTTGAAGAATGTGTTTCTTTATATGAAAATTGAATGCTTAGTTGTTAGTAGAATGCGTTTTTTGGGCACTTTAGGTGAGCCTAACAATGTCACCATACTTTTTCAGGTACTTTTACCTCGTGAAGAACTTTGATCATGCTGCTATATATTGAATTACCAACATCTTTATATGTTATAGAAAGATTAAGTGCTATGGTGTACTGAAAACGGATGGCTGTGCACCAATGGCACCAATTTGTATTTGAGTAGATATTTAAATATATGAGGATGGATTGTAGATGAAGATGTGATTTGATTATGAGCAATCATAAGATGTGATAAGGTGCCTATGTGTTTCAAATTCACATATATATATGATCAGTGCTCTATATCTGTACTTCGGACATGTAAAGATTTAAAGTAACTCTCAGAACCATTTGTTTTTTCAAAGTATAACAACAACATTACTGCAGATCAGAATCGATGCAATGGATGCTTTTAAGATCTATGTCATCTTCCATTTGCTCAATAATATAATCTTTCCTTTTCTTTGGATTTCGAAATGAAATAGTTTAGACAATCTTTAGGATTCACCCAGTTAAAAATTCCATCCGTTAACATTTTCCCCTGCAGTCCACACGACTTTTGCAACAGAGGATGCCACCGAAAAACTCCATCCATTGCCACTGCAATGACTTCCCCATTTGCCTATGGTGGTATAGTAACATGAACACGCCCTTGAAACAAGAGCAGGTTTTACATCTCAGTTTCAATCTATGCTTGATTTATATTGCTACTCGGCCGCCTTTTAACAAATGTCTATGGAGTGGTATCTCTATTATCAAAACCTCTCTATCTGAGTTGCTTATCTGCATGTCTTTGCAAACGTGGGGGATTATGTACTTAACCATAAACCTCAATTTTACACATCCAAATCCATTTACAAATAGGAAAAGGAAAACTCATGGTCAGGGGATTCTGCCATCCTTCTAATTTTTAATGAAAAGTTATAACAAATATTGATTAGCATTCTATTTGCTACTCTAAGTCCAGTAGAGGTCATGGTCGTGAAGCAAAAATCCAAACCCCTTTAGTTCTTTTTATATTTGCATCTGTTTACACTCAAAAACCTATCCATATTTATATTATATAGCCAATAGTGTATTATATTACATGCTTTTATAGGCACACAAAAACACGTATATGATACAAAGAAGTCTAACCTGTATAGACGTGTAGCAATTGTCTGTATATATACAGTGTTAGTGTTTATATATATATAGGTATCCTGTGCATATGTGCACTTATTTTTATGAATCCGAATGTGTGTATGTGTGTAGACACAAAGGATTTACCCATATTTACACTAATGTATACAAACAGGTCTGATACTAATCATGTACATACAGACATGACTAATACACAACAATAGATGACAATCAAATGGTTTCTAACTATAGATCTGTGTTGGGGAGATATAAAGTTTCAAAGGAACTCTTAGAATGACTTTGTTTTTCGAAGTATTGTGGCTTATATTGCCGTAGATCAAAATCAAAGCATTGGATACTTTTAAGCTATGAGTACACATCCATTTGCTCAATATTAGATTCCCTTATTTTCTTTGAGGCAATTTCCATGATATTTTAAAATGCAGTAGTTTAGACAAAAAATTTAGAATTCATCCAGTTCAATCTTCCCTTCATGAACATTTTCGCCTGCACTCCACTCTGCTTTTGCAATAGAGGATGTTCCTGCTGCAATGACTTCCCCATTTGCCCATGGTGGCACAGTAACATCATGAACACACACCCTTGAAGCAAGAGCAGGAATTACAACTCAAGGTTTCAAGCAATGTCTTATTTATATTGCCGCTTGGCTTCCTTTCTGCAAATCTCTATGCAGGCATCTCTATTATCAACTCCTCACTATCCAGGTTACTTGTAACCATGGATTTGCATACTAGGGATTCTGTACTTATTTGTAAACCTCAGCTTTCTAAATTCATTCATATACAGGAAGAGTGGAAAATTCATTGTCAGGAGGTTCTACCTTCTGCCACCGTCCATCCTTCGCATTTTTAAGAAAAAGTTAAAACAAAGATTGATAAACATTCTATCTGCTTCTCTAAAGTACAGCAGTTGTCATGGCCGTGAAGTACAAAACCAAACACCTTTAGGTCTCCTTATATTTACATGTGTTTACGCTAAAAATTATGTACCTATATTATATATCCAATTGTATATATTACATATTTATACATGCAAATACATATTTATGGCATCAAGATGTCTAGCCTTTTTAGATGACAAATTTGTGTAGCAACTGTGTATGTACATAGATAAAAATAGTGTTCATAGATATATGCCTGCATATATAATCGGACTATCCACATCTTGGTATATAGGTATGTGGGTATAGTAAAGTGAGGTTTAAGACGGACAATTTTCATATAGAAACGATGTCTATATCTATACCTTGTTCATATAGATATTTATTTTGATGTATTCAAATGTGTATAGCAACTGTGTGTATGTACATATATAAAAATAGTCTGCCCATATAAATGCCTGCAAATATAATCAGACTATCCGGATCTTTCCACATCTCGGTATATAGGTCTGTGGGTATACTACAATGAGGTCTAATACTGATAATTTTCATATATACAAGCTGTATACACAAATCTAAAGAACAATGGAATGGTTTATGATCAATCTGAATAAAACGAAACACAAGAAGCGTACATTTAAGCAGACCTACTTAACTGCTTTAATTGGATCATTTATGATACTAAGGATTACAATTGGGCATGAGACATATAACAACCTTTTTTCTGAAACTTGAGAGAGTGCACTCACCGGAAGAATTTAATCAAATCATTAAGTGGGTGGGGACTGAGGTGAGCTACGGACCAAATGAAGAGAATTAGCCATCTGCAACTCCTCCCTAGTTCAAGATCTGGAGAGTGACCACACAATATAATTAAAATGAGGTTTAATGCTGATAATTTTCATATAGACAAGCTTTATACACAACTCTAACAACAATCGAATGGTTTGAGCAGAGATACTTCAATGCTTTAATTGAATTATCTATGAAACTACGGATTACAATTGAGTACGAGAAATTGAACAATCTTTTATCTGAAACTTCAGAGCGTGTACGAACCGGAAGAATTGAACCAAATCATTAAGTGGGTGGGAACTGATATGAAGAGAATAAGCCATCTGCTCCACCTATGTGCAAAATTCCTCCCTAGTTCAAGATTTGGAGAGTGACCACATAATATACTTCATGCTAAATTTCTAATATTAATGCAAGTAGATGTATTAAATTAACAGATAATATTTGCAGGCATTTAAGAGCAGCAATTACCTCCCGCGTTCGAATCTGGTCAGAAGATGGGCTCCAATTTTATTTCACACCCAGAAATATTTTGACAAAGCTGATCAAACCATATCGAAATGAAGTACACAGAGTTTTGTTGGAGATAAAAGGGCAATTATTTACCGTTGGACAGAATTGAACCGACTAAATTTTTTTAAAAAAGAGCATATTCTGAAGTGAGATGAAATTGAATTTGAAATTGAAATTCATTATATTTTTAAAATTTATGTTTTACAGCTGTCATAGTTGTTGACCAATTCTAACCGTTATCTTTTTAAATTTTGGACTGTTTTCATATGTGATTGTTTCTAAGGCACGCGACACTATCTTGAAAAGGGTAAATTAAGATTAAAATTAAAAGAATTGTTAAACTAGCTGGGAGATTGATTATCACGTGAATTGATTTATAAAACTTGTAAGTATAGGCACACAAAATTTTGTCATGAGAAGAAACACAAGGTAAAGGAGATAAATAGTTTTTGATATTTGATGTAGTAAAATTAGGGTGTTGTTCCTCGAATACAATAGCCTAGAGGGCATTAGTCAGCAGATTAACATTTTCAGCACGCTAATAGTATATCAAAAACAACCGAACAATCTTTTAAAACAGGAAAAGGTGACTAGTATCTCCGGTTACAACTACTAGCACTAAAAACATCTACGGTACTGATGAATATAGTAATGAAGTCTTTAAACAGGGCCATCTAGAGCCATACCTGAAAATTAATAAACTACCAGTATAAGAGATAACAGTCATAGTATTAAAAATAGAGTTTAAAATAGGGCCACAGGGGCCACTAATAGCATTGGGACCAAGTCTCTATG
The DNA here is from genome assembly GCA_027943335.1 of Chamaecyparis obtusa. Classification (NCBI taxonomy): domain Eukaryota; kingdom Viridiplantae; phylum Streptophyta; class Pinopsida; order Cupressales; family Cupressaceae; genus Chamaecyparis; species Chamaecyparis obtusa. The sequence goes on along the minus strand of BSBK01004046.1, from coordinate 657,264 downwards.
CTTCCTTCTGCTTGATGGCTTGTTGAACATCCACACTACTTGTAGTTGCCTTCCCAATTGCCATCCTTGCCAAGTGTCTTCTTTTGCAGCAGGCATAAAGTAGTGGCTGAGTTGTTTATATGTTTTATTGCAAAGCGAGAGATGTCATGTAAGTTCTTGTACATTTATGCAATTTTTTTCTTGATTTTATTCAATTCCTCCAAAGTGACCTCAAATTTATTACACTACCCAGAGGAGTAGTGCCCTTATCAATCATGGGCGACTTAACATTTTTCTCAAGCACCATGTTCTCGGTGAGGTTCAAGGATTCCGTTTTGAGGCTTTCTGAGACATGGGATGAGCTGCTAACCATCTCAAAATAGACCTTCACATCTTTCTCTTTTTCATTATTTTTGCTCTCCCCTCCCTTCGATTCAAAGTCCACTTTCATTTTTTTTCTTTTTTTTAGAGGTTGTGTGGCAAGTCTCATGGACTTGTGAAGAGTTGGTTTCCTCTGTCACTTTAATGTTTGAATCAATCTCTCAAATGGTAATTTTTGCCCTTTTAGGGGCCTTGGGCTTCATTTTGGTAGTAAGGTCTTTCCTATTCTTTTCCTTTGGAATATCTTTAGTACTGTCATTGGGAGGGGATTCAAGAGAACCATGGCGGGCTTTCAAAGTGGGGTTTTTAAGACATTTTTTCTTGCTTGGGTCGGGAGTATCCATAATGCTAGCTGACAGGGGGTGCTAGAAATAGGAGCCTCTTGAACAGTAATGGATCTAGGTGGGCAAAGTGCAAGATGAAATTGGTAGAGCCTGAGAATAAGTCCTTTGTGCAGGGGTATTAGCTTCTTGCCCTGATTGTTGGTTGTCTCAACAACTTCCTTGATAGAATTCTCCAAAGACTGGAGAAGAAAGAACAAAAAAGAAATGGTATTATGGTCTCTGAAATGATTTAGGAATGATATATGATAGAAATAATATACCCCAAATCTACCCTCGAGAGTAAAGTATTTCATAACCATCAAACTTATCTGGTCCCATGGTTCTGATAGTTGTTCACAGTCGTATCTACCATGGAGCTTAACAAGATTTTCGCCATAGAGAAAAAAACAAGTTCAAACTTTCCATTTCTGAGACATTGCTAGTCTTTTTCCATTTTCTCCCCATCGTAGAAAGATCAGTTGCCTTAGTTATATCCTCATTGATGTCGAAAGTAATCCCACCCATCGAAACTCTCCTACCAATCCACGAGGACACAAATTGGATAGAAAGACTTTCATCATGGCCCATCAAATTTTCAATGAACTGAGCTACACCCCCTTCCTTGCAAATATGTTAGACTGTAGCATTATTCTTAAAATCATCAGGTTTGTTAGGCTCGACATGCACTGTCTCCTCCCATGATGTTGCACTCAAGCAACAAATTTCTTGTTATGCAAAAACCCCAAATTGAAAACAGTAATTAAAAAATTCACTTGAGCTCGTAATAAAGAAGAGTAGTCAGTGTGCTCATGATTTTTCATGCCACCACTTGCATCCTTCTCCAACATAGCCTTCCACACATGTGAATAGAATATCACCATAATAAAAATATAAAGCTTACGTATTTCAGACAAATTTGTAATCTTACAAAATCCTTCAATCCATTATTAAAATAATGCCTTCTTTCAAAGATAAGGGTCTCATTAATATTGGCAAAACTAGTAGGAGGCCACATCACCACCCTATGGGAGTACAAGAGGGTAGGTTGGTGATGCAAATCCACATTATCAGACCCCATCGTAAAATTCAAAATTTTAAAAGAGAACGAATAACTTTTCAAAGAGTTTAGTTTGCCACTATCTTTGTAGAGCATGACCAAAATACTCCACAATAGACCACAAGAAAATAAATTATTGATTCCCATTGTAAGACACCTTAGGGTTTTTCTCCTTACTTAATAGAGACTCCATGTTAGAGGGTAAGCATTGTTCTTCCCTCTAGCTTCTTAATCCTCCAATCACTAGGCCCTTGATAGCCATAGTGTTTGCAACCACATTTCCCTCTCTAAAAATATGATGTATAGGCAAAAATTGAAATCCTTTTAGAAGATCTCTAGCATCTTCTAAGATTTCCTCCACAGTCCAACTAGCTTTCATCAAACCTGTAGTCGCTTTAATAATTATCCTGGAATCACCTTCAATTTCAATGGAATTAATTCTAATTGATAAGGCTATTTTAAGCCCCCATAGCAAGGTCATGCCCTTTATCTGGTTTCTAGTAGTCTTTGAAGTAGCTGGTATAAGAAACAATTAAATTGCCCCTGTGATCTCTTATCACTCCTCCACCAACAACTTTACCATGTCTTGCAGCACGACCAAAATTTAATTTGTACCAAGGAGGTAGAGAAGATCATCATTTAGTGTTATTCATAGCTAGCATCTTGGTATTATCAAACTTAAAAAAAGTCCCTAGAAGTTTCCAGACATTAGCTACCATACAATCCCATTTGGTTGGATGATAGCTAGGAGTTTTCCAATTGCTAATAGAAATGTTTTCCAACAAAATTTTATCGAAAGCCACAAGCACATTATCCACCATACTTGCAAAGTTTCTAAAGATTTGGTTATTCCTTTCTTTCCAAATGCACCAACAAACATGGCAGGGGATTTATAGCCAAAGCTGATTGATGAGGGGGTGGAGTGATGGACGTCTCCTGTCAAAGACAAACTATTGAATGTTCATATTGAGAACCCATTGAAGACCTAGCTTCTGTAAGATACACTACCAAACTTGCACAACAAATTGATAGTGTATGAAGAGATGTGAGATAGTTTCTTCCTCTTGCTTACAGAGTATAAACCTATTAGGAAATTGGAATCCTCTTTTAGCAAAGATTATCCTGGGTTAAAATATTACCATGTAGAGAGGCCCACCAGAAGAAGTTAATCTTTGGGATAAGCCGTGGATTCCAAACTTTTCACCAATAGTCACAGTCCCCATCGTACTTTAACAACATATCATAAGAATATTTAACTGAAAAATCCTCTTTTTGATTCATCGTCCATACAAATTCATCTTCCTTAGGAAAGAGGGTGAGCCTAGTCCCATTCATCAAATTTTGGAGCTCAACAACTTTAGAGAGGAGATCAGGCCTGTCAACATAACCTTGTGCTAACTCTTTCCATTTCCTCAAGGTTGTGATATAATCAACAATATAGACTCCAAAGGATGTCTTTGTCCTATCTATTAGCAGTCTGAAATTTAAATCAAAGCTATTATATTTCCACAATCCATGCAAATGCTTCACTTTTTTATGGGTTCGATTGTGTAACAATTTACACAATCAAATCCAGGAAAAAGTAAAGCATGAAATTTAAATTTTTTGCAAGAGGTTTATCTCCAGTCCACCAATCTTCCCAAAATTTGATCAACCTCCTATTGCATATTTTCCATTTTAAGCCTTCTCATTGAGCTCTTCATTTTAAAATGTTGTTCCAAATTTTTGATTCTACCAAAAATCCATTCGCCTCAAGGGCTTTGTGAAAACTTACTTGGTTAAGATATTTGGCCTTCAAGAGAAAGATTCCAACCAATTTTGCCAATTAGGGCTTTATTCAAGTTTGAAATTTTCCTTGGGTTCACCCCGTAGTGTGATGTTTAAGTCACAAGCACTGTTGATAGGGTATCACAGGTTCGAATCATAATTCTTCCCAACTGTGTGCAAGATGGAGCTTTGGAATTCGATCAAGTGTACATACTCAAGACATTTGACGAGGCTATTGTTAATAGGGTCTCCACTAAACTTTGTGAGGACCGATGAAGCTGCTGCAATGAGTGATGGTTACCAATGTGTCAGAACTAGTACACTAGAAGCAATGATTGTGATTGACCACCATCCATGGGGAGACATAAGGACTTGCGTTACCATAGGAGTTACAAGGAGGTGGGGTTGTTGGTTGGATAGATAAGGAGCTTGGAGACATGGCACTGCTCATCATAGGGAAGCATAAGGTGATCAAGAGGTATAAGGTGGTTGACGATTGGAAAGATAAGGTATTTCATTAACAAGGACGGTCTTCGCATAGGGGGATATAAGGTGGGTGCATTACTACCAATGATGATAGCTGTTGAATAGGGAGTTATAAGGAGAATTTGGGGAGATGAGGAGGGGATTCATAATGATCAATAAAGACACAACACTTTGTCAAATATGAGGTGTTAATGCCTCAGACACTTAGATGTAATCACCATAGGGATGGGGTCTCCCAAATGTGACCCCACTCCAATTTAAAGCTCTAGTCAAGAGTGATTTCATTGATAAAAAAAAAAGTTTGAAAATTTCCTTACCCCTAGCCTCCCTTGATTTTTGGGCCTACAAACTATGTCCCGGTTGACTAAGGGCATCCTCTTTTTATCTTCAACACTTGTCCATAGAAAAGTTCTTTTTATACATTAAAGCTTCTCCACCATAGTGCCTAAGATTTCGAAGAGCGATAGAAAGTAGATTGGGATACCTTGGAGAGGCAAAAAGTAATTGGAGTTTGTCAACACTACTTAAAAGTTTATCCTTCCAACAAACTAATTTCTTTTAGATTATTTCCATAATAGTATTCCAAAAATAAAGGGTGACTTCTTTGACTGTGAGGGGGAGACCCAAATAAGTACCCGATAGGATAGCACATTGGCAGTCCAAGATATCCTTAATCTTAATTTGCAAGTCCATATTAGTATTAAAAAATATAAACTACTTTTCTCATAATTGATATATTGACCAAAGACCTTGGCATATGTCTAAAAGGAGAGATTTCCACTCTCTTGCTTCCACAACTAAAGATCTTCCAAAAGAAAAGTGTCATATACAAACTGTTGAAGAATGTAGGGGGGAGTGTGGAAGCAACTTCTACTCGGATTTTTCTAGATAGGTCCAAATTTAGAAAGTTAATGCCTAAAACTTTAGCAACCATGATAAAGAGTTAGGGTGAGAGGGGGTCACCTTGTCTAATCCCCTTCCCAACTTTGAAGAATCCACATGGAACACCATTCACCAAAATCAAATAATGGACCGTTTCAACACATTCCCTAATATAAACTGAGTATTATTATCTTATAGAAGTCCATATCAAAGCACCTAGGTGTTATATATCCAATGAAAGAATAAAAAGTTAAATTAGTTTTTGGAAAAATAGAGTTTGTTAAGAAGATAAAAATATATATAGCACTCCAAAATGTGAAATTTAACTATTACATAGGTTACATCTTGGTATTTGTCATGTAACATCCAATGCCACATGGCCTATTCTATAATTGCCATCTTTTTTAGAATATGAAGCAATATCAACTTGGAAATATGAGCTTTCTAAGAGTGTTAAGGTTACTAGAATCACCAAATTTGAAAAGAGCTCACACCATGAAGTGGAAAACTTGAATAATTAGAATTTATCTCAGATTTTGTAGTATTCAAGAGCTTGAAAGAACTTCCAAAGGAAATAGGAATACTCAAGAGATTTAGAAAGTTTGATATGACATTTTATTTTTGTTTGATCAAGTTACCAATAAGTTAATAACTGTTTGTGAGCTAAGTTCCCAATCTTCTTATTATGATGAAATAATTGGGAGCTAGTAGTTGTAGGTCAAGAATAATTCTATTTCAAAGCTCAAAGTTAAAATTGAGCAAATATACTTCAGTTTGGATTGGCTTAGAGGTGGTAGCTATAATGTTTGGCAACTCTTTGTACGTTTCAAGGGAAACACTTCCAAATTTTTTTTTTAAATGTCTTGTAAAATATAATATTATTATCTAAAATTGATTAAGAGAGGAGATAAATAGGGAGAGGTGGAGAGGAATAGATATAGAGATATAAAAAAAGTGGGAGAGCATGCGATAGAGGCTGTGTTATAATGATAGTTAAGTACTCTTTTTTATGATATGCATGATAACAACATTTTGTAATCCTCCCACATTATTTTTTGCTAGTGACTAAACCTAAGCTCGATCACAACCAAGACATAACATGAAAATATTATAACATTATTTTCTTATTCCATATTTTTCTACATGCGCCAATGTCTCTAGCCAAATTTTTATTGTTATTGTTATTGGAAGCCTATACAATTTACTAAATTACCTATCTTTGAAGGCAACTAAACTAATGATCTGCTAATCATAAAATAAAGAAATATGTAAAAGCCCCAAATCGCCTTAAGAAAAGAGAGTCAAGACATCCATTATATAGAAAACCAAAAGGGGGTGGCATTATGGGATTCAACCATATTCACCAACAATACAACTACAATCATAAAGAGCTTCAACTATCAACTATAAACATAAATACATACAACCATATATTGAACATAATTGCAAAGTCTAGAAAGGAGGTTGCCCCAAAGTCAAACAAGGTTGCAAATGGGAATTAGTGTTGTCATTCTCCCCTATAATGACCATTGGTAAGAACATGAAGTAAATATCTAAGCTTATGGAACCTTTCACAACCAAGAGCCTTTGTGAAGATATCTGCAATCTAATCTTTTGTACTGCAGTACACAATTTTAATCAAACCTTGTTGAACCAATTCCCTAATATAGTGATGGTGTATCTCAATGTTTTTGGTTCTACTATGAAATACTGGATTCTTTTTTATTTATATAGAACTCTTGTTGTCACAAAATAAAAGGCAGGCTCTTTCTGAATTTGGTGTAAGTCTTTTAGTAGTCTTCTCAACCATACAGTTTGACAAGTTGTTGATGTTACATCTTTGTATTCTGCCTTTACTGTAGAAAGTGATACTGTAGGTTATTTCTTGGACTTTCAAGAGAATACTATTTGGAACCAAGGCTAAAAGTGTAACCAAAAGTAGACTTCATATCATCTACAGAACCTACCCAATTTGAATCTATATAGCCAACCAATCTACTATCCTTTGAATGCTAAAATTTGAGACCATAGCTCAATGTTCCATTAACATATCAAATAATCTTTTTAGTTACATTCAAATGTGTTTCCTAAGGCTCTGACATGAACCTAGAGACAAAACTCACTACAAATGTGATATCTGGATGAGTAGTAGTTAAGTAGATCAAGCTTCCAATCAACTGTCTATATAGAGTGTGATTCATTGGATTTGACACATCTAAAGTAGACAATTTAAGTTCAACTTAAATAGGTGTTGCAACTTTGCATTTGAGATTTTTGTAGGATATCTGAAGCATATTTTTTCTGAGACATAAATATTTCATCTTTATTTTTCCATACTTCTATACCAAGAAAGTAGTACATTTATCCCAAATTTGTTATCTCAAACTCAGTAATCATGGCTTCTCTAAACTCCGAAAATAAAGATGGATTATTCCATGTGTATATAAGATCATCAGCATAGAGAACTGAGATAAAGATATCCTTAGTTGAGCTTTTGATATAGAGATTCAGATCTGATTGACTTCATGAAAAACCTTTCTATTATAGGTATGAGTTTATTCTAGAATACCATGCTCTTGGTGCTTGTTTGAGACCCTACAAGGCCTTATTTAATTTGCAAACATAATGTTCTTTAGAAGGTATTTCAAAACCTTAGGTTGTGAAACATACACTTCCTCATCAATATATCAGTAAAAAAAGAACTCTTCACATCTATTTGATAAACTATCGAACTCCGTTGAGATGCCACTGCCAAAACCAATTTGATAGTATCCATTCATGATATAGGTGCAACTTTATCAGTATAATCAATACCTTCATGTTGAGTGTACCCTTTGGCTACCAATCTAACCTTATGCTTATCAATGCTTTCATCAGATTTATGCTTTGTTTTGCACACCTATCTTCTACCAATAAATTCCTTACCAAGAGGTAATTGAACCAAATCCCATGTGTTATTCCTTTCAATTGTGTCAATTTCATTTTTCATTGTTTCAATCCACTCTTCTTTGTCTCGAGCTTGTTCAAATGTTTATGACTCTATTTTCCATGATTTGATTAATCAGTGCAAAATTCACTTTTGCTTGTGACCTTGTTATCAATTTTTTCAAAATTTGAATCCAACATATAAGAGTTGATGGATGATTCTTTTCTATCCTTCTTTGATATTTTCTTCTCATGTGCTAGATGATTTAGGTACATCTTCTTCCTCCTCTTCAATCTCATTCATTACTATCTGTTTTCCTTTTGTTTCATTTTCTTTGATATATTATGCTAATTCATTGAATACCACATCATCTGCTTATCACAAGATTTTTTCCTATTGGATCATACAAGTTGTATGCTTTATTTTCAATTCTATAACCAATAAAAATGCATCTAAGGCCTTTATCATCTAGCTTAGACCTTTTTTATTTTGGCATGTGTACATAAGTAACACATACAAATAATCTGAAGTGATCAACACTCGGCTTTACCCCAGACCATGCTTGTTCAGGAGTCATTCCTTCAACTGCTTTTGTAAGACTTCTATTTAGAAGATACAATGTTGTGTATATTGATTTTGCCCATAAACTTTTATCCAAATTTTTCTCTTTCAACATACTTCTTTCCATTTCAACAATTTTCCTATTCTTTCTTTCAACAACTCTATTTTGTTGTGGAGTGTAGGAAGTAGTGAACTCTCTCTTGATTCCATGATTTTTACAAAAATCAATAAACTGATTTGACTTTTAATTACCTCCATTGTCTGAACTTATCACTTTGATATACTTACCACTTTGTTTTTCAACCAACCTCTTGAACTCTACAAAATTTTCAAATACTTCTAATTTTGTAACCAAACAATACACCCAAGTTTTTCTTGAGTAATCATAAATGAAAGTTAGAAAATACTTGAATTTTTTCAGAGAGGATGTTTCCATAGGACCAAACAAATTAGTATGAATTATCTCAAGATTTTCTTTAGCTCTACTAGATTTTCCAATCCTATGTTATTTTCCAACAATACATTTTTCTCACACCTCTTTTGTATCTTCAATAAAGGGTAGGCCTTCAACCATTTTTAATCTTTTGAGTAAAAGCAACCCATCAAAACTAAGGTGACCATATCTTTTATGCCAAATTTTACTTTCACTCATTTCACTAGACCTTAGTGTTTGGTTCCCATGAGTAAAATGAATAGGAAACATCATGTCCATGTCATTTGTGCTCTTGCAACAACTACATTTCTTTTCAATTTATCTGTCATTATGAACTCATTCTTATCAAAAGCCACTTGAGAATTTTTCTCTATATTTGTCCAACAGACAATAAATTATTTTTGAGTGCTGGAACTAATAAGGTTTCATTAATATGTTTCACTTCACCATATTTTGTTGTAACTGCAATGGTACCCTTACCTTTTATTCCATGATAATTATTATCTCCTAGTACTGCGGTACTTTGATGCTTTTGATCCAAGTTGACAAATAGATGCTCATTAGGCTTCATATGTGAAGAACATCCAGAGTCTATATACCACACATTATTTTCACTTAAACTTGTATTGAGGGAAGAAATAAACAAATTTTATTTATCTTCAACAGTGCTATGAGAACTTCTCTTTTCTATTTCATCTTGTTTACTCTAATATTTTGAAGCATAATGTCCAAATTTATTGCAATGAAAGCATTGGAGATTATTTTTACTATTATCTCCCCCATTATTTCTACCTCTTCCTTTTCCATCTCCTCTTAAGTTGCTACTTCTTCCTCTGGAATAATTTCCTCTTCCTCTAGAATTTCTAGATTCACCTTTGTATTCATTCTTATTGTTATTGTCACTTTTATTATGACTCTTGAAGAATGTGTTTCTTTTTTCTCTTATATTTTCTTTAGAGGAATTTTTTTTCTCTAATATTTCTTCATTACTTTTCATTCTTTCTTCAACAATTAACAAAATTCCACTTAATTCATTAATTTGCATGCTTGAAAGATCCTTAGATATCTCAATTGTAGAGACCACACCTTCAAATTTTGGAATCAACTTTCTCAAAATCTTTTCAATGACTTGTTTTCCATCTACATATTCCCCTAGTACTTTCATCTGACTCACTAGACCTTCTACCTTTGTCATAACTTTATTGAAAAATTCACTAGTTGTTATTTTTACATTTTCAAAGTTTTTCTCATTGTTTTCAATTTAGCAATTTGTGCACCTTGATATGCATTACTTAACATTTTCTATGCTTTCTTGGAATGAAGAGCACCACTTATCCTGGGGAAAATAGCTTGAGTTATTGCACCCCAAATCAAGAATAAATCTTTGTTATCTTTCTTTATATTTTCTTTGTATTCCCTTTTTTGTTGGTTAGTTAATGTATTTACATCTTCTATTTCAACATAGTTGTTTTCAACAATTTCTCACAAATCCTTAGATTTAAGTAAAGATTTCATTCTAGTACACCAATATGTAAAATTATCTCCTTCAAAGATGGGAATCAACACATTAGACATTATATTGCCTACCATATTTTTCATAAAAATATGTACAATGACCCAAATGGTCAACATAGAATTTAGGAGAGATCCAATGAAAACTTTAGTGGCGATTATTTTCCATTTGGTGAATGTCGCCTGTCGACAACTTGCAAATTGGCAAATATTTTGCCCATGTGGGATTGACCCTATCACTCCGTATTTATTAAAATTGGGTCTAATGCCTGAGTCCATCACCCAGTGGTTTATTAAATTTTGTCCATTTCTTTCACATTATCGCCAATGGCATATATGTTTTGGGCACGATATATTTTTAACATTCGCCTATAATTTCAAAGCGGCCCCAAATGGATGGCCTATATTCACCAATATACATATATACATATATACATATATATATACATATATATATATATATATATATATATATATATGTATATATATGTATATATGTATATGTATATATGTATATATATATGTATATATGTATATATATGTATATATATATATGTGTGTGTATATATATATATATATATGTATATATATGTATATATATATATATATATATGTATATATATGTATATATATATATATATATGTATATATATGTATATATATATATATATGTATATATATATATATGTATATATATATATATATATGTATGTATATATATGTATATATATATATATAGGCGGCCCCAACTTTGCCAGCCATTTTACAAACGCATGTCTCAAATTGATGGGTTTTTGCCAACTTTATTAGTCATACTAAGGTATTGAATGACCCATAATCGCCTATGAAATAACACAAGATGTGTTATAATTACGCGGGCTTCGCCAAATATTTGGACATCGACCTAATACCTCCCACCCAATTTGCCAAAAAAGATTAGTATAAATATATTCATACATCAGTGTTATTGTACACAATTGGGATCAGTTCAATTTGATCGATAGCGAAGTTTAGACTGTTGAGTCTTGACTCTTGACTGCTTTGGCAAGTCGCAACTCAATTGAATTTGAGGCAAAGGTAAGTGATTATTATTCTGCGACTATGTATTATGTAAACATTGTATATTATAGTTCTATTGTCATTTGTCACTTCTTCAACAAGTAAACATTTTTTTTCATTGGTAGGCTAGTAGCCTTTATTTCGTTGAAGAATCAAGATGTCAAACAAGAATAAGGGTAAGACTCCAGCAGATGGGGAAAGCCTAGAGAGGCCAACAAAATGCAAAACCTTATCATCGTACTTTGGTCATGGTGTTGGAAATGTTTCTGGCTAAAATCGGGATGCTTCTTCATCACAAGAAGATTTTTAAGATTCACAACTTGAGGATGAACCTACATGACATATTGAAGAAGTCAATGACCTTGATATCTTAGATCACGATGAACTTGAAGAAGGTTTTTAGTTAAATACCCAGAGTAGCCATAATGATATAATCAACTTGGATGAGACTGAGAATGTCAGAGAAGATGATGGTGCAGGAAAGAAAATAAAATACAAATCAAAGAATGATAGAATGTGGGATATGTCGAGGATTTTTCAAGTAGAATGGGTGTCAAAGAATCCATTCATTGAACCAGTGGATAATCCAATTGAAGGGGAGCCTCTAGTAGAATGCAGATGTAAGATTTGCAACCAGATAAATAAGAAGGAAAAGAGGTTGTAGCTAAAAATTGACACCATAGAGAAGCATATGGGTAAAGTTTATGAAAATAAAACCATAGATGGAGTTCAAAAATCAATGATAAGATGGAAAACAAAGGAGGAATCTCAACATTTTAGGAATGCAGATTTATATGAATTTCAACATAATATAAAGACGAAGCCTGGTGAACTTAAAGGCTCTATTGAAGCTTGTTTTGGAAAAGCATTGGAAGTAGAACTAATGGGAAAAGGTGTTCAGTTAAGTGTTGTGTTTAATATTTTGAGAGACAAACTACCCATTATTGAGTTCTTTATTGCACTTTTTGAAAGTTTGTAACTATCCTAACAGTCACTAGTCAGTAAATAGTGGATGGGAATGGGCAAGTTGTCTTGCTGAGCTTGAAAAAGAGGATCTGAAGGCAAAAATTAAAGAGTCAAATTTTATTGCATTGCCTTTAGACGAGGTTACAATAGTAGAAAATACTTCCTGGGTATGCATGCATGTTTATACTATACAAAATTTTGTTCGCCAACCTCATCTACTAACTATTGCTAAAATGAGGGATAATGCGACTACAGAAAATTTATTTGAACTAGTAAAGAGTTATCTAATTGAATATGGAGGTATAAATGACATGACCATTGCCAAAAAGCTAGTGTGTGTTGGAGCGGATGGAGCTTTAGTAATGCAAGGCCACAGGGGCGGTCTTTGCACAAAGATACAATCTTCTTGTGCACCCTATGTTACTCCCATTCATTGCATCGCCCACAAAATGAATCTAGCTTTTGGAGTTGTCAGCAAGCATGCTCCAGTACACAAAATTGAAGCTTTAATCAAAGAGCTCTACCAATACTTCTGTCGAAGTCCAAAATGATTGAGGGAATTTCAACACTTTGCCGAAGGACTAATCAACGGGAACAAGCTTCTTAAGGATAATGATACCAGATGGATCTCTTTAGATGGACCAGCACATCGAGTTTTTTCAGAATATCAATCGTTGCTTGGTCTAATGAACTCAAGTCATGACGAAGTAGGGCAACCAAAATTTCCTATGCTACTGGAAATGTTAAGTAATGTAGAGACATTGTTAACATTAGCAGGTCTTCTCCCCATGCTTGAGGAAATGAGAAATTTAATAAAAAAGGCCCAAAAAAGAGCTATGTATATTGCAGAATATGCTGCGATGCATAAATTGACATGTGTGACACTCGATCATCTCTATCAATTATGTGTCGATGATGTAAAATTTGCCAGCTAGTTGAAAATCACAGATTTGGACAATCCTGATAACTTTTTAAACTTTGGTTCAAACGGGGATTTATCTGTAGACGTTTGCGGAGTTGAGATACCAATGCACTACTTTGCTAGGATAGAGTCCAAGGAACCAAGAAAGAACCCCAAGAGGCGAGTATCAAGTATTAAAAGCAAAGACTTTACCAAGATTGTTGAGTCTGTAACAACTTCTATGAAGCATATTGTGTTTGATATTTCTGCACATATTAGAGCAAGATTCTGTCTAGTCAAACTACTTGAATCCATGGCTATTGTGTTTCCTCGATATTGGAATCTAAACAGTCCGAAAGATTTTAAAACTAAGCTACTAACTTTGATAGATCATTTCTGCAAAACCAAAGAGTTAAATGGAGTAACTCTAAATGGAATTTTTGATGCAAATCATTTGAGAGAGCAATCAGGTCATTTTTCACTGACAATGAGGGAACAATATAATATTTTGCAGAACCCTCGTGAAGATGGAGCGGTATCAAGGCTTTGGACAAATCTAGCTAAGATCGAAATGTTGATTGATTCAATATCAGAATATTTCAAGCTTTCTGATTTATGTCTGACCATGATATTGGGGTCAGTGGAGGATGAGAGATTTTTCAATTCTTTAGGATTCCTAAAGTCAAAGCTAATAAACAAACTAGACAAGAATCTAGAAAATTGCTTGAGGCTCTATACATCTAGGTATGAAGTCAATATTTTTCCTTATGAAAGGGCAATGAAATTGTGGAGGAAGAAATGTCAGAGAAGAGGGTTGGGAAACATTTCAAACCAAAGTGTTACTAAGAGTGGGAATGCCAGAGATAATGATGTCATTAACTTATGTACTGGTATTGGTACTGCTAGCGGTGAACATTAGTTAAGCAGAGGTATGCAGAGTGAATAAAATATATCAAATAACCAAGGAAGCTATGAAGTTGATGGAGATGAATCCAATGATCTCAATGATGATATGATGTGGTAGCTTGAAATTGAACCGTTGTAGAAGTAGCAGGTCCTAGGTATTTATTAAGCTTTTTCTTGAAATCTACTGTCAGTTTCTGTATCTCATCATCAATCATGCATAGAAGGCTATAGCATATTCCAATGTCAAAAACATGAATGTGGTTGATAATGTCATCAAGATTCAAGATTCATTTCCACAATTAATAATGGTTTTCATTTGCATTATTCAACTCATATGGTACAATTATTGTAGATTTTTTGAATTATTTTTTTTGACAACATAGCAATTCATATGTTACAATTCTTAGAGTTAGAAATACTGATTCTCATTATTTTAATTACAAATATGATACAATGTATCCATTCATTCATTCATTAATACTAGTAAGAACACAACTCTGTGATTCTATTTACAAAAGTCAACGACTTAATACCCATTGGCAATTTGGCACATTGTCCAATTTCAATTTTATTACCCTAAGCCAATGACCCTGAATTCCCTTTTATAGAAACACGGGAGCAACAACAGCTTCAGGTCGATTTTCCTAATGTGAAGTCTCAAAATCTAAATCAGTAAGACAACTACAAGTCTACAACATCTCTACAACTTTAGTTGTACATTTCTACATTTGATAGGTCAATTTAGTAAATTAGCATTGGCAATAGCATCTACAAGATTGCAACATTGATCCTGTTCAAAAAACAAAGTTCAAACTTGTTACTTTAAACTCAACTCTAGACTCTAGTATTTAGGATAATATCAAAGATATATATTAAAGATATAGAGATGATTGAAACTGAAAGGACTTTCACATACTATGATTGATGAGATCAAGATGATTCTGTCAATTTCTTTACTATGCTCCATTCTTTGTCAGTTGGAAGGGAAAAATTTGTGATGTTATAGTAAATGACATGCAACCTCGTTTGCAATCCATACTTGGAAGAGTGAGCTAAAAGCAATGTTCTTTTCATTACTGCATTCAAATCTGTGAATTTTTTGATGCACTTTGCAATGCCTTCATGAGTTTTGTCCTGAGGAAGGTTGCCTAAATCAGACGTCATTGTGTCCTCCAATTTTTTTTTGTAAGCTTCTCTTCCAACAAAACTTGTTGATGAGTAATCAGGTCTAGGACTCTGCAAACCAAGAGATATCAATTTGATTGTTTTACTATTCATCTTGGTGAGCTTTGGCCCAAATAAAGCAAGATTTTCTTTTGCTTTTGTTAGTTTCTGACATTTTGAAAGACAGAGCTTGCCTTTATTATTGCACCAATGTGGTCCTGAATTCCCTTGCTTGCCAAATGCATGTCACTAGTTCTGTTGATTTCTTACATAATTTTCTTTGCAGTATTCTGTCTCTTACAAAAACTTTTGTTCTTCTCAACGTTCTCTTTCAGCTTCCCAAAAACATATGTAAGAGTTTCATTTAGTTCAAACCAATCACACAACCTATCACCAGACAACTTTATTTTCCCCCAGAAGAATTTTTTTATTTTCTTGACTGTATTATTTACATGGTCATTCAAGTTGTTTTCATAAATTTTAATTGTATTATTTTCCTTCTTGAGGTCTTCTCTCATTTTTGAGAACTGGTGTTCACTATGTTGTCTTATTTTCTCTACTTTCTCTTCCCACTCCTTTTCTTTCTCTTCTCACTATTTTGTTTTTACCCTCTCATTCTCCAATTCTTTCTTTAAGTTATTGTTTTCATGTCCCGCATTCTCCAAGTTTTTATGTAATCTCAATGAAGAGGCTTTTTCATCCTCAAGTTTTTTTTCCCTCTGTTCCAATTTTTCCCTCAGAGTTTTCAGTTCTACATCTATATGTTCTTGTTGTCCAATTGCTTCTTTAGAGGATGATTTTTTTATCCTTCTCTCTAATTCTTTGCACCTATTTTCTGTTGCTTTCTAATTTGCCTTTACATTTGCCAGGTCTTCCTTTAACTTATGTATTGTGCCCTGAAGCTTTCCTTTCTCTCTCTCCAACTTCATCACTGAATTATAGACCACTTGGTTGGTAATTTTCGACACATTTATCTTGTCCACATTTTTAATTTTTGATAAATCTATTTGGAGGGTGCTAACTTGAAATTGAGATGGATCTAACTGACTCTCTGGTGGATTGTTATCTCTAGCTGGGGGCATAACAACCATGAATTCCATCATATCTTTATTTGGGTCATATGTGGGAAATAACCTATTGGATGCAGGTTCTGCATCATGAGCTGCAACAACTGCTTCCATCTTCATTGTCTTACTATTTTTTCTATTCCAGTTTTTTGATTTTTCATAGTTAGTTAGAAAATCATTGTAATGAAAATCAGGGTTTGTGACACAATTGAATGTTTGAATGGTGAAATAGCACTTGCACTGATGTATGAACTTCCACCTATGTTGCTTGTGGTTCTGCTAATACCACCATGAGGATTAGCAACACCTTGACCCATTACAAGTGGAGTTTTTGGACTGTTCTAAGGGTTTTGTCCTGAAGGTTGGGCAATTGTTGGACTCATAGTCACCATTGGCATTGTTGTACTAATACTTCTCATAACCTTTTGATTCTTTACACTGCCTTGATCTATGGGAACAATTGTTTTTGTGTCTATCTGTAATGTCCTTTTCGGACCACTAGTTGTAGTTGTACCCATGATATCCACAATTGTGGGAGTGGCAATTGATTCAGATTGAATCTGAGTTCTTGGAACAGGTGGAAGTGGAACAGTATTTGAAGTAGGAACAAATGGAATTGACTGAGTTGATGAACATGATGATTGAACTCCATGCCCAAGGCCTGGTTTCTCACCATGTTTTGGTGGAGCTTCAACTGGTGGGTCAGGTGCAGACCAAACCCCTTGTGCACTAGGACCCAAACCACCAAAACCTGGGTAGCCCATTTTTTCTACAATATCTACCCCTTTTCTATATTGAAGTTTTGTGGATGCATCAACTCCTTTACTAATTGAATATACTGCACTAGATGTGGGATTCAAAGAATCCTGGTCATAGTCACCATCATCGCTGTGATATGCTTTAGCTTCAGTTGGATGCTCCTTATTCCACAATTCGCTAAACATTGTATCCTCTTCCACCTCATAAAGATCTGCAAAGGTCTTTGGCTCACTGAGATTCTTCCTCATTTCCCAAAATTCAAAAATTTTGGTTCGAGTCCAATTATCATCCATACATTCATCCATTAGCTCTTTTGGAATAGATTTTGTAGATGGTTTATCAGATTTCTGGTAGAAATTGGAAGATGTCATGGCTTGCACTTTTCCTTTTTGTTTGTGCAATGACATTATTTGTGATGACAATTCCTATATTGACATATTATTTTTAGCAGCATATTTCTCCATCTCTTTTTTGACCTCGTCCCAGGACTCCATGTTTTTAAATTTTTCAATCAATGGCATACTTTCATGTTGACATTTGCTTGCAGAGTTCCCATTCTCTCTAAGCTTTGTTCCAATTATGTTCAGTGGATCATACTGCTAGTGACTATCAACATCAAAGAAAAAAATTGAAAAAAAGGCTTCTACCACTTTGAATCCTCTTCTCTCAAATGTGAACCCTCCAAAGGAGAAAGACAAGGAAGGAAATATCATTTTCTTTTGCTGACCATTAAAAAGTACATATGTGCTCTCCATTTTCCATACATATTCGAATGCAAAAATCCTCTTTGTTACATGCATTGGAAGTTTGTAGGGTTCTACCACTGAACTGTAAAACCTTAACAAAGTGTACTCTTCCATTAAGTACCAGTCAGCCAATTATATTTGACTTCTGAGTTAAATGATATTTCTACAAGTAATAGGCAATCTAGGCATTGGAGTGCCTGTAATTTTATGGTACATTGGTGCCAAAAAGAAGTCTACAAAATTGTTGTAGTTCCTTCTGTTATCAATCATCCTTATTTGAGGTGTCCACTCATATATTGGATTTTGGCCCTAACTGCAAAGCTTATTTTTCTGAAATATTGCACAATGCTTTGCTAAGAGAAGATATCACAAGTAGGCTGTGAATCTAAATGTCTTCTTTTAAGCTCTTTGAATCATTAGTAATTGATCTTTCATGCAACAAACAATGTGCTAAATAAAGTAATATTTTATTGGTTCTTTTTCAAAATGAATATGAAAAAGCATTTCAAGAATGCTGGCACCCACTTGTTTGTTACTATCCAATCCCAAACAAAATTCTAGCAAGGAAATATTGTCCTGTGCCCATGGCACAAAAATTTCATAATCATAAGGAGGCTTATGATCTGGACTTAGACTACAACCACTTGTTATTCCTCTGATATAAGAATCTCTCTCTATTGCATTTAATTTTTCATAATCCTCTACCAACTTTCCCAAGTCAATGTGTACGTTTGAGTTTTGTTGTTCAAACCTTAGGTTCAATAGACTAGCAAATTCACTCTCAGTTATGGACAAAATTTCCTCCTGAGTATTTTTATTCACAATTGCTTTTCTATTTTCATCATAATTTTCAATGCAGACCATGACAATTTCAAGTCAAGGGAATACTTGAGGTAATGCCATGTGTACCGACTCAACAACCCACGGTCCAATTTTATTTGCAGTTGCATTTACCATGGGGTTAAATGAATAAAATTGTGAACCCTTATTTGGATCGTTCCACTTGTTTTCAAGTACAAATCTAATTTTCATTATTCCCTTATTTCCATGAATAATAGGATCATGTATATCATGGAATAAATCAGTGAAACTTGGTGTTTTAAGAAGATTGTAGAATTCTATTATATGACTTGGCCTTTTACTCATAGTCTTATTCTTGTTATTTTTTTTGCCCATCATGGTAAATTCAAAGTTGGTAACCGGTATCAAATATTTAAACACAACTTCAAGCCTACAATTTACAGGGGTGATTCAAAATTAAACCCTAACAGGCTAAATTTTTTTATATAATATAAATAGTAAAGTTGTAAATTAAGAGATTTGAAAAATTTAAAATGTGGGACGTAGGTGTTTAGGATTTTAGTAGTTACTCATTGCCCTTAGTTTCAATTTTTGCAGACTATGACTGGGAAGCCAGAAGAGAGCTGAGAGACTTTGTTGCTTTCCTTGGACCTCAATCCTCAAGCTAGAAATTAAGAATCTGTAAGTTGTAACCCCTTTCTAAATCTATAGACTACTTATACTTATAAATGAAAAATTAGAGAAACTTAAAGTGCCAAAATTGTATAATCTATAGTCATTACACTTGTCATTGTCACTGACCATGTGGCTGGACAACTAGACACACGTCATGAATCCAGAATGGGTTTGCAAAAATAGGTTTTCTTTTCCCTTTCGGCCTAAAATACAGCTTTGGTTGTTGATCTACAATCATCCAACAGTCATAATGTCAGTGTTAGTCACTATCTGGTGTGGTGGCCCCGTGAGTCCCATTAACTAACCTAGTCACCTGACAGCTGAGTGCTAACTCACCTCACGAGTCAGACGTGTCACATCATCATCAAATGACATTATTGGTAGACCATGCGAGACTGCAAGTGGAACATGTTACATGTTTAGTAAAATGTGTCATGATTCTGGAATGGGTTTGAAAAGATGGGGTTTCTTTTTCCTTTCGGCCTGAAATACAACTTCGATCGTTGATCTACAATCATCCAACGATGTGGTGGCCCCATGGGCACTGGGTTGTGGGTACCATTAACTCACCTAGTCGGCCTAACTCAGATCACGAGTCAAACTTATCACTTCATCATCAAATTGAAATGACATTATTCATAGACCGTGCAAGACTACAAGTGGAACGTGTTTAGTGACACGTGTCATGATTCCAGAATGGGTTTGAAAAGATGGAGTTGTTTTTCCCTTTCATCCCGAAGTCCATTGTACATCGTCGATCTATGCTCATCCAATGGTAGTTATTTGCAACAGACATTGTTAAATGTTATACTGTTATTATTTACTTTATAGATATTAATTAATAATGGATAATAAGTTAATAACATTTAAAGTTATTTAATTGAATAGTAACAATTCTCCCAAACATGAGTTAAAGTAATATTTTTTATTGATTATATAGTATACTTAAAGTTAAAATGATATTTTTTATTGATTATAACTTTAATGTTGATAATTATAATCACATATAATTCTCATACTTTATAATTTTAGAAAACTATAAATTCTTTCTCTAACCTTATTAATTCATTTGTCCTTCAAATTTATTATATAGTATACTTAATGTTAAAATGATAGTTTTTATTGATTATAACTTTAACATTGATAATTATAATCACATATAATTCTCATACCTTATAATTTTAGAAAATCATAAATTCTTTCTCTAACCTTATTAATTCATTTGTCCTTCAAATTGATTATATAGTATACTTAATGTTAAAATGATTATTTTTATTGATTATAACTTTAACGTTGATAATTATAATCACATATGATTCTCATACATTATAATTAGAAAACTTTAAATTCTTTCTCAAACCTTATTAATTCATTTGTCCTTCAAAATTCTGTAAATCTTTCATATTAACTACAACTATTTACTTTGTACAACTATGATACATTTTAAATATTCAAAATTAAAAATGAAAATACCATAGGTATTCGACATCGTTTCCTTATTTCTACTGAAACATACTTACAAGTTACATCATACATGTCAAATACACAAATAAAGCAACTTATTAAAATATTAGAGGATAAAGTTTGTTATGAGATCCACGACTGAATTTTTTTAGAGAAGATCTAAAGGATGAAATTGAAATGACACATTTGTCGAGGAAGGTTTAAGAGGCAAAATGGACGAAGAAGATTAAGCTACAAAATATGATGGTTGATAAGAAAATGGTTTATTTGTCTATATAAGAGATATGAGTTTCTTTACTAAAACATGCTAGAAGAAAGAAGATTGTAGATATTTCATGTGAATACATTTCATGCATGCATGATCAGACTGGTTGAAGAAGAACCAAAGTGTAGAAGATTACCGAGTGTGAGAGAACCATTACTGAGTGAAAGTAAGTTGAGGAAGTGAATTACATTATTGATCAGAGGATTTGTATGGGCTTAGAATAGATCTGAACTTATGCAAATTGAGTTGTATAGGAATCAGATCATTACTGTTTCAGTTTAACTATTGATTCAGAAAATCTCCTAACCAAGCAGACTTAACCATCTTATGTTATGCCCTATGTCATTCAAGGAATGTACATTTTTCTCTTATTGATCCCATAGTGAATGATGGTCAAAAGTTAACTGTTACTCTTAAATCCTCTAACAAGGTCACACTTAACAGTGTGTTTTGTAACCTTTAACAGGGTTGGCTCTTCACCGATCTCACTTCAGAAGAGTGAAATATTTTAGGTTACCGATCTCAGGTTGTGTTTCGCTTAGCAAGTTTTCCATGTTAAATCATTGTGTTATGTGTTATTTGTGATGATTATTTTGTTATCATATTTTACATACTGCATATTTGATTTGGTTGGTAATCACAGTTAGATAATTAACTGGTAATTGGTAAAAGCACAGACAGTGTAATAACTTATGTTGTCGAGCAGCAAAATTTGCTGAATTTGTTTTAGAAGTTATTGTTACCCTAAATTTCCTATTCTGCAAACTTGGCCAAAATATATTCCAGGGTCTCTATTTTTCCCCTTGTCAAGCATCCTCAAAAATTTCATGCCTTTGTGACTTGTCTTCTGGCCTCTGCACTTTTTCTAAATCTTGGTATATAGTTTAAAAATTTGAAAAAAGTAGTCGTTGTGCTTCAAAAAACCCTGCAAACCCTAGCCTTTGTTCTATTTTGTAGTTACCTTTTTTGGCCACTTGAACTCCTCAATACCCATGTGCGCTAATTTCTTATTGGTCGGTCATTGGTTCTCCAAAATCTTCCAGCGGTTACCTTTTCTATTCAGTGACTTAGCAACTGCGGTGTTTCTCCTATTCGCTAAATGTTTCACAGTTGTCATTTAATATCCTGCGACCTAGCAAACATTACCTTCTCTTCAGTCGCGTAATCGCCAAATTATCTGGTGGTTGGGATTTGTGGGGTCCCAACTATCAAGATCAACGGTCGTTGTAAGTTTGCGAAGGGTTTGTCAGAGGCTTGTGATCTTGCGACAACCGTAGGATCTTCCAAGTGCACACAATGCTTCAATTTCCCAGGTGGGTCAATTGCCACATAGTCTGAGGTGTTCACTTTTCATTGGCTGAGGGAAATGACATGGAACTTTGTCCGTGGGCCCAATGGACTGTCAGCAATTCAAGCCTTGTGTGGGTCCACTGCCATGATATCCTACATGGAAGCATTTCATTGGTTGAGAGATGATGATGCGTAAGCTTGTTAGAGCGGGCACGACAAATTGGCTTCCTTTCGATCTGACAGTTGGTGCATGATCTCATGCGTTGTGTCAGAGCCATGAGATTATGCACCGACCGTCGATCTTGCTTTATTGTCAAAGCCTTGCAGGTGGGTCCTTGGATGATGACGTGCTTGTTTATATTTGGTCCACATAATGATGATTTGGATGTGTCAAGTGGGTCCTCGGTGTGCTGATTTGCTAGTTTGTAATTGGCCACGATGAAAAGACTTGTCAGGTGGGTCCAGTGCTACGTATTGCTGATGTGCTCGCATGTGATTGGTTGCCGAGCGCTGACAATGGATTTACAGTTGGACTTGATGTGTCAGAGTGGGGTCTGAGCTAAAAGGTGATCATGCACTTGTCGTTGGATCAGAATCTTGTTTGCAGTGGGTCCGTTGTCAGAGAAGCTATTGAGGTGTTTGCTGATGAAGTAGTCAGAGCAAATGAAGTGCTGACATGTGGCGGATGGGCCTGAGTTTTGAAAAGTTTAAGCGAATCGACGAATGAAGAGGTTCTCTCTTGTTTGCTGGACTTAACCAGGGTCAGCCAAGGGATTACAAGATTCAACGACTGCAGCATTCGCAGGGTCGCTTAACCAGACCAGGGTTAAGGTGAGTTCTTCACGACTTGGAAGGGCCCTCAGTTGCCTAGTCGCCAAATAATTTAGAGGAAGAAAAGTTTGAGGTGGGTCCAAACATGACAGATGTTCTGACATGCTCAATTCCTATTGGTCGAGGCTTTCTGATGTGGACTCAAACTTTTAAAGGGTTTTGCGACTGTTTCACCGTTCATTTTTCAGGAAGTAAAAGAGATCGACGGTTATAATTTAAAATGACTGGTTAGCCATTGTATTTCAAATTTAAATATCTCTGCGGGGGTTTTTCTGCCAGCATTTGATTCAGCAAGTCAAACACAGCTGCAAGGTAGCTCAAAATTTATGTCTTCAGGATGTTGCAGTCGAGAAGGATGATGATAGAGGTCCAGGTGGCTGTCTTTGGTCATTTATTGTTCTCTAAGAGTACCAATCAGTGCATTCATGGTGTGACTGTGTTGCAGGAAAGTTGGTGAAGTCAAGGTTGCTTGTCCGCAGGATGATTTCAGTATAGGGATGGGCACTCAAAGAAATATATGATTGGTTGGGATATTTGCAGAGATGTATTTATGGTCAAATGTGACAAAGTTAGGGTTTACTATTATTCTGCAAAATTATTTAACCCTAGTTAGATTTTTGACTCTTGCCTATGTGCAAGAAGATGTATATATTGTATTTTTGGAGCTTTAGAGCCTGAAATTGACTTTTTGTAAAAGAAGAGTTGGGCAATTATAGAGAAATTCATCCTTTCTTAAGGGTCATTCGTGGTATTATTTCTACCCTCTAGCTTCTATAGTTGTAAGATTCCCATTGATAATAAAAATATTGCAGAGGTATTTTGTGACAATCCTTCTTGTCCCTATGCTTCCTTGTTTGGATTATCTCTTATTG
This sequence comes from Chamaecyparis obtusa, assembly GCA_027943335.1. Taxonomy (NCBI): domain Eukaryota; kingdom Viridiplantae; phylum Streptophyta; class Pinopsida; order Cupressales; family Cupressaceae; genus Chamaecyparis; species Chamaecyparis obtusa. The sequence goes on along the minus strand of BSBK01004046.1, from coordinate 633,191 downwards.
GATTAAAGTATATGATGTTTTCAGTGATATCTTAGGGTTCCTAATCCGTCTCTCTTTTTGCAACTATTGTGTGTTATTGTGGATGATTGGATGTGAATGCTTTTGTGGGTATACTTCAACCCCCTAACAATATTGTCTCAATCCTACACCGAGTTGCAGAAGTGAATGTCTGCTTGCAGGTCGTAAGTTGTGTCTTATGTTTAAGCCCTCGTATGAAACACTTATGCAAGCCTATTCAGTAAGTTGTGACCTACTAGACCTAAGCCTTTCATTGATTCCATTCCTCTATAGTGAGATCCAAACCCTAATTTTGGTGTATCATCTAGTAGGTAGTTTGCTTTCAGTTATTTCCCTTACAAGCATTCCTTCTATCCCTTTTCCCCTCAAGTTTACTTTTCCTGTCAAGAAGCAAATTAAGGTGATTATCCAAGAGAAACCAGCCTAGAACCTGGAGGTCTTATCTTAGTTAGGCAAGGTCCCACAACCTAGAGATGATTCCCATGTTATACTAAGTTATCAAGACCAAGAGAGCTTGAAACAAGGGTGCAAACTTAGTGTATAACAATTCTGGCATGCCTGGTGGGACTAGTAAAGATCGGATTAAAGTTCAAAGGTTTTCCCGTTGGTTCATCTGCAAAAGGATCAAAGAAATTCAGTACACGAGGTCTATCAGTATAGACTCAAGCTCAAGGATTCCCCACCTTGGTGCCAGTGTATAACAATTCTGGCACGCCTGATGGGATAATAAAGAAGTTCATTGTTTGAGATTATGCTATCTTTGATATACAGATTGCATAATATAGGCTTTTAGAAATTGTTCTATCAAGTATATCTGGCAACCCCACTAATTTCATAGATCGAGGCTAACTTGTTCAAAGTTTATGAGAAAGATTGAGAGTAGGAGCTCAAAGCCTACTGAATTTTTAGAGTTGCCCTCAAAAAGAAGCTACAAAGGTAGGTCAACTCAAAGAACATCCCCTACAAGGAGAGTTCAATCCACACCTCCTGATAGTTCAGAAAGGAGACCTTTTCCCTTTCATTCCAGAAGAAGAGGCAGATCTCTAACCAGAGATCTAGAAGAGGATTCAAATCCAGCAGCAAATACAACTCACATAGTTGTTAATCTTCAAATTCCAGCCCCTACAATCGCTAGATAGTATGCTTTTGCACCTTTCAACCAGGGAAGTCCATTAAATTTTGGTCAACATCATGATGTGCCCTTGGTGGCATTAAAGAGCCTACCTAATTTCACAGGTGAAGGGCAGACAATAGCTTTTGAGCACATAAGAGACGTGACCACCATCTGCAGCATACACAACATAACCCAAGAAGATGTGGCCACAAAATTATTAGCAACCTCTCTAAAAGGTAAGGCTCTTGAATGGTTTAGAACTATAACTATTGGTTTTATTAATTCATGGGATGCTTTAGGGGATGCATTAAGTAAGCATTTTGAGGATAAATCAGATAACTTGTCTCTAGTTGAGCAATTAACAACTATTAAGAGAGATCCTCAAGAACAAATGACATATTACAATAGTAGATTCCTTAAAACATGGAATAGAATCCTAGCCTCAGTGAGGCCATCAGCTGACCATGCTTTCCTATATTATTTGCAAAGTCTGAATGGTCAAATTTATGTCATGATCCAGTCTATGGGTGGTACTACTTTATCCCAAGCCTTTGACACTGCCGTTAGGGCTGAAAATTATTTAATCCAAGTAGACATGATACAAAGAAGGCCTCCTATGCCCATATTCCCTAGGTTTTATCCCATTGCACTTGCACAAGTAGCCCCATTTACCCCTATTCCCACCACAGTAGCACCTCAAGCTAGTACCAGTGGTCAAGAGCTAACAACAAGTTTCTCCCAAGAGCTGCAAGAGATGAAAAATAACCAAGCAACTAGTGTGCAATAAATGACCAACTTGTTGCAAACCTTGACTAAAGAGGTCACAAATTTGAAGAAGCAAGGTCAAGGAATCAGACCACCTTTCCAGCCACAAGGCCAAGGTCCTAATCAACAATATCAAAATTAGGGACAACCTCATCAACAAAATAGGCCACCATACCAAGGAGGCTATCAAGGACAAAGGCAAAGTTTTAATCAAAGACCATTCCAACCATATAACCCTACACCTCTTAATTCTTCAAATCCAGTTAGGGATATGGTTCCTAGTCAAAACAATATGGCTATGGATAATGAAAGGTGTTTTCCTTGCAATCAGCCTCATAATTAGGCTACATGTTCAAATGGATGGATGAACCAAACTCTAATGGTTCAAAATGCCTCACAAGCTCAATCAGAGGCTTCATCCAGTGGATCAGTTCCTCAACAAGAATCACAAGAGAATGAGACTGCTCTTTTCAATTAGGAGCAACCAGAATTCAATGGAGTCAATGATGAAGCTACTTTCGTTGCCTACACAAGAGCAAAAAGAAGAGCTCAAGACATGGAGAGAGCAGATTCTGGTACAAAAGCCACTACATTTGCAGAGCCAGTGCAACAAGATACTCCTATCACACCTAAGGAGGTTCCTGATATTACAATCAAAGAAGGCCAACATTCCAAAGAGATGGAGCCCATCATAGTGAAAGCACAACAAAAAGTACATGCTATGACACCTTTCAACATTTTAGACAGCATGAAGAAGGTGAATATCACCATGTCTATGTGGGACTCCTTGTCTATTCCAGGACAACCTGAGATTTTAAAGAAAGCTATGACAGAGGTAGCAACTCCTTAGCCTGCAAAATAAGATGCAAAGCCAGTGTTGGTTAACATTGATCAAGAAAAGGAGACTCCAAGTAGCAACTCCAAGGCCAATACCATGCAAGGTAGGAATTCAAAGCCACCTCCCTTTTATGTATCTCTAATTATTGGAAATTCTTTAGTGCATAATTGTATGGTAGATAGTGGAGCTACTAGGACTGTAATGCCCAAGAAAGTAGCTAACCAACTAGGACTAAAGTATGAACCCTTTCAAAAGAAGGTCACACAACTTGATGGATCCTCAGTCAATACTACAGGTTTGGCCAAGGATACCAATCTAATCCTTCATGATAGTCCTAATTTCTCCATCCTTCTTGATATATATATCATAGATCTCCCTGCTTTATTTGCCATATGTTTGTCAAGGGAGTTCACAGCCATGATAGGAGGCTATCTATCTTCTGATTGGTCTCACATATTATTTCATACAAGGTATGGGACCAAGGTCACCATTAAATTAGAACCATTGGCAACACACCATATAGAGCCTTATGTGTCCAATACCATCAATGTAAATTGCCCTATATTTGATAATAGTGACTTCCAAACCATTGGAGAAGTAGACACTAAGATAGAGAATATCCTTGATATTTTCCTAGATGAAAGAGCTTCAGAGGCCCAATAAAATCTTATCTAGGATTTTGGTTTGGGAAGTTATTTAATACAAGAAAGTGGAGCCATAGAACCAAACCTTCTCAAAGGCACTGATTCAGAGGATCAGAATTATCAGGTTTGGGAACTATTTTTTGATGGTGCTAGAAGTAGACATGGTTCTGGTGGTGGTGCTATGTTAGTGTCTACAAAAGGAGAAAGGTATTATAATGCCTTTAGATTTAGTTTTTCCTGCACTGGCAACACTGCAGAATATGAAAGCCTTGTGAATGGACTAGAATGAGCTAGAAAAAGAGGGCTTAAGGCCTTAAAAGTTTATGGTGACAGTGAGTTAGTTGTCAGCCAAGTAAGAAGGATAAGTGCAACCAAAAATGACACCATGAAAGCATACAAACATAGAGTTTGGGATGCAATTGAAGACTTTTATGCTTTCAATATTGTTGCTATCCCTAGGAAGCTAAATCAGAATGCAGATAGATTAGCTGCTGTTGGATCTCAGTATGATATTCCAAATAGCATTTCAAAGGAAGTAGATCAACAACATATCAAAGTGATTTTCAGACCCTCTATTCCTAATAATGATGTCAATTGGCATGTGTTTGACAATGATGAACAAATTTTGCAATTCTTGTTTGAAGAAGATGTTTTTTCAGAGCATAACCAAGATAGGTTATCACAAAACTATGGTGATCAAGTGATACAACTTAAGTCCAATAAGATGCCTAGAGGTCTTGTCACCTTAGAGATAGTCTTCAACAAGGATGATGAAGTCAAGAAAAAAAAAGCTGGCCTGGTAGTTCAACAAGAACATTGTGTTGAATTAGACTTGGAACCAAGTAAGAGTTTGAAATTTGGAAAAGTGAACACTGAATTGGAAAAGCAAGCTTACACTCAGTTACTCAAGGAATTCAGTGATGTTTTTGCATGGCAATATGAAGACCTCAAAGGTTTTGATCTTGCTCTTTCCCAGCACACTATTGAATTATAACCTAATGCCAAACCAGTGAGGTAAAAGCAAAGGCCTGTTAATCCCAAGCTTGAGCCACTTATGCATAAAGAAGTGCTCAAATTGATAGAAAGTGGTATCATCTACCCCATTTAGCACACTAGTTGAGTTTCCAACCTTGTTCCTGTCTGAAAGAAGAATGGGGAGTTGAGGTTATGTGTTGACTTCAGGTATCTTAATAGGCCCTCATTAAAAGACCACCATCCATTACCCTCCATGGAGAAAATTTTACAATGTGTCTCTGGATCTGAGAGATTTTCATTATTGGATGGCTATTCAGGATACAATCAGATCTTAGTTAATGAAGAGGATCAATATAAGACTGCATTTAGAACCAAGTGGGGAACCATGGCTTATCAAAAGATGCCCTTTGGTTTGTCAAATGCAGGTGCTACATTTCAAAAGGCAATGGATATGGCCTTTAAGAGCCTAATGTACAAGTTTGTGTTGGTCTACTTAGATGACATAATTGTCTATTCTAAACATGCAGTAGATCACATCAAACATTTGGGGAATATTTTTGAAAGGTGTAGAGAATTTGGGATATCTCTTAATCCCAAGAAATGTGTGTTTGTAGTTCATGAGGGAAAACTGTTGGGATATGTAGTATCCAAAGAAGGAATTACAATGGATCCTGAGAGAATTGCAGCCATCCTAGAATTACCATTGCCACATCATAAGAAAAGTCTCCAATCTTTCATAGGAAAGATCAATTTTGTTAGCTGTTTCTTGCCTAATATTGCAAATTTATTGAAGCCTTTAAAAACCATGTTAAAGAAGAGTTCAAATTTTAGCTGGACTAAAGAAGGGAAAGCCAATTTCCAGGCTATCAAAGAAGCCTTAATAGAAGCTCCTGCCCTGCTAAACCCAAATTTTAGTAAGGACTTTATCCTTTATGCTTATGGAGGTCATGATGCTATATCTACAATGTTGACTCAAGAAAATTCAAATGGATTGGAGCAGCCTATTGCTTTCTTTAGCAAAGGTTTGGAAAAGTATGAATAGAGATACTCTTTTGTAGAAAAACATGTACTTGCTATGGTGAAGAGCCTTAAAAATTTTAGGTATTTATTGACTCATAGCAAGGTACACTTGAAGGTTACTCATCCAAGTGTCAAAGAATTTTTTCTTTCCAAAGACCTAAATGAGAAAAGAGCTGGTTGGATCACCAAGGTGATGGAATATGACATTGATATTCAAACCACCAAGCTAGTTAGAGGAAGAGGTCTTTGTGAGCATTTGGCAGGGGATGAGAATTCAAAGAAATTAGAGAAAATGGATACATCTTTGGTTGTGCATTCTATAGAAGAACATGCCCAGGCATCAGGTTGGTTGCCTAACATGATTCATTATTTGAAGATAGGACAATGTCTTGTAAGTTTGGATTCAACAAAAAGAGGGTATTATAGATTATAATTTGTTCCTTTTGTGCTGATAGATGAAGTTCTTTTCAAAAAGGATCACAGTGGTGTCCTTTTAAGATGAATTGATTCAAAAAAGATAGCTGATGTCCTATTTGAATTTCATGATGGACCTTATGGAGGTCACTTTTCTCCTAGGACTACTACTTTTAAAATCATGAGGGATGGATACTATTGGCCATCTATCTTTAAGGATAGTCATGAGTATGTAAGAAAATGCATCAAATGTGCTATGTTTGCAGGAAAAGAAAGGCTTGCAACCTTGCCCCTACAGCAAGTCAAAACAGAGCAACCTTTCATGAAATGGGGCATAGACTTCATTGGCATGATTAATCCTCCATCTAGTGCAGGCCATAAATGGATAATTGCTGCAACTAATTATTTTACTAGGTGGACAGAAGTAGTTTCTTTAAAGGAAGCAAATGAGAGTGTTGTCTTAAGTTTTTATGATAACATAATACATAGATTTGACACTCCAGACTCCATAATATCAGATAATGCATTGGCATTTACAGGCCTTAAAGTCTCAGAATGGGCAATCAGGAATGACATCTATCTGAATACTAGTTCAAATTACTATCCTTAGGGCAATGGCTTGGCAGAATCAACAAACAAGAACCTGATCAGGATAATCAAGAAGACTCTACAAGACAATCAAAGGGACTGGCATACTAAATTGAGGTCTGCCTTATGGTTAGACAGGATTACTCCAAAGAAGATCATTGGGAATTCTCCTTATGTGTTAGTATTTGGTAGAGAGGCTAAGTTGTCCACTTCAACTGAATTACCAGCTCTGGACTTGGCCACTCAATATGCCCTATTTGAAGAAGGAGATCCCTTGCAAATCAGGTATGCTCAATTGATTGAGTTAGAGGAAACCAGAGATAAAGCCATGAAAGATATGGAGTTTCATCAGATTCAGACAAAGAAGAACTTTGATAAAAGAGCTAGGGCCAAAAATTTCAATGTTGGAGATGTAGTTCTCAAGTGGGATGAGTTCAGAGCCAGACCTGGCAGACATACAAAACTTGATTCATTCTGGGGTGGACCATTTGCTATAATAGAGTGCAAGGGGTCTAATGCTTTCCAGCTATCAACTCTTGAAGGAGAAGCCTTGCCAATATCAGTAAATGGTTTCCATCTGAAGCCCTTCTTTGAGGTTAATCCTTCTCTGTAAAATTCTTGTAAATATGTCTTTTTGTTTTCTTTCCCTATTTTCCTAGGTTAGTTTCTTGCTTTTCAAGAAGTGCCTGTGCACAAGTTTGTCTTGCTATTCAGTTTTGCCTCTCTGTCGACGTTTTGTGTCCCTAAAATGACCCCATGCCCAATGGATTTCTCTAAGGCCACTGGTTTTCCACGTCTAGCAAGATGACATCCAACAGAAATTGCCAAAATGTTACCCTAAATTTCCTATTTTGCAAACTTGGCCAAAATATATTCCAGGGTCTTTGTTTTTCCCCCTGCCGAGCATCCCCAAAAATTTCATGCCTTTGTGACTTTTCTTCTGGCCTCTGCATTTTTTCTAAATCCCTGGTCTGCAGTTTAAAAATTTGAAAAAAGTAGTCATTGTGCTTCAAAAAACCCTACAAACCCTAGCCTTTGTTCTATTTTGCAGTTACCTTTTTCGGCCACTTGAACTCCTTAATACCCATGTGCGCTAATTTCTTATTGGTCGGTCACTGGTTCTCCAAAATCTTCCAGCGGTTACCTTTTCTATTCAGTGACTTAGCGATTGCAGTGTTTCTCCTATTCGCTAAATGTTTCGTGGTTGTCGTTTAATATCCTGCGACCTGGCAAACATTACCTTCTCTTCAGTCGCGTAATCACTAAATTCTCTAGTGGTTGGGATTTGTGGGGTCCCAGCTATCAAGATCGACGGTCGTTGTAAGTTCATGAAGGGTCTGTCAGAGGCTTGTGATCTTGCGACAACTGTAGGATCTTCCAAGTGTGCACAACGCTTCAATTTCCTAGGTGGGTCAATTGCCACATAGTCCGAGGTGTTCACTTTTCATTGGCTGAGGGAAATGACATGGAACTTTGTCTGTGGGCCCAACGAACTGTCAGTGATTCAAGCCTTGTGTGGGTCCACTGCCATGATATCTTACATGGAAGCATTTCATTGGTCGAGAGATGATGATGCATAAGCTTGTTAGAGTGGGACTGATAGACTGGCTTCCTTTTGATCTGACAGTTGGTGCATGATCTCATGCGTTGTGTCAGAGCCATGAGATTATGCACCAACCGTTGATCTTACTTTATTGTCAGAGCCTTGCAGGTGGGTCCTCGAATGGTGACGTGCTTGTTTCTATTTGGTCCACATAACGATGATTTGGATGTGTCAGGTGGGTCCTCGGTGTGCTGATTTGCTAGTTTGTAATTGGCTGCAATGAAAAGACTTGTCAGGTGGGTCCAGTGCTACATATTGCTGATGTGCTCACATGTGATTGGTTTCCAAGAACTGATGATGGATTTATAGTTGGACCTGATGTGTCAGAGTGGGGTCCAAGCTAAAAGGTGATCATGTGCCCGCTATTGGATCATAATCTTGTTTGCAGTGGGTCCATTGTCAGAGAAGCTATCAAGGTGTTTGCTGATGAAGCAGTCAGAGCGAATGAAGTGTTGACAGGTGGCAGATGGGCTCAGGTTTTGAAAAGTTTAAGCGAATCAAAAAACAAAGAGGTTCTCTCTTGTTTGCTAGACTTAACCAGGGTTAGCCAAGGGATTACAAGATTCAATGACTATAGCATTCATAGTGTCACTTAATCAGACCAGGGTTAAGGTGAGTTCTTCGCAACTTGGAAGGGCCCTCAGTCACATAGTCACCAAATAATTTAGAGGAAGAAAAGTTTGAGGTGGGTCCAAACATGAAAGATGTGCTGACATGCTCAATTCATATTGGTCGAGGCTTTCTGATGTGGACTTAGACTTTTAAAGGGCTTCACAACTATTTCAAGATTGATCTGAGCTATTCATTTGCTGAGAAGTAAAAGAGATCGATGGTTATGTTTTAAAATGACCGGTTAGCCATTGTATTTCAAATTTAAATATCTCTGTGGGGGTTTTTCTGCCAGCATTTGATTCAGCAAGTCGAACACAGCTGCAAGGTAGCTCAAAATTTATGTATTCAAGATGTTGTAGTTGAGAAGGATGATGACAGAGGTCTAGGTGGCCGTCTTTGGTCATTTCTTGTTGTCTGAGAGTACCAATCAATGCATTCATGGCGTGACTTTGTTGGAGGAAAGTTGGTGAAGTCAAGGTTGCTTGTCCACAAGATGATTTCAGTATACGGATGGGCACTCAAATAAATATCTGATCGGTTGGGATATTTGCAGAGATGTATTTATGGTCAAATGTGACAAAGTTAGGGTTTACTATTATTCTGCAAAATTATTTAACCCTAGTTAGATTTTTGACTCTTGCCTATGTGCAAGAAGATGTATATATTGTATTTTTGGAGCTTTAGAGCTTAGAATTGACTTTTTGTAAAAGAAGAGTTGGGCAATTGTAGAAGAAATTCATCCTTTCTTAAGGGTCATCCGTGGTATTATTTCTACCCTCTGGCTTATACAGTTGTAAGATTCCCATTCATAATAAAAATATTGTAGAGGTATTTTGTGACAATCCTTCATGTCCCTATGCTTCCTTGTTTGGATTATCTCTTATTGGATTAAAGTATATAATATTTTCAGTGATATCTTAGGGTTCCTAATCCCTCTCTCTTTCTACAACTATTGTGTGTTATTGTGGATGATTGGATGTGAATGCTTTTGTGGGTATACTTCAACCCCCTAACAATCTTGTCTCAATCCTACACCGAGTTGCAAAAGTGAATGTTTTCTTGTAGGTCTTAAGTTGTGTCTTATGTTCAGGCCCTCCTATGAAACGCTTATGCAAGCCTATTCAGTAAGTTGTGACCTACTAGACCTAAGCCTTTCATTGATTACATTCCTCTATACTGAGATCTAAACCCTAATTTCGGTGTATCACCTAGTACATAGTTTGCTTTCAGTTATTTCCCTTACAAGCATTCCTTCTATCCCTTTTCCCTCAAGTTTACTTTTCCTGTCAAGAAGCAAATTAAGGTGATTATCCAAGAGGAACAGCCTAGAACCTGGAGGTCTCATCTCAGTTAGCAAAGGTCCCACAATCTGGAGATGATTCCCATGTTATACTAAGTTATCAAGACCAAGAGAGCTTGAAACAAGGGTGCAAACTTAGTGTATAACACTTACATCTTTTTATTTGGGACTGCAGGATAAATGATCTAATTGATTCACCCCCCCTCTTAATTATTCTAACAATATCTATGTTAAGCAATTATAATGCATTGTCTATATTTTACCTTAGAGTATGTGCCAAACAAGAGATCAATCATGTAACTAAGGACATATTAATTAAGCACCATGTGGACATCAAGAGCCATGTCATTATCTACATTTTTTTTGTATGAAACATCACCAAAAAAATTAGTTGTCAAATACATTAAATAAAATAAACTAGAATTTATGCAAACATAAAGGAAATATTATTGTTTGATGTCGATTTCTAATTTTTGCAGGATGCTCCTGATTAGGCTCCCCAAGTAGGAAATATTTATGAGTGTCACTCACAAATGGAGATAGGTAGTAGGAATAACCTTCCAAGTTTCAATGATCTACAACGAACTCCAACACTGATGTAGATGAATATATTTTTTCTTCTACCACTTAGTTGGGATTCTTAGACTGTTCTCCTCAACCAACATTTTTCTCTACTCCTCTTCCTTCTCATGGGCTTATGCCTACTGTAATCTAACCTCCTCCAATAACATTATCTTATTCTCCTCCACATACTCTTTACTCTCCTCCCCTTCTTCTTAGAATCTTGTCCATTACAAATTGACCATCTCCACAAATACCCTACAACATCCTTCACATACTTTGTATACAACCAACTAACTTCCACAATAAAATATACAACTAAATCTTCTCCTACGATTACTAGAGGTAAACTACTATAAGTATTAGAAGTCATTTTAATTTACCTTATTCTCTTTTACTCCACCACCATGTTCAACTCTATCATATGTAGGCTCTTCATATTCGATCATTGAAATGACATCTTTCTTGTCTTTCATTATCCCATTTTTCTTCACACCTTCAAGTTTATCTATATACTCTTGTTCTATTACCAACAACTATGCCTCCAAATCTTCCTCTTTTACTACCTTAGCCTATGAGTGAGGCATTTTCTCCTTCTTCACATGGTTTTCCTTCATCCACCAAATACTAGTCTACCCTTACTAAGTTCTCCCTTTTTCTTTCTTCATTAAACTCTTTATTTATCATTGCTACAACTTCTTCCACTATTGTGTTGTTAAAGGGATCAATCCTTTCAATCTCCTCCTAAAAAAATCTCACTTTTCAACATGTTATTTAGTGCCTATCTCATTTGTATTTTGCACGACATCTTGATGGATGTGGCGTTGACTTTATTATTTCTCTGATGTGACTAGATGAGCTGATCTTATGGTTCCATGGCTATATATGCTTGTATTATGGGAGCATGTTGGACCTATGAGATGTTTTTACCTTCGAGATGCTTAGATCAATTTCATTGCATCGAAAAGTTATTTATGCCCTTATGCCTGGTTGTGAGGACAATTATGTTGTGGCTAGTTGTATACCTGATTCATGATGCTAGACCTTTTGAGGCCTTTATTCTAAGTTTTGAGGACTCATTGCATTCTTGGTGTTTTGATTTGATTTTGATTCATTTATGTGATTCGATGACTACTCCCATGTTATGATTTTTTATTGGCATTGTGAGATGCACCTAGTTCTATTTGTTGTTGTTTTCATTCTGAGAAAAAAAGCACTAGAAGGCTGGCTTGGCAAACTTGAGAAGGTGGGCTTGGCACGCTTGTTTTCATTGGCACTGTGAGATGCACCTAGTTCTATCATGATGGTATTTGTCTTTTGAGTCATTGTTGAATATGTGTCCTATAATGTGAGTGATGGTTCCATTGATGTTTGCTCCAATGGCTAGCGGTGATTGTTAGTATGTTTAGATGTTATCTAGATCAGGGATCAATATATGTTGTATCAGGATGATTTTATTGGATTCCATATTATATTGTGCCTTATATGTTGTTGGATATCCCAGTTAATGACTTCATTGATATATGCCCATATTACCATAAATGATGATTTAATTTTTTATATTCAAATTAAATGTTTAATGTAAAGTAAATGTTAATTTAAATGAGAGGATGTTTACTAGTACGCTCACATAATTGCTATAGATTAGGCATGATGTGTTTGTACGGAGTGAGAAAAAGTCATAGTCACTCATTTATACGATCACATGATGGATCATTGTCCTTCATTGCTTTCTATCATATATTTATAAATATATAAATAAATAAATAAATATATATATATATATATATATATATATATATATATATATATATATATATATATATATATATATATATATATATATATATATATATATATATATATATATATATATATATATTTGTGTGCGTGTTTTCTTTGACTATTTACATTGTGAACATCTGTGCTTGGTGTTTGTGTGTTTTAGTGAACAGGCACTAGACACATTCTTCCCGCGCTGTGAGATTTGAGTGTGTCTATATCCCCGACAATGGCATAGGAGATAGTTTCACCAAACTTTCATGTTGAGCCAATATCATTCCTGTATGGACAATGTATCTATAATTGATATATTAGTCCTTCTAGTACATGTTGGTAAATCCATATTTCATAATGTATTTTATTATAGACAAGTTGTGTATTTGTGCATTAAAGTTCCTGTTGTCAAGGAAGAGGCTTAAGTTAAATGTTGATTTTAATGTACTTGAGGATTTAATATTTTTAATTACCAATAAAGTTTTTGTAGTTGAATTCCATTTTATTGGAATTGATTTATTTGATTTCCAAAGAAAATTCAATAGTTCACTTAAATTATTTAAGTGACTTATTTTAAAAGTTATTTTTGGAAAACTGCCTTTATATTTTGAAAGTGAGTTCTTTTCACTCACTTCTCACTTTTTCCTTTTGGTGAGAATTTGGATTTTTCTCCAAACGACATTGGAGAAAATCACTTTTATGCCTGTTGGGTTTGATCCGCTTGTAGGATCTTTATAAGGATTGGCTCATTGGATTCATGCCTAGATTACTCCACTTTACCAAAGGTCTCATCCAATTCTGTTGAGTTTTGGATTTTTTCTATTCATTTGAGTTTTCTCCACTTTGTGTGAGGTGGGGCATCTCAATGTTTTTGTTTTACTCTATAATCTTGATTGATATTTGTTGCAATAGTTAAGTGGGTTGAGAATTAGTACTCCCCATGATCTTGCATTTTTTATTCGCCTAGTTGAGTTGCTATGAATTTATGTGTTCTCATTTTGAGAAATTGGGGTTTTAGTAGTGCTATGCTGTCCCAATTTTTGTGACTACCCATATAAGATTTGTTATATGAAATATTCCACAATAATAATAAGAGATGAAAATTTTCAAAATTGCTAAGTGACACCCAATTTAAGTGTGATACAATTCCATATGATAGAAAGTGTGTAAACTACAAACTTTTTTAAAAGTTAATAGTATGTAATGTGCTGTTATCCATAAACAATATGATTTTAATATTGTTATGCCCTGCATACCCATCCCAACATTTTTGTTTGACAAAATGTTGGGTCCCTCTTTTTCTTTTCCTCTCCTTTCTTTTATTATTTTGTTTTTTTTGTTGTGTTCCTCTTTTTGTGTTCTAGAGTTCAAGTCCCCAAATTTGTACCATTTTTGCCTTTTTTTAGGATAGATCCTTGAACCTCGAGGTCTCACAATGCCCTTGGGATTTTTTGGCTCTTTGTTATATTTGGATCTCATGAACCCAATCTTTAGTGCATAGAACATCACTTGCTAGCAGTATAAGAAAAAGTGCATTTACTACACTTAGTTGAACATGTTATAAAGTATCTTTTTGTAGCTCATTTTGATTCACGAATAGATTAAAAGTGACTAGTGAGATCTTAGTACGACCAAGCTTCTAATGACCTAAATTAGTCACTTTTTCAAGGTTGTTATCGCATTCTTGGTTCCTTCCAGATGGATTTATGCATTTTCTCATGTAGTTTTAAAGCATGCAGAGGTTTCTTTCCTACTTATTGTTTTTTGTGTGTTCTTTTTGCATTCTTTGTTTTTGTGTTTTTCTCTATTCCATAGTTTTAGGTTTATATCCTTAGCTTAGAAATAAGGGATTTTTGAGTGAAACTTGTGCCCTTTCCATGTTGGGGTTCTTCAATTTTGTATTTTTGACTTTCCTCATTCCTTGGAATTACAATGTTGTATATTTTGGTGCGATTTGTAGAGTTCTATAATTTAGGGCTTTTTTAGTGTTCTTCCAATTTACCCTATGTCATATAGTGATAAGGAACACTAGTTTAAGGACTTGGAAAGTAAATGAATTCTTAGGGTTTTTCTTATGCTTTAGGTGAATTTCCCTTTTAAAGTGTGCCAAGCCAGCCTTCTAGTGCATTTTTTCTCTTTTTCAGTGATTTTGGTTCTAGATGCATCATCAAATTTTTTAGTCTCTGGGACTCTTATCTTGGGAGTCTTTTTGTAATCATCCCCAAGTTTGACTTTCCCAACTCCTATATTTCCAAGCCCAGACTCACTGACCTCCTTTTCTAGAATCCCCACTTGAGTACCAACCCCTTGGTCAAAATTGCACCTTGAATAGAAGTAATCAAGACTTAAGGGATATTGTACCTATGGGTTCATAACCCTTACCCCTGGTCTACCTTATCCCACCAAGAAATATTTTCCTAGATCCTCAATCTAGTTTCCTCAGCTCCCTTCTCTCGCAATCTATTGCCAATACCAAGGACAATGTTTCAAAACTTGATATATCAAGGATCCCTCCCCAACCATCCCTTATTCTTAGGAGAAGCTAACACCAAGTTTCCTAAACCTTAGTCCCTAAAGTATTAGTATAGAAGAATAAAATGATTTTATATGGTATTGAATAAAGTCTTGTTACTTTTTTAGGATATAGGTTGATACAATAGTAGCCTTGGCACAAGCACTTGAGGAAAACCTAGAGCCAATACCATTGTCTCCTCTCAGAAAAAAGACTAATATAGAGTTTCTTCTGGAAAAGACCCCCTTTATCATGAAATATGTATACAAGGGACATATCAAGATATCCAAGTTGGAGAGTAAAGTTTAAAATATTACAAACACTGACATTGGGGGTGTTGACTAGAGCTCCATCAGAACCACATCGAATAACCCACAACCAAGATCATGTTTCTACCAAGAACTACATGACTTTGCACTATTTCATGCAACTTCCTTCGCATAGTCATTCAAGTCCCCAAAGTTAATCCTAAGAATTTCTACTAGTACTCCAATGCTATGAGGAAGTACATAAATGAAAAAAATAGGGAGATTAAAAATTTCACTTCAAATGCAATCCATGTCACTCTATGATTCCCAGAGAGACACAAGCCCACCATTATAAGTGAGGAGGAGGAACTAGTCTAGTACACATGATAAGAGGCCTTGTAAAAATAATTTCTAAATGAGAACTAGCTCATTCCCTCATGAAAGGATGGAGCTAAGATATCAAACACAATTCTAGGGTCCAACTTTCTCCCACCAATCTAGGTCATCATCATAATGCTATGCCGCATCTTTAGCAAACTTGATGCAAAGAGTTATCAACCTTGGATGTATTATTTTATAGTAGGTATATGTAGTGGCTCTATGCATTTTAATTGGGTGGAGATTATATCCAATGAGATTAATAAGAAACTCCTTGCAGTTTCCAAGTGCCAATAATTCTACATGATGTCCAATGTCATTTGGTTGGTGGCTTGACTGAAGAATCACTAGGTAGGCCTAGAGAGCTAGGCGTTTTGAGGAGATGGTCTAGATAATGCCCTCCCTTGGGAGTTCTACCCTTAGCTACATTTTGATAATTTCATAACTAATTTTTACCGAGTCAATGACACTTTCAATTTTTTATAGAATAAACAAGTTGATTGGACATGTTAGATTCTAGCTCTTTAATGATGCAATGAAGCTACTAGAAGGATGGGGATGTTGGTTCACCCAATACCAAATATGTACATATTTTCAGATAGCTAGTTTTATTGAGAAGGCTTACCTCCTTCCCCAACATTATACAAATAGGGAAAAAAATTTAGAGTTTTGTAGGAAAATCTTGGATACACAAGAATTGATGACTCAAAAACATAAGGTCAGAATCAACTTCCTCTTCTCCCTCAACCATTACAAGTGTGAATCCACCACCGTTGCTAAAAAATCATTTTTAAGCTAAAAATCTAAAAACCTTCAGGAGTTTGACTATGAGTGATATCCCTATGAACCAAGGAGGAAACTAAAAGGAATTCTTCATATTAACCACCCTATACATAAGCATGAAGTCAAAGAATTTTGGGTAGATTTGCAGGAGGATTTTGACAAGAGGTGATGATGATTTTATAGGATGATCACCCCTCAGATGTGATATTTTGGGCTTTGGGACATTCTAGATAATTATAAAGATGAAAAGGGAATTTGGGACCCAGTCCATGAGGTCAAAGAAATAAGTCAGTGATGCCTTTCCCCGATATGATAGGAACAAACAAAAAGCTTAAATATAACATCTCTCAGTATAGAATTAATTGTCCACATCCATAAATTTTTTAACCTCCGCCTTCCCAAGAGATCATAAAAATCCATGATACGAAGCAAGAAGGGTCTGAAGAAGTATGAGTAGAGAAAGGAGAAAGTGGAAAAAGGAGGTAAAACCACTAAACAGGAAGACACCCAAGAAGGAAGTTCTGTAGTAGTTGTAATGGAGTTGGGGAATAAGATGCACCAGGAAAGGAAATTAGCATATGCCATGGATCAAGAGGTGACATGTGGGATTTCTACCATGCCATTAATGTCTTTAGCTCGCCCACAAATTGTAATCAGCATGGTGACCCCAAAAGAAAACATTTATGTTCGATCAGCCCCCATGATGACCACCTTGATTGGTGAAGGTTCATCATCCCAACTAGAAATAATGCTAATAAACATCAATGAAGATAATGAGAGACCTCATATAAAGATGACATTTTACTTGTCCTCTCCTAGATGAAAATCTCTAGAGCCTAGCCACCTCCAAAGAAGACAAGCACCAACCTCCCAAACCTCCCATCATAGGTCCCCTTTCAAGAGATCTAAGATCCTTTGTTACCATACGGTAAGTGCACAAAGATGGGGGACCAAAAAGGGGGTATAAGATGCCACTTTTTCTTGAAATTAGAAAACTCTGAACTTCAACAAGAAATTGAAGATAGTTAGACTCAAAATTTTAAGATGCAACAAGAACAAGAGTTGTAATACTCTAAATCTAGTTCCTAAACTACTAATTTATTTTGAAAATTGTGTAGATTAAAGCCCTCAAAAAGGGGGAGCACAAAAAGTGGTCCTATTTTTTGTGAAAAATATAACATAGCATTTGGTGTGCTCCCCATTAAATGTTAACTTTTTTTTTGAATTTTTTTAATCACTCTAGAGAGAAGTTAGCTAACACCACGTAGTTTATCCCAGATTTTTTTGCTAATTTTTTTATGAATGTATAATTTTTTATGAATTTACAAAGTGCACACATCCTGAAAACATGAAATTTATGTGTGCTCCCCCAAGAAATCATTTAAAACAAATCAAAAATCAAAAATTCTTTTTTTTAAAGTGTGTAGAATGGAGTCTAGTTTCTAAAAATGTAACTAGTTGCAAAATTCGATGGAGCCAAAATCTATGCCCAAAATACTACACATTGGTTTTTTTACAAAAAATAGACATAGACACAAAAGAAATTAGAGATGAAAAACTTAACATAATCAAAATTCAAAATAAATTATATGCTTAGATATCTAACAAAGAGATCTGCAATATCATGTCGTCTGATTTTTATGTTATTGAACCATGAGTAAACCTGATGAGGAGCACACAAAAATAGTTTTCATTTTTTTGTATGTCTACTAGAAAACATGTCTTAGGCCTATTTTAATCCTCCAAGCCTTTGGGTTGGATCTCCAAGGAAACTCAAAGCCTTAAGATTGGTAAATTCCAATGCCTTACAAAGTGTGTGTGCCCTATAGGGCATGCACACTATGGAAATCTATGACTTCCGTAGGGTGAGCGCGCTATAGTGCGTACACCCTATTTAAGTCATAGATTTCAATTGTGAGGAAAAATAGTTAGAGTGTGAGGAAGAGAGATAGATAGAGGGGGAGAGAGAGAGAGAGAGAGAGAGAGAGAGAGAGAGAGAGAGAGAGAGAGAGAGAGAGAGAGAGAGAGAGAGTCTATGTGCACCACTGTCTCTCTCTCTCTCAATCCATCCTATAGTACATGCGCCCTATTTAAGTCATAGTTTTCAATTGTGAGGAGAAACCATATAGTGTGTGCACCCTATTTAAGTCATAGATTTCAATTGTGAGGAGAAATAGTCAGAGAGAGAGAGAGAGAGAGAGAGAGAGAGAGAGAGAGAGAGAGTCTATGTGCACCACTCTCTCTCTCTCTCTCAATCCATCCTATAGCACATGCACCCTATTTAAGTCATAGTTTTCAATTGTGAGGAGAAACCCTATAGTGTGTGCACCCTATTTAAGTCATAGATTTCAATTGTGAGGAGAAATAGTCAGAGAGAGAGAGAGAGAGAGAGAGAGGGTGAAAGGGGGATATATATATATATATATATATATATATATATATATATATATATATATATATATATATATATATATATATATATATATATATATATATATATATATATATATATATCTGGATGGATGGAGAGAGAGAGAGAGAGAGAGAGAGAGAGGTTCAGGGCACCTAAGGGACTTCCTTGGAGGCCATACTAATAGGAGGAGGTATCCAGGAAATAGGTTCCATGAGGATTCCTGGAGTTGTAATTAAAGACCATGTGTAAGGTCAATTGACTCTTGGGTGAACTTATGAACCAAGAGGCTCAATTGTACTAGGGGTCTCAATTGATTAGAATAAGTTGTTTTTGGTTTGAATAAGTCAATTTAGGCTTTAGGTGAATGGATTTGATCCATTTGGGTCTTGGATAGGCCTAATAGAAGTCTAGGATTAAGGTTGGCAAAGTTGTAATGCAACTTTTGAAAGTTGCTCGACAACTTTTCAAAGTTGCTCAATAAGTTTTGAAAAGTTGTCCCAAAACTTGTAAATTGGTTAAGAACCCTTTAGAAGGTGGTTTTAACCATTGGAGAGGATTTTAAATCCTAAAATGTGATCAGGCTTGGAGTTAGAAGCAGTGTGTATGGAGGCTTTGAAGATTTGAATAAAAAACCTTGAAATTATGGAAAACTAGGCGACATCATTGAATTGTATAGTTTTGTACAATTGAGTTATGTAATTTAATTAATTGTTTGATGAAGTAGGGTGAATTAGTGTTCGTATGCTTTTGGTTTTAAGTCATTGGGATTTGACAATTGAAAGTTGTGTTGATTTTGATCTGGACTGGTTAGATCAACCCTGAGTTTAAGGGTTTTTCTGAGATGGAGCCCTAACTTGTCATTCCATTGGTGGATCCTCATGAAACTAAGGGAAAGGAAGTTAGGAATTTGGACTCAATGATTCCAAAGGATACAGTTGAGAAGAGAAGGTTTGAGCCTTCAACTAGCCAATCCTAGGCTAAGTGGAGACAATCAATAGATGGGACAAATGGGACCTTGTAGAATGTTGAAAGTGGTTGAATAAGATAAGTTAAGGCTAGCCAAGAGGTTTGGGGATCTTGAGAACCCATTCTTCCATTCCAAGTAGTATTCATAGCCTAGTCTGGCCAATATTTGGTTGGTGGCTACATAGCTCTGCATCAGGTGGTATCAGAGCCACTGGGATCTTGATTGGATAGCAGAGAGAAGACAAAATGTCTAAAAATGAGGAAGGAGAGAAGGAGATCCCTCTAAGAATAACCAATGTTGAGTTGGCCAAATTGGTCAAGGAGAAAATGGCAGAGAGCAAGGCAGTAAGGGAAGCAAATAGAATGATTAAGAGAGAGAGTTGGATAAATTAAGAGGGAAAGTGGATAGAGGAGCACAAGAAGACTCTAAGGAAGAAGAGGATGATGAAGAGGAAGACTCCTGGTAGAATAGACAAGCCCTATTGGTAGACCGGAGAGTCATGCTAGAAGCCCTTGAAAGGGTAGGGAGAAAGGACACCACGATTGATCTCCCTATGTTTTGTGGCAAGTTAAATCTAGAAGAGTGCATGGACTAGATTGAATCCCTAGACAATCACTTTGAATGTGATAGTGTACCTGAGAACCAAAAGCTGAGGATTGCTAAGTCCAAGATGAAGGGCTCTGCCCTTGGTGGAATTTTCTTCAGACTAAAAGGTTGGATGAAGGCAAGGAGGCCATATCCACATGGAAAAGAATGAAGATAGAGATCAAGAAACAATTCATACCAGAAGAATATGAAGTCTTAATACACCAGAAGTTGCAAGGTCTGAGACAAAATGACCTAGAT
Organism: Chamaecyparis obtusa; assembly: GCA_027943335.1. Taxonomy (NCBI): domain Eukaryota; kingdom Viridiplantae; phylum Streptophyta; class Pinopsida; order Cupressales; family Cupressaceae; genus Chamaecyparis; species Chamaecyparis obtusa. The sequence goes on along the minus strand of BSBK01004046.1, from coordinate 612,816 downwards.
GTGTGTGCCTACATGAAGGAGTTTCATAAACTCACTTTGAGAGCCAAAGTCCTAGAAAATGAGAAGCAAAAATTGGCTAGGTACTTAAATGGGCTCAATTACTCCATCAGAGATGATTTGGCCTTGTTCAATCCCAAAATAGTACATGTGTGCTACCAAATGGTACAAAAGATAGAAGATAAATAGAGAAAGAAAAATGACTCCCAAGGCAAAGGCAAAGGTGGAAACTTCAGACGGAGAGGAAGGTTTGGTGGTAGAGGACCACTTAATAAGTTCTCAGTGGAGACTAGTGGTCAAGAGAACCAGGAAGGAGAGACCAGTCTTAGATGGGCATTTAGAGGTAGGAGGCCCAATGGGAGAGGAAGATTTGGAGGAAGGACACTAGGAGTATTCACTGGCAAATGCTTCACTTGCATCTAGACATGACCCCAGTCCTTTAGATGTCCAGAGAAGTCAGGAGGGAATAACCAAAGCAGAGAAAGGAGAGTCCAACTTTCTCAAGAGGAAGACACACAAAGTGTGCAAGAACCAAGAGGCAATGCTGACCCAGAGCAAGGTGAGTTCTTGATATTCAATAGAACTCTATTTAAGACTATTGCAGATGGAGAACCACCTTAAAGGAAGACTCTCTTTAGGACAACTTGCAAAGTGAAAGGTAAGGTGTGTAAGGTAATAGTAGATTCTGGATCCACAGACAATCTTGCATCCATAGAAATGGTTAGGAAACTTGGGTTGAAGAAATTACCTCACCCTAACCCCTATAAGGTCTCCTGGTTAAACAAAGAGCAACAAGCTCTTGTCAATGAACAAGTTTATGTGGAGTTTTAGGTAGGAGACTACAAAGACAAGATTTTGTGTGATGTTGTAGAGATGGATGCCTTCCACCTATTATTAGGGAGACCTTGGAAATATGATGTGAACTCAAGACATGATGGGAGGAGTAATGTCTATGTGCTCACCAAGGATGGGAGAGAATACACAATAAGACCTTTACCAGATGATGGGAAGGAAACACACCAAGTGACTAGTGTGTTGGTTGTAGGAGAAAATGAGTTTTTGAAGACTCTTAAAGGGAAGGACACCCCTTGCTTTGCCATTGTAATAAGGCCAAGAGGAGAAGATAAGAAGGCAACCAAAGATAGGAAATAGGAACAGACAGTGGGGCCCAAGGAAATACAATAGTTGTTGGAGATGCATCAAGAAGTTATTGTAGATAGCACCAAGGAAACTCTTCCACCAATTAGGGATATAAGCCACTGCATTGACCTAATACTAGGGTCCACTTTGCTTAATAAGGATGCATATAAGTTGCCACCAAGTCAAAATGAGGAGCTAGCCAGGAAGATTGAAGAATTTCTCAAGAAAGGGTTCATTAGGAGGAGCATCAGTCCTTGTGTAGTCCCTGCACTATTGGCTCCAAAGAAAGAGGGTATATGGAGACTATGTACAGACTATAGAGCCATCAATAAGATAACTATCAAATACATATTTACCATGCCTAGAATGGAGGATTTGATGGATTTCCTAGGAGGAGCTAGGTATTATTCAAAGATGGATTTGAAAAGTGGGTACCATCAAATCAGGATTAGGGAAGGAGATGAGTGGAAGACAACATTCAAAATCAATGAGGGGCTCTATGAGTGGTTGGTGATGCCCTTTGGCCTCTCAAATGCTCCAAGTACATTCATGAGACTCATGAATGAAGTATTGAAGCCCTTTATCAATCATTTTGTTGTTATTTATTTAGATGACATTGATTTTTAGTAAAACTAGAGAAGAACACCTAACCTACTTGGGATTAGTTTTGGAAAGGCTTAAACATGAAGAGTTAAAGATCAACATGGATAAATGTGTCTTCTTGTAGGAAGAGTTGGTGCTCCTAGGGTTTTCCATCTCCAAAGGAAATGTCAAGATGGATCCAGAGAAGGTAGAAGTGATCCTCAACTAGCCTACACCCAAGACTGCCACTAAGGTAAAGAGTTTTAATGGGCTAACCGGTTTAGGAAATTTATTAGGGGTTTTAGAAATGTTTGTGCCCCTCTGATTGACACAGTCAAAGGTGGAAGAAAATGTCAATTTGTATGTACTAGTGAGGCAGATAAGTCTTTTGAGTACTTGAAAAGAAGGGTAGTAGAAGAACCCATACTGGTTTTTCCTAATTTCATGAAGATGTTCACCATAGAGTGTGATGCCAACAATAGGGCCATAGGGGGATTCTTGAGTCAAGAAGGAAAACTAGTAGCCTTTTTTTAGTGAAAAATTAAATGAGGCCAAGCAAAAGTACTCAACATATGACTTGGAGATGTATGCAATGGTTCGGTCCTTGAGAAAATGGAGGCACTATCTATTGCCTAAGGAGTTCATAGTATTGTATGCACCCTAAAATGGTTGCTTAGACTTTGGGCCCCCATTCTTCAATTTATCAAATGATGGAACCAATTTATCAATTTTCTGAATCAATGCCTTGTAATATTTTCAATTCAAATCAATTTTCTTGATCAAATTGTAATTAATTCAATTATTTCAATATTTCCTAAGGTTTAATCATTTCATCAATAATTTTGTTTAATTAAAAGAAGCATTCCCTTTTAAATAAATAAAATAAGCTTATTTAATTAGAAGAAAATATCTTAAATGAAATAATCTTATTTAATTAAAATATCCCTTTTAATTAAATGATTTTATCTTATTTAATTAATATTCCTCTTTTAATTAAATAATCTTATCTTATTTAATTAAAAGAAAATTCCTCTTTTAAATAAATAAAATCCCCCACTTAAATATCTCTTTATGATGAAAAAGGAAATAAATTAAATAAAAATAAATAAAAAATAAATAAAGATTCCTTTTTCCTCCACACTTTCCTAAGTGGTGGGCATTTTTCCTCTTAATCATTGCCTTTGATTTTGCCTTTTGAAAATGTGAGCACATGGATCAACCAAGATTTAATCTCCACCATTGCTCATTTTTTTTGCCTCTTAATCTTGACCGTCCATTCATTTCTAAATCATATATAAGGAATCCTCTCCTTCTCATTTGAGAGAAAGGCATACAGCTAGATTTTATGCTATTGTTATGGTGCAGGTTTGAAGAGCAATTTTGGAGGAGAGTTTGAGCACTTGAGCTTGGATATTGCAACTTCTCTCTTCTTGTCTTCTTCTCTCATGCCTCCATGACAATCTATTTAGATTAATCTTGCACTTGCATATTAGATTAGATTCATATTTCCTTTCATAGAATAATCTTGCATAAGCATTTCCTTTCACAGATTTGTTTAATTTCATCCATTGTTATCATATAGAATAGCATTTATTTTCATTTGCATGTATCTTTGAATCTCTTGTTTTATGGTGTACTTGCATGGGTACAAACTAGGTCAATCTGAGGGCCTCCATTAAAAACCCTTACACTCCATGAATAGATAGCTATGAGTCGCCATTTGAGACCTCATTCTTGAGAAATCTTAGATTTAATGACTCATAGAAGTGTGTCAACATTTTAGCACACATTTTTGGCACCCACCATTACATGCTAATTTTGGTTATTTTTGGAGCTAACCTCCTTGTGCAGATTTGCTTGGACACAAAAACCCTATATTTTCAAAGATTTGATTATATCTCCCAAACTATGTGGAGTTTCGATCTGAAATTTGTTTTGTAGGTTGTCCAAATATCAAAGAAGCTTCAGTAACAAATTCAAAATTTTCTAAGGTACTTTGAATTTTTTATAATTTTTTCTTTATTTTTCATAAAAAATTAATTTTTGGTGCAAATCAGCATATTTTTCAAAAAATTTTACATTTTTGGAAAGCTTTTTAAATTATACAGGGGGTCCATTCTTTTTGTTTTAAATTTGGATGCAATATCATAGCTCAAATAGTCAATTTACAAAAACTAGTCTGTTTTGGTAAAATGAGTCTCTAGGGCACAAATGAAGAGATTTTTCTAAAATTTTTACATTTTGGGAAAGCCTCTATTTTATAGTAGGGGTCTCTATTTTTCATTTCTATTTTTGTGGTTGAAATCATATCAAAAAAATTAGATCTTGTTGACTAGGTCAAATGCAAAAAAAATAAAATTTTGTGATGAGTATGCACTTATTTTTTATGGTTCAATGCATGATATGAGTTGTCATTTAAATTATTTTTTGGTTAGTATTTCTCCTAACAATTGATTTTCAGATCTAACCCTAGGGTTTTCATAAGTTGAATATACATTGTATATCTTGTTTGCTTATTTACTTGTTTTCTTGTTGGAGAGTTCGTGGCTTGCTTAAAAGTAAGGTAAAATCTACTAAGCACGTTACTTTGGACTTGATGTATTTTGTTGCATCTCTATAACATTTGGATTTTTAGAATAAAATGAATCTCTCATGTGTCTATCTTGAGTGTTTATTGCTTTCATAGATCACACTTTAATTTTGGGCTGTAAAAAGAACATAGATTCACTTTCTTGCATAAATGTTTCATATAGTAATTAGGCCCTATGAACACTATTTGGGGTGATCTTGAGAGAGTGGACTTCATTCACTTGTTTTACATGTGAAGCTCTTCTTGACAATAGATCCCCTTGTAGGTAGGGAAGGAAGTTGTTATTATCTCATGGTCTTACTTGGTTTGGTCCTCAACTTTGATTGGTACATTCTCTCTTGGACCCGTTTAGAGAGATTGGTGGTCATTGTTGTTGACATACAAACCTTGGTGAGGTGATTTCAATTTTAGCATGTCAATGAATTTTTTTTCTATGTTTGGGTGAGGTGAAAAGGTAGAGGATTATGCTCTTCTCTCTTTGAGAGAATCAGAAACTCAGACCCTTGAATCTGAGCTAGGTCCCCATGTGGTTCCTTTTTGTGAGTCTTCCTTGTTAGAGAGGGTTAACCGTAGTGGACATTCCCTTTATTGCGTCAAACACATAGATGGAACCTCAAGAGGTAATAGCAATTTTCACCGTGGTAGCGACAACTGCTATATAAATATCTTTGTGGAAGAAATCTCCATGGGTGTAGTTTCTTGTTGGGCTGTTAAATCTCCTCAGCATCTCTGATTGATTAAATTATTAGAATGTGTCAAAACCCAGGTGTGCCTAGATTGGAGTTCGCCATCTTGAAATTGCAAAAGTTGCAGAGTTGACCATTACTAAGAACCATAGTGCAATTGACTTTTTCATTTTATAAGACTGTGCATGATTGAAAAATATTTTGAGAACATACACAAGTAGAATCTTTAAAGAGTAAAATACCACATCACTATTCTTGATCATGTGTAAGGTTGCTTTGTCCCTTGCTCATTGTTTGAAGACAATTGTTTGATTGAACTCCATGATTGCTATCTTGTGTGCTTGATTGATGATAAAAATCTATTGATGCATCTAGTTGATCATTTAAAATGAACAAAAAAATTGAGTTACCGAGTTTGCAACTTGCTATCAAGTAGTCTAATCCTATTTCATCACCTGGTTCTGTGTACTTTCTCATGTGAGCTTTCATTTTCTCACGCGGGGTTGTGCACTTTCTCGCGTGGGATTTCATATCCTCACATGAAGTTTCGCTACAGGATTTTTAATTACCCTATCAATTTTATTTTTGGTTTGGTCCAACACTTTCTCATGTGGTACAACATTTCTTCGTGTGGCTCTTGGTGTTTCTTCATGCGGGACTACACTTTTTCGCGTGAAATTGTCTCATTTTTTCCAGAATGGTAAGCTATTTCCTATCATTTCTAGTCTTCCTTGGTCAGTCCGGGTCAGATCTTAGGTGCTATGACATGTTTCTTAACATCCAAATGAACATAAATGGTATCAAGTTGCACAAAATGACTCTTGGTTTTCTTTCTTCCACATCTCCTATGTCTTCCTAGTCTCCCATTTCCATCCTTTCTCTTCTTCCTTCACGCTTCTTCCTCTCCTTCCTAAACTCTTCACATCTTGATTATTTTCCTCTTATTATCTAGTTTGCCTTCTTTTATTCATCTCTTCTATCACTTCCATGCTTGATTCCTCTTCTTCTAGAACCATGAATTTCAACTATCTTGTTATGGAACCTCTCTTGAAAATAGATGATGTCAAACTCATTGCTCAATTTGAAGAGTATTATTCCTCCAAAAATCTCATGGGTGATAAATTTATAAAAAAAACAAAAGAAAAATTGATTAAATCTAATGCCTTTGTTAGGATCATGCACATGATCTTGCCACGACCTCCTTCTTCCAAAATTATTTCATCTTCTAAGTCTTTTCATCCTTCCTCATCTTCCAAGTCTTACCATGATTCTTCTAGACATTATTCGCTTTCCTCATTATCCAAGTCTTCTTCCTCCGCTGGGTCTTCACTTTCCTCTTCTTCACGATCTCATTTCTCTTCTACTTCTCCCAAGAGTCTTACTTCTCTTCTCAAGACATACCATAATGAGCAACGTGAAAATTCTTGTGATACCTCTTCCACAAAGAGTGACACACCCATCTTTGATGACTATGACAATGGACAATGTAATAATTCTTATGACACCTCTATTCCTAAGAGTCCTCCTAGTTGTGTGCTCGTGCTTACTGGAAATGGGTCATCACGTTGGATAGATTGTGCTGGTGATCCATATGACTTTGATTTTGAAAGAGACTTTGATGATTTTTGTGAAAAATACCTAGATGATGCATCCACTTCACTTAAAGAAGAGAAAGTTTTCCGCACTAATTATAAACATAAATACTATAAGAATCTCTCCTTTAAGACCTTTCATGCTGAACATAAAGATTACACTCTCGAAAAAGATCATCTTAATGTTGAACCTTTTTTTTGTGATTATTCCCTTCCATCCTCTACTTCCTCCAATACCCACACATCTCCTAAAGTTGCTAAGTCTTTCAAATCTTTCACAAATCCTTCATTCGACAAAAGTCCTAATGCTTTTCATGTGATTCCTTATAGCTATTCTCAATGGCTACCTCTTAAAGATATTCAAGCTAACCTTCACTCGGCTATAAATACTTTCGATAATGCTAAACCTAAAGAGCCTAAGCCTTTATATGCTATAATGCCTACTTCAGCTAGTCCTTCACCATCTCTTCCAAATTCTCCCATATAATTCCAACATGTCTCCTTGTCCTTAGAAGTGGTTCCATGTCAAGAGGACTCTAAAAATATAAAGAAAAGAACATAAAGAAAGATCAAGATCAAGAAACCTCCATGTCATCCAATCCTTTTCATGATGTCTCTTATTTGTTTCATGGTTCTTTTGATCCTGCACGCCCTTTCTCATTCATTCCACCCTATCTTAAGTCTTCTCCTAAGCAAGATCAAGTTACTACTTACACCATTGAGCTTATTGACAATCAAAATAACCTTATCCCACTTGCGATTTCAGAAGATGATACTTCCATTAAGGTTGGTAAAAATGGTTTTGTTACTTCCAATGTTAAGCCTATTGAAAATCAAGAGAATAGTTATGTGCTTATGCTATCCAAATATCCTTGTCAAGATCAAAGTCTTCCATCTTCTTGTTCTACCACTCCATGTTCGCTTCCACTTTCTACTCTTCCTAAGTCTTTTCAAGCTCCAAATGATCCTATCAAAGAAGTTGCTCCTATTCAAGATGTTCATGATCCTATTGTAAATCCTAATGCTCACTCTAAAGATGTTGATATCCTTGGTTGTCATATAGATGTTGATGAACTTATTTATTATCCTTTTGTATCTTCCGATCCACATCCAAATTTGGACCTCCTCCACCAATACTAAGGGCTTCATGTCTTCCTTCCATCTTGGGCCCTTATGTACCTTCACTTTCCCCTCCTAGCTCTCCTAATTCATCATCCATCTTGGGTCCTTACGTCCCTCCATTTCCTATCTTTCCTCAAGATCAACATAGATGCATACCCTTGAATCCTTTTCATCCATCCACCCATCTAAACCAGTCATATTCTTCTTCTTCCTCCACAAGTCCCACGTCTTTTAGAAGTAACTTGAATGTTCAATACAATAAAAAGAAGCAATACAAGAATCCATCAAAAAAAGAAGATCACCATGTCTCCTCTAATCAACATGCAGACATAAAGTCAAAAGAGATATCTAAGAAGAAAACTACAAGACAAGTATGGGTTCCAAAATCCATCATTGAAGATATTCTCTCTAAATCATCAAAAAGAAATGAAAAGCCTATCACTATATGGATTCCAAATTCTCTCTTGAAAGAGTCTGGTGTTGAGAAACAAGTGAAGTTGACATTCAAGCTTCCAAAGGCTTCCACTTCATCTTCTTCCAAAAACATTATTTCATTCCATGCACCTAAACTGCAACCTTTTCTATCCATTCATCATATTCCTTCATGTATCCTTCATTCACATTTCTTCCATCCTCTTTTCACCCTTCATGCTGTGTGTTGATGTTGATCTTGCCTTCCTTTCTGTCTACCCTTTCATAACCCTTCAATTCACTATCCCTCTACCTTCTACTCTTTTTCCTCATTTGCCTATTCCTCCTATCTCCCAACCTCACTTGCTTTGCATAAAATCTTATCCTCCATTTTTCTCTTTCATCTTCCTTTCCCTATCAGCATCGTTGAGCATATCATTTTGAATCTTTGGCATCTCATGGTTTATCCTTTTAAGGAGCATTATCTAAAAATCTTACCTTCTTCCAAAAATTTTAAAATTTTAAAATTCAAATTTTTTAAATTTTTTATAAAGAGAGAAACAAATTCATCCTATGGTGAAAACCACTCCCTTGTGGTGCCTAGGATAGGTACCGTGATGAAAACTTGACAATTAGGCATCATGCGTAGTTCTTCTACATTTTTCATCCATTCTGTCTTCTCTCTTTGATCTTGATAATGTTGACCTACACATGAATATTTGGCTATCTTGTGAGCTATCTTACAATGATCTTTCTTTCATTCCATTCATGTTTAGCCTTCATATTTATTTTTATCCATTCATTCTATCATTTTTCTATCCTTGTCCCCTTTGGTCTTGATCTATTAAAAGAAAAAAAAAAAAGAAAGAGTAAAACACGGTGCTATGAAGCCTCTTGGCATGTCTACTCCTTTGGACTGCATCATTTCCTGCTCTTGCATTACGATTTTGTGACTTATCCTATGTTGGCCTTTAATTGCTTGTCCAAATGTGCTTTACATGACACAACTTTTGTTTCTTTCCCTAGCTTGGGTACTCTTGAGGAGTTTGCCTTTGAGGATTTCTTCCCTACATTCTCCTTCATTCTCTTGTCTTCCATCTCTTCTACCAACTTGCTAATCCCTCTTGTCTTCCACCTTGCTAAGCATTTGGATTGCACGATGTGATCTTGCTTGGGAGTTTGATGCCCATTCTGTCTAGGGGCATCTTTTTTACATACTTAGTGATCCTGAAAAAATCCCCAAAATTAGTATATTGTCAAAAATTCTAAAAATAAGAAAAATGTCCTAAAAAAATTATCATCTTAGTGAAAACCTAGCAATAGGCGCTTTAATGTATTTGAAAAAAATATACATATTCCAAAAATACCAAAAAAATTAAAACATTCAAAATTTTTTTTAAAAAAATATAGAAAAAGTGCCTTGGTGAAAACCTGAAAACATGAGCCTTGGTAGCAAAAATACAATTTTTTTAATAAAAAGTCCTGAAAAAAAATAAAAAAACTCAAAGTGGTGAAAACCTAGAAACGGGCGCTACTTGAGGCCTTTGCACCCCTGTTTCTTAGCACGTGTTCTCGACACTTAGGCTTTCTCCATCATGCCTTGTCCTTGTTGCCTTGGTTTGGAATTGGTCTTTGTCTTTGTCTAGGGGGCATAACTATGTTAGCTTTGGTCTCTTGGATGCGTTAGTCTTTAGGACACCTCACAAATGATGTTTTTAAACACCACCCCAACTGTGTTTTTTAACACAACCCCTGACATCAAGTGTTTTTTAACACTTGTTAGTTTGGTCTTGCCTAGTTTTGTCATGTGATCTTACCTGCTTGCAAGCATTCAATCCTTATCCTTGGAACTCAATATCAGTTAACACACTTAACTTTTTAAACATAACATTTAATGTTTGAGCTATGTCTTGATCTTTTCTTTGTGTGCTGACAATTATTGATTTTCGTTGAGTGTCCTTGTCTAATAAATCTCTCCGGGATGCATAGCTAGGGGACTTGAGGCATGAGACATAATTTTATTTTATTTATGCTTGTGGGTATGGTCTTGAAACCCTAGAGTGTCTCTTGTTGTTCCCTTGAAACACTTAGGAGATTTGAGGTGTCATCCTTGATTGTTCTTGCACAACTATTCTTATGGTCATCTTGACATTTATGCCTTGATGCAAGTGTGGTTTTGCTACATTAAATTGGGTAAGCTAATTTCAAAGTCATCTTGACCTTTATGTCTTTGATGCTTATGTTAGAATCTTTCCACATTCTAATCCGATATAAATCACATTCATATCTTCATAGTTGCACTTGTGACTAGTAATGATTGTGTGATTTTCCGATTTCCATTAATAATGGCCCAATGATGAAAATATGTTCCTTAACATTCTCTAATAAATGATGAACACAAAATCCTATGTTACAGTTGCTCTATTGCAAGTACACCTTTGCATTTTCATGTAGCTTGCATTGTTAGACTTCATGTTAATTTGCATTTTTAGGTTGCATTATGAGTTTGAGAGGGTTTTCCTTCATCTTTCTTTTGGACTTTTAATCAAATGTGGTCACATTTTGATCTTCATTTCCTTATCTTCTTTCGTGATCTCAATTGAAATTCTCTATCTTAAACAGTTGATTGATTTTGTGGCATTCTATTTCTTGAGGTAAACTCTCTTTCTTCTCTCCATTTCTTTTCACCTCTTTCAAACTTCTATCTTCCATTCCCTTTCACCTCACTTCTTTTCTTCTAATTCAACCTTGGGGCATAATTTTTCATGCTTGATGATCTACCTTGGTTCTATAATCATTATATATTTCATCTTACATCAAGAACCTTATCTTTAGTTTGATTTGATCAAATTTATCAATTTGTTGTTTCTCCTCTATCTCATTTCGATTTTGATCACAAGGGGGAAGTACCTATCAAACTTCAATCCTTGATTCAGCTTTATCAATCCTATCAATTAAACCTTGCTTGAGATTCTTATCTCTTATCTAATACTTGATAATTACCTATTTACAAGGGTGTTGGCCTTGTCTTTTTCAATCAACTTATCTTTGTCCTGATATGTTTCTGTCCGTTGATCACACGGCTAGGTTGTTTTGTGATCCCAAATCATTCTCATATTTCAACTTCATTCTTTGACTACATGTGTTCCCATGAAGATCACACATTAGTCAAAGAGGGGCAAATGTATGCACCCTAAAATGGTCGCCTAGACTTTGGGTCCCCATTCTTCAATTTATCAAATGATGGAACCAATTTATCAATTTCCTAAATCAATACCTTGCAATATTTTCAATTCAAGTCAATTTCCTTGATCAAATTGTAATTAATTTAATTATTTCAATATTTCCTAAGGTTTGATAATTTCATCAATAATTTTGTTTAACTAAAAGAAGCATTCCCTTTTAAATAAATAAAATGAGCTTATTTAATTAAAAGAAAATATCTTAAATGAAATAATCTTATTTAATTAAAATATCCCTTTTAATTAAATGATTTTATCTTATTTAATTAATATTCTTCTTTTAATTAAATAATCTTATCTTATTTAATTAAAAGAAAATTCCTCTTTTAAATAAATAAAATCTCCCACTTAAATATCGCTTTATGATGAAAAAGGAAATAAATTAAATAAAAATAAATAAAGATTCATTTTTCCTCCACACTTTCCTAAGTGGTGGGCATTTTTCCTCTTAATCATTGCCTTTGATTTTGCCTTTTGAAAATGTGAGCACATGGATCAACCAAGATTTAATCTCCACCATTGCTCATTTCTTTTTGCTTCTTAATCTTGACCATCCATTCATTTCTAAATTATATATAAGCAATCCTCTCCTTCTCATTTGAGAGAAAGACATACATCTAGATTTTATGCTATTGTTATGATGCAGGTTTGAAGAGAAATTTTGGAGGAGAGTTTGAGCACTTGAGCTTGGATATTGCAACTTCTCTCTTCTTGTCTTCTTCTCTCATGCCTCCATGACAATCCATTTAGATTAATCTTGCACTTGCATATTAGATTACATTCATATTTCCTTGCATAAGAATTTTCTTTCATAGATTAGTTTAATTTCATGCATTGTTATCATATAGAATAGCTTCCATTTTCTTTTCATGCATCTTTGAATCTCTTGTTTTATGGTGTACTTGCATGGGCACAAACTAGGTCAATCTGAGGGCCTCCATTACAAACCCTTGCACTCCATGAATAGAGAGCTATGAGTTGCCATTTGAGACCTCATTCTTGAGCAATCTTAGATTTAATGACTCATAGAAGTGTGTCAACATTTTAGCACACAAGTATATACTCACAATCATGCTTTAATTTTTTTGAATAGACAGGACAAGTTGAACCATAGACACATCAAACAAATGGAATACATCCAAGCATACAATTTCACAATCAGACACAAGAAGGGTGTAACCAATAAGGTTACAGATGCCCTTAGTAGAAGAAATTTGACCATTCAAGAAGTCAGATTAGAGAGTGTTGGGATTGTGTATTATAAAAAGTACCTTCATAGGGTTAGTATTGCAAATAATTCAATAAAATAACTAAATAACCACAAAGGAAGAGCTATTCTAACAAATTAAAGCAATTGAGCACTCTATGGCTCTCTAACTAGGGATGTTAATGGTGAAGCTCTTAGCAAGTTTCCATTAATGATAGTCCTAGAATGAGAAATGATAATGTTTAAGCTAACGCTAAAAATTAATTCAAATTGAATTCTAATTAAGCTCTTAATTTTGCCTTTCTAGCTCTAAATTGCAAGAGGTTTGATGTAATTCTTAGATTTTGTGGATGATATTGATGCATTTATGCCTTGCTTTTATAGATTTTAGCAAGTGTAGGGGGTGCAGTTGGTTTTTATCATGGTTGAGCTAGGGTTAAGTCCTTGGTTCCACCCTTTGGAGACAATTTAAATTATTTGTCCTCAAAGCTTGGGACAAGAAGACAAAAATGAGTGGTTGAGATGTTCTTTTCCAAATGAGTGATTGAAATCAATTTTGGGCTTGATCTATGTGATGTGCTTTCCTCAATTCTTGTTGGTTGATTGATTTTCTCTTTTTGGTGGTTGAGAGAAAATAAAAATTAATCAATTGATTTTAATTAAATTATTTAGCCATGTGTACCCCTTAAATGGGTTGATTTTATTTTAATTTGAACTATGCAATTAATTGAATTAATTGCACTTTGATTTGATTTTAATTCAAACTATGTAATTAATTAGATTAATTACACAATTTATTGATTTATCATGATTTGTTCGATTTAAGTTGAATTGACTTTTGATTTTCTATTGATTTTGGATTGAGGTTTAATTGCAATAGATCTTTTGATTTTGATTTTGACTGATTTAATTGCATTTAATCCTTTTGATCTTGCCTCAATTTATCACTTGATTGATCCTGTCCACTTTTAGGAGATTACAAATGCCCTTCTTTGAGTCAATGTGTGAAGCGTGTTGATTCAAAGAATATCTTGATCCAACTTATATAAGTCTTGTTTCTAATGATGCAAAGTCTTGATTTCGATGGTCGATCTTGATGTCTGATAGAAGATACAAATTTGATGAAGAATTGATGCAATTCTTGATTTGATGTGAAGGTCTTGATGGTCAATTTGATGATGGATCCCTAATGTGGTGCTTGATTTTTTATTCGATTTGATGTTTGACGCCCCGTTCGATTGATTAGCAAAATTTTTTTGATAGAAGCTTACTCTCTAATTTGAAGGTCATGCTCCTGATTTGATGATCTTGCTGTTGTTTTGATAATTTGAGTGTATGCCCCCTCAAGAAATGAATCAAAATGATATTGGATGATTTGGTTGAGATTGGGAAATTTTGATTTATTTCCTGATATAGAAATTTGGATATGCCCCGATCATGAGAGAATTTGATGAGAAAATATATGATTGATAAAATGTTGTTGATGTTGTGGATAAGTTGATGATGTTTTGATATCATTTGATGTCATTTAGAATCACTTGGTTGATGTTGATGTCAATCTAATAGGATAAAGTTGATGGGTTCATATTTCACTCTAAAGATCTAGATAGACAAAACGATGATTTCCTTCCTCAAGATCTAGAGTTAGGAGATTTTATGCACTCACAATGAGCAAATGGATGATAGGATAACATGATTGATGTTAGATGATCAATTGGATGATTTGACTGATTGATTTTTGATATGATATTATTAGATGTTTTGATGATATTGGATCGATTGGATGTTCTCATGATGCGAAATTAAGGATTGGATAAGAGAAGGGTCATCAGTTAGTGAAGGTGCAGATGTAGATATAAGTGATGGATAGAGTTAGGTTTCCCCTTGTTGATCAACATGATTGATTATTGATAATGTCCTTGATGTAGCATGAATCATTTCATGGATCATCATTTACATGTACTTATATCTTAATGATGATGATGTAACTTTGATGATCAGATTGAGCATGACTTTTGATGATGTTGATCATGACTTTGATTATATGGATGGACCTTTGATGATATATATTTCCTTGATTTATTCTACTATAGACATTGATGATGTACCATTGATGATATCATTGATCATTTGATGTATCTTGATTTGATCTTTTGATGACGATAACTCTACCCCCTTTTTTTTTCTCTTTTTTCAAATATATTTTCAAGCTAAGAAAGGCAAATACCTTAAATGCATTTAATCTAGGATGTATGCAGCTAACTATCACTATTTAGAATTAGGAAGCTTATTTTCATCATCGAGCTTTTGGAACATGAAATTGGTACAACCCTCACTAGTTCAACCATGATGATATGAATACCTCTTTCCTCAAATTTTAATATTGCAAGTACACAATCAAAGAATTGATCCCTTTCATATACAAATGTCCTCGATGATTCTTTGACGATCATGTCATTAGAGGTATTCGCATACTGCTATGAACCAATATGGCAAGCACTCAAGCAAAAATAAAGAAAATACCATGTCTTCATCATTGCTCATCTAGTCAGACATCATCGATTTGCTAAAAAGACATGGTTCCAAAAATTTAGTAACACTTTGAACTTTTTTGTTTTTGTTTGTAGATTCATATTTCAAAAAATTCATCCACTTTGATCCTTAGTTATGTTTAAGCCTTTTTAGATTTTGATTTGATTTGTCAAATGTTGTTAATTAGATCAAGTATTTGGATGTTTGAAATGTGATATAGATCAATAAGTTCAAGTGTAGCTATTTTTCAATTTTGATGCGATGATTTGGAGCCAACTGATGCTTTCTTTACAAAAGCTCATTGAGTTTGGATTGGTGCCCCCCAGTTTGATTTGGAAAAGATAATGCTTTGTTGGGTAATGCAACTTTTGAGAGTTTATTTAAGATTTTTGGATTTTTGGATTTTTAAAAGATTTTTGGATTTTTTTGAATTTTTATAGATTTTTTATTTTTTTTTAAATTTTAAAGATTTTTTATTTATTTTTGGATTTTTAGAGATTTTTTATTTTTTTTAATTTTTAATTTTTTTAAATTTTTGAGAGGAACATTTTCACTAGTTCTCAAACAAGATCACATTGAATTGCCCCCAATATCTAGCAAGGTATAGGACAAGAAAGATGGATTTGCAAACTAATGATTCACCAATGAATAGGAAATGATGGATGAAGAAAGTGTGTTACCCGTAGGACCATCTCCTCAAGATTATCCAAGCTAGGGAAAAATAATATCTTAATATAGGCCAATGATGTGGTGTTGGATAGCATAAGGAATAATGACCTTCTGTCATGACAATTGTCCAAAGGAGTGGAAATATCAAGAGACTTTTCTATAACATATTTTTCATTTCTTTCATTCTTCATTGGGATCAAGATCAAAGTATCAATGTGGATTTATGGAAAGATTTCTTGGGAATAATGAAGGTGGATTTAGGATAAGAAAGATCATGATAGGGTAGCATGAATGAAATAGGTGGATAGGCTTATGGATAGGGTAATGCATGTCAAAATACTTAATGCTTACAGATATGTTCAACCTTGTCAAGATCAAAGGTGAAAGATGGAATATGAATGAAAGTGAGATAAATGGTAGAAATATGGAGGATATGATGGATGGAACTTGCCCCCAAGTATAGAGTGCAAGAGAGGAGTTATGCATGATGCCTGTTTGCTAGGTTTTCATCATGGTACTTGTCCAAGATGCCACAAAAAGTGGTTTTCATCATGGGATAAATTTATTTCTCTTTTCTTTTCTTTTCCTTTTTCTTTTTTCTTTTTTGTATTTTTGACATTTAGAGGGACTCAAGCCTCATGCTCCTTGTATACTCCTTGAAAATGTATGATATGATGAGCCAAGGCCACTAAAACTTGTATGCTCAATGATGTTGATAGGGTGATGGAAAGGTGATATAGTGGATAAGGTAGAAGGTGGCTAAAGATTTATGTGATGGATTAGATAAAGGAAATGGAAGGATAATGAATAGGAGGATAATAAGTATTTCTAGGCATGGGCATGAAAAAGGGAATGGAAGGATAATGAATAGGAGGATCAAAAGTATTATCAAGATCAACATCGATACACACCTTGAAGTGTAGTGAAATAATGGAGAAAAAATGGGTGAGATAGCTTGATACATTGATGTAAAAGAGGATATGGATCTTGGGACACAAGGACCCAAAATGGATGGATAAGATGGAATGTGTTTGGGAGAATGTGGAGTGGAAGCCTTTGAAAGCTTGAATGTCAACTTTGATTTCTCTTTTATGTGTAAGTCCTTCAAAAGTGACTTGGGAATCCACACTTTCTTTGATTTTTCTTTCCTTTTGGATGATTTAGAATGCATTTCTTCGATGAGGGATTTAGGAACCCTCATTTTATTTCTTCTTAACGGACCTTTTTGGTCTCTTGAATATTTATTTTTTATTTGCATTCACATGTTGATTAGATGGTACATGGTTCTCTTCATACATAAGTGGATTCTTGGTTTTCTGATTTTCATATTGCACATTCAAATTTCTTCCAAAAGGCTTGGGATTGGTTGATGAATAAAGTTGATATGGATGGTTCATATGGATGGGTGTTTGGTTTCTCAAGTATGTATGTCTTTGTTGATCTTGATAGGATATAGGGTAAGTGGATTGTGGTCTAGGAATGGTAGGAAAGGTTGATGGAGGGATATAGGGACCCAATATAGATTTAGAGGATGTATAAGGTTTCAAATTTGGGATATAGGGACCAAGGATGGATTTAGAGGATGTAGAAGGAATATGATTATGCACAAATGGAGGTAAATGGGATGTGGGAGGGATATCAACATCTTTATTTTGAGATGCATGGCCAAGACTTTCATCTTTCAGATTTATCTTTATACCAATAGGATTATGAGTAGCTTTCATAGGAGTGACTTTGATATGAGAAGTTGAAGTTTGAGATAGACATGAAGGCTTATGAAAAGTGGATGTTGGGGTACTTCAATCTTGACAAGGATCTTTGGATAGCTTAGGAAGAATACTTTTCTTTGGATTTTCAATAACTTCATTAGAGATGGAAGGAATACCTTGATCTTGCTTAGGAGATGGGTATGATATAGGAGGTGAAGGAATATGGGGTGTTTAAGATGGAAGGGTGTCTTCTTGAAAGAAATTGAAGGGCATGAAGGGTTCATCATTGGATTCTTGAGGTATGGGACTTTGGTCAACTATAGGATAAGGAAGGATATTATCTTCATCTTGATCCTTAATAAGACTTGTTTCTTTGCAATTTTGATTAGTCTCTTGACATGGAGCCACTTCTAAGGACAATGTAGGATTTTGGATGTGCACATGGGATTCTTGAATGGCTAATAAAGGTTCATTTGAAATAGGAATGATAGGCATTGTAGCACATGAAGGCTTGGGGTCTATAACCTTTGAAGCATGGAAGAAGGTTGTAGCAAGATGTAGGTTAGCTTGGATCTCTTTTAGAGGTATCCCTTGAGGGTATACATAGTCATTATGAAAACTATTTGGATCTTTGTTTGATGCAAGAATATTAGATAGCATTTCTTCTATATTAAATGGAGGAATGGTGGAATAGGTGAAAGCTATAAGAGGACCACTAATAGACATGTGTGTTCATAAGTTTGATCTTGCTTGAGAAAAGTATCTTCATTAGATGATTCATTAGGATTTTCAATTTCAATTAAGTCATCATCAATAAGATTTTGGATTTTATGTTTCAACTCCATGCAATCTGAAGTTTCATGTTCATTATGTCTATGATATGCACAATAGTTGCTCAAAAAGATAAAACCACATGATGTGATTTGAAGTAACGTGATGAGATCATTTTCAAGGAGTTTTTCCAAAGTTGATTCATATGAAATTCCCAAAGGAGTAAATGATCTATCCCAAGGATATTTGGATGTATTTGTGTATGTCAAAGAGTTTTCATATGATGAATATTGTTGAGATGGGACTAATTCCTCTTGATTTCCTTGATCAAAGATGAGATTCTCTTGATATTTTGAAATAGGTTCTTCATCAAATATTGGTTTATCATTAGGATATTCTTGATCAAAGATAGGGTTTTCATGATATTCTTTTTGATCAAATTTTGAATTATCAAAGATATGGCATTCATGATGTTTTTATTGATCATAGAGGTAAGGAAACAATGTTCTTAATGAGAGTTGGTTGGATAATGTTTCCATTTCTTTTTCCATTTCTTGAATTCTTGTGAATAGAATATTCTTTTTAATCTTTATTGTTAATTGATTTTTGGAAATGGATGTTTTCTCTTTGTAATCAAAGACCTTCAAGCACAACATAATGATTTTATCAATTATCACAAGAAATTCTTCCAAGCAATCTACCTAAGCTCAAATTTGGCTTTTAAATGGCTCTAATGAGGTAGGCTTGCTAATTTATCAACATATTTAATTAAGATTCCATTCAAAATGGATATTAAACTTTCATCCTCCAAGTATATTAAGAGGCTTCCCACCACCAGTATGTCGGAGTTTTGCGCAATCCCAAAGGACAACTTGAGGAAGTTTGAAAATATTTAATATCCTTTTGTCACACAACCCATTAAGGATACATGCATCTTGATTTTATAGTGGGTTGGATTTTCACAGAAAAAGTGAAAGTATCCCACTTTGAGCTATCCCTCTCACCGGCCTCGTTAAGGCAAATCTTTGGAGGCAAGCCCACTTAAAGTTCTAGCATGTTCATTTGAAAGCAACAAAGTGAAAATGAAGAGCTAGTTTTTGGGAATTTGATTAACCAAAAGGGGAAGAGCATATCCCTAACTATTTCCTCACTTTCCAAGAATAATAAACAATGTTCAATTATCCAAACCCACTAAATAATGAGAATCGAGTATTTCTACTCTTTTCTACAAACAAGGGGTTGTTTCAATTAGGTGCTTGATTTACTTAACCTTTTCTCTTAATCAAAGAACTTGACATTTTTGGCATTTTGATTCACTAAAAAAGTGAAGAGCATAGGCCTAATATCAATTTCTTCAAAAAAGAATTGGCTGCTTTTAATTGCTAGATTTGTGAAAGGACAATGCCACAATTTAAGAAAAGAAATTGACTAAGTTTGAGGCTTACCTTATTTCGAAGCTAGCAAAGGCTAGGGGCTTTTTTGATGATTTTTGATTTTGTATGCTCACCTAGTGGTGATCGTTCCTTTCCAATTGTCTCTCCTCCAACAAATTAGTCAACACAACCACACAAAGTGAAGAAAAACAAGAATAACTTAGAATTTAAGCCCTATTTATCAACTTTTAAGAAAAATTTGATTAAGGAAAATAAACCAAATTAAGTGACATGAATTTTGACTTGTATAATTCTACAATCTGCAAATAATGTTCATGTACCTTGCTCTCTTGCTGATAATCCTCTAGAATCAATTGGATGTGTGCTATGTTCTCCTTTTTTATATTCTTTGCCAAAGCTTTTCCCTCACTGTTAAAATGACTCTCTGGTTTTAAAAAAAAAAACTTTTCTATGATCTATCATCCTTTAGAGACATGAAAATCATTTTACATAGTCAGATTTTGTAAAACTTAAATTTACGCAAAAGTGCAACAGACTCTATTAAAAGCACTATTAAAATGATTAAAAGCATTGTTAAAATACTTAAAAGCATTGTTAAAATGTTAAAATCACTGTTAAAATGCTTAAAAGCATTGTAGATTAGATCAAAAGTGTTATTTAAACTCCAAAAGTGCTGAAATAGAATTTAAAAGCTCTAAAATACTAAGCAAAGGTGTTAAAATAAGATCAAAAGCGCCGGAGAACTGTGTGAACACGCTAGTGAGTCAGGGTAGAAGTGCTGAAAGAATGAAAGATAGAAGAAAGAAGGATTAAATCCGCTATTATTCTCTGCAAAGGTGCAACACTTTGCCGTGGAAGCGCTAAAACAGTGCTCAATGTAATAACCCAAAATTGGTCTATTGCTATCCTAATCAATTTTGGTGCATTTAGTCCTATTTCTTCTGATTTTTACATCATTAAATTCCTATTGTACTAGGCAAATTTTGTCTCCTAATTGATTTTAATTGACTTAATGTCATCTGCAGAAAACCCTAAACCTGTACTAATCATACACTATATTTAATTCCTAAATATTCAACATTTATTGGCTAAAAATCCCTATGATTAATTAATTTAATTCTAAAGTCCTAGTGCTTTTAATTAAATTAATTCCACTCCCTTTAGCTAATACACATCAAAGGAATTAAATTAATATTTAGTTTTCTAAGTGTTATATCCTCACTAAATTTGAAATTTGAAAAGTCACACTTATGAGGTAATATTTCATTTGGATTATTAAATATTCTCCAATTTTCTTGGTCTCCTACAAGTAAATGAAGAGTTCTCAAAGGAAAATGAAGAGCCAACTGTTTCTTTTCAAGAAACTCTTCAAGCTCCTTTGAACTCTTCTATATCATGAACTCTCATTTTTATTAAGAGGAGGCAATTTTTGAGAGCACTAAAATGTCTATAGCGAATTTTTGTTTCAATCTTCAAGCTTTTCATTGCATATTTATTTCCATTTCTATGATAATTGCACTCTCTTCCTTAATATAGTTTTCTTATTAAGTTCTTAGTTTAAATTTCATTGCATTTCAAGCTTCTTAAATTAAAATCTGCATTCTCATTTCTAGATTAATTTGTATCTCATTCTAGCTTAATTGCAATCATATTTACTTAGCATTGAAATCCTCCATTTTAGTGATTGGTCTATGGTTGTTGGCTCTTGAATATGAGAGTAATTCAAACACCCCACCTAAATAGGAGGTGACAGGCCGATTCAATTGATATTGTGAAGTGAATAATTCATATTCATTGTCGCAATTCATTCATTGAGCAATGACTATGTCGAGGTCTATGGTTGAATGTGAGGTCTGTATTTGACTGTAAACATTCTGGCACCCACCGTGGGGTAGAAAAATAATTTCTGACCTCATTCTCAAAAAATTTCTGACAAGACTTTAAAGCTCTATTTGTATGGTCCATACATCTGGGTATAAAATCTCGTGCAAGCTTTCTGACCATGTCATGTGAAGTTTCAATGTCGATAGTATTTATTATGCAAACTTGAGTATTTTCTTGCGTGAAGTTTTTCTGTCAATATAAATTTCTCACGCACCTCACAGTACTTCCTTGCACGCAACATTGCACTTGTGCGAGACTTGCCATCAATTTTTTATAACATTTCTCAGTTTTTGCATATTTCCTGCACTATTTTTTGACAGATTATTGTTTGCTGCTATTTTTATCTCTGTTTTTATGACAACATAACAGTGGGATGCAAGTTTCTTGACAAAGACATAAACTTGCTAACATTTTTCTTGTAGGACAATTTTTGAAGACATTTTAAAACATTATGCTTGTTTACTATTTTTATCCACATAGCATAATTAGGGCCTTGTTAAAATTTCTTAGGAATCTTGATAGAAAAATAGGGTAATCGACTCTTCATTACATGGAAGTGATGCCCATGGATGAATCTAAGACCTAGACATTGCTAGCATGATAGAGATCTAGGGAAGCAAGGCAAGGTAACAAACCTTTAGCATGTTCACTTGTCAGGGGATTATGCTCTTCTCTCTTTAAGAGAATCATAAACCCAAAAGCTTGTGAATTGGTTGGAGGAGAGTTAGCTCGGTGATGAATATGTCTTACATGTTTGGGTAAGGTGAAGAGGTAGAGAAGTATGCTCTTCTCTCTTTGAGAGAATAAAAAAATTTGACCCTTGAATTTGAGCCAAGTTTTGTGTCACCTTTAGGGGGCCTGCCAGAAGTTGAACCTTCGGGAATGACCCAAGTGAGTACACACCTATCGTCGATGATTCCACCTCACTCTACTAAAGTATGCTTTGTTGAGTCTAAAGACTCCAAAGCCATGATAACTTCTTTCCCATGATTCTGACTATCATCTTGAGAAAGCCTTGTCTGTTATACTGAGTGGCGCTGCTCCGAGCCCTGCTTGCGAGGGTGTATGACTTTCAGGTGTCGGTGTGGCTGTGAGCCCCAAGCCCTATATTGGGGGCACCAAAGGTTGTTGTGAATGGAAGCCCACTAAAACCTTTCTTAGTTAGTTTCCTACCTGGATCACCTCCGAAAGTAGACATAATCTTTGCATAGGGAGGGGGAAGAATCTCTCCCCTAGATTCTCACCATAGGTACGTATGCACCTAGATGCTTGAAGGTGGTATATGACATTGGCTCCTACTTCAAGGGTAACCTTCAAACATATATTATTGAGTCTTTGGAAACATCAAAAACATGGGCGCCCTCTAGGGGGTGACGCGACTGTGTGAGGTGAACGCATACACATAAGTAGTGAGGCATGGATTTTGTCTTCTCTACCATTTGTTTTGTAGGGTTAGCTAAGTGTTTGTTTTGAGTCTTAAAATGTCCAATCATGATTAAACAAAGACTCCTATGATTCTACCAAGTTACTTTGTCCTTGGCAAAATTGTTTGCGACTACTTCTTGCATCACTATTGCTTGATCAAAACTTCATGCTTGTAAAGGATTGCTTGCAACATTCAAAATTGAGATTTGCTGATTCCAAACTATCCAAAACCTGTCTAAATACTGATTTATTTGTCTAGGAACTACTTACATTCTTTCTCAAATCTTGATTCTGGCTTGAAACTGTGTTGTTCTGTTGAACTTTGTCTTTTTCTCATGCGAGATTGTGCTTTTCTGTGCATTTCCTCATGCGAGATTTCATTTTCTCACGCATAGTGCAGTATTTCTTCACGTGAGATTTCATTTCCTCACGCAAGAATGTACCCTAGTTTCCAAAACAATGACTATTTTCCTGTCAATTGATCAACTTTTTATCTATTTTGGTTTTTGTCTAAGGTCTGTCTATCATTTAAATCCTGCTATGTGTAGTCTAAAACTAGGTGTTTTCGGGTTGAGAACCAAATGATTACTGCTTAAGCTCATATTATCTCTCTCTTTTCTATCTTGTCCTATTGTGCTTTTGTGCCTTGCGACATGATAGTCACCTCTTAGCTGTTCTAGCCTCATTTTCAATGATTTGTACAAGGTACATCTCACTTTTGATCTCCTTTTGTTCTCCTAGAGATAGAGTTCCAAGTGTGATCTTAGGTCCTCTCTCATTTCATCTTCATCTATGCATATCACAACTAGAAGTGGCAAAACATTCCCCATCTATGGTATCGGAATAGATAGAGGTAGATCTCGTAATCAAGCAAGAGGTCATTCCAAACCTATTATCCAGCCTAAGTGTCAAGAGGGATCCTCACATTCCTCCTCTCTATTAAGTATAGATCTTAGTCTGAATCATAAACTATTGTTCCAATAGTGTTATAATCCCTTATTTCAAAGACAACATGAATTATTGTTTCGAGAGCAACATAACCCATTTCTTCACGATCAACAAAAATTTGAAAGGCCACTTCCTTAGATCAGCCCTATTGATGATATTGAACCTATCAATCCTTTTGAACCTATCAAACCCTTTGACATGCCAAAAGTTACATTGGGCATGAACTCTTGACTCACTACACACACTTACACTGAGCATGTGCATGCAACACAATCCCACATTGGCAACATGGGATGCCCATTCAATTTCCAATAGGGTCAATACAACAAAACACATGATCAATCCCAAAATGATCAAGATCAACAACAATCCCAAGGTGATTAGCAAGGGCATCAGTATCGCCCTCCTCCACATGACCAGAATCAAGATCAGGGCCCAAGCATTTATGAGATTCTTAGTAATGATGATGATGAGATAACTCAAAATGACATAGATGCTGCAAAAGCTAATAAGAGTCTTATCAAAATGATGGAAATCCTCCTTATGGAAGAAAAGGAGTACTTTCTTGAATTGGCCAAGCAAGGGGCCAAGTTACCCCCAGATTACAAAGTAGAGACCCTTGTGGCTAAGGAAGAAGAAACATAGATAGCCAAATTGTGAAAGCTAGTCCAAAGTATGCAAGATCAGATTAGCCACCTTGTGAAAGATAAGGACAAGCTGACACAACAATTCACAATGAAGAGCATTTTCCCTTTTCCTTTTGATAAGAGTCTTCACATGCCACCTTTTCTCAATGGTGTGGAACTCCCCAAGTACGATAAATATTTGGGTACCACTGATCCTCAAGATCATCTGAGATAATTTGGTGTGTTGTCCATGGAGTTCATTCATGATCACACTTATTTGATGTGTCTTTTTCCCTAAAGTTTGGGTGGACCTGCCATGGAGTGGTTTTCTAGATTGCCCACAGGCATTAAATCTTTTGATGAGATTGTTAATCTTTTTCTCCAACATTACTCACACAACATACAACATCCTATCAATATATGAGATCTTTGTAATCTCAAGCAACGACAAGGGGATCCCTTATTGGTATTTCTCTAGAGATGGAGATAACTTTACACAAGGTATCCTTGCAAAATACCCAAATATGAGAAACTAGACATCTTCTTGGACAATCTCACCCCTGATTTTGCGTATCAAGTGTAGTTACAAGGACCCCTCAATTTTAATAGTATGATTAAGCACTAGTACATTTGACCCACTTCTTAGACCAACATTTCCAACCAAACATTAAAATGATTTCCTTGGTCGGTTTATAGAAGGAAATTTTTGATTTTTTTAATCCATACCCGTGTTAGTCAAAATTTTAACCAATACTGTGGAGGTCAAAAGTTTGACCAACACGAACATAATTAAAAAAAAAAGGTTTCATTTCTCATTTCATTATTCTAGAAATGACAAATTAGATCAAGGGCAACACACGAAGGATGACTGCCTGTAAGGGTTTTTTTTAAACTTCAAATTTGTTTGGATTTTCCTTTTAAGTTATTCAAGATCTAGTCTGGAATTAGAGGATTGTGTGTTATGTTTAGATGTGATGGCATTCAAAGGAAACCGAAAGAGGAGAATTAATGTTTAGTTTAATATTCTATATTTTGTTCTTTAATGTTACAACATTCTCCAAGCGTTCTTTAATGTTAAATTTATTAAGAAAACTACATTTTCCTATAAAAATGACTATTGTTTACCTTGGCACAAGCCCGTACAGATCGAAATGAAAATTTTTATCTTATGGAAAGTTTTTAAACCCTCCTGGCTTTTGTTTTTAGTTGGTTTGAGCCTTTTTGGTTGAGTGTGGAGGGAGAAATAGGTCGTTGAATCCTGAAGACCTCGTTTGCACCCTAGTTGAGGATTTTTCTATTCATCCCTCCATTTCTCCCAAATGAACTAGTGAAATACTTTGTAACTTGGTGAAAGGGGAAATTGGGGGATGCATTTTAATAATTTAATGATCTCAAGATGGGAGGATGCAGTTGGAGGGAGTTTCTATTGATGATAGGCTAGGCATCCGAAATGTGACTGGCCCTTGCTATAGTTGTAGACCCCATAACTTCCACCTGGAGTTGAATTAAATCCTGAAGCTTGGGTTTCAAGCTATTTAAATAAGCCTTAAGAGGTTCCCAATTCTTCCACTGAGAAATCCATGGTTTTGTTAGGTGCCCCTTCTTTAAGAACCATATTTAGGCCTGTGTAAATTTTGAAGTCAGGGGATGTAGGTGAGGATCCAGCCATTGCCATTTTGGTAGAGTGGTTGTCTCATGGATTTTGTTTGAGAAATCCTATAATAGTTGTGTCTTCTTTGGGACAGGTCAGTACTATATTCACAAAGATAGTTTGGAGGCCTAGAAGGGCATTGGAGCAGTAGTGAAACCTATGTGCCAAGAGTCTGCTTGATCAAATTGAGGGGCTAGATAGGCTTTGTAGGTTTTTCAAACTGACCTCTCCCTTACATTAGAATTAATTAATGAATTAGTTATATCATATGATTGAGTTAATGTTCCTAACCCTAGTATGAAAGATATGTTTTATGTATTATGTTTCAATGATTACGTAACATAATTGCAGAGTCTTAACTAGGATCTATCTTATTCCACAATTAGTAAATGATATTGTTAACTCTATTCCATTTCCTTCTTTACTTAGGACTATAATTTTAGGGAAAAAACTAGGGCATCAGAGAAGGAGACATTACATTTATCCATCCTAATTCAAAAGTAACCCAAATACAACTAAGTGAGACCACTAAAAAATAATTTATAATGGATCACATAATCTTATGATATCCATTAATCACCTTAATGGATCACACAATCAAATGACTGTATCTATTCCAAGCACCCATCTTTGAACCTATCCATATGGCCTAAGTCTAACTTGATTGCTTAGATTGGCTTGGTAGAGTTAGAAATAATTCTGAGTTTGTGTTTACCTGATTTACAAGAACCCAGTTACCTTCATGTTTGAGGGGTAATAGTCAAGGATTCTAATATGAAAGGATATAGATTATAGGAGATTATAAATTATATCTGTAATTTACTGTAAATAAGAAATTTGAAAAGGAGGGGGATTCACAAGTTCCCAACATATAAATTGTGAGTCAAACTACTTAGGTTGACATATTACTCCAACCACTGTTGAACATCAGATTTCCTTCTAACAGGGTCGGACATTACATTAATATGTATGTTCTTATTGGGAAAGCATTAAAATTACCATTTTGTGTTCAAAGAGATCAGAGATTAAAGAAGACTGGCAGTCCATTATGAAACTAGGTATTATATATTATACATCCTTGGTGTTTACATTAAGAATGGATTGATTCATAGATATATAAGACAACCCTTCATTATTGCAATTGATTCTAATATTAGACAAGAATATTCAATTCGTTAAAATATTAATTAGTAAGAAGTGGGGAAAACTTAGAATAATATTATAGTAGATATTACCAATTCAAATTCTAATGGAGAGTTTTAGAAAAAAATCAAACAAGGTTTTGCTTAGAAACCATGAACATACCACTATGATGAGGCCTATTTGAATAGAGATGAATACTACACCCATAAAAGTACCCATACATGCAAGAAAATCCACCTTATCTACCTTCCATATGAAATAAGTTGCAGGGAAGTCAATGAGACCAACAACTACTGCAATTCAGGAGCTTATATAATAATCAACTGATTAATGTTTTTGGTTTTGATTTAAATTCTATTAAGACATTTTTACCGCCAACTCACTTATGTTTGGAGTCTTCTCCATATTCCATACTCTTGGCCCAAATTTATTTATCTCAATGATAATAATTGGAAATGAAATGTTTGTATTTCATTACTTACCATAGTTATCTGTCGAATATGAATTAATCCCCTTCAATGATGATAAATGTTGATGGCAGTCCCAAGTATAGCCTAAACAAAATATAATTCCTCAATGTGTTCCTCTCTTTGAGACTCTTAAATGTTTTTGTTTTAATTTCTAACCTTTTAATTCAAATTACTATTTATAAAGTTAAATCTTAAATGTCAAAGATCATATCAGATAGATTTAATTCTATTTCAAGCATAATTGGTAAGGGTGATGGTATGTTTCTTGATTACACCCCCCACCAAAATTTAAACTCTTTGAGGTATGTATGATATAACAAATGAGACCAGTACCATAAATAGGATTTAAGAGATAAGGTCAAGTGGCCCACTTAGACAGAAGGGATATCCAATGGTAGAATGGATACTTCTTAGCTTGAAAGATATTAGCAAATTTTGGCCTTATTGGAGTACTCCAATAAGGCCAAGATTCTACCCTTACCCATTTTGATAGAAAATATACATAGTGGTAGAATGGATACCCCCACACCAAGAAACCTAATAGAAGATGCCAACAAAAAACTTAATAATGAAGATCCTCAATCTCTTGGCATTGTAATTATCTCAGAATATCAATCTCTAATCAAAATTAAGATGGAAACAACAAAAATTTACAGAACATGTAACTTTTATTGTTGTCCCATGTCACAGTTCGTACATCTAAATAGTTCTATGTCTTCACACATCTAAGTCTTCTAAAAGCAATGCTACACTTTTCTCCTCTCTTAGGCATCTATTGCAATAAGAACTCCTTATCCAACCTCTTAGAACCTGCAACAAACTTGTTAGAAACATGAAAAGAAAACACGTTAGCAATTCCATCATTTGTCTATTGTTTGGGACAGTCACCATAGAATTATTTGGACTATTTCTCCTGTTGCCTTGTAAGGCTATAATGACCTTTTTTTCTTCCCTCCATGAATAGACACTTACCATCTTGTACTTGTGGAATGACAGGACACCAATGTGTGCACATAACTATATCTTCTTCAATCACACCACTCTTCCAATTTTCCATTTTTTGTTCACTGTCATAATCATCAGTTTTTAGAACCATCAGTGATGCTCCAATCTTCTAATCCTCTTTCATAGACCTCTTCCTTGTGCGACTCTTCAAAACAACATACTCTTTCTTTCCAAAATAGATAACCCTTACCTCATATGAATAATTATTTTTGCAAAGGCTTGAGAATAAACTTGTTACCATCCTTATGAAGTATTCTTGTACCCATCATATTTTCCTTCTTAGGGACTACCAAGGTCTTCCTAAGAGGATGTGACAACATGTCATTGGTACTATATCACACAAAAGTTTCTCCTTGTACTCACCAATATAAAAATCTACATAATCATGTTCCCTACTCACAAGACTTTGCTCATCACTCATTCATGAGGCTCTATATGGTCTATCATGTGCAAATTTCTTCAAATGCAACTTCAAAACAAGATTGTTGATTGTAAAACCCCTGTACAGGATAGTCAAGAACAACTTGTGTTCTTTGCCTTAAAACTTGATGAAAAAAATAAAATAAATAAAAGGAAATGATAATAAATCAATATACCATCATGCATATAGAGAGTTAAGCAATTCTGCTTAGTGGGTAGGGCTTTGGTCTCAGCTTTGCCCAACTTGAAAGGTGCTCTGGCATATCAATATTTCTTTTTGAAATGTAGTAATCTAGACAACACATTTATCTCTATAATAAAATGTCATTCAATTTAACATTTTTCATGTTAGTTTTTATTTGTTGATTTCTTTAGATCATGCCTATACGTTCCAAGCATTGCTCTTCTTGCAACCGTTGTGTTGAGAAATTTGATCACCACTGCCCATGGATTTCTAAGTGTGTTGGAAAGGTGAGGTTCAGGTACAGTACAAAAGTTTCTAATTGGATATTTTGTCATTATCCTCACAATCTTTTATCTTTATGAGAGTTAATCTGTTTGTAGACTTACCTAGGATATTAGAGAACATAAATTAGAAAGTACCTGAATTCAATGCAATCTTTATGCTGTACAATAGTAAAAAAATTTCACCCTACCAAAAGACATCTTCATAAAATCTATGCTACTTAACCATATTCTCATTTCACCATAGCTTACCCCAAACACATTATATAAGGTAGGAAATTTTACGCTTGCGTCCCTTGTTCTATTGGCTCACCCACAAATTTCTATTTTAGTTTCTTCTTATCTTTAAATTTTTCTAAAGGATTTGTTTATAGTAGACATACACTATCGAGCAAGTAAGAGCTTGTGATCAAGGATACACACCTCATCCATATGAGGGCATCCCTGAGAAAAACAAACAATTCTTTGTAAGAAATAATGCCACATGATAAACAAATACGACTCAATTGGATTTGCTAGAATTTACTTGATTATTAATGTTGGATGTTATTTTAATACACTTGATATAGAATCTACAGGTTGCAAACAAGTCATCCTTCTTCCACCAACAAGTCATTCCATTCAAGAAAGACCATGTCTGAAGATATCAATGCACAACAAAATAGGGATACAATTTCTAGACTGTGGTCTAACTTAAAAAGAAAAGGTGATGGAAAATGTAGCAATTAATATTCTTTAAATTAACAAATTATATTTTTGGTCATAGGTTGATAGGTGAGTGTTTTTTACCACCATCAAACATTCTACCTCATTCGTACCGAGAATTATCTGTCATTATGAAAGATATTGGAATGGAGTATCAAACAATAAATGCATGTCTGAATGATCATATTATATATCATAAACAACATGAGTTTGCAATAAAATGCCCTGTTTGTCATATTAGTAGATATCAATCAAATTGAATAACAAAAAAGGTGCCTCACAAGGTTCTTCAGGTTATTCCCATTATTCCACATCTGCAACGATTATTCGGGTGCAATAGCTTGGCACAATTTATGGATTACCATGCACACAATAAAATTTGAGATGACATTATGTGAATGCCTACGGATGGTTCGACATTTAAAGAAATAGAGGAAAAATGGCCACACTTTAAAGAAGAACCTTGTAATCTCAAGCTTTCATTGGTAGCAGACGATGTCAATCCGTTTGGAGAGATGAGATCTACTTACTCGGTGTGGCATGTTTTTGTTATCAAAAATAACATTCCTCCTTAGATGTCCATAAAGAGGGAGAACATAATGTTGGCACTAATTGTTCCAGGTATTTTTTCATTTAATAGTCATCTAAATTATTTTATTATAAATAATCCATCAAAATGGTCATAATAATTATGTAATGTTTTTGTTCATTCAACTAGGTAAGTACCAAGTTAAAGATATCAATGCATATATTGAACCCCTTATCGACGAGTTGATGATGTTATGGAATGGGGTCACTATGTATGACATCTCTAGACCAATAGGATAAAGACAATTTCAATTCCATGCAATGCTTGTATGGACAATACATGATGCCCTTGGGCTAACACATTTTTGTGGTATGTTCTCTTCTTAACACCTCTTTTTTGGTATGTTATAGTGCTAACACAAAGTTAACATATTTAATCCAATTATACACGATCTTGTAGGTCTTCAAACAAAGGAAAAATTTGCATGTCTATTTTATGGTCCAAAGTGTTGGATCATTAGATTAGATGTTGCCATATGCTATCAAGTTTGCAGGTGAGATGATAAATCCAGTCGGTAAAGTCCGTAGAGATCATACATTGGATTTAGTCATTGTTGTTGTATTGACTTGTCTACCAAGCTGACTACCAAATAGAACAGAGCCGACTACCAAATAGAATAGAGCCAACTACCGAATAGAACAGAGATGACTAGAGAAAGTCAAGCAGAGGTGACACAGGTTAAAATAGATTGATCATTTCTAAGGTGAATATATGAAATCAACGGCTGAGAAAATTTAGATTGAATGCACATTGATCAAGACAATTCTGATCATATGAAAGGAAGAAAAATACATGTCACGAGGTATAGTTGGCGCTACTAATATCAATATGGAGACCCAGATGGTGGATCGAACAGCTGAGAAAATTCTATCAGAATGGACGATGGAGATTCTGAGTTTTTGCCACCATTCTGAAGGTGGAAATGTTCTATATAAGGAGATGTATTTCGTATCATAATAAGTTTTTGTTGAGAGTTTTTGTTCAGAGCTATTGTCAAAGGTGTTGCCAACATTATGATGCAGAGTTGAAGTAAAAGACAAATGTCTTGAACTGAGTGACTATCTGATAATTGGATGTTGTCAATGAGTATTGACAACTGTTTAATCACTTAAGGAAGATCAAAGGAGATCTAGTGAAGCAGAAACATTCTAAATCAGCATAGCAGATGCAAGCATCAGATATCTTTGAGTATGTAATCATTTCTCTTAACTGAGTTATTGATAATATTGTATGTAGTTGATCCTAACAGATCTAGGGGTATTAAAATGCCTGTCGAAATCCTCTAACTAGGTACACATGCAAAGATGTGTTAAATCTCTTAACAGAGTAGGCTATAATGGTCTTGGACTTAACCATCTTGTGATTCTCACCAATTAGATTGTTAGAAGCAATCACCTTGTATGCTCTTAACTGGGCACTCATTTTCTGCAGTAGTGAGCTTTATGGGTTTCATCCCCACCGCAGTTTTTATCCTCACGGATTTTCTGCGATACCAAAATAATTGTGTCTTGAGTTGAATCTATGTGATCTTTTATTTCTCACTATCTTTAATTAGATGTTAAGTAGTAAGTTGTTAATCAATACTATTTACCGAGTTCATAAAGCCTTGACAAACTGAGTCTATAGTGCATATCTTACCGAGTACACAGTTTTACTTGTATGTTTGTTTCAAAGTATGTAAAAGGTTTTATCGGTCATATAACTGATTCACCCCCTCCCCCTCTCAGTTATATCCTTTCCATTGCTAGTCTTTTGGGCCTAAAAATTGGTATCAGAGCTAAAGGTCTCTTGTGTTGTGGTCTAATAGCCTTTGAGTCAAGATCCCGATCATGGAAAGGTGTAGGTCATCTCGGTCTAGGAAGTGTATGACTGCAGAAGATTTGATGATAGAATTGGAAGATGCACATGAAGTAATTGAAGATATGAGACAATAGTTAACCGAATCTCTGAAGAAAATGAAGAAATTATCAGAAGAAATAAAGGATACGCAAGCTATTGTAGAGGAACTCGAATCATCATCTGAAGATCAAGAAGCATCTGTAGCAGCGCTTGATGAATTGACAACTAAGAATGATAGACTACTGAAAGAATTGAAGAAGTCAAATAAGAAGCTATCTGAAGCAAAAGCACAGAATAAGGTAACTAGCCGAGCAGTAACCGAACTCCTGGAGAAGCAAAGAAAAATTGAAGATGAGAAAGCTTATGCGGAAGAGAATCTAAAGAAAGTAAAAAACACAGTCAAAGAAAGAGATGAGCACATTGAAAGGTTAATCAAGAATCATCATGACATGTGAGGTATAGTTGATGACATAAATATGGAGAATACAAGTCTGAAGTCAGAAGTCGCTAAACTGAAAGGTGAAGTCGGTAGATTGTCTACTGAACTAGAAACTGCACAAGCATCTAGTGAGTCAATGAAAAGAATTGAAGAACAAATGATAAACACTTACAATGACGGTAGAGGTCTTGGATACGGTAAACCGAGCACAACTGAGACTAGAGAATCATCACAGCAAGCGAAATAGAACCAGCCGAAGAGAGACTATATGAAATGTGGAAAGCCTGGACACACCGAGAATGTTTGCCAAGTAAAGAAGAACAAGGAACCAAATATTGCAGAGTTCAAAGGATACTGTTACAACTATCACAAGTATGGTCACCGAGCATCTGATTGCACTGAAGCAAAAATTGACAGGAAGATACTGAGGAACAAGAGTGAGAGTTATTGTTCCTACTGCAACAAATATAGACACACCTTGAAGACGTGTAGAAGCAAGAAAGGTAGATGGACAACTGAAAAGAAGAAACAACCAAAAGCAAGTATTCCGTGGACTTATAATAATATGGTATGTCAAAGATGTGGTAAGTTTGGACATAATACTGAGAGTTGTTATCAGAAGATTTACCAGTGTTATCAACC
This sequence comes from Chamaecyparis obtusa, assembly GCA_027943335.1. NCBI lineage: Eukaryota > Viridiplantae > Streptophyta > Pinopsida > Cupressales > Cupressaceae > Chamaecyparis > Chamaecyparis obtusa. Next base: position 578,921 of record BSBK01004046.1, on the reverse strand, counting down.
ACTTATCATTATTTTCAATTCAGTAGAAGAAACATTAGACCTACATGCTATAACTGTCACCGAGTTGGACATGTTGCGAAGTTTTGCTCGAAGAAGAAAAATGATGATGACACCGACGCAATTCTGAAGATGTATGAAGCGGACAAACCAAACTACACTGGAAGAGGTAAACTGAAAGTTCAAATTGACATTAAGCAAGCCTGATATCAAATGAAGATGAAGTGGCAAAAATGCACAACCGAACATTCACAATCTACAGAGTTCGTTGAAGGTACTGAACCGAGTATGTCTACATCTGTAGACTCTCCTACACATGAATGATCAAATCATGAGGTATGTGGAATTGATTCTATACTGTTCACATCATAAGTCAATTCCATAAATAAAGAATATGTAGAAAATTCCAGAATCAACATGAGTTAAGATGCATTATTGGATCATTGTACCGAAGTTATGCAGTTCTATTGGTAATCTGTTTGTCGGTTGTGGACACTTGTCGAAAAGGTATATTCAAGAAAAGGTAATTAGGGTTAGTGCATTTAATGTGTAAGTTGCAAAAGTAGGTGGAACCCTAAATCACCCAATGTAATGAGTTTAACGCGTCATTCTTACTTACCATTTTCACTATTTTACTCTCTGGTGATCAAAGCACTTATCTACGAAGCTAACTACTGTGAATTGTGAAGCTCTTGCATTAGATCAATTGAAGTTTTAGCAGGTGATTAAGGAACTTGTTTGTGGTAAGCTAAATTGCCAAGTTGTTCAGAGACTTGCCGCAAAAATAGAATTTACAAGAAGCAATCGAGAAATCATTCCATTTTGATGGTGACACGAGCTAAAAAGGGTAAAAGCAGAGAGAAAAAGATTGAAATCATTGGTGAGCAGGAGAAAACTCTAGAGTTTGCACTTTCCTCCATCCTTGACAGAGTCGTAATGTTAGACAACCCTAAATTCTATGTCAGGAGTGAAATCGAAGACATTGGTGAACAAGAATTGCTGGAGGCTCTGCAACTGTTGATTCAAAAGGATGGAAAGTGGAAAGAAGAATATGTTTTTATGAAAAAACCTAGGGTTTGCATCGCTGATGAACTTCCCCATGAAGTTCCCTCCAAATTGCATTAGGGAAGTGCTGAGTAGAGTTCATGATGAACAGATGTGGTTAGAGGATGGACCGCACTGAATCACACACAGTGTTTTACAGAGAATCACAGGTTTTGATGTACCTGAATCACAGGTGGTCTTCGGTGACTTGACATAGAAAGAGCTATTAAAGCTAATTGGTGCGTCTGAAGACTCACGAGGGTTAAACCCTACCACCATCACCAATCTAGTGATGAAGTTTGGGCTAATGGCCGTCGGGTACAGAATCTATCAAGCTTCTCAACTAAAAAGCATTTCAAAGCAAGCCGCTTGCACCACATACACAATTGTGAAGAACAAGGTACTGTTGGATCTTACCGATATCTTGTTGAAGGAATTCTTTGAAAATATGAGAATCATTCATATTAAGCACAAAACTAAGAATGTAATGAAGTATGGCCCTATTTTGATAAGTTTGTATTTTTACTTTACAAATGAGTTTCCTGGAGTCAACGGTAAAATCAACTAGAAACCTAACATTTCTATCAACTGACAAGTGAGACAGTTGAGAAAATGAGTTGGTACATCATTTGATAGTGTAGCTATTACATATTTTGATAACTTTTGTCAAAGAATGAGCTCAAGGAGCCAAATTCCTAGGTCAATTGTAGAAAAACATAAAGATGACATCTACTTTGAGGTTGACATCGACTTTTGTTATTTTGTGGCTATTGAACCAAGAGCATTACAACTACAACCATTCAGTTATGAAGTAGATCCTGATGTTGCAGAAGCCCAAATTGATGGCTTGTTAATAGAGGCAAAGGAAATAAATGAACCATGACATGGAACCTACGAAGAGCACATGCAAAAGCTTTGAAGAGGAGAAACCATTGAATGAATGCAACAAAAGGTAAAAGATATGCTAGAAAAGACCAAGAAGCTAGTCAGTGAAGACATAGGTATCACACCTATAAATGAAATGGATGAAGACATGGAGGAGATAAAATTCCTCTTATTCAAAAAAGGAAACAACCGAGTATTAGTGCCACTGTCAAGGAGGAACCGAAAAAAGAAGAAGAAAAATAGGCGGTGAAGAAAAAGAAGACAAAACAAAGCCCCATGAAGCCTATAAAAAGAACATACAGAAGGAAAAGAAAAACACATAAAGATGTTTCAAAATCTGAAATAGAAATAGACACCCCGGTAGAACAAAAGGAAAAGGAGGCTATAGCACCGATAACCATAAAACCAAATACTTTCGCAGGAAAGTTGGCAACTATTACTAAGGGTACATTCAGTTACACCTGACAAATTGGATACACTGACTTAGATGAGTCAGATAAAAGTGTTGTGCTACAAGCATGCATTGAAGGAATGATTGCACAATAGGTTGAAATACAAACCATCCTGAAGATGGCCATGCCACAAGGATTGGTTGCGAAGATTCAAGAAAAGTGGGATACAACCCAACTAGATGAAGAAGCAATCAGAACATCTATCCTTGCAACAATGCTGCCGAGTGATAGTTCAGAGCTGATGAACTTATACGAGAAGCATAAACACAATTTCCCAAAAATTCATCGAACACTTCTGGTACTAGACACAAATCTTGTGAAGCTGAATGAGGAAACTAGAACCTTTTGGGATATAAGGCTGAAGGCCTCACAGCCATCCTCACCACCGACATAGATTATTATTGAACCAATCAGTTCAGATAGTGGCAAGGACATGGAACAGGAAGAAGAACATGTTGAAGAAGTCGGTACTCATACCGAATATTTTGCACAAGCTATCGAGGAAGAAGAAATGACCATAGAGAAACCATAGCCAGTAGAAAGTGAAGTAATAGAAAATCAGAGAGAAGCAGAAGAGGAAGAGTGAACAAGACAAGAAGAAGAAGAAAAGAAAAGACAAACTGAAGAAGAAGAGCAGAAACGGAAAGAACAGGATGAGAGAGAAAAAGAAGAAAAGGAGAAGGAAGAAACTGAGAAGAAGGAAAGAGAAGAAAAAGAAAAGAAGGAAAAAGAAGAAAAGAAGAAGAAGGACAAAGAAGAGAAGAAGAAACAGGAGGAAGAAAATAAGAGAAAAGAAGAGGAAGAAAAGAAGAATAAAGAGGAAGAAGAAGAAAGGAGGAAACAGGATGAGCTAAAGAAGAAGAGCTCTGACGAAATCGAGTCGTCAATATGACTGAGTAGTTCTCCTACTCCCACCGAGTCCCCACAACTACCGAGGATAAAAAGGGCTAGAACTACACAACAAATGTCTGAGGATCCACTTCAAAGAAAATATTTTCTGTATGATCCCAGTCAACTGATAATAGTTCCTGTAGCACCACCAAATATGAACGCACTGTAGATGCAAGAATATGGTGATATATTTTCAGCTAAGGGCAAACAGGAGATTGAGTTCACAGAGGAAGAACTTGAAAGTGTTGTCGGTAGGACAATAAAATTGCTTCAAGATCTGATTTTGGAGTGTGTGGAAATTGCCAACTCCGATGATATTATCATTGATTTGCAAAACATTCTAAAGGTGATTGATGCCACTGGAATCAACATGGATACCTTCATGGAAGAAAAGAAGGAGAAGCTGCTACAAGAGAAGTTAACTGAAAAATTATTGGAGATGATAGCAGTTATGAAAGTTTGTCTGATCGAGCAAGTAAGTACAGCTCAAGCCACCTTGCATAGCATGACAACTATCTTTCAATCACTGTGCACACCTGGAGCTTTTACCAGACTGATTGATGAGAAGATATCCACTATTGATGAGAAGTTGGAAGAATGCAATCAAACCATTTCTGCTACTCTAGCTTCAATGAGTCAACACTTTCACCAAATGCAAGGTCTGCACATTCAACGTTCACAATACCAAGCAAAAGAGCAACTGGTTAGGCACAATATTCTGGAATTGCAATTGCAACTAAGTGTGCATATATCCTCATTGCAGCGTGCTATCACCGAAGCACAACAACAGATTAATATACCAATGGTGAGCACATAGGACGACATTGTACATGTTGCTGCCGAACACCGAGTGGCATCCACTGCACTTGAAATTTTTGAAGAAACATGGGAGCAGACCCTTCAAACATTGAAAGGTAAATATGTGTCTCTCTTCTCCATACTCCCTTCTACATAATTTGCTAAGTTTACCAAAAAGGGAGAGATATACTGCAATTGCTCTAAAATTATTGAAAGAGAGAGATATATTGATAGGGAGAGATACATTTGCTAAGGGAGAGCACCGAGACAATGTACATGTATATGTGAGCTAGATCAAATGTATAGGGAGAGCTTACAAATTTTGTTCTCATAATTTTTTAAGGAATCTCATTTTCAGGGAGAGATTTCACAATTTTTTCCGAATATTATTATCAAGCAATATGTAATGGAGAAATAAGGGTGTAATATGTTCTATATTTTTTTTTTTGAGTCTGAACACTTTATAAATTTACCAACATGAATAGATAGAACAGGTCTTTATCAATTGTATGACAATATGTGTCAAATTAGGTTTTGGCAAACTTTCCAACATTATGTCAAAGGGAGAGATTGTTGGATCATTAGATTAGATGTTGCCATATGCTGTCAAGTTTGCAGGTGAGATAATAAATCTAGTCGGTAAAGTCCGTAGAGATCATACATTGGATTTAGTCATTGTTGTTGTATTGACTTGTCTACCAAGCTGACTACCAAATAGAACAGAGCCGACTACCAAATAGAACAGAGCCAACTACCGAATAGAACAGAGACAACTAGAGCAAGTCAAGCAGAGGTGACACAGGTTAAAATAGATTGATCATTTCTAAGGTGAATATATGAGATCAATGGCTGAGAAAATTTAGATTGAATGCACATTGATCGAGACAATTCTGATCGTATGAAAGGAAGAACAATACATGTCACAAGGTACAGTTGGTGCTACTGATATCAATATGGAGACCCAGATGGTGGATTGAATGGCTGAGAAAATTCTATTAGAATGGACGATGGAGATTCTGAGTTTTTGCCACCATTCTGATGGTGGAAATGTTCTATATAAGGAGATGTATTTCGTATCATAATAAGTTATTGTTGAGAGTTGTTGTTCAGAGCTATTGTCGAAGGTGTTGCCAACATTATGATGCAGAGTTGAAGTAAAAGACAAATGTCTTGAACCGAGTGACTATCTGATAATTGGATGCTGTCAATGAGTATTGACAATTGTTTAATCACTTAAGGAAGATCGAAGGAGATCTAGTGAAGCAGAAACATTTTGAATTAGCATAATAGATGCAAGCATCAGATATCTTTGAGTATGTAATCATTGCTCTTAATTGAGTTATTGATAATATTGTATGTAGTTGATCCTAACAGATCTAGGGGTATCAAAATGCCTGTCAAAATCCTCTAACCAGGTACACATGCAAAGATGTGTTAAATCTCTTAACAGAGTAGGTTGTAATGGTCTTGGACTTAACCATCTTGTGATCCTCACCAATCAGATTTTCAGAAGCAATCACCTTGTATGCTCTTAACCAGGCACTCATTTTCTACAGTAGTGAGCTTTGTGGGTTTCATCCCCACCGCAGTTTTTATCCTCACAAATTTTCTGCGATACCAAAATAATTGTGTCATGAGTTGAATTTGTGTGATGTTTTATTTCTCACTATCTTTAATTAGATGTTAGGTAGTAAGTTGTTAATCAGTACTGTTTACCGAGTTCATAAAGCCTTGACAAACTGAGTCTACAGTGCATATCTTACCAAGTACATAGTTTTACTTGTATGTTTGTTTCAAAGTATGTAAAAGGTTTTATCGGTCATATAACTGATTCACCCCCTCCCCCTCTCAGTTATATCCTTTCCATTGCTAGTCTTTTGGGCCTAACAAAAAGATGAAATCTCATGATTCAAAAAGTTTAGGAAAGTAGGTGTACGATGAGAATAGACACTTTCTCCACATAAATCATAAGTACCAAATTACCAAAAAATATCTTTTCAATGGGAAAGAAGAGACTACATCAAAGCCATGGAGAATGACACCTCACCTATGGAAGTTGGAATACAATAAAATAAATCATCGAGGTAATGTCATTCTATCTGACGGTTTTTATTTAAAATTTATATTTTGATATTGCATTTTGTTTACTAATGATGTAATTGATGCTTGTGAAGGTTGTCAAGGCATTAATGACCAACTTCCAAAAGGACTAAAAAGTTATCCTATGCAATTTAGTAGGTTGTTGTACTATGAGAAACTCTCAATTGTGCATTTGTTTGATCCTATGCATATTGGAAATAATGTAATAGAGACATTATGGAAAATCTTGGTTGGAAGGCGTGACAAAGACAAAATTGTCAAAATTTGTAGTGACATTAAAGAATCCAACCATGCAATAAAAAATGTCATTCGATCAAATAACAATGGAGACTAGATTAATACAAGTGCGGTTAGTTGGTTATTGTCGGAGCAGTAGAGTAATGCTATAAAAGAAGTCATAAAAAAAATTTGATTTCCCATAGGATTTGCTGCGAACATAAACGATCTCATATCAAAGAAAAGTGAATTTGGGCTAGGGATGAAAACACATGTTTGGATTAAATTTATTAAGGTAATTCACGTTATTTTGTATTCACTATATATTTGTATACTGCATGTAGTTTTTATTGCATTCTTTTATAAAATATTGATAAGATCATTTTACAAATATTGCAGTACGTTCTACCTCTATCTCTCCCACACCACTTCGCCAATAGTGTCAAACAAGTTATATATGATCTTGTAAAATACATGAGGTGGTTGTCATCAAAAGAAATCAATAAAGAAGATATAAAATATTGGAAGAGAAAAATTCCTCTTCTTATGTGTGAAATGCAAAAGTGTCTACCTTCAACTTTTTTCAATGCACAAGAACACTACCTCATACATCAAGTTGAGGAGATTGAATTGTGTGGACCTATACCAACTAGGTCAATGTGGATGGTTGAGAGGAACTTAAAATTTTTGAAAGGCTTGGTTCGACAGAGAGCACATCCTGAGGGTTCTATGGTGGAGGGATATATGGTATACAAGACCATGGTGTACATTAGTGAATATCTTCCTAAATTTGCAACAAAGATCCATATAGATCGTATTTGGGATCCTAACTCCATTAACAAATTCAAAGAGGAGTACTTGTTGGGCAAAGGTAGATTGAGGAAAGTGAGAGGTAAATATAAGATGTTATTGTAGTTAATTAATTCTTATAAATCTTCAATATAAGTTATTTATAATTGGTGTATTTTTTTATATAGTTGGTCGAGAGTGGGATGCAATACATTTGTATATTGCAAATAATCTTGATTGGATGATGGTATGAATTGAATGATGTCAACAAAATGGTTGCTCATTAATATGGCAAGGTGTTGCTTCATTGGTTAGAGAAGCTCATCATAATGGAGATTTCAATGTTACACCAATGGTAATTGATCTAGCATATGGTTTAAGAGGTAGAGAAGTACATAAAAATTTATTAATGATCATGACTCATATGTTTCGTATCAATTCATGATGCAAATAATTTTCACACGCTTGAAAAATTGTAGGTCAAGCACCACAAAGCTATGTACTATCATGACCACAAATTTCACATAAAAAAGTTGGATGACACAAAGAAAACTTGTGATTATGGGATAATTGCAGTTTTCAAGGTCACTAATATATCATCTAGAAATGACATATATCCTCAACAATCACAAAATTGATACTATGGCATCTTGGATGATATAATTGAGTGCGACTTTAACTCCTTAAAAGTATTTCTATTCATCATCAAATGGTATAGGCTACGACTGAATCAAAATGATCCAAATAAAATTGTTATTCAACATGATAATAGATTTACAATGATTAATACAAGGTCATTGGAGCTAGTTGGAGATGAGCCCTATGTTCTTCCAAAACAATGTGAGCAAGTGTTTTACTCATCTAGGTTCCACATAAATAGGGTTGGTCATTTTTTGTTAGACATGATCCAAGAGGAAGGTCGATTAAGTATAATGTTATAGAAGAAGAAGATAGTGAAGATGATGAAGAAGCAGATGATGAAGATCAAGATGATGGTGATGATGATGATGATGATGGTGATGATGATGATGGCAATGATGATGGTGATGATAGAAATGATGATAGTGGTGATGATGATGATGATGGCGATGATGATGAGATGGATGAAGAAGATTAATATTGATTTAATTATTTATATATATATTTATATTGATTAGTAGATATGTTTAATATTGATTTATTGATTTCAATTCTAATGATTACATATTTATTGTATTCAATTCTAATGATTACAACATATGTGATTTATAATTACCAATGTATTTCTTATGATGCTTAATTAATTATTGTTGATACATGTATATATTGTATTTGATTGTCACCCTTTCTGGAAATAGACAATTGACTACACACATTGTCACCCCTTCTGTTGACGATCTTGCATTCCATATATAAGGTAAATTTGTTCATGTTTATAATGTTGCATATTGTTCATGTTGTCTTCTAAGTTATTTTTAGCATACGTATTATGTAATTTTTAGCTAACTTAAGATAAATGATTATCATATGCAGGAAATTTAACCCCTTTGGCATGGATGGTGCACAATGACATGGATCAGCAGGTATAAATCAATAAATAGACATAATTTTCTTATATTCTTCTTGTTTATCACTGAGCACGTATGTTATAAATAGACATATTATATAATCATATAATGTATATATAGACAAAGAAGAACCGTATAGACATATAATTATATAATCACTTTCAACTTAGTACATTTAATATATCCCACGTATAGACAAAGAAGAACCGTACGTATGGGTCACGACTTGATTATTCTATATATATTATTTAAATATTATTAAAATTCTATTTGAAGTGGGGACGTGACAATATCTCATTTGATAGATTGTAGGACCCACCAAATAGGTACTTGTCAGATCTATCTACATCGAATGAGGGAAATGAGGGAATGGTAGATGAAAGTTCTACATGTAGCACGGCTAAAATGGGGAGATCAACTAGAGGTCAAAAGATTAGAAAAAAATTCAATAAATGCATGCAATTTTTCCTTGCTAAAGGGGGGTCATGTTCTTATGATGATGAGACCAAATGCGATATCAAGGTGCCCTTTCGGTACACACACATTGAGAAAGAATGGGTACCCAATGAGCTACCTCCAATTAACACTAATTTTTGTGTTAATGAGAGGATATATCGCATAGTTCCATCCTCATTACATGGTTTGGGCCTATTTTCCATGGATGGGATAAAGGTATGTTACAACAAAGTTATTGAATATTTCAAGTATGTCGGTCCGTGTTACAATTACAATGATTGGATGTAGATTGTTCAATATAAAAAAAGTATGCGTAGGTATGCACTATTAGCAATTTATATACAATGGAAAGAAAATGATCAAAGTAAAAGATTTGCAATGTACATTGATGGGAGACCAAAAGCAATAGGTAATATTGTGGGTTTTATAAATAGTATGTGACCTTCCTCAACTAATAAGCAACCCAATTGCATATTTGAGGCGCGTGAGGGGAATCAAGTTTTTGTATGTGCAATAAAATCAATAAGTGCATGGGAAGAACTACTAATAGATTACCATTTAAATTGCATAGATACAAACAAATTTACTATCATGAGGGTGGTAAGTACTATATACCATTTTATTAATTTTTTTTTTTTGCTAAGTCTATTGCTTTCAGTTCGCTGATGTTTTTATTTTTAATCTTTGTCACAGGACAATATGGATCCCCCACATGATAGAGGCCACGAGGATGCTCCTCCCACCCATTCTTTAGCAATGGTAAACCTTATTGAAATTGTACAAATTAGATAGTTGAAAATTATTATATTATTATGTTATTTTATTTAGGGTTTTGGAGTTTTTATTATATTTTTACTAATATTCCTATCACAATTTGATGTTTAGGATAGGGGAAAAGTACCTACAACAATAGAGGCAATAGCTACCCCTTCTGATGATGATATCATAAAAACACCTAATATAACAATTATGTTGAGGAAAAAACTAAAAAAAATCAATTTAAAAATTATTAGCATTTTGGATGAAGTAAATCCAACCGAGGAGATGTTGAAGAGGCAATTTGAATCGCAAGCATGTTGTTATGAAGTAAGCAGTAATGAATCTTTAGTTATAACAAAAGTTCAATAAAGGTTTATATTTTATACTCTTTTATGTTGTGAAGTAAAATATGTATGTGTTCTTGTTATAGGATTTTTTGCAAACTCAAGGACCTAGTCAAGGACAATACGATGAGGCTAGTACTAGCAAAGCTTCGGCCACCTTAGGTAAAATAATCCTTTAGTTGAAAAGTTACAAGGAATTTTTCTTTGGAACATTCAAAAACTTCTTAAGTTAACTCTAACTTTTATTATTTCAGAATGTCTTTGCTAACAATGTATTGTTCAGGTCATCAAGTGCAGGCGACTCCTCCTAGGAGGTCGACAGATGTCCATCAGAGATTTCCAAGTGTAATGTCGGCAACAAGGGGCATGCAAACATCGACACCTTCATGATCTATGTCTGGTAAATCCTTATTTTTCTATATTTGGTTTTGTGTTAATTATGATTTGATAATTTGTACTTTAATCTTGGGTACATCTCATAGTGGATTAATTTTGTGGAGTAGGAGATACACCGGCACCATCTACTACGTCAGATACAAATTAGTGACATGTATTGGTGATAATTCACCATCATTTCCTAGATCTACCCATTTTTCTAGCATGGGAGTTATGCAAACATCATTTTTGAATGATGATAATGAATTGATGCCTTTAAAATGTCCTAAGCTTCCAAGTACTTTAAAATTATTATTTTTTATATTGTAATATGCATTTACCTATTCATAGCAATTTTTGGATTGATTATCCTATGACATTTTTTGCAGGAAACAATTCATTTTATAAGATGCTTTATGACCTCACACTGAGGATATTCGGGCCCACCATACGTACAAGGTGGAACATCATAAGTGAACTAACCCTATCCCACTATTTTTTTTTTCATATCATTAATTGGTACAATATTTTTCCTTTCATTAAGGTCTTTTCTTTTACTATATTCAAGGTACACAACTTTAGTTAATTTTTCTATCTAACAATTTTGTGTTTTTTCTTAAAAGGTGGAACTTGCAAGACAAAAAATTAAAAGATTAGCTCATTAAAGATTTAAAGCATGAGTTCAGTAGTAATATTTTTGAGAAGAAAATTTTAGAAAAAGTTTCCAAACATCTTAAGACTGTGAGGGACTCATATAGGAGTCTCGTCCAAAACCCAAAGTACGAGCATCCTCCCTTTATTCCAGTGAGGGATTGGAAAGAGTTCATTTTGGATGCAAAGGAGAAAGGGGATGCTCAAAGAGGAATTACACCAGAAAATGAGAGAAGAAGGTATGCAATAGTATTAAATACTAGTACAATGTAATAATGCACTAATTAATGATCTTTATATCTATATTATCTAACATATTTGAAACTTTTCACAGGTTGCAGGACACATCAAAGGAAACAAAGGCCAGGCTGCAAAAGATTGGGTAGCAAAGACTTGGCTCTGGTGGATATTCCAAAATTAAAGCATGAATTGTAAGTTGCAATAAATGAATTGCAGAGAAAAATTATTTAAAAAATGCAAATAATTTTGTTTAATCAAAAAATGCAGGGCTCTAAATTTATTTTAGAGGCCACAACAGAACACAAAAAACTTTCCTTCAAGGAAGGCTATCAAGTCATGGTTGAATGCCTACGCCAAGCTTCTACTAGCCCAACCCAATAGTCTCCTGCATCATGTGAACAGGTAAATATGCCAAAAAATATATTAGAAATTGAATACTTGAGCAACAATCTATTTGATAATAATATGCATGACATTGCAATGCAACCTCTTCATCGTAACACAAATCCTATGCTGCATGATGAAGCCCCTGATGTGCATCGTAGTGTCGATGGAGGTGTTCATTTGCTATTTAAAATTAATTATGTAATTATTAATACAATTTAACATCTTAAATTAAACTTGGTGTAACCTTTTTTTGTATATTTTAGAGGATACAAAATGTCACACTAAACGAGTGCCAGAGGATGTTTAGAGTGATCACCATGTACATCATGTGGCACATTCAAGTAAAGAAAATCTATTTTTTGTTCTTTTAAATTAATTTTTTGATTTATAGTTCTTTTACTTAATTAAATACTTGTAATTCACTAATATAAAATGGTGTGAATTTAATTCATGACATAGTTGTTATTGTAGCAGACCCCCCTTTTGGCATAGCGGCCTCCTGCTCCTGAATAGATGAGGAGGAGACATGCGTTGGAATTAGAATTAGTAGAGGAGGGGAATGATGAGGACATTGATCTTCCTCTTAGAAATTACATTAAAAAAACAAGCAAGAAACCCAAAAAGAAATGATTATAATTAGAAATTTTTGCTAATGAAAGAACGTTGTCTTAATGGATGTAATTTTGTACTAGTAATGTTGATGAATGATGTGTTAATGAATTGTTCATGAATGTTGTGTGTTAATGAATTTTATGTGTTAATGAATGTTATCATGTGATTATAATGATTGAATGTTATATTTAAAAAATGGATGAATGAATGAATGTTATTAGATGTTAATGGGGAATTTAGAGTGATGTTAGGAGGTGGGGGAGGAGTGGCCAAATGAGCTTCCACCTTCATGTGGTTGGCCTTGTTAAGTAGAGAATATTAAACTATTCTCGAAACCAAGTGAATCTCAAACTTTAAAGATAAGCTTAGAGTTAATAGTGATAGCCAATTAGAAAGTCGAAATGAAGGTCATCATTACAGGTATCTTGCATTCTCAATGTTTGGAGCATTATTAAAAGCATTGTTATAAACATTTATTACTGTTATGACCTCTATGCATACTAACACTCTATCATTGGTTTTTTGCACACTTTACTAATCACTGTTATGTATTGCTAATGCATTATAGAAACACTGTCTTTAAGCCCACTTGACCATTATTTTTGCAATAAGGTTCTTGTGATTGTCACTTGATGTCCTTTTGGCCTCTAATTTGCCCCATATGATACTTTTACTATGTTCCTATTAGGTATCTTTTTTTGCTCTTTATGACAATCATTTACAAACTCACCATGCTATTCATGATGACAAAATAATAAAATGATACCTCTGTATTATGGTTCTTGTCATCCCTCTCTAAAACATGACCCCTTTGTCAAAACAAAGACTCCATCTCTATTCTTGAAAACACGCCTTCATCATTTCTTAGGACAATGCTTTAACATAGTTCCTAGATAATTGTGACTGATTTTTTTGTATGGCCTTCGACCGATCTTGTTGACTTTGCTACATCAAGAATGGTGAACAACTCATCTTCCTCATGGATCCTATCATTTCATTGTTTTGTATCAATGTTTGTTCACCATTGACTTTGTATAACAAAACCCTTGAACAATCATTGTTTTTTCCCTTCCATTACATCTTTGTCACGCATTCATTGTTGTTGCAACATTACTTACTACTATTTTTACTGCACTCTTCACATTCTAAAACAAATCACTATTTTATAACCTTGAGCACATCTTTGTTCTTTGATAGTGAATACCTCAATGTTCTTTGACAGTGTACACATCATTGTTTTTTGAAACCTCTTTGTTCATTGTCAATCCATTGTTCTGTATCAATGTTTGTTCACCATCGAATTTGTATAGCAAAACCCTTGAAAAATCACTATTTTTTCACTTACATTACATCTTTGTCCTGCATTCATTGTTATTGCAACATTACTTACTACTATTCTTACTGCACTCTTCACATTCTAAAACAAATCACTATTTTATAACCTTGAGCACATCTTTGTTCTTTGATTGTGAATACCACAATGTTCTTTGATAGTGTACAAATCACTATTTTTTGAAACCTCTTTGTTCATTGTCAATCCATCTATAAACATTGATTTGTTTGTATATGTCACTGTCCTTTAGACATTGAACACCACTGCTTCTATATACTGACAATTGTCTTCATAGCACTAATTTTGTCAGTTTGGCTACTCTTTCTTGTTACTAATAACAATTATTTATTTTTACTACTTTGTGACCCTCTTCACTTCCCTTAATTCATTTATTGTTTTCATTGAAGAATGTTTGGCCCAATCATGCACTCTAGCAATAAAACTACTGCTTTGATCTTTCTTTCTTTGTCAATAATAGTGTTTTTGTCTTTGAATCATTGTCTTAATTGTTTCATAAATGTATCCCTTTGACTTAGGGGATGAGTTTCTTTTCCTTTTGATGGTGACTATCAATTCTCAACTATGAAAATTGAAACAGCTAATTAATGAATGGCCTCATATTATTGCCTTTTTAGTTTTTAAAGAACAATGTCATGTTTTAATATTGTGTAGTTTTTTTCTTATGTCAAAGTATTATTTTACTATAAGAACATAATTTATGACCATTTTAGTAACTATTCTAACATCGCTATATGCTTGTGATTTGTTTATCTTGTTTCTTTGCAGTCCTTGGTGCACTTGGGGAAAAGTATGATGAGGCAATGAGAAGAAATGATGTGAGGGAAATTGTTGTTACTGGTATGTATGTCCTTTTAATATCAACACTCAATTTCTTATTTTATATTTCCAAAGGTTCATTGCATTACATGATCTGTCTTAAGTTTCCAATTCATTTTGTTTGTGAAGTCTTGTCATGCTCATATTTCAATGCCAAAAGCACAACTTGGGTTGCCAGAGATTTCTCTTGGAGTTATTCTTGGTTTTGGCAGTAAGTGTTGGCACCTTTCTCTTGGTTGTGTTTGGATGTGTCGTATGTAATCCTTAATAGTTTGAATTTTTTAATATTGTTCAAAAACAAAGTTTGAATCATTGAATTTCCAAAGCATTATATTTTTTTATATTTATGAGTAAGGATTAGCACTTTTCTCTCAGATATGTTCGGATGTGCCTTACATCATTCTTCATTATTTGAATATATTTATAAAAAGATGAGGAAATGCGGTAATTGTACAACATTTAGAAAATTAGTACTAGCCTTGGGATTTTTTAGGTGGTCTGTAAACATATATTGAAATTTTTCTCTCAAATGTCAATTTACTATTTGGTCGTTTGAATATGTTTTATGTCTTGACATTTGTCACAAATCCCAATAATCTTGACATTTACAAAAGTGTAATTATCTTACTCAATATTAGATTAAACTTATCTTACCTGAAGTATTTCATCTTTATGGTTGAATACAAAATGCAAAGATATTGTCCCATTGTACACTAGAAAATTTGGGATGGCATCGTCAGTAGAATATTGTGTGATATGAGAATCAAAATTTCCTTCTACCTGTAAAGAAAATAACTATAAGTAAGCATTATGTCTTCATATATGAGTTACCATGAATCAAGAGACCTTAAATAGACTTATCCCCATGATAATGATTTATAGTTATGCTCCTTAGTCTCAAGAAAATAATTCACAAAAAAAGAAAATCTAGAACACTGTTGGTCATCTACCACTTGTTTGGAGGAATACTCACTGACTTTTATCAGTCAAATGTCCATATTTTTAACCTTTTCAATACCCTTGCCTAGACAACAATAAATAGCCCTCTCTGCAATGCACATTATTCTTAATGATCAAAGACTCTACACAATCTTTTATGTCAAACAAAAGTTAGTAAATGGATATAACATAGACATAATGGTAATACATTAAAAGATTTCATTAAGGGATTCATTGGCCAATATTTAATGTAGTATAATAATAAAAATATAAGTTGATATTCATTAATGGCTTGAATATTATGCTCTTCTCTAGACACCATGATTGATACCATTTAGCAATGGGAGGATCAGGGATCTACTTTCACCAATCCTGAACCCAACTTTGGGAGCAAACACAGCAGTGACAACCTCAACTTTGGCACAAATTTGTTGATGACACTTTGGCAATATAACTGAAATCCATTTTATTAGAGGCTAGAAGTTCAAATTTTTTCATAGATGAAGAGATTAGTTAATGAAATGGAAAGTAGAGGATAGATCTCAAATTCTTGGGATTGTTATACCAGAAAAAAATAGAATCCTTAACAGCTAATAGTTCCATGATGCTAAGAACAATGTGTTACCCAAATTTCCCTGTGCATGCAAATTTGGCTATTTCTATCCTAAGGTCTGCATTTTTTTTTATCCTACCAAGCACCCCAAAAATTTCATGTTTTTCTGCCTTGTCTCCTGGTCTCTGCAATTCTTTAAAGTCCTTGGTCTGCAGGTCTAAAATTTGAAAATCTAGCCGTTACCCCAAATAAACCTTGAAAACCCTAAGCCAAGTTCTATTTTGCAGTTACCTTTTTGGGTCACTTAAAATCTTTTTTCCCGTGTGCACTTTATTCTTTCCTTTCAGTCGTGAATTCTCCTAATCCCCAGTAGAATATTCCTTTCATTTTTTGACTATGCGAATGGCTTTTATCTACCAGTCAGTGGCATATTCCTCTTTCTATTCAGTGATTCGATGACTAAGACTTCAGTCGAGCAATCTCTCAGTTTGACCCTGGGTTAGACCTTTGGTCAGGGATTCAGTGAATGCCTTATTCGCGTATTCTCCAAACTTAACTGAGGTCAAGTGTTTCATTAAGCGACTCGACAAATTTCCTTTGGTCGCACATTTGCTAAATCCTTCTGGAGTTAAGTGCTTCCGTTAGTGGGTCCACTGCCACATCGTCCGACGTGTTCAATTTTCATTGGTCGAAGGTTATGATTTGGAGACTTGTCAGAGCGGGCCTAGAGAACTACATTCCTTTTAATCCAATGGCCAGCACATAATCTCATAGAGGTTTTCTGACCCATGAGATTATGTGCCAACCATCAATTTTGCTATGTTGTCAGAGCCTTGTCAGGTGGGTCCTCACATTCTGATGTGCTCACATTTAATTGGCCAATAGGATGATGAATGGGATGTGTCAGTGGGTCTTGATCTTTTTGGGAAGTTAAAGTATAGCAAGATCTCATGGGTGTCATTACACTGCTAGGATAAGATGCACAATATTTAAGCTAGCGGTATAATGACAACCATTTGATGAAGGTAGATAAAGTTGTGGGTCCGTGCTGTTAGATGGTCTAATGTGTTTGTTTATGATTGGTTGACATGTGCTGATGAAGACTTACAGGTGGGTCCGTTTGTTAAACGGCCTCAATTTAATAAGGATCAATGGCTGGTGCATGTTCTGAAGGAATATTCTTTGGCTTTGAGATCATGTGCCCGCCGTTAGATCAGAATCTTGGTTGCAGTGGGTCCGTTGTCAAGAGGGTCACCAAGGTGTTTTCTGTCAGAGTGGTCAAGAATGAATAATAGGTTGACATGTGGCAAAATGGGCCCAGGGTTTGAAAAGTATTAAGTGACTCAGCGACTGAAGGGTTTCTTGTGTTTGCTTGATGTAACCAAGGTAAGTTAAAGGATTCAGTGATTCAACGAAATGCCTTGTTCACTGAATCACTTGACCAGACCAAGGTTAAGAGAAGGATTTCATGAATGAAAAAAGTCTTCAGTCGCTAAATGACTTAAAGGAGGAAAAGTCAAGGTGGGTCCAAATGACAGGTGTGTCGACGTGCTAAAGTTTCATTGGCTGCAGTATGCCGAGGTGGATTTTGACTTTTCAAGAGGGTTCATGACTATTGTCTGAGGTGATATGGGCCATTCATCTACTAGGAAATATAAGACATCAATGGACACATTTTAAAATGACCGGCTAGCTGTTGCTATTCAAATTTAAATATCTTTGCAGAGGGTTTTTTGCCAGTGTTTGATTTGCAGGCTGCGAAGCGGTGGGGTAGCTCAAAGAATTTATGTCTTTAGGAAATTTGCAGTTCAGAAGATAAGGAAGAGGTCTGGGCAAGCCATCTTCAGTCATTTCTTATCCCTAAGAAGTACCATTCTCAGCATTCATGGTGAGACTTTGTGTAGAAAGGTTGATGGATCTAGGTTGCTTGTCTGTAGGCAATTTAGTACAGGGATGGGCACACAAAATATCTAATCGGCTATGATTTTGCAAAGTTGTATTTATGATCTGAATTGACAGATTTAGGGTTGGTCATTTTATGTAAAGTCTTTAACCCTAGTTAGGTTTTGACTCCTGCCTGCGTGCAAAATAGGAGATGTATATAATGTTTTTTGAGAGCTTTTGAGCTCAGAGTTAGATAGTTTTAAAAGAAATTCATCTTTCTTAAGAGTTATCTGTGGCATTTTCTCTGCCCTCTGGCTTCTATAGTTGTATTCTTTCATTGACAATTCAAACATTGTAGAGGTATTTTGTGATAATTCTTCATGTCCCTATGCTTCCTTGCCTGAATTATCTCTTATTGAATCAAAGTATATGTATGTTTTGAGTGATATCTCAGGGTTTTGGATCCCTCTTTCTTTTTGTAATTATTGTGTGTTATTGTGGATGATTTGATGTGAATGCTTTTGTGGGTATACCTCAACCCGTTAACAATTTTGTCTCATTCCTATGCTGAGTTGTAGAGGTGAATGTTTGTCTGTAGGTTGTAGATTGTGTCTAAACTTTTAGGAATACTATTGTTTGTGAAAGCTCTCTCTTTCCCTGAATAGTCTCTTTTCTATTGCAAACCCTTCTATGAAATATTTATGCAGACCTATTTAGTGAGTTGTGATCTCCTAGGCCTGAATTGTTCATTATTTTCATCCTCTATACTGAGATTCAAACCCTTCATTTCAGTGTATCACCTAGTAGGTAGTTTTCTTTTAAGTCATTTCCCTTTCAAGCATTCCTTCTATCCCTTTCCCTCAAAAGTTTTACTTTTCATGTCAAGAAGCAAATTAAAGTGATTATCCAAGAGGAACCATCCTAGAACATGGAGGTCTCATCTCAGTTAGCAAAGATCCCACAACCTGGAGATGATTCCCATGTTATACTAAATTATCAAGACTATGAGAGCTTGAAACAAGGGTGCAAACTTAGTGTATAACATTGCTGGCACACCCGGTGGGACCAAGAAGTCGTAGTTTTCATAATTCTTGCTGGTTCTGATATGCTTCCAATAGGTTGCAGACCTTTGAGAGGTCATTGTTTTGCATATTTGGCGACTCTGAGTTCACATCTACTAGTTTCAAGGAGATTCAGTACCTTAGATGGATTACCATCCTTCTTTTCATGAAGATGTCCCTTCATTTCATGGAGGCTGGCTTTATTAGAGTAGTTGTACTTCTAATTTCATGCAGGACTATCCAATTATAGAAATGGAGCAACATACACCTCATGCTTACCCCCTGCCCACCCAACTTGCAGTATCATGGCAGCATCAATACACATATCAACAATCTCAAGAGGAGATGCTTTCCTTGAAAGAGCATGCTCATTGTGCCCAGATCCAACAACAACAAGCTTTGTCTCAACAGGATCAAGGTTATAGGAGGTATCTGGTAGAGCAATACAAGAGAAATGAGGCCAATCTCGCTGAAGGGTTGGAGGCACAAAAAGAGGTTTATCAAAGGAAGCTAGAAGAAAAAAAGAAACACTATGAGGAGGTTTTGGAAACACAAAAAAGGCATATGCGGACACAAGAAAAGGAGCAGTTTGATGCTAGATGGAAGTAGTGTGTGGTTATCATTGCAAGACAACAAAGAAGTCAAGCAGCCCTTACAAGCAACCTGGCAACGCTGAACAAAGTTTAAAAGGAAAATTTGATTAAGGTTAGTGCTACTATAGCTAAAAAGGAGGAAGATTTCCAAAGAACATTAGCAGCTCAGAAGGATGCCTATGAAGAATTAGAGGTTCATAAGAATAATTGTGAAAAGGTGATTCAAGACCAAAGGATTTTAATGGAGGCCATGTTTGATAGAGGTAATGAATTTTGGATTGAGAAAGAAAAGGAGTTGAGAGATCATGAGGAGTTTCATGAGAGAGAGCTGTAGGATCTCAAGAAAAATATAGGATTCCTGGCTTCTACAACTGAAACGTATAAAAGAAGCTATTAGATGCAGATTGAGAAATGCTTTCAACTCAAAGAAGAAAATGAGAGCATGGAACAAAAGATTGCTGATCTCAAGGAGGTTCTCTCTGAACAAGTCAGACAAATGAGTTCTTAGCAAATCATGATAATTGTGTTGACAATAGTATACTTCTCCTACAAGAGAGTCTAGAAGAAGAAGAAGAAGATCAATTTTGGGACAAGATGGAATACTTTTGCTTGTATCTTGATGAAAAGCTACACTTCCACAATCTACAGGAGATAGTCATTTTGGTCAACATAAGGAGGAGATCAATCAGACTGAAATAATCCCTCAGGAGCCTAAGTTTATCAAGGAGAGCTCCAGGTCCAACATCTCTCATGGTTTCCCTATCAGGTATTTGGCCAGGATGGAGGTTGTCAAAGGAGTACAAGTTATGCCAACATCCCAATATGATATTCCACTAGAAGCTGAGGCTGAGAATGAAACAAAACAGCTTGTTGTCCCCAAGTAAATGAGGTCCTATTGATTCTTATTAATACTCCCTAGAATGATGGTGCTTACAATCAACTTGACCAAGTGAGTAAAATCCATATCAGTCAAATCCTTGTCAAGCAAGTGATTCTGCATATCTCCTATATTTATCTTTTAATAGCTTTCTAGGAACATGTGGATTATTGTAATCTGAGAAGGATGGGAAGTTATGTTTCACAAACAGTAAATGGTTTTGTTTGACTAGTATTATGTACTAGTTTTCTTAGGATAGGTTAGTTTCTTATGATTTCATCCAGTTTTCTAGGCTAGTTTTCTTGTTTTCCAAGAAGTGCTCGTGCACATTTTTTGTTCCTCCCAGTTCTAGGTCTATCTCTTTGTCAAGAAAGTTTTATGCTCAAGAAATGACTCCATGCCCAATGGATTTCATCAAGGCCACTGGTTTCCATGTCTAGCAGGCTGATATCCAGTAGAAATCACCAAAATGTTACCCAAATTTCCCTGTGCATGCAAATTTGGCTATTTCTATCTTAAGGTCTGCATTTTTTTTTATCCTACCAAGCACCCCAAAAATTTCATGTTTTTCTACCTTATCTCCTGGTCTCTGCAGTTCCTTAAAGTCCCTGGTTTGCAGGTCTAACATTTGAAAATCTAATCATTACCCCAAATAAACCCTGAAAACCCTAAGCCAGGTTCTATTTTGCAGTTACCTTTTTGGGTCACTTAAAATCTATTTTCCCATGTTCACTTTATTCTTTCCTTTCAGTCACAAATTCTCCTAATCCCCAGCAGAATATTCCTTTCATTTCCTGACTATGTGAATGGCTTTTATCTCTCAATCGGTGGCATATTCCTCTTTCTATTCAGTGATTCGGTGACTAAGACTTCAGCGAATGCCTTATTCATGTATTCTCCAAACTTAACTGAGGTTAAGTGTTTCATTAAGCAACTCAGCGAATTTCCTTTGGTTGCGCATTCACTAAATCCATCTAGAGTTAAGTGCTTCCGTTAGTGGGTCAACTGCCACATCGTCTGATGTGTTTGATTTTCATTGGTCGAAGGTTATGATTTGGAGACTTGTCAGAGCAGGCCCAGAGAACTGCATTCCTTTTAATCCAACGGCTGGCGCATAATCTCATAGAGGTTTTCTGACACATGAGATTATGCACCAACCATTAATTTTTCTATGTTGTTAGAGCCTTGTCAGGTGAGTCCTCATGTTCTGACGTGCTCACATTTAATTGGCCAACAAGATGATGTTTGGGATGTGTCAGTGGGTCCTAATCTTTTGAGGAGGTTAAAGTACAACAAGATCTCGCAGGTGTCGTTACACTGCTAGGATAAGATGCATGATATTTAAGCTGGCAGTATAATGACAACCATCCGATGAAGGTAGAGAAAGTCATGGGTTTGTGTTGTCAGATGGTCTGATGTGCTTGTTTATGATTGGTTTACATGTGTTGATGAAGACTTACAGGTGGGTCCATTTGTCAGAGGGCCTCAGTTTAACAAGGATCAACGGCTAGCGCATGTTCTAAATGAATATTCTTCAGCTTTGAGATCATGTGCCCACCATTAGATCAGAATCTTGGTTGTAGTGGGTCCATTGTCAGGAGGGTCACCAAGGTGTCTTCTGTTAGAGCAATCAAGAATGAATAATAGGTTGACATGTGGCAAAATGGGCCCAGGGTTTGAAAAGTATTAAGCGACTCAACGACTGAAGGGTTTCTCATGTTTGCTTGATGTAACTAGGGTAAGTTAAAGGATTCATCGATTCAGTGAAATGCCTTGTTCACTGAATCGCTTGACCAGACCAAGGTTAAGAGAAGGATTTTGCAAATGAAAAAAGTCTTCATTCGCACAGTCGTTGAATGACTTAAAGGAAGAAAAGTCAAGGTGGGTCCAAATGACAAGTGTGTCAACATGCTAAAGTTTCATTGGTTGTAGTATGCTGAGGTGGATTTTGACTTTTCAAGAGGGTTTGTGACTGTTGTCTAAGGTGATCTGGGTCATTCATCTACTAGGAAATACAAGACATCGATAGACATGTTTTAAAATGACTGGCTAGCCATTGCTATTCAAATTTAAATATCTCTACAGAGGGTTTTTTGCTAGTGTTTGATTTACAGGCTGTGAAGTGGCGGGGTAGCTCAAAGAATTTATGTCTTTAGGACATTTGTAGTTGAGAAGATAAGGAAGAGGTCTGGGCAAGCCATCTTCAGTCATTTCTTGTCCCTAAGAAGTACCATTCTGAGCATTCATGGCGAGACTTTGTGGAGAAAGGTTGATGGATCTAGGTTGCTTGTCTATAGGCAATTTAGTACAGGGATGGGCACACAAAATATCTAATCAGCTATGATTTTGCAGAGTTGTATTTATGATTAGAATTGACAGATTTAGGGTTGGTCATTTTATGTAAAGTCTTTAACCCTAGTTAGGTTTTGACTCCTGCCTGCGTGCAAAATAGGAGATGTATATACTATTTTTTGAGAGCTTTTGAGCTTAGAGCTAGACAATTGTAAAAGAAATTCATCTTTCTTAAGAGTTATCTGTGGCATTTTCTCTACCCTCTAGCTTCTATAGTTGTATTCTTTCATTGATAATTCAAACATTGCAGAGGTATTTTTTGAAAATTCTTCATGTCCCTATGCTTCCTTGCTTGAATTATCTCTTATTGAATTGAAGTATATGTATGTTTTGAGTGATATCTCAGGGTTCCAGATCCCTCTCTCTTTCTACAATTATTGTGTGTTATTGTGGATGATTTGATGTGAATGCTTTTGTGGGTATACCTCAACCCCTTAACAATCTTATCTCATTCCTATGCCGAGTTGTAGAGGTGAATTTTTGTTTGCATGTTGTAGATTGTGTCTAAACTTTTAGGAATACTATTGTTTGTGAAAGCTCTCTCTTTCCTTGAATAGTCTCTTTTCTATTGCAGACCCTTGTATAAAATATTATGTAGGCCTATTTAGTGAGTTGTGATCTCCTAAACCTAAGTTGTTCATTATTTTCATCCTCTATATTGAGATTCAAACCCTTCATTTCGGTGTATTACCTAGTAGGTAGTTTGCTTTCAAGTCATTTCCCTTTCAAGCATTCCTTCTATCCCTTTCCCTCAAAAGTTTTACTTTTCATGTCAAGAAGCAAATTAAAGTGATTATCCAAGAGGAACCAGCCTAGAACCTGGAGGTCTCATCTCAGTTAGCAAAGGTCCCACAACCTGGAGATGATTCTCATGTTATACTAAGTTATCAAGATGACGAGAGCTTGAAACAAGGTTGCAAACTTAGTGTATAACACAATGATCCTAAGAATGATCAAGATATTGTATGAGAAAAAATAGAGGGTGGATGAGACATAAAAAAAAAAAACTTATTAGTAATGATAATGTGATTACAAATACCAAAGGATAAAGAGTACAGAACATCAATTCTCAAAACAAAGATAATAGTACAGTAATAATAGTGAAAGAAAAGACAATGATTTCAATGTAAGAAATAGTAATAATATTCAAAACAATGACAAGAATGTTGTTGTGAATCATGAAATAAATTAGATGTATCCATACATTAAGTAATATTGTTGTGAATAGTGAAATATATTAGATGTATCCATACATTAAGTTAATAATCAAATGACTATTGAATGAAGAATAGAGATGCATGGTAATATAACGTATAAAGATGGAGAAACAAATGTCAAAGAGACAAATACTTTGGAACCAATGACAATGCAAATTTAGTATTATAAGATCAAATGACTAATGACAAAAAAATGAAACTTTAATATTACATAAAAGGTACAGTTGAGCCACAACTTCATTAGTGCACAAGTGCATTTGGTGTATCTTCTACAATCAATAGTTCACTAGCCTTGTTGTGCTTCTGCAACTTTCATACATGTCTAGCAGGCTAGACCTCTCTTTAGTTAGAGACAAAACCCTTTATGTAGTCTATAGATGCCTTAAAATGAGTACCAAAAGTGTATGCAGGATCTTTTTGCTAATGTTTTATGTGATAATATTGGTATGCTTAATTTGATTATATATATATATATATATATATATATATATATATATATATATATATATATATATATATATATATATATATATATATATATATATATATATATATATATATATATTAAAACCAAAAATTATTATTGGTCACTTTTTCGACGTATGAATAAAAGTTCTTTTGATGAGAATGTTATGTATTCGACGTCTACTCTGACCAAATATCGTCGAAAGAGAGATGAACTTTCTTTGGCATTTTGATGAGAATGTTGAACCCTCGACAATAGTTTGGACCCTAACTCGTCATAATTTAGACAAAATTTGGTTGCCTAGATAAAAGGTATGATCTATAATTCTTTTAGGTTGAAGCGATTACTTCAATGACGATTCGGTCAATAATTCAACCACTATGGACATCAAAATTTTGATGATGGTTTTTCTTATCATATAATCGATGAAAAAAGTCTAACAATAGTTTTGGTCATTTGGTCGAACAATTGGTATAAAAAATTTGACTAATCCTTGTCAAAAAATAGGCTAAATTTTACTAGTGAAGCAAGTTGTGAGGATAGAGACATTTATGGTTAAGAAAGGAGAATTGACTTTAATGCACAAGGACAATAAACAAGGATCTTCTTCTTCCAACAAAGATAAGGCTAAAGTTGTCAACAAGAACCAAGATGTGGTAAATGATGGAGTTGTTGGTACTGTGACCCCGAAACTGTCAAAGTCAGTTTTCAATCTCACTTCCACTATGCAGGCGGCCAAAGCCATTGAGAAGGCTGCGACTGAAACTCAACAAACTTTGTGATTTTCCAGGAACAAATATTGGGCCTCTCAGCCCAGGAGTGAGTTTACTCCTTTAGGATAACCTCTTGATGCAATCTACAAGACCCTATTGTAGAATCAAATACTCACTCCCCTAGAGAATCCATGTCCTTATGATCCCTAACCGCGACCTGCTTGGTGGAACGAAACCACCTACTATGATTATCATTAGAATAAGGGTCATAAGACTTTGGGTTGTATTCAACTTAAGCATAAGATTTAAGACTTTATTGATAATGGTGATATTATTGTGAGCAGTCACAATAAGAATTCAGATCATCAAGTGTTCAAAGATCCCTTTCCTCCTCATGAGAAGGGTGAATCTTCTAAGCCTTCTAACAACAAAGTCAACAATACCTATGGTACTAATGACAATGTCATCAACATGATTGAACCTATTGAGTTTGAGTACTGTGATGTTATCACCATCAAGGGGAGTGGCGATGCTCCCAGGCCTAAGACTCTATTTGTCTTGCGAGGCCCTATGTCTCCTCCTTCGAAGCAGAAACAATCTCAAACTTGCGCTAATGTTGTTACCAGATCTTGTGCTAAGATCACTCTCAAGGGTCCCAACCCTCCTGTTGCTACATCTGCACCGAAGCAACCTATGGATAAAGCTGCTATTAATGCTATAAGAGATGAACACGAGTCAGATGGTACAGCTAGTGCTGATGGAATTCCCACATCAAGCATCATAGACTCACATGAGTATGAGTTTAATTCTTTATTTGATGCGATCTCTGACAAAGACATAGATATTGTACATGTGTATGAAAACCTTTTCAAAATAGGTGAAGGGTCTAGTATTAGGAAGACTGAGTGTGACTCTGCTAACACTGACATACCCTCTACTTCTGATGGGAGGTCTTAGAGGGACTCAAACACACCTTTGGATGAGATTGATTTAGGTCTCAACTTTCTCGTCCATGCTTTCAATGATTATACTATGAATGCACTTGAACCCACCATTTCTCTCTCACTCCATTGTCCCAATTTCATCGACTGGAAATCTCCCTCACCATCTAGGGAAGTCCTTGTGTGTGTTTGAATGTGACCTCTAAATCAGGCACAAACACAACATAGTCATTGCTTGATCATTGAATCACAAAGAGGCTCATATGAATTACTCAATTCGCATGATTCTATTGATTTGACATGTTGCCTCCTAATTAACCAGGGTGTTTGCATTACTCTTAGAATGAGAGCCAACAACCAAAAGACCAAGCTAAGATGGAGGATTTTTAAAACTTGAAAGATGAGCAATATGAATTTAATATAAGATGAATGTGCAATTAATCTAAGAATGAAGATGCAATCTTTAAGCTAAGAATTGAAGTGCAGATTTTAATCTAAAGCTTTAAAGAAATGTGCAAATTAAGCTAGTAACAATAAGCAAATTTACTCTACTATGAAAATGCAATTACACTAAAATGAAGAATTAATCTAATTATGCAATAACAAAGCTTGGAAATATGAAAGCAATTGAAACATAATTTCGCTATAGTTTATGTGCTCTCAAAATTGTCTTTTTTTTTAATGAAGAAGGAGGTTCATAATATAGACAAGCCCGGGGAGAGAATGAAGAGGTTCTTGAAATGAAACAGCTGACTCTTCATTCCCCTTTGAGACAAATATTGAAGAATTACTTAATTAAAGAATGAATTATTGCCACATATGGGTGACTCTTCAAGTAATTTTGAATTATTAAATCCAAAAAAGATAATCCATTCAAATAACCAAGTAATTATTAATTCCTTTTATGTGTATTAGCTAAAGGGGGTGAATTTTAATTTAATTTAAAGCACTTAGGACTTTAGAATTAAATTAATTTATGATAGGGATTATTTAGCTAATAAATTTGAAAACTTAGGAATTAATTATAGTGTGAGATTAATGCAATTTAGGGTTTTTTGGAATTGACATCTAGTCAAATAAAGTCAAGTAGGAGAGAGAAATTTGTCTAGTAAAATAGGACTTTAATAATGAAAAATTGAAGAAATGCATCAAAATTGATTAGGATATAAGGTGCCAATTTTGGGGTATTACATTTTGCCCCTCTTTGAATTGATGTACGAGCAATGCATTGATTCAAAGAATAGTCTAATGTGATAGATGAAGATTTCAAAAGTGTAGGTTAGGTTGCTAAGACACCGATCAGATTGAGAAGTAGAACCATCTTCAGAATGAAGCATGATTCTCTGAAGTCTAAGTTAGATTGTGAAAACAATGGTCCAAATTGAGAGAAGACTAGAATCGGGGTTAGATTGCCCCATTACCCAAATGATAGCTGATGAAGAGCTAGATTTAGGACTATCTCTAGAATCAGGGTTAGAATGTCCTAATACAAAGGTTAGCCCTTCGAGACCTGGGTTAGATTGCCAAGATGACGGTTGAAAAGAGCTTTTGAGAGCCATCTTCAAAATGAAGCCTAACTTTTAGGAATTAGGGCTAGATTTCCCTAATACCCAATGAGATTTCAAGAATCATATCCAAAATGAAGCTTGATCCTTGATGATTCAAGTTAGATTGCTCAGATACCTAAAGAGAGATGACAAGATGCGAGGCACCAAGATGCCCCTAGAGATTCAAGATCATGGAATATCCAATTTTGACCATAAGGTATGAAAAACTATATATGCTCCAAGTGATGAGATGCCCTTAGCAATGGGGGATTTTGATTCAGATCAGAATGATTTGAGAAAGATGTGAAAGATTCAATGATGTAATCATCCTGCCCCCTTGGGAGAGAAATCAAAAGATGACATGATAGAAAGATGATTGATAGAAAAAATTGCAGATAGAAATAAAATCAAAGATCGAGAGGAGATCATAAAAGATCAAGAGAAGGAAAAATCAATTTGTAGTGATCAAGAGGCCTTGTTGACTAGGTTTGACCATAGCTAACCAAGAGTTGACTTTAATGAAAAGATTACAAAAGCTGAGAAGATGATGAAAAGAGATGATTCTGACCAGAAAGCGATATCAGAATGTTGACTACACAAGTGTCTGAGCACATTGATCCCAAAATTTTAAAACATGATTTTGAGCTACTTAGGAGTGTCAGATTTTGATTTTGATTACGAAAATGGATTCTGAATGGTCGATTTAGCCAAGGGTGCAATTTTTGCAAAAAAATGGAGCACTTTTGAAAATTAGGTCAAAATCTATATAAGGCCCAGAGGGGTCATTTTAAAATCATTATTCACTTTGTCTTCTTATGATTTGAGAGCTCTGAGTGAGATGGAAGGAGTCCCTATGCATACACATTGTTTTGAGCACTCTCAAAAACACGCCTGGCTAGCCGAGTATGATGCACCTGTAAGTAGTCAATAAATCATCCTGTATTTCAAATTTTTTATTGCTTTATAGATCATTTAGGCTAGATTTAGCATGTTTAGGTCCTAGTTCATCCAATCTCACATGAGGAAATGGTTTCCTCATGTCGACCTCAATTGCCTCTCACATAAGAAAATGGTTTCCTCGCGAAACTTAGGGTTTCCTTGCTTGGGACCCTTTTGAAAGCTCGCGCGAGCTCTTTTGAGATGTCGGCAAACTTTCACCCCAAGGATGAAACTTCGCATGAGAAAGGATCCTGTCTCATGCGAAATGTTGCTACAGTTTTGAAATTTTTGCCAAATTTGAATGAAATCAGCCAAGTAGAGCATTACAGAGTTGTGTCTAGGATAGATGCCTTGCTTCATTTTTTGTTGTTGCTATGAGAACCACCATATTGAGATACTGATCCAATATTGTCACTTGCTTTATAGGTTGACCTCCCAAATATAGCATTTCAGTCCCACCATCCCATCATAGGAGCGCTTGTTCAAAGATTGACGAATGTCAAGGGTGTCCATCTTGACAGGCTAGGACTGTCCTTTCTATGTGATGTACCTAAGATCTGGGTAAATCATAGTCTTCTATGTGCACTTGTCGAGCATTTGCATTTGAAGACAAACACCTTCCACTTGCCAATGGGAGAGATGATAGTCACCCCAAAGGACATTTATAGGATACTATGGGTACCATTCTATGGAGCTCAAGTTGAGTATGATGTTCTACGGAGGGTAGGTACACTGGCACTGAGGGCCATCTTCTAGGATGATCTATTGATGGGTTGGTCCATCTCTTGGGATGATCTGATGAGTAGATACGACTAGAGCCACACACTTGCAGTTGTTCTTGCTATGTTCTTAAGCTATCACCCAGTACCTGATTGATGTTAGCATGGATTGGAGTTCATCTAGGGGCATATGATGCAATGAATACTGGCCAGACCAATAGTGAGATTCAGTTGGGGTGAGTGCATGCTCGCCTAGTTGTACCACGATATGCATGATATAGTGTATCAATGGGAAAGGACCATGATGGCAGGAGTCATGGTGTTACAAATCTAGGCCTAGGAGCACCTTCCTATGTGCAGGCTGATATTCCATGATGCACGACAGCCTCTAGAGCTGTATATATATATATATATATATATATATATATATATATATATATATATATATATATATATATATATATATATATATATATATATATATATATATATATATATATAGATATGTAGGTCTGATGACCCAGCCCATGCTGGGTAAGACAGATTAGTGGTGGGCTCATCTGGATGATATGACAGTAGTCATATGGAGGCCATGGATAGTTACAAAGCCATGGGACGATGCGCGGTGAGAGCTATCTTATATGTTTGTCTCATGGCCATTGAGCAGACGTAGTGTGTCTGCTATTGAGTACTTCTTGCTCACACGTGTGATGAGACAGTTCGAGAGGCAACATGATATCTCCTAGGAGTACTACCCCTATGCTCACTTTAATGATGAGGAGCAAAAGGGGTGGCACCCCAAATTAGATCTTGGTAGGTGCATGATTGAAGCTCGGGTACTGATAGCCAGATGGGATTATATGGTGGATATCACCAATGCAGGGGTGACGCTTGCATACTGGGATCAACTTTTAGCACATCCATTCCTAAGATTTATAGATCCTATTGGTATATGCCAATAGGTAGCACAACCACCACCTCAGCAACCTCAAGAGAAACCTCAGTAGTAGCCATTGTAGCAGCCACAACAATAGCCACAATAGGCACCTCAATAGCCACCCGTGCAGTAGTAGAGGCAAACGTCAGGGAAGATAGATATTCCTCCCAAGACTATGGGATCAAATGCAGGTGATGGGAGCAGTGGAACCCATGATAGGTCCACTAGGCAGAGGACAAGAGATACTACATAGGAGACATAGAATACAGAAATGGTTGATCCACAAGGAGGAGGTCAGATAGCATAGGTTTAGGAGGCTCTCAGGAAGAGCTGGGAGTGAGTGAGAAAGGTCCAGAGAGAGAGATGATTACCATACACAGGTGATCGGATTAGAGACATGGGTGGCTGACAGAGAGTGGGAGATCAGCAAGCTTTGAGAGGAGTTAGCAAGGTCATGACTGGAGACTAGATATGAGTTTTCTCAGGTAGCTTATTACTATGCAACATATGTTGTTCTAGATTTGTCAGAGCAAGTGCCTCCATTTTCTACGTACGTTGGAGCTCCATAGGTGCCTCCATAGAGACCGATGCCTCCACTGTAGGGACCACCTCCTCAGGGACCACCTCTCCAATAGCAGAAGGTCATGCCACATCCTCCACCTCCTCCTAGTGGGAGTGGCTAGACACATGATACATTGATAGCCCATCATTTTTGATACTGTGCTCAAATATCACCATATTTGTATATTGACATTGATTCAATTGATACATATACATATACATACACATACACATACACATACACATACACATACACATACACATACACATACACACACACACACACACACACACACACACACACACACACACACACATATATATATATATGAGATCATTTTGATATCATCATACTTGTTTATATATTGCTTTAATGTTCATGTTTTGTGAGATGTTTCCTAAATGCTTTAGATGTATGGATCAGATATGTATGCTTATGAATGAATATGCAAATGATTATGCACATGTTTTATTGATGTATGAATTTAAATAATGCAATGATAGATGGTAGATGGATAAATGTTATGTATGATCTGATTTATGCTTATCATGGATGCACATGATTATGTATATGTAAATGAAAATGTATGTATGGAATGTAATGAATGAAAATGTAATGCAATGCAATGAATGCAATGGTACTAATCATCTCATGTAGAGTATAGCCATACACAATAGGTACCAATCAAAAGAATCATTCGTGAAGATTGAGAGTGAGGATCAAACACTTGTGTAGCCAAGAGGAACCTGGGACAAAAGATGAGAACCTTTTATGAAGAGATCTAGAAGAAGACAATCAAGAGAGCACCCAAATACCATCTCAATACAAGCTTAAAATGCAAATGCAAGCCTAGACTAAATGCAACCCTAGGACTTTGTTGGACTCATCGCATTATCATCATCGAGTTCTTTAAGGCACTAGACAATTGCAAGACGTTATACAACTCTCACTGGCATTGCAACCATGAGAATATGAATATGACATTAGTCTTTAGATTTGTCAAAATGAGATGTAAGCATTAAGGCACAAGAAGCCAGAATGACCTGAACATCTATTCCTTTTGATTTAGCAAGTTAACATAAGCATCAAAGCATAATTGCTAGAATGACCAGAATGTTGCTTACATACAAACACACCAGACACACAAGAGTATCCTTTTTTTTCTAAGTGTTTGATAAGAATGTTCATAGAAACCCTTACATTCACTTTATAGGATGAACAGCTTAATTGCATCGTAGAAAAAGAAATCACCCCAAACAAACAAGGAGAAGAACTAACCTCACCAAAGTGTCCATATAAAAGGAGTCAAGGTACACATGGCCATCCAACATAAGATGAAGGCTCTTATAGTGGACACCCCTCTTAGATGGATCCTTTGGATCATTGGAACTAAACTAGCAAGCAGAAAGCAAAGAAAATAGATCATGCCCCTAGTCTTCATAGCTCTCAGTCAAAGATAGATGTCTTGGAGTTGTTCGTGGAAGAATGACAAAGTGAAAGAAACAACCACACAAAGGAAAGCTTAGCATGTCTCATAGAAGAACAAATCAAGTTTCAGTTTTAGTTTAGCAAATTGAAGTTGGATCGAAAGGAATGAGCACAAGAAGATCTCAATAGGATGACGATAGTAGGCAGACAAAGTGAGGACCATTGGTGACTGTTGTGAGAGAGAATCTCAAGAAGAAATGAAGGTACACAAAGTATTAGTAGGTGGACACAGTGAGAACCACTGGTGACCAATATGAGAAAGATCCTTAAGGAGAGAGATCTTAGCAAAACATCAGTAGGCAGACATAGTGAGAACCACTTGTGACTGATGTGAAAGAGAGTCTCAAGAAGAGATGAAGCACTATGAAATATCGGTAGGCATACATAGTGAGAACCACTGGTGACCAATACATGAAAGATCTGAAAGCTAGGCATCAGTAGGTAGACGCTGTGAGAACCACTGGTGACTGATGTGAGAGGAGATAGACTCCAAAAGAAAGGAAAATGCCCCCTAGACTAGGAAGATGTCCCTGAGTGTGACTAGTTTCAATCCATGTGAAGTCAAGAAAAATATCGAAGATAACTAAGAGAAAAAGCATGAGCGAGAAAACTAAAGCAGGAAAGCAAACTACAAGAGCCAAGCGATGCTGCGATAGATAAAGCATTGAGGGAACAAGAGGCACCTATTTACCAGGTTTTCACCATCTTGGCAAAAATTCTATTTTTGCTACCATGATGCCTATTTACCAGGTTTTCATCAATGGCACATTTTTCTCTTTTTCTCTTTTTTTGTATTTTCCCTTTTTTTATTTTTTTTTTGTCTTTTTTAATTTTTTAATTTTTCAATTTTTTTCAATTTTTTCATTTTTTTTTTTGGTATTATCAAGGCACCTATTTACCAGGTTTTCACCAGGATAATAGATACATCAAAGCACCTGTTTGCCAGGTTTTCACTAAGATGATCATTTTTTCAGGACATTTTGCAATTTTTTAGGATTTTCTTAGAATAAGGTATGTACATGATCATTTAGAAGACATCTCAGCTGTAGAAATTTTTTAGATGAAGATTGTTGATATGCTCTTTGAGTTGCTCTCCTTCAGTGGTAGAGAGCTGATAAGCACCATATCCAAAGACTGTAGTGATAACATATGAACGAAGCCAGTTTGGTTCAAATTTTCCTTTCTGGATCCACTGATGTTGATTCTTGGGGTTCTCTCTTAGGATGAGATCACCCATTTGGAATTCCCTTGATTTGACCTTCTTGTTATAGCTTTTAGATATCCTCTTCTGATATGCCTGGAGATAATCAAATGCCACTTTCCAATGTTCATCTAGTAGTTCAAGCTCTTGAAGCCAAGATATTCTAATATCATCATCAGTAATGAGGCCTCTTAGAGAGATTCACAAGGTAGGAATCTCAACCTCAATTGGAAGCATTGATTCTACACCATAGACTAGAGCAAAGGGCATGGCCCATGTAGGTGTCTGTATACTAGTGCGGTAAGCCCATAAAGCTAGATTAATCTGGAGATGCCAGTCTTGTCCAAATTTGTGTACTGTGCGGTGTAGAATCTTGAGAATAGTTTTGTTAGAAGCTTCTACTTGTCTGTTACCCTGGGAATAATAGATATAAGATCAGTGCTGAATAATTATGAACTTAGTGCATAATTATTTTAGGTCCTTGTTCTTGAATTGCCCTCCATTGTCAGTGATTATGGATGAGGGTACACCATATCTGCAAATGATGTAGTTCAGTATAAGCATGGCCATAGACTTGTCATTAGCTATAATGAGAAGCACTGCCTCAACCCACTTCGTAAAATAGTCTATAGCTGTAATAATGAATTTATGTCCCCTTAAAGAAAACGGATGAATCTGACCCACCAAATCAAAGGCCCACTGCTGGAATGGCCAAAAGCTGATGAAAGGAATGAGTTCCTTGGCAAGAGCGTGGATCAAATTTCCATGAAGCTAGCACTATTTGCAAGTCTTAACATACTGAACAGATTCTTTTTCCATATCCGACCAATAGTAACCAGCTCTAATAAATTTATGAGAAAGTGTCAAACCACTCAAATGAGAACCACAAATGCCTTCATGCACCTCAGCTAACGCACATTTGGACTCCTTGGGCTATAAACACCTAAGAAGGGTACTGTCTAGACCTTGCCTAAACAAGTCATTAGCTACGATGACATACCATGAACCACTACAGATGAGGTGGCATTTTTTATTCTGTGAATAGGAATCTAGGATAATTTGGTCACAAAGATAAGAATAGATATGGTGGTAGCAAGATGAGTCATGTCCAATGATTGAACAGATCATCTCAGATTCAAGATTATTATAAGTGGGGTAGCGCAATGTCTCCACTAGGAATTCATGTATGAAATCATTTTCTGGCATTTTTAGCATGGAAGCAAGAGTTACCATGGCATCACCTACTTTATTATCCACTCTTGGTATCTATTGGAAGGTAACATGTGCAAAGTGTTTCTTGAGATCATCAACCATCTTTTTATAAGGTACTAGCTTTTCATCCTTTGTCTAATAAATGTCATTCACCTGATTGATAATCAATTGTGAGTCTCCAAAGACTTTTAGCTCATCTACACGCCATTTAATAGAAATCTTTAACCCGTTAACCAAGGCTTCATACTCATCTATGTTGTTTGTGAAAGGAAACAATATTTTGTAGGCTTTCAGCAATGAGTACCGCTGAGGTGTAATAAACAAGATTTTGACACCTGACCCCTGCTGGGTGAAGGACCCATCAAAGAACATAGTCCATGTTTGATGTGTAAGAAGCATAATGGACTCATCTAGAAATTCAATTTTCAATGGGTGATAATCTACAATAGGTGCCTCACCAAACTGATCCACAATTTCTTTCCCTTTGATGGCTTTCCATTCCACATACTCAATGTCAAATTCACTGAGTATCATGACCCATTTCGCTAATCTACCTGTGAGGGTAGCTTTTCTAAGAAAGTATTTCAATGGGTCAATTTTTGCTATGAGCCTTGTAGTATGAGCAAGCATGTAATGTCATAACTTCTAGGAAGCAAACACCATTACTAAGAAAGCCTTCTCAATAACAAAGTAACTCATTTCATAGGAGACCAATGTTCTGCTAATATAGTAGATTTCTCTTTCCTTGTTATTTTGATCTTCTTGGGCCAAGAGTGCACCCAAAGATGTTTCTGTTGCTGAGATGTATAAGATTAATGGCTTCCCTTGAATGGGAGGCATTAATATAGGTGGATTAGATAGATTTTTCTTGATTTGCTGAAGACCTTGCTCACATTCTTTGTTCTAGTTATAGGTCACACCTTTATGCAGAGTTTTAGTGAATGGTTGTGATTTATCAGCTAGCTGTGAGATGAAGCACTGGATAGACTGAAGCCGACCTTGAAGCCCTCTCATTTGACTGATATTACAAGGTGGAGGCATTTCCATAATAGCTTGCACCTTTTCAAGATCCACCTCTATGCCTTTGGCCGATATAATGTATCCCAACAGTCTACCAGATGTTACACCAAATGTGCACTTCTTTGGATTGATTCTCAGACTAAACTACTCCATTCAATCTAGTATAGGACCCAAATATGCCACATGTGACTTTTGTTGCATGCTTTTTGCCAAAGTATCATCCACATTATCCTCCATTGTTTTATGCATCATATCCTAAAAAATTGTGGTGACGGCTCTTTGATTTGTAGCTCTGGTATTTTTAAGGCTGAAGGACATGACGTTCCAACAAAAAGTACCCCAAGCGCAAGTGAAGGCTATCTTTTCTTGGTCCTCTGGAGCAATCTTAATTTGATTATAACTAGAGAAGCCATCCATTAAAGAATACATTTTGTAACTAGCTATCATGTCTACAATCATGTCAATGTTGGGTAGAGGAAAGTTGTCTTTTGGACATGCCTTGTTTAGATCTTGGAAGTCGGTGTAGACTCTGATGGATTTATCATGCTTTGTGACTGGAACAATATTGGATATCCATTCTATATAATCAATGGCTCTTATGAAACCAGCCTTAAGAAGCTTTTCCAGTTCTGTTTTGACAAGAAGTGCCACATGTGGATGCATCTTTCTAAGCTTTTGTTTGACAGGCTTAATGCCTGGTGTGATGGAAAGATGATGCATGATCAAATTTGGATCTAATCCAGGCATATCAGAGTAAGTCCATGCAAAGTTAATTTTCTTGCTTTGAAAGAAGTTGGTGAACTCTTCCTTTTCTTCTGGAGACAAAGACTGTGCCAAATGAATAATCTGTGGTGAAGCATTTGTTCCCAAATTCACTGGCTGAGTAGGCTTAATCAATATTGATGATCTCTCTTGAAAATGACTGGGAAGTGAATCAATTATCTCATCCTTGGGTGCATCAGAGAGGTTTTCACCCTTGGATACGTCTTTTGTTTTTACTTTTTTCGGCTCTGACACTGCCACAATGTGGTTTTCACCATCAAAGCACCTATTCTTTTTTCTTTTAATTTTATGACTAAGATACTTGATATCAGCTTCAATCATGTTGATGCTACTTTCACTAGTGGAGAACATCATAGGTTTGACAGTGTTAATATAGCAAGCGAGGCTGTGATCATTCTATAATGAAAGGACTTCACTAGATGGTGAGGGAGAGTTCCAGTTAATGAGGTCGGGATGATGGAGTGAGAGAGAGATGACGGGTTCAAGTGCGTTCATGGTATAATCATCAAAAGTGCAAATGAGCAAGTTGAGAGCTAAATCAATCTCATCAAAAGGTGTGTTTGAGTCCCTCTGAGACCTCACAGTAGAAGTAGAGGGTATGTCAGAGTTAGTAAGATCACACTCAGTCATCCTAACACTAGACCCTTCACCTATTTCGAAAAGGTTTTCATATATATGCACAGTATCTATGTCTTTATCAAAGGTCACATCAGATAAAGAATTGAATTCATACTCATGCGAGTCTATGATGCTTGATGTGGGAATTCCATCAGCACTAGCTGTATCATCAAACTCTTGTTCATTTTTGGTAGTATTAATAGCTAGTTGTAGTTGATCTTCCTCAAATTGTCTTTAAAAACATGATGGTACATACCTTTCTCCTATATAATTAGGATCTTTCTCTTCCATCCACTGATCATATGTCATATGAGAAATCAAGGTAGTTTCATTAGAATCACTATCAGTGTTGGTTGTACTGACATTTGGCACGAAGTCATCTGGTTCTGTAAAGAACGCAGCAAGATCTGGAGGAATTGGGGTAGGAAAGATGTCTTCATCGGTGCCATACTCTATGTCAACCCAAGTAGGGCTTTCAGACTCAGGTTCTAGTTTTGGTTTAGATTCTGGTACAAATTTAATAATCCCTAAATGAAATGGGATCTTCTTGAAGCCTAGACCCATTGTATCTTTTGTCCTTCAACCTGTAGCTTCAATAGGTTCAACCAGCCCATTACCATTCATTCCTATTGGACCACTTCCTTTGTATCCAAAGCATTTCATGATTTTAAGACCTTCACAATTGGGATCTATTTCCCAAGTTGGGGTGGTCTCTTTAGATATGTCCTTTCCTTTGTAAAGCCAAGCTTTAATAGCTCTTTCATCATCTTCATCTTCTAATGGTGTTGAAGCCCATACAAAGGCACCATCATAAATTATTTCAGGCAGAGTAGTAGAAGATTTATTATTCTCAGAAGGTCTCCCATAGGAATGAGGAGACTAAGGTAGAGTTGCTAATGATAGCATAGGTTCAATTTGATATCCTCCCATGCCCATGTCTTTTATTTTCAAATTTTGTTCCCTGTCTCTAATCTTAGCATCATAGAATTCTATGGATTCTCTGTTAGCAGGAACAAAACTATTAGCTGATTGTGTGAGCGTATTACAAGAATAGCCCATATTAGTAGGAACACTCACTTCTGCATCATGGAAAGGAAACTTGATGCACTGATGGTATGTAGAGGGAACCACTTGTATTTCATGGATCCATGGTCTCCCCAATAGAATGTTATAAGCAATAGGAATGTCTAGCACTTGACAAATGACATCTCTTTCAACAGGTCCAACCCAAATAAGTAGCATGACTAGACCTTTGGACTTTCTTTCTTCTTCATCATAGGCTTTGATGGTAATTTTCTTGTGGGAATCTATGCGATCTTCATCATAGCCTAGCTGAGTGAGCAGAGAAAATGTTAAGACCAGCACCATTATCAATAAGGTTGCGGTGTATGTGCTTTTGGCCAATCATGACCTCTATATGCAAGGGAGCATTATGAGGGTGGTTGACCGAATGGTCATCTTCTTCTGAGTAAGACAGATAGTGAAGGGAAGTCAAGTGACCAACTATAGATTGAAACTGATCAAGATTAATGTCTTGGGGAATGTTATCCTCTATGAGGGCTTTATCTAGAATCTACCTATGAGCAAACGAGATCTTCAATAGCTCGAAGATTGTTATCTAAGTGTTGGTTCTTTGCATCTGGTTAAGAAT
This sequence comes from Chamaecyparis obtusa, assembly GCA_027943335.1. Lineage (NCBI taxonomy): Eukaryota > Viridiplantae > Streptophyta > Pinopsida > Cupressales > Cupressaceae > Chamaecyparis > Chamaecyparis obtusa. Next base: position 539,935 of record BSBK01004046.1, on the reverse strand, counting down.
GCTATAATTAGTAGCGGGGGGTGTGGGGACCACTTTTGTAGTCTTGCTTCGGTGCGGATGTAGTAGTAGTAGGGTCGAGACCCTTGATAGTAATTTTAGCGTGAGATCTGGTAACAACGTTTGCACAATCTTGAGACGATTCAGATTTAGATGAGTGAGACCCAGGGCCTCTCAAGACAAATGGGGTCTTAGGTTTAGGAGCATCCTCGCTCCCCTTGATAGTGATCACATCGCAATACTCAATCTCCATAGGTTTGATCATGTTGATGACATTGTCATTGGTGGTATATATGTAGTTAACCTTGGCATTGTTGTTCTTGGTGTTGGAAGACTCAGCTTTCTCATGAGGAGGAAAGGGATATTTAAATTCCTGGTGATCTGAATTCTTATTATGACTATCCACAACAATATCACCGTTATCAATCAGATCTTGAATCTTATGTTTCAATTGGAGACAAGTAGAAGTCTTATGACCCTTATTTTGGTGATAGTCATAGTATGCATTGTCATTCCACCAATGAGGTCGCGGTTTGCAGATCATAGGGACCCTTGTCCAAAGGAGTGAGGATTTAATTTTGCACCAAAGTCTTATAGACTACATCCATTGGCTCTCCCAAGGGAGTGAATTCACACTTGGGTTGAGAGGCCCAAGGTTTGTTGCTAGAGAATTTTGAAGGTGGCTAAGTATTTGTCATAGCCTTTTCAGTAGTTTTGATCGCATGTATGCTAGAAGTAAGATTAAAAATAGATTTTGAAGGCACCAGGGTCACATTATCACTGCATCATTCACAACATCTCTATTCTTGTTGAAAAACTTCCCTTTATCTTTGTTGGAAGAGGAGGAACCTTGTTTGTTGTCTTTGTTCAAAGTCAATTCTCCCTTCTTAACCATGAACGCCTCTATCCTTATAGCTTATTTGATCATAATGTCAAAATTGAGAGGACCTTGAAGTTGTACTTGATACCCAAATTCAGGAGTGAGATTGTCCAAGAAGATATCGAGTTTCTCAAATTCAAGTATTTTATGAGGATACTTGGTGCAAAGCTGTCTCCATCTCTAGGGAAATGTCAGGAATGGCTCCCCTTGCCTTTTCTTGAGATTGCAAAGGTCTCTGATGTTGATGGGATGCTGTATGTTGTGAGAATAATGTTGAATAAAGAGATTAGCAATCTCATCAAAGGATTTAATGCCCATGGGCAATCTAGAAAACCATTCCATGGTGGGTCCACCTAGACTTCTAGGAAAGAGATGCATCAAATATGTTTGATCATGAATAAATTCCATGGATAAGGCACCAAACTCTCTTAGATGATCCTGAGGATCAGTGGTACCTAGATATTTATCATACTTAGGGAGCTCCACACCTTTAGGAAAGCGTGGCATACAAAGACTCCTATCAAAAGGAAAAGGACAAATGCTCTCCATTGTGAACTATTGTGCGGGTTTGTCTTTGTCCTTTACAAGTTGGCTAATTTGAAGTTGCATATCTTGAACCATTTTTTGCAACTTAGCTATCTTAGATTCTTCCTCTTTAGCTACAAGTATTTCCACTTTTAAGTTTGGGGGTAGCTTAACTCCTTGATTTACCGAATCTAGAAAGTATTTCTCTTTATCTTCTGCAAGAAGAATTTCCATCATCTTGATGAGACCCTTATTGGCTTTCATAGCATCAATATCATTTTGAGTTATCAAATCATCATTGCCAAGAATCTCAAAAATTCTTGGGCCTTGATCTTGACTCTGGTCATGAGGAGGAGGTTGATGGTGATGTCCTTGCTGATTACCTTGATTCTGGTCATTCTAAGATTGACCATGGGCTCAGCTATGTTGGCCTTGTTGGAAATCGAATCGATCTCCCATCTTGCTAACGTGGGATTGAGATGTATGCACAGGTGCAGTGTAAGTGTGGGTAGTAAGTCGAGAATTCATAGCCAATGTAACTTTTGGCACATCACAGGGGTTGGGTTCAATGTCTTGCAGCTCTCCAAACAATGGGTTTTCTTGTTCTTAAAGTACCCAGTAAGGTTGTTGATGAAATAATGAATTATACTGTTGTTCAAATAGCCAGCCAGGATCGTTCTGAAACAAATTATACTGCGTTTTGAACACTGGAGCCTAATTGTCTTGTCGATAGGATCAAAAGGATTGGTATGATAGTGAGAGTCGATAATGGGGCCAACTTGAAGCGACTCTCCAAAGTCTTGTTGGTCTGAAATAAGTGGACTCTGTTGATCTTGAAATGATATTTCAGGTTGTCTTTGAAACAAAGGATTATAGCACTACTGAAACACCAGTTTCTGATCTGGACTAAGATCTTTATCAAATGGAGATGAGGAACATGAGGATCCCTCTTGACTGTCAAATTGAATAATAGGTTTGGAATGACCTCTTCCTTGGTTATGAGATCTACCTCTACCTATTTCAGAGCCACATATGGGAAAGATGGTGCCGCTTCTTATCATAACAAGCATAGATGAAAATGAAATGAGAGAGGACCTATGACCAAGCTCAAAACTTTGTTTCTAGAGATAACAAAAAGAGATAAAGGCTAGGACAGCCAAGATGTGAAATGTACCTAGCATGAGTCATCATGAGTATAGATAGAATAGCCAAGATGTGACTATTGTGACATAAGGTACAAAAGCATAGAAAGATAGGACAAAGAACAAAGAGACAAAATGAGTTTGGGAAAGAATCGGTTGATTCACAACTTGAGACAATCAGTTTTAGACTATAGACAATAGGGAAATAGGCAACTAGAGCTCAAAAAAAAAGTAGATCAAGCAGAAAGATCACCAGTCGATGAAAAATAGCTCATTGTTTTGGAACAACAGGGTACAGGTTCGTGAGAGAAAGTGCTGGCTCACATGAGAAAATATTCAACTGCACGTGAAAAATTGAAGTCTCGCATGAGGAAATGCTCAGTTTCTAAAATCTCGCGTGGGAAAATTCTAGTTTTTGACAGATCAACACAATTTTTGAGGTAAAAGTCAGACTTTGAGACACAATCAGGACTATTCCTTGATAGAATTTGTAGGTTTCTCACATTTTTAGGATAGTTCAGATCAACAATCTCAATTTGAATGTGATAAGTAATTTTTAACAAGCACAAAGTTTTGATCAAGCAATAGTGACACAAGAAGTAGTCGTAAATAGATCTACCAAGGACAAAGCAACTTGGCAGAATCATGGGAGTCTTTGTTTAATCATGATTGGATAGTTTAGACTCAAAACAAGCACATAGCTATCCCTACCAAAAAAAAATGGTGGAGAAGACAAAATTTGTGCCTCACTGCTTATTTGTATGCGTGCACCTCACATAGCCGTGTTACCCCCTAGAGGGTGCCTGTGTTTTTGGTGTTTCCAAAGACTCAATAATATATGTTCAAAGGTTACCCTTGAAGCAGGGGCTAGCATCACATACCACCTTCAAGTGTCCAGGTGTATACCTATGGTGAGAATCTAGGGTAGAGATTCTTCGCCCTCCCTGGACAAATATTTTGCCTCCTTTCAGAGGTGATCCAGGTAGGAAACTAACTAAAGAAGTTCTTAGTGGGATTCCATTCACAATAACCTTTGGTGCCTCTAATACAGAGCTCAGGCTTCACAGCCACACCAACACCTGAAAGTCACACACCCCCGCAAGCAGGGCTCGAAGCGGCGCCTCTTAGCATGATAGACAGAGCTCTCTCAAGATGATAGTCAAAATCAAGAGAGAGAAGTTACCATGGCCTTGGAGTCTTTAGAATCGACAAAGCATTCTTTATTTGAGTGAGTTGGAATCACTGGCAATAGGTACGTACTCACTTGGGTCATTCCCAGAGGTTCAACTTCTGGGAAACCCTCTAAAGGTGACTCAAGGACTTGGTCCAGATCTAAGGGTCTTTTCTGATTCTCTCAAAGATAGAAGAGCATACTTCTCTACCTCTTCACCTTACCCAAACACATCAAGCATATTCATCATCGAGCTAGCTTCACTCCACCAAATCTATAAGCTTTTTAGTTTCTGATTCTCTCAAAGAGAGGAGCATAATCCCCTAACGAGTAGAAGTTCTAAAGATTCACTACCTTTCCCCACTTCTCCAGGTATCCATCATTCTAGCAACATCTAGGTCTCAGTTTCATTCATGGGCATCGTTTCCATGTAATGAAGAGCCTATTCCCCTACTTTTCTATTAGGACCCTTAAGAAATTTTAACGGAGCCCTAGTTAGACTATGTGAATGAAAAATAGTAAATAAGCACAACATTTTTAAAATGATCTTCGACAATCGTCCTACAAGAAAATTGTTAACAAGTTTTAATGATCTTTGACTAGCAACCTACAGACCACTGTTATGATGTTACAAAAATCAAAAATATCAATCAATAGCAGAAAGTAAATGTTAGAAAAAAACAACCGTAAATTGCAGATTCAGTAAAAAAATTAACTGACTGATAGTAAAACTTCGCGTGAGAAAGTAATGCACTGCGCGTGAGAAAGTACCAAGATCCACATGAGAAAGTACCAAGATCTACGTGAGAAAGTGTTTCCTCGCATGACAAAATGCTACAAGGAGCAAAACTTTGCGCGGCACACTCTAAAATCTCACGCAAAATTCCTTACACAGAGAAGTACAAACGCACGATAGAGTACAAAATTATGTCAGAAAATTTTTTAGTGAGGTCAAAAATGATCTTTTCTGCCCCACGATGGGCACCAATATGTGTGTGTCTGAATGTGACCTCTAAATCAGGCACAAACACAACATAGTCATTGCTTGATCATTGAATCACAAAGAGGCTCATATGAATTACTCAATTCGCATGATTTTATTGATTCGACCTGTTGCCTCCTAATTAACCAGGGTGTTTGAATTACTCTTAGAACGAGAGCCAACAACCAAAACACCAAGCTAAGACGAAGGATTTTTAAAACTTGAAAGATGAGCAAAATGAATTTAACATAAGATGAATGTGCAATTAATCTAAGAATGAAGATGCAATCTTTAAGCTAAGAATTGAAGTGCAGCTTTTAATCTAAAGCTTCAAAGAAATGTGCAAATTAAGCTAGTAACAATAAGCAAATTTACTCTACTATGAAAATGCAATTACACTAAAATGAAGAATTAATCTAATTCTGCAATAACAAAGCTTAGAAATATGAAAGTAATTGAGACAAAATTTCGCTATAGTTTATGTGCTCTCAAAAATTGCCTTTTTTTTTAATGAAGAAGGAGGTTCATAATATAGACAAGCCTAGGGAGAGAATGAAGAGGTTCTTGAAATGAAACGGCTAACTCTTCGTTCCCCTTTGAGACAAATATTGAAGAATTACTTAATTAAAGAATGAATTATTGCCACATATGGGTGACTCTTCAAGTAATTTTGAATTATTAAATCCAAATAAGATAATCCATTCAAATAACCAAGTAATTATTAATTCATTTTATGTGTATTAGCTAAAGGGGGTGAATTTTAATTTAATTTAAAGCACTTAGGAATCTAGAATTAAATTAATTTATGATAGGGATTATTTAGCTAATAAATTTGAATACTTATGAATTAATTATAGTGTGAGATTAATGCAATTTAGGGTTTTTTGCAACTGACATCTAGTCAAATAAAGTCAAGTAGGAGAGAGAAATTTGCCTATTAAAATAGGACTTTAATGATGAAAAATTAAAGAAATGCACCAAAATTGATTAGAACTATAAGGTGCCAATTTTGGGGTATTACAGTCCTTATGTTCTAGAATGATTACACCCTTACTTGTTACCTCAATGTTGTCAAACTTGTAATGGTCTCCACCAATGAAAGTAGCATCAACATGACTGAAGATGATATTAAGTATTTTAGTCAAAAAATTAAAAGAAAGAAAAATAGGTGCTCTGATGGTGAAAACCACATTGTGGCAATGTCAAAGCCTAAAAAGGTAAAAACAAAAGACATATCCACGGGTGAAAACCTCTTTGAGGTGCCCAAGGATGAGATACTTGATACACTTCCAAGGTACTTTCAAGAAAGATCATCAATGCTAATTGAGCCAACTTTACCAGTGATTTTGCGCACAGAAGTTGCACCGTAGATTATTCACCTTGTACAATCTTTATCACCAAAAGAAAAAGAAGAGTTCAAAATTTATTTCAGAGAAATAAAGTCAACTTTGCATGGGCCTACTCTGATATGCCTGGATTGGATCCAAATCTGATCATGCATCATCTGTCCATTGCACCAGGCATTAAGCCTATCAAACAAAAGCTTGGAAAGATGCATCTACATGTGGCACTCCTTGTTAAGGCAAAATTAGAAAAACTTCTCAAGGATGGTTTTATCAGAGCTATTGATTATGCATAGTGGATTTCTAACATTGTTCCAGTCACTAAACATGACAAATCTATCAGAGTATGCATAGACTTCCGGGACCTAAATAAAGCATGCCCTAAGGATGATTTTCCACTACCTAACATTGACATGATAGTGGATATGACTGGAGGCTATGAAATTTATCCTCTAATGGATGGTTTTCCTCGGTACAATCAAATCAAGATTGTGCCGAATGATTAAGAAAAGACATCTTTCACTTGTGCTTGGGGCACTTTTTTTTGGAATGTCATGCCCTTCAGCCTTAAAAATGCTGGAGCTACATACCAAAGGTCTGTTACCGCTATTTTTCATGACATGATGCATAAAGCAATGGAAGACTATGTGGATGATACCTTAGCTAAAAGCATGCAAAGGAAAACACATATGGCAGATCTGGGACCTATACTAGATCAAATGGAATAATTTAGTTTGAGACTTAATCCATAAATGTGTGCATTTGGTGTCACTTCTAGTAAATTTTTGGGTTACATCATATCTGCTAAAGGCATAGAGGTAAATCCTGAGAAAGTACAAGCTATTATGGAGATGCCTCCACCTCGCAACATTAGCCAAATGAGAGGTCTCCAAGGTCGGCTATAGTCTATCTGGTGTTTTATTGCATAGCTAGCAGACAAGTCACAACCATTCATCAAGACTCTACATAAAGGTGGGACTTATGAATGGAATGAAGAATGTGAGAAAGGATTTCAATAAATCAAATAGTATCTTGCCAATCCACCAGTGTTAATGCCTCCTATTCATGGAAATCCATTAATTCTTTACATGTCAGCTACAAATACATCTTTGGGTGCTCTATTGGCCCAAGAAGATCAGAACAAAAAGGAAAGAGCCATTTACTACATCAATAGAACTTTGGTCTCCTATGAGATGAATTATTCTTTCATTGAGAAAGCTTGCCTGGCAGTGGTATTTGCTTCCTAGAAGTTGAGGCATTACATGCTTGCCCACACTACAAGGCTCATTGCAAAAATTGATCCATTAAAGTACTTACTCAGCAAAGCTACCCTCACGGGTAGATTAGCAAAATGGGTCATGATACTTAGTGATTTTGATATTGAATATATGGAAAGAAAAGATATCCAAGGGCAAGTAATTGTAGATTAGTTGGATGAGACACCTATTACAAGTTATCAACCATTGAACATGGAGTTCTCAGATGAATCTATCATGCTGCTCATGCATCAAACATGGAAAATGTTCTTTGATGGATCATTTACCCAATAGGGGTCAAGTGCTGGAATCTTGTTCATTAAACCTCAATGATACTCCTTGCCAAAAGCATACAAAATGTTGTTTCCTTGCACAAACAACATTGCTAAGTATGAAGCCTTGATCAACGGGCTAAAGATGCTATTGAATGGTGAGTGGATGAATTAAAAGTCTTTGGAGATTCATAGTTGGTCATCAATCAGGTGAATGATATCTATCAAACAAAAGATGAAAAGTTGGTGCCATATAAAAAGATGGTCGATGATCTAAAGAAATAATTTGCACGTGTTACTTTCCAACAAGTGCCAAGAGCAGATAATAAAGCAGCTGATGCCATGGTGACTCTTTCTTCTATACTACAAATGCCAGAAAATGATTTCAGACATGAATTCCTAGTGGAGACATTACACTACCAAGCCTACGATAACCCTGAATCCAAGATGATCTATTCTATCATTGGACATGATTAATCTCGCTACCACCACATCTACTCTTATCTCCATGATCAAATTATCCTAGATACCTACACACAGAATGAAAAATGCCACCTTATCTATAGTGCTTCATGTTAAGTTAGCAAAGCTAACAACTTGTTTAGGTGAGGTCTAGACGGTACCCTCCTTAGGTGTCTAGAGCTTGATGAGTCCAAATGTGCATTAGTTAAGGTGCATGAAGGCATATATGGTTCTCATTCGAGTGGTCTGACACTTGCTCATAAACTTATTAGAGCTGGTTACTATTGGCCAGACATGGAGAAAAAGTCTATATAGTATGATAAATCCTGCAAGCAGTGCCAACTTCATGGAAATCTGATCCATGCTCCTGCGAAGGAGCTCATTCCTTTCATTAGTTTGTGACCATTTCAACAATGAGCCTTTGACTTGGTGGGTCAGATCCATCTGTCTTCTTCAAGGGGGCACAAATTCATCATTACTAATGCATACTATTTTCCCAAATGGGTTGAGGTTGTGCCTCTCATCATAGCTGATGGAAAGTTTGTAGCCATGTTCATACTAAATTACATCATCTAAAGATATTGTATACCCTCATCAATAATCACTGACAATGGGGGGCAATTCAAGAACAAAGATTTGAAAGAAGTATGCACTAAGTTCAAGATTATTCAGCATTGGTCATCTATCTATTATCCTCAGGGTAATGGATAGGCAGAAGCTTCTAATAAGACAATTCTCAATATCTTGTACTGCATAGTACACAAATTTGGACGAGACTAGTATCTCCAGATTAATCTAGCTTTAGGGGCTTGCCGCACCAGTATCCAGACACCAACAGGAGCCACGCCCTATTCTTTAGTTTATGGAGTGAATGTTGTGCTTCCAATTGAGGTTGAGATTCCTATTCTACGATTCTCTCTGAGAGGCCTCATTATTGATGATGATATTAGAATATCTCGGCTTCAAGAGCTTGAACTACTGGATGAGCATCAGCAAGTAGCGTTCAATCACCTCATAGCATATCAGAAGAGAATATCTAAGAGCTGCAACAAGAAGATCAGACCAAGGAAATTCCAAATAGGTGATCTCATCTTGAGAGAGAACCCCAAGAATCAACAACAATGAGTCCAGAAAGAAAAGTTTGAACCAAACTAGCTTGGTCCAAATGTTATCACTACAGTATTTGGGTTTGGTGCTTATCAACTTTCTACTATAGAAGGAGAACAAGTCAAAGAGCCTATCAATGCTCTACATCTAAAAAAATTCTACAACTGAGACATCTTCTGAATGCTCTTATACATACTTATTGATCTTGAAAAAATCCAAAAAAAAATGATATATTGTCAAAAATCCTAAAAATTGCAAAATGTCCTAAAAAAATGATCATCTTAGTGAAAACCTAGTAAACAGGCACTTTGATGTATCTATTATCCTAATGAAAACTTGGTAAATAAGTGCCTTGATAATATCAAAAAAATTCAAAAAACAAAAAATTCAAAAAAAATTGAAAAAGAAAAAAAAAGAGAAAGAAAAGTACAAAAAAAGAGAAAAATGTGCCATTGATGAAAACCTGGTAAATATGTGTCATGGTAGCAAAAATAGAATTTCTACCAAGATGGTGAAAACCTGGTAAATAGGCGCCTCTTATTCTGCAATGCTCTATCTATCGCGACATCCCTTGGTCCTACTTTAGTTTGCTTTCCTACTTTCCTGCGTTAGTTTTCTTTCTCACTTTTCCTAATCTAGTTTTCTCGCTCATGCACTTGCTCTCAGTTATCTTTGAGATTTTTCTCAACTTCACATAGATTGAAACTGGTCACACTTGGGGGCACCTTCCTGGTCTAGGGGGCATTGTTCTATCTTTCACAGTATCTCTTCCTAGCATCAGTCACCAGTGGTTTCCACTGCGTCTACCTGTTGATACTCCTTAGCGCTCTGTCTCTCCTTGAGACTCTTTTTTATGACAGTCACCAATGGTTCTCACTATGTCTTCCTACTGTCACTATCTTCTTGAGATCTTCTTGCACGATGTACTTCCGACTCGACTTCAATTCACTTAACTAAAACTAAAATTTGATTTGTATTCTCTGAGACATGTTGCGCTTTTCTTTTCATGTGCTTGTTCTTTTTTGCTTCATCATTCTTCCTCGAGCAACTCCAAGACGTCTATTCCTAATTGAGAGATGCGAAGACTAGGGGCATGATATTTATTTTCTTTCTATTTGTTGGTTTAGTTCCAATGATCCAAAGGATCTATATAAGAGGGGTGTCCACTATGAGAGCCTTCATCTCATGTTGGATGGCCATGTGTACCTCGACTCCTTTTATATGGAAACTTTGGTGAGGTTGGTTCTTCTCCTTGTCTATTTGGGGTGACTTCTTTTTGCTACAGTGTAATCAAGGTGTTCGTCCTGTGAAGTGAACGTAAGGGTCACTGTGAGCATTCTTATCAATCATGTGGCAAAAGAAGGGGCACTTTCGTGTGTCTAGCGTGTTTGTATGCAAGGAACATTTAGGTCATTCTAGCAACTGTACTTTGATTCTTATGTTAACTCACTAAATCAAAAGGAATAGGTGTTCAGGTCATTCTAGCTTCTTGTTCCTTAATGCTCACATCTCATTTCGACAAATCTAAAGACTAAAGTCATATTCATATTCTCATGGTCACAATGCCAGTGAGGGTTGTATGACACCTTGCAATTGTCCGACACCACCAAGAACTCTATGATGATAACTATTTATGGGTCCAACAACCAAGTCCTTGGGTTGCATTTAGCTTAGGCTTGCATTTTCATTCTAGGCTTGCATAGCGATAGTGTTTGGTGCTCTCTTCATTGTCCTCTCTAGATTTCTTCGTCGAGGGTTCTCATCTTCCATCCTAGGTTCATCTTGACTACACAAGTGTCTAGTCCTCACTTTCATTCTTCACAAACATCCTTTTGATTAGTACATGTCGTATATTGCAACACTCTGTATGAGATGATTAGTACCATTGCATTTTCATTGCATTCACTAAATCACATACATTTTCATAAATTGCATTACCATACATCCATATGCATACATTTACATATCCATAAACATGTGCGTCCGTTATAAGCATAAATCAAATCATACATAGCATTTATCCATCTAACATCTATCATTACATTGCATATATACATCAATAAAACATGTGCATAAACATTTGCATATTCATACCATGGCATACATTTCTAATCCATGCATTCATCATATAAGATACATCTCATAAAACATCAAAATCTAAAGCAATATGCAAACATGTACAATGATACCAAAAATGAGCTCATATATATATATATATATATATATATATATATATATATATATATATATATATATATATATATATATATATATATATATATATATATGTATATGTATATATATATATATATGTATATGTATATATATATATATATATATATATATATATATATATATATATATATATATATATATATATATATATATATATATATATATATATATATATATACAAAAGGTGCTACTCGAGCACAGTCTATCAAAATGGTGATACAAGTACATCAATGTCTCATGTCATATCTAGCCACTCCCACCACGAGGAGGTGGAGGAGGTTGCATATCCTGCTACTAAGGAGGCGGTCCCTGTGGTGGAGGTCCTTGTGGAGCGGCTCATGCCCTGACATACTTTGAAAATGGTGGAACCTAGTCCGCTATCTCTGGCACCACAACCATATATGCTGCATAATAATATGTTGCCTGTGTAGCCTCATATCTAGCCTCTATCTATGCCCTAGCTAGTGCATCATGTAGTCCTCAAATCTCTCGATCTTTCTCTACCACTCGGGTCTCCTGTATGATGACCTCGGTATGGAATTCATCCCTATCCCTTTGCACCTACCTGACCTGATCTTGGATTTTTCACAGAGCCTCCTACAGCTATGCGACCTAACCTCCCGCAGGTGGTCCCTATGCAGCCTGATCCTGCATGACTGTATCCTCAACATGTGCCTCCTTGTCAGGAGGCCGCTTCTTTGATGAACTATCGGTCCTCTATCTAATGGACCTCTGCTGGTCCTTGCTACCGCTTGCACTAGGATCCATCCTCATCCATCGAGGGGGGATGTCTACCTATCCTCCCCCCGGTCATTGTACCTACTGTTGTGGTGGTTTTTGAGGTGCCTGTTGCTGTGGTGGTGGCTGGGTTGCCTACTGTTAGTGCACAACCTACTGCACCTGCTAGCCCATGCCAATAGGATATGTAAACCTAGGGAAAGGATGCGCCAATAGATGGTCCATGTATGCTGGAGTCATGCATGCATCTGTAATACTTGCTAGATAATCCCACCGAGCTGGTGGAACTCGTGCCTCTATCATGCTCTTGCCCTGGTCCAGTCTCGGTTGCCAACCCTTCTTCACCTCATTGGTGAATCGAGCATATGCACAATACTCTTGTGATATGTCGTGAGGCCTACCATACTGGCTCAGGACCCATGACAATGGGAATCTCTATATGACGCTGATGGTATGCCCAATCAATGGATGTGAACATAACATATGCAACAGCTCGTGTCGTGCATCATCCCAGACCTTGGTGGCAACCCAGGGACACCAAATCACTAATACCATATCATCTAGCTACGCCTGCCACTGCTCTGTCTTACCTAGCACTGGCTGAGTCATAGGCCCTGCATACCTGTATATATATGGCTCAAGAGGCTATCTAGTATCATGAAAGACTGGCTTGCAAACAGGGAGATGCTCCCAGGGCCAAATTTGTAGAATGACCTGCGGCCGTCGCACTTGAGTCCCGATACACTATCTTGTGCATCTCATGATACATATGTGCCAGCATGCCTTCTCCCCATCCAAAATGCACTATTAGCTGTCTTAGCATCCTTTGTAGCATGCGACCCCAACCGCACTCTAGATCATGTTATCCTTGGTCGGGCATCAGGTAATAACTCAGGAAGCACACCAAGATGACAGCTAATCTGTGTCTCTCTCTGTACCTGCTGATCAACTCATCCCACGAGATGGCCCAACCCATCACCAGATCATCCTAGAAGATATCTTGCAGCACTAAAGTGCCCGATCTCGACTAGACATCATACTCTATGTGTGTGCCATAGAAAGGTACTCAAAGGATCCTATAGATATCCTCGGGCGTAATAGTCATCTCTCCCACCGGCAGATGAAATATGTTCATCTCCGAATGAAAACAGTCAACAAGTGCACCTAGTAAACCGTGATTTACCTGAATGTCAGGTATATCACGCAAATATGATAGGCCTAGTCTATCGATGTGAGCGCCCTCAGCATCATCCAATCTCTCCACTAGTGCCCCTATGATAGGGTGATGTGATCTGAACACAATGTCTAGGAAGTCAATCTACAATGCAAGCAAGCGACACTCAATCAGTATCTAAATCATGATGGTTTTTGATGTGAATCAAGACTTGAAATCAAATATCTATCCTAAGCATGCCTCTGAAGCGATTTTCTCAACAAAATTTAAGCAAATTTGGACTTAATTTCAAATTCAGCAACCGTTTCTTGTGCGAGGGAGTATTCTTCCTCGCGTGAGATTTTTTAGTCGTGCGAGATTTCATCTCATGGCGCGTGAGGAATCCTCATTGAGGAGGGTTTCTTGCGTGGCAACAACGGTTGCCTTGTGCGACCTCGCAGAGGAGGCCCACGTGAGGAAGCCCTCTTTGGGTGTTTCCTCTAGCGAGGGGCAATCGGCCCCAATGTGAGGAAACTATTTTCTAGCGCGAGATTTCATAACTAGACCCTAAAATGCTTAAAAAATGTGCTAAATCACCTAAAAAGCAATTAGACTTGGTTATTGAATACTTACAAGTGCGTCATAGTCCGCTGGTCAGCCATGTCATCGGCAGCACTCAAATCAATGCAAATGCATGGGCACACTCTCAATCTCATTCTGAGCTCCTGCCATCGCTAAAGTCAAAAGTGAATAATGATTTGAAAATGACCCCTCCAGGCCCTATATAGGTTTTACCTAATTTTCAAAAGTGCTCCATTTTTCACAAAAATTGTACCCTTGGCTAAATCAATCATTCTATATCCATTTTCGTGATCGAAATCAAAATCTGACACACCTAAGTAGCTCAAAATTGCATTTTAGAATTTTGGGACCGATGTGACCAGACGCTTGTGCAGTCAACTTTTTTATGTTGCTTTCTTGTCAGAATCCTCTCCTGTCATCATTCTCTCGACATCTTCAATTTTTTCATCAAAAGTCAACTCTAGCCAATTCTAGTCAAACTTGGTCAACTATGGTCAAACCTAGTCAATAAGACCTCTGAATCACTTCTAATCACTTCCAAACCTTCTCGAATCTTCCATCATTCGTTCTAAATTTTTCTAGATCTCTGATTTTGTCTCTCTTTGCAACCTACTATTGTCAATCATCATATGACGTGTCATCTTTCGATTTCACTCCCGATGGGGCAGGATGACTGCATCATTGAATCTCTGAATCAGTCTTGAATCAATCTTATCTAAATCAAAGTCCTCATCGCTTGGGGCATCTCATCACTAGGGGCATCATTGTGCCTCACATCTTGTCACATCTATTAGGTATTGGGGCAATCTAACCCTAATTCCTGAGAGTCAAGCTTCATCCTAGAGATGGCTCTTGAAAATCTCTTTGGCTGGTATTTGAGCAATCTAACCTAGGTCTTGGAGGGCTAAGCTTCGTTCAGGAGATAGTCCTAATCAAATCTTCATCAACTATTAATGGGTATCGGGGCAATCTAACCCTAACTCCTAAGGATTGAGCCTCGTTTTGGGGACAGTCTAATTTGATCGATGTCTTGGCGATCTAACCTCGACTTCTGAGGATTAAGCTCCGTTCTGAGGATAATCCTAAAACTCTCATCTCTCATCAATCATCAATTCAATCACTCTGTTCTGCTTCAGATTTCAGACTATTCTTTGAATCAATGCATTGCTCACACATCAATTCAAAGAGGGGAAAAATGTGATACGCCAAAATTGGTCTATTGCTATCCTAATCAATTTTGGCGCATTTAGGCCTATTTCTTTCGATTTCTACATCATTAAAGTCCTATTGTACTAGGAAAATTCTGTCTCCTAATTGATTTTAATTGACTTAATGTCAAATGTAGAAAACCCTAAACCTACATTAATCATACACTATATTTAATTCCTAAATATTCGACATTTATTGGCTAAAAATCTCTATGATTAATTAATTTAATTCTAAAGTCCTAGTACTTATAATTAAATTAATTCCACCCCCTTTAGCTAATACACATCAAAGGAATTAAATTAATATTTAGTTTTCTAAGTGTTATATCCTCACTAAATTTGAAATTTGAAAAGTCACACTTATGAGGTAATATTTCATTTGGATTATTAAATATTCTCCAATTTTCTCGGTCTCCTACAAGCAAATGAAGAGTCAACTGTTTCTTTTCAAGAAACTCTTCAAGCTCCTTTGAACTCTTTTATATTATGAACTCTCATTTTCATTGAGAGGAGGCAATTTTTGAGAGCACTAAAACTATAGCAGTTTTTTGTCTTAATCTTCAAGCTTTTCATTGCATATTTATTTCCATTTCTAGTATAATTGCACTCTCATCCTTAATATAGTTTTCTTATTAAGTTCTTAGTTTAAATCTCATTGCATTTCAAGCTTCTCAGATTAAAATCTGCATTCTCATATTTTCTAGATTAATTTGCATCTCATTCTAGCTTAATTGCAATCATATTTACTTAGCATTGAAATCCTCCATTTTAGTGATTGGTCTATGGTTGTTGGCTCTCGAATCTAAGAGTAATTCAAACACTCCACCGAAATAGGAGGTGATAGGTCCATTCAATTGATATTGCGAAGCGAATAATTCATATTCATTGTCGCAATTCCTTCATTGAGCAATGACTATGTCATGGTCTATGGTCGAATGTGAGGTCCATATTCGACTGTAAACACTCATAAGCACTATTTAAAGTCTCAAACGCATTGTTTAAAGTCTCAGAAGTATTGTTTTATTTGCGAAACCGAGAACAAAAATAGACAAAAATCTAAAATATGAACTAATTTGGATTTTTATAAAAATGAGGCCTAATGTCCCATAGTGGGCATCATTTTATGTACTATAAAAAGTACCTTCATAGGGTTAGTATTGCAAATAATTCAATAAAATAACTAAATAACAACAAAGGAAGAGCTATTCTAACAAATTAAAGCAATTGAGCACTCTATGGCTCTCTAACTAGGGATGTTAATGGTGAAGCTCTCAGCAAACTTCCATTAATGACAGTCCTAGAATGAGAAATGATAAAGATTAAGCTAAAGCTAACAATTAATTCAAATTGAATGCTAATTAAGCTCTTAATTTTGCCTTTCTAGCTCTAAATTGCAAGAGGTTTGATGCAATTCTCAGATTTTGTGGATGGTATTGATGCATTTATGCCTTGCAATTCTCTCTCGCCCTTCTCTCTCTCTCTCTCTCTCTCTCTCTCTCTTTATGATGTTATGCCAATGACTTGTAGGAACATAATACTTGGAAGGCCATGGAAGAGCCTTAAGGAACCAACTCAATTCAAGGATGCACTATCTCATTTCTTTTCCAACTTCTCTTGGGACCAACTCGATGAAAATTGATGGATCAATGAAAAGAAATGAATCACCAAGCAAATGGATTCCACGTGCGCACTTGAGAAGCCCTTCTTAGCTGCAAATGCAGGTTTGTGGAAAGAAAATGGGCTTTCCCAAATGCGCAAACACTTTATAGTGTTTTTACAAAGCGTTTGTGCCCTATAGGGCACACACGCTATGTTTAGCACTTTTAAAAATTGTGAGCACCCTATAGGGCGCATGTGCTATGGTTTAGATTTCCCAAGCCATAGCTTGTACGCCCTATAGGGCACACACACTTTAGTGCGTACACACTATGTTTGATGGGGGATGACAAAGCAAAGTGACACCTTTTTGGTCCCCCATCTTTGTGCATATACGCCACAACAAGTTCCATTGATAGAGGATTAAGTCCTTGAGTAGGTACAAGGCCACATACAGCTCACCCCTATAGAAGACGAGGATATAAACATGCTTCTCACCTTGGAGTAATAGGTCACCCTCTTTCGAGAGATAGAATAAGCAGAGAAAAATAAATAGAAAGAGGAGTGCACCTAAAGGGAGGAAGAAAAGTCCCTTCAAAAGGATAAGGAATAGGAAGAGGTTGAAGAGAGAGAACATGCCAAGATAGAAAAAATAAACCTCCAAAATGAGCAAGTAGCTTGGAAACACGAGCCCTAACTGCTTAGGAAAAAAGAAGTTCCCCAAAAGGTCAAAGAGCATAAATGATCATAGGATGAAAGATTGCTCCTCAAGGAGGAGAAGAAGAATGTGGTTGAGAAAGATGCCTTCTAAAAATAAGAAACAAAAAGGAAACAACAAAAGGATTCTTGCCAAAAGGCCGTAGAAAAGAGATTACAACAAGATCACCTAAAGGAAGAATAACACTAAAGACAACAAAAGGAATATGCCAATGAATAAGAAAAAACTAGATCCACAAGGGAAACCATAAACATGCACCCAGGCATCCAGACTCCATAATATACTCCTTATAAGCTAGTGACAAAGACTCCTAGGAGTCCTCCTCTCGGGAAAATAAAAGGGAAAGGAAAAATAATGTCCACCTCCTAGGACACCACAGAGATAGAGCTTAATGCCTTGGTCCCACCCCAATGGTTGGATTCTGAGTTTAAGAGAAAGAAGACCTTGGAGCATTAAAAGGCCTCCCTCTACATCATGGCCTAACTCATGCATTAGAAGAAGGTAAAGAAAGCAAGGAGCATTTTTTCCACCAAAGAGAATGAGCAAGGAGAAAACATGATTGAGGTTACCATTGCACTTTTGAGTAAAGACCAATTAGTGGTCACCCTCATAGATTACTAGACTACCCAAATCAATTTGTAGAAATGGTCTAAGTGGGAAGGACTCAAAAACCTCGATGATGCCACCAAAACAGTACATAAGAAGATCAAGAATGAGTATAAGACAAAGGAGATGTTGAAGGCTAAATTAGCCCAATATGAAGAAGTTTGGTAGGAGTTAGATTTTCCTATTTCCTACCATAATCCTAAAAAATCCACCCTAACATTTATCCCACGGGAAGAGATGAATTCTTTATAGTAAATGAAGAGAAAAACTACCATTATAGACCAATGGATCTCTAAACAAGTAGAGAAGGTTTGCAACTTCCTCTCCGAGTTAATTAACTATTATTTTGAGGCAACACAGAACAAGTGCAAGGTTTGTGATGAATTGGTTGTATGAGACATTGACACTTCCCAACACGACAAGTAGATGAAGAGCTTGAATAACATACACGCCTTAGGAAAAGATGAGATAGTGGCGGTCGATATTCTTGGGAATGAGGATATAATTTTTGTAGACATAAGTCTCCAAAAGATCAATTTTAGAGTAGACATCATGGATATCATGTGAAAGTCGGTCACTCACTTCCCTTCATTAATGCAAGAGAATGTTGCATGATTCCTAGCATATATAGGAGACCAGTTCCCACCTAGATAGTATGAACAGATTCACCTTTTTTTATTCCTTAATTGCTGGTTTTGAGGAGCACATGGAGAGATTTTTTGGCTCCTCCCGCATTTATGAATGTACAAAATTAATTTTAGAAACATATGATATTAGAAGACTGTTGCGAAGATGAGGGAATACACAAACTAGGAAAAGGTGGTTTTGAAAGAGGCCAAATTCTGGGTTCAGTGGGTCAAAAAGTTGGAGGAGCCCATAGATGAGTGCATTGAAAGGTTTAAGCTCTATAAAAATCCTAGTTCTTTCCCCTCTTTCAGGCGGAGTTGGTTGGAAAACACACTTGACTCATCTCTCTGTTGGCCCGTGCACAAAAGACCTGCCAAAAATATATTAAAGAAATTATAAATTTATTTATATTGACTAGGTGAAACATAATACATTATTACTGATTGGTACACATATGCAGAATATTTAAGATCAATGGCCAACCAATATGAAGTGGTACTAGGTTGATCTAATCCATTGGAATTTGCGTTGCAAACTTTCTATCTTTTCACTTCTGTATTTTTTTTATTTTTTATTTTCCAAACGTTTGAATATGAACTCTATATCCTCTTAATTATTTAACTAGATATTTTTTCCATAAACTTTATATTTGATTTCTTCAAAAATTCAATTTCTTATATCTAAAAGTTTTATAAGTTTGAGTTATGTAGCCAAAATCATCCTTTACACAAGCTCAAGCTCTCTTTGTATTTAAATTAGTTTTTTCTTTCAAATCTATATTTTTTTGTGTACAAATTATGTTAATAGAGAAATAAATTAAATAAAAAAATCAGTAGTATAGTTTTTAACCACACCTTTGGATTATGGATGGTTCTTCACCTTGATTGATCGACAAGGAGAAATGGACATTCTTATGATGGGTTCAAAACCTTCTTTGATTAGTAATAGGAACATAGGAGATTGGAGGAATAACAAAAAATGAGCATGGAATTCTTTAGGTATTATTTATGGTATGCATTAGTTTTGAGCCACTTGTATATGTGTGATTGTCTTAAGAACCAATTGTGTTTTTATAATGCATGAGAGTTGTGTCTTGACATCTTGTATATCTTGGGTATGCAATGTTATTGTCTTCATTGGGTATTAGATATCTACTTTTTGATACTTTCATATTGTTGTAATATATATATAACAAAACAAAGAACTATCTTGGGACAAAGAATGTGTTCGTTATGCACGTACAAAACCAGTTAAGACTGTATATTGCACCAAACTTGCCAAAAATTTCATCATAATCAGAGGCTGAAACTACAGGGAATCTTAAATTGATTTGTGCTAGTAAATATAAATATGTATTGAAAATTTTACAAGAACTTTAAGATCCTGGGATCTTGGTTTTTCTTCCCGATGACAGATGGAAAGAAGTCAATCATCAAGCCAATCCAAACTGAAGTGAGCTTCAACAATTTCAACTATAAGCTCTGGAATAGAAATTTTCTTTGCTCGCAACCACTGATTCCCAATCTTCTCATCACAGGTTACAAGCTTTAAGGAAGTTAGTTCACAAACAATTGAAGGTAACTTCGTCAAACGAGAACACTCTCTCATATCAATTTCCTTCAACTTCTTTAGTTGTCCTATTTCCCTTGGAAGTTCTTTCAAACCCTCGCAGATTGAAATGTCTAGATATTCCAATTGTCCAAGTTTTCCAATTGATGCAGGAAGCTCTTTCAGGCCTGGTAATGCCGATAACCTTAGCATTCTTAGAGAGCTCATATTTCCAAAATCATCTGGTAACTTTTGAAGTAGATGGCAGTTGGCAATAGAGCAAGATAGAATGGAGGTCATATTGCAGATTTCAAGGGGCAACTCCTCCAAATCACTACTGTGGTCAAGATTAAAATCTTGGAGCTTTGTGAATGTGGATACATTTCCAAATCCTTCACATAAGCTCAAAGATAGTTTCTCCATGTTCTGCAGTGCTTCAATGCCCTGTTTTTCACCAAAGGGTGAAATCACCCTCTCCAAGCGGACGCTGTTGAGTTGAGTGAGTGAAGATAAAACATCTAGACCTTTCACTGTTGCCTTCTTAGAACCGCAATTGGATATCATAAGAAATTTCAGTTTTTTCATCGATTTCAGAAATGGGGGAAGAATGAAATCTGTTGAAGTAAAGAATAACAGTAGAGCCTTTGTTTCAGGGAAAGCCATATCATGCCAGTGATTTTCCTCCATTGGGCCTGCATGTATAAATTGAAAAGGAAATCCAATTAGATAGGGCATTAATTATAACTACTACTTAAATATGTTTTAAATTCTTGTCATATTGAAGTGGGATCCAGAAAGGAAAATATGTAAGGGAAAAGAGTGCTTATGTTTGCGATGGAGGCAAGAAGAGCTATTGATGTTACACACAGAAAACATGAAGACTTGATGTAAATCTTATTCTATGCAGAAAATCATGCTTGCAATTCAATTCTATTTTACAATTTGACATCAAAGATGAACATTAAAAATAATAGTTATTCTTTCAAAGAAATGTTTCCAACCAAAGTGCATGTGTGTAAGTGTTTTTCAGTAAACTCACCAGTGAGAATGGAGAGAATTTGGGTATCAAATGCTCTATCATTAAGCAACTCTCCTTTCGCAAACAAACCAGACTCCGTCCTTGATATGACCAACCTCTTACTTTGACCTTTATTGTCTTGGTGTCCCAAATACAAGGCCAAATTTCTCAGTACATTATGCTGGGAAAAGTACAGCTCCGAAGCATTTCCATATGAGATTGATGCACTTCTTCTGTTAAAGCCAACCATGTCAGGTTAGTGTTGGAAAACATGATTACAAGAAATCTAATATATAAAAGGAAAAAAACAATTACCTTTGATTGCTAGTTAAATTTAACAAGTTATTGCTTGCGAGTTCTGATAAAATGTCAAAAGCATCATGTCTTTTGAGCTTTCGAACATAAACCCAAATGTCCAAGAGTGCATCAACATAGATTTTCCTGTCCCTTGGAAATAACCCCAAGTCTAAGAAACATTCCTTGGCTACATCATTTAAGGAGTCAATACTAGTCTGCAACAATCTAAGCAACTCTTTCTTGTGATAATCTGATATGCATTCTCCTTCAGAAATCTTCTTTTCCCTCTTCCAAACCTCGTCCACTTCCCCATGCATCGAACTTCCAATCATCTTTAGAGCAAGCGGTAGACCATCACATTCTGCGTGCACCTGCAATTCAAAAAATGTAAAGAAAATTCAAAAGCTGATCTTGTAGGACAACAATCACATATATATGGCTCACGAAACGAACAATTATTTCAGATAAATCCAAACCTCCTTTATCAGATTTATATCTACATCGCTTGGATTTGATGTCTGTCCAAAAGCCCAGAAGCAGAAAAGAGACAGAGCATCCTTTGTGCCAATTATCTTAGACTTTGCAGGAACATGATCATTATGAGAGTATGTGGAATCATTCACCATTTTAGAACTGTAAACAAAATCCGAAACCAATTTTTTGAAACTCTTACAAACGGTCACTTTATTTCCAATTTGAAGCTTACTGCTACTTTATTTCATGTCTTTGCAAAGCTATTGATTGTGCATGTCTTCCTTATATAAGAAATTCAGGCGGCCATAAAACGTGTCGGTTTTAATTGAATTGGCATGAAATTTCCTGTGTTCAAATTTGGTGGGTTTGCTTGGGGCTCAAGTTCCATCCGAGCTTTCACGAAGCTCACTTTCATTCTTCAGGCGGTTGGTTCTCTGATTGGTTCAATTATCAGAGAAAAGCCTTGTAAAATTATAATGTAAAAATCATAATTTAATCTCAATTGTTGATTTAATGTTCAGTGCGAATCTAGTGCAGTAGCTTTAAAGGAGTTAATATTTGCTTTAAAATGAAATATTAACTTCAATTATGCGTACTTTACATTTTGCATCCTTGATTATAATATTACAAGACTTGTCATCGAAGCAAGCAAGCAAAGCTGCCAAATTTGAACACAGACAATTTGACGCCGCTTTAGTAAAACCCAACACGGTTTATGACAGCTTCAATATCTTATTTAAAGAAGTCATGTATGATCAATAACTTTGCAGAGACAGGAAATCAGGTAGCAGTAAACTTCATATTGGAGCGAAATTAAGCGTTTGTTAGAGTTTCAACAATCAGATTCTGATTTTATTTATACTTCTAAAATGGTGAATGATTCCACGTACTCTCATAATGATCATGTTCTTGCAAAGTCTCAATTCTACGTGGGGTTGGAGAAATGTATTTGGGATCTGAAGAGGATTTTGTTCCAAAACGAGGTGTCGGTGGTTGGCGTTCATTGCATGGGAGGTGGTGGGAAGACCACTCTTGCATTGGCTCTATGCAATGATCTCCAAATTAAAGGTGATATCCCCTGTAAATTATGTTCATGTTTTTCTGAAAGTTTTAATCATTTATCTAAAAATGCTAGTCTATTTTGAATTTCTGGTCTTTTTGAAGTTTCTTGTTTGCTTAATTACTTGCATGAAATATCTATTTTATATCATAGGAAGTGCTATGCTACACTGGTTCAGGTTTAAGGACATCTTTTCATGCATGCTTAGATATTTAGCCTAAAATACACTTATTTTTCATGGATTCCAGGTTATTTTGACAACAATGTGATTTATATCATGGTTTCACAATCCCCAAACCTAAAAGGAATATTAGAAACTACGTGGGAAAAAATAGCTAAGAGAAGAATACTAGAGTTTCAAGATGTGGAAGAGGCACACACAAATCTGCAGAAGTTGCTTTCGAAGCAATCCAAGCCCACTCTAGTTATTTTGGATGATGTTTGGTCTACTGAAAATTTAAATGAATTACTATTTGAAGGTTCGGCATACAAGACTCTCATAACCACCAGAGACAAGTCTATCATCTGCAAAACTCCCTCTTCACAACTCTATCAATTACCATTGTTGGGCACAGAGGATGCTCTATTTTTTTTTTGCTTCTGGGCTTTTGGACATAAATCAATTCCAAGTGATGTAGACATGAATCTAATAAAGGAGATATGGATTTAGCTGAAATAATTGTTGTTTTGTGAGTTATATATAAATATATATATTAGAATTAGTTTGTCCTACAAGGTTCGCTTCTAAATTTTCATTACATTTTATGAATCGCAAGTGCAAGCAGAATGTGATGGTCTGCCTCTTGCTCTAAAGATGATTGGAAGTTCTATGCATGGGGGACTGGACGAGGTTTCAAAGAGGGCAAAGAAGATTTCTAAACGAGAATACATATTAGATTATCACATAAAAGAGATATTTACATTGTTGCAAACTAGTATTGACTCCTTAGATGATGTTGCCAAGGAATGTTTCTTAGATTTGGGATTATTTCTGAAGAACAGGAAAATCTGTGTTGGTGCACTATTGGATATTTGGGTTTATGTTCGGAAGCTACAAAGACATGATGCTTTTGACATCTTATCATAATTTGCAAGAAAAAATTTGTTAAATTTAACTAGCAATCAAAGGTAAGTGTCTTTCCTTTTAAATATTAGACTTCTTGCAATCATATTTTCCAACACTAACTTGACATGCTTGGCCTTAACAGAGGAAGTGCATCAGTCTCATATGAAAATGCTGCAGAGCTATACTTTTCTCAGCATAATATACTGAGAAATATGGCTTTGGATTTGGGACAACAAGAGAATATAGTGCACAGTAAGAGGTTGGTCATAACAAGGAATGACTGTAGTTTGTTGGCGAAATAGGATTTGCTTAATAATAGAGCATTTGATACCCAAGTTCTTTCTATTCTCACTAGTGAGTTTACTGAAAATGTCTTGCACATTCATTTTGATCAAAAACATTTCTTTGAAAGAATAACCATTATTTTTAATATTCATCTTTGATGTCAAATTGTAGAATAGTATAGAATTTCAAGCATGGTTTTCTACATATAATAAGATTTACATGAAAGTCTCAACTTTTTCTATGTAACATCAATAGCTCTTCTTGTCTCCATCACAAACACAAGTACTCTTTTCCCTTGTATATGTTCATTCCTAGATTAAACTTGAATGTGATGAGAATTGAACATATGTAACTAGGAGTCACAATTAATGCCCAATCTAATTGGATTTCCCTTCCAATTTATACATCCAGGCTCTATGGAGGAAAATGATTGGTATGATATGGATTTCCCGAAGCAGAGGCTCTATTGTTACTTTTTACTTCAACAGATTGCTCTCTTCCCCCATTTTTGAAATCCATGAAAAAACTCAAATTTCTGATGGTATTCAATTGAGGTACAAAGAGGGTAACTATAAAAGGTCTAGATGTTTTAACTTCACTCACTCAACTCAAGAGTATCCACTTCGAGAGGTTGATTTCACACCTCCTTGAAAAACAGAGCATTGAAGCATTGCAAAACTTAGAGAAGCTATCTTTGAGCTTATGTGAAGGATTTGGAAATATATCCACATTCACAAAGCTCCAAGATTTTAACCTAGACCACAATAGTGATTTGGAGGAGTTGCCACCTAGTGTCTGCAATATGCCCTCCATTTTGTCGTGGTCTATTACCAACTACCACCTGCTTGAGAATTTACCACATGATTTTGGAAATATGAGCTATCTAAGAATAGTAAGATTATCTACACTACCAGGCCTGAAAGAGCTTCCTGCATCAATTGGAAAACTTGCACAGTTGGAATATCTAGACATTTCACTATGTGAGGGCCTGAAAGAGCTTCCAAAGGAAATAGGACAACTCAAGAAATTGAGGGAGCTTGATATGAGAGAGTGTTCCTGTTTGACGCGGTTACCTACAACTGTTTGTGAGCTAAGTTCCCTGAAGCTTGTCACCTATGATGAGAAGATTGGAAATCAGTGGTTACGGGCCAAGAACATTTCAATTCGGGAGCTTAAAGTTGAAACCATGGAAGCATAATTTAGTTTGGACTAGCTTGATGATTGACTTCTCTTCCATCTCTTGTTATGAAGGAAAAACCAAGATCTAGGGATCTTAACATTCTTATAAAAATTGTAATACATTTTTATATTTACTAGCACAAATCAATATAAGCTACTCTGTATTTTCAGCCTCTCATTATGATCAATTGTTTGGCTAGTTTAGTTCAATAAACATTCTTAACTGGTTTTTACATGCATAACAAATGTATTCTTTGTCCCAATGCAGTTCTTTGTTTTGACTAAAGCTAGTATCTCGGGGTATGTAAATGTGGAGGACTTGTCCACACTACCAATTAACCCTAGCTTGGTGTTTTTGCATTGATTCATTTTTTCCTAATGTCGAGCAGTTTCATCAATTGGTTTAATGGTAGAAAATTGGTACTTTTGAAATGAAGTCACAAGTTTAAATCTTGTAGGAGATAAGCTTAAGCTATGTATAAATAGTACACTTTAGAATTAAAAATTATATTCTTGAATTTAACTTGAATTTGTATACAAAATGACATTGACTCTATGTTCCAAACTAATAAAACTTATAGGGATCTCAAGACATCACTTCTTAACTCAAGGGTCTATACAAAGCGCTTCCATGAAATGTCATATAAACTAACAAAATAGGTTGTTCTATTTGTACTGCAATCCATGAGTATAATATGGACAAATACCTTCACAATCTAAATAGAGTGAAGGTTAGACTCAAAATTATTTGTGAAAACTTTTATTAACACTCTTAAGCTTTAATCAAACAAAATAACATCCTCTCATTTTTATCCTATTACCTCTAGAAAGTAAAAAAATCCATACAATATACTCTAATAATTTTAAATTTAGGTTTTTTTCTAAATTACTATTCCATAACTTCCCCATTAGCACATCCATGTTGGATAATGTAGGTGTGGAAAAGGAATTAAAAATAAAATAATGAAAGGACAAGATAGGGGCATGATGGGTTGGACAATTCCCACTATTCACATTAACCAGATATGGTGTAAGGAAGGGGTACATCAATGCCATTATGGTTGTATGGTATTCCCTATGCCACATCAATCAAAGGTCGAAGGAGGATGCTTGGACATGATATGCACAAACCAATTTGCTAAAGAAACACTTCATGAAGCGGCTAGGCATTGGAAAGTTGAGTTAAATGTGACAGTGGCTTTCAATATAGGATTGAAGATTTCCAATGAGGTAGAGGAATACTATAGAACCATATCAGTATTTTCAGGAGGCATGAGTAAATACTAGATAACTATAGCATCTCATCTCTTGATTAGACTCACACAACTCTCTTGTCCAATCTGTCAATATCCTAAATGATTATAACAAGAAGCATGTATGAATGATTACACCATTAATTGATTTCTCATGTTGCAATCACCCATAATATATAGTTATAATCTTTTCATAATCTAGTTTTATAGGAGATTACAAAATAGTTCATTTAATGCAAATAACTATTTGAATTTTCAAGCAAAGGAATAGGTAATAAAAAATAATGGATCTGAGAGCAAGAATTGATAATAGTGGATCCCAAAGAAAGATTTGAATAAGTTATTTTTAGTTAAGCATTATGGAATATTAAAATCTCCAAGAAGAGTACAAATTATTGTTCCTAGCCATAGATTGCATTGTTTTGTGCTTTAAACATATGGAGTTATAACGAGAAATGTTTCTAGGTTCTACTAATTAGTAGGGGTAGGGGGCATCTACCTCTTTCAAGGGAAACATCAGCCCCCTTATAATAGTAGGGGCCATAGAAGCCGGGGTGGTTGGGAGTTAGTAGTTCTGCCACCCTGCATAGCCCCACCCCTTCATTGCCCTCGATAAATGATGGGATCGAGCCATCGAGGGAGCTTCTGATTCCACTCGAGCAGGCATCCTTTTGAAGCAACACCACCACCTCGTCCAACACCTCTTGCTATCCCAGTAGCTTTGGTAGTAGTTATGGTTCTAGCAATGGAGCTAGTTGGTTCATACCCCACACCAGCAGTCGATCTAGCACTAGTATTCAGACATTTTCACAACCTGAGATGGACCACCCTCAACATTTCAAATCACACTTTGTGATCCATCATCAAGATGAGAGTGATTCGAAATGTTGATACAAAAATTGAGATAGTTAAATCTAGAAACATTTCTCATTATCCATTCATGGACAGTGGAAATCTTATGAGTTTAATATGGAGTTTTCTTAAATTATAGTGTGTTTTGAAAAAGCAAGCACCTTATTCACTGATTAATCTCCTTTTAAAGTGGATAAATATTTACAAGTGAAATGGTCCATGTCCAATGCAATTTCTATCCAGCCTTCATGATGGTGTTAAGATATGTTTGATAGAATCATTTGCTATTTCGCCAAAAGTTCAAACTATCAATGCCTGATGCAAACACTAGATTTAACCTGACCCACAAAGGCAATTAAGCCATGTCTCGAATCCCCAAAGAGGTGCTGACCATTGAGTCAACAATCTCCCCCTCAACACCGACTAAGCCTTCAACACCCATTGAAGGGAGACTTGAACCCTTGACCCAAGGCTCTAATATCAATCGATGGAATCATTTGCCTTTGTGCTAAAATCTCAAACTATCAACGTCTGATGCAAACCCCATATTTAACCTGACCCACAAGAGGCAGTTAAGCCATGTCACGAGTCCCCAAGGAGGTGGTGACCACCAAATCAACAATGCCCATACCAATATCGATCAATTGACTACCACTACATTCATGTTAACTGAAATATCCTTGACAGTTTTTACTACAATTTTGATTTTTCCTATTTTGGCTGCAAGTATAATTTTATATTTTTACCATATATTTGATTATAAAGCTAATTTTTGAAAGAACTTCATTGCTAGATTAATGGAGAAGGATGTGTGGCTATTGTACACAAGGAAAATATAGTTTGACCATGAGAAGATTGAAGGGCTTTATGAGACGATTAACTTTGTTGATGTGATTGTAGTCACATACATTACACATAAAATTCATAAAGAATGTTATCTTTCTCCAAAGAAAATTAATTTCTTTTATTAATTACCCTAGGTTTGTAATTGCTTTGTAGGAATGTAGCACGCTATTGGATTAGCCCAAAAACTTTTTTTAAAAAAAAAATTCTATCTTTGAATTAATTTTGAGGCACTTCTAAAGCAACATAGGCTTATTTGCTGACACTCTTTTACTTTATGATGAAATTTGTCTCTTGATGTAACTAATTGTAAGAATTAAGGGCTCCATGAGATTTGTCAATACTACAAGACAAGTTAAAACTAATCGAAGAGAGGGGGAACAGGGGGAGTGAGGTTCTAATTTTTTCAGAAAGAAAAATGGGACGTGCTGTGAAAAGGCACAACAAGTTTCAATAGCACACTAAATTTACTTCGCTTAAGTTTTCTTGTTTTGTCTACTTTAGTTTAGTTTTCCGGCTAATCTAATAGCACACTTAATTTCTAGAAAACCATTAGTAGCCTTAGACAATTAAATTACGTTCCAAAGTTTAATTTTCTTTCAAGAAAGATAAAATTCTTTGTGAATTTTATATATAATGTGTGTGACTATAAACCGCATCAACAAAGTTAATTTCCTTTGCTCGGGATACACAATTTATGAACTAGCAACAATACAAGTACTCTGCTCAGTGCTCAGCAGAGAACATCACATACAGTCCGGTGCAGAAAGAAACTAAAATAGCTCCAAGAACTGCCAAAAACAGCTTCAGCAAACTGAGTCAAACTTATAAAGTTTTTCATTTCTTCAAACCTCTGCCTGTTAATCAGAAGCATGAAGGCCCTCCATTGCCTTCCACTCCTATCTGTACTTCTCTTAAATAGAAGACCTCCGCCCACAAAAGAAAACCGTCCGCCTATAATGTGTAACATCCCCAAACATAAAAAATGACTCTCACTATCTGCACATAGCTACAAAGAATCTGTATGTAAACAAGTCTTGCATCAACTGAGTACAGTGAAAACTAATGTACATTTGAATTCATCTAATAATCATGAACATGCACACCAGACAAGAATGTCTACTGCATTGAACTCGCCAAAATAATTAGTCACATTCATAGTATGAAAATAGGGAGGACCTTCTATTGATTTGTATGAGTGGATATGAAAATGTCAAGATGATTGGATCTTGTGCTTCAGGATGATATAAGAAAAGAAGTCAATTCAAAAGAAAGTCCATTTACACAATTTTAACTTAAGATTTGGAATAGAAACTTTCCTGGGCAGCAACCACTGCTTTCTAATCTTCTCTACACGTACAAGCTTCATGTTAATTGAGAATACTCTCTCATATCAAACTCCATCAAATTCTCGAGTTGTCTTATTTCCTCTGGAAGTTCTTTCGAGCCATTGCATACTGAAATTTTCTTAGAGCAGTGATGTAAACCGTCAGAAAATTTTCTGCATATGGTGTGAAAACTTCATATGGTTTTCAAAGGGAATAGGACAACTCAAGAAATTGAGGGATTAGAGTTGAGGTTGTTTTATTTTCTTTCAATTTTCCTCTGCATTTTCTGCATATGATTTCCTCTGTTGCCTTCTTTGTACCCCAATTGAATACCACTAGAAATTTGAACTTTCTTATGGATTTCAAAAAATGGGGGAGGAAAGTATCTCCCAAAGTAAGAGTGACAAAATAGCCTCTGTCTTGGGGAAATTCACATTATGCCTGTTATTTTCCTCCGTAGCATCTGCATGTATAAGTCACACATCCAGTTAGAACACCGCATTAATTATGACTACTTGTTATACAGGTTATATTCTCATCATATTGAAGAAATGTGTAAAGGGAAAAGAGTGCTTGTATTTGTGATGCAGAGAACAGCAGTGGTTAATGTTGAGAATTGATAACAGTAGTATTGCATATTCTTATTATAGGGTATGACATTTAGATCATTCAAAAAATCGAGATATTCTGAATAGTTTACAATGCTGTTGAGGGTACGCACTGAACAAGTGATTACTTCCAAGCCTTATAGCTGGTTCTTGAGTTTTCTTAGAGCGGTAAAGGCAATTACCTTGTATTGCTAGGGAAATTCTGATAAGATGGCAAAAGCGTCATGCCTTTGTAGCCTTCAACATAAACTCAATGGTGCATAAAGTTAAATGAACATGAACGCATTTTTCTGTCCTCTGGAAAGAAACATCTACCTACCTGTTTACTTCAAAAAAGCTGTAAACGGGATCTTCCAGCCATATCTCTAATTCTGCTAACATAGCTAAGTACTCAAAACTGGTCTGAAGAAATCTAACAACCATTTCTGTGATGATCTGATATATATTTTCTTTTAGAAACCTTGTTCTTTGCTCTCTTGCTAACCTTGTGGGGTTCTCCATGCAAAGAGCTTCCAGTCATCATCAGAGCAAGTGGCAGACCATCATATTCTGCATGCACCTGCAATTCATAAGCAAACCTTGGAGGACCTACAAGGTAATCTAATAAATAAATAAATAAATAATTGCTTATTACACTCTAAACAACAATTTTTTTCCAAACATTTTCAAGGCCAAACATCATCCGAAATAGATAGAGTTGGCTTGGACTGACTCAAAATATTTTGCTGCAGCTCTACATGTGTATCTTTCACATTTTTAAACTCTAGTCTTTTCCTTCCAGGTACCTTCTCCCAAATATTCCTAATGTTGCTTTAGGTTTGGGGACTGGGAGACAGTGATATCACATTGTTGTCAAAATAATCTGGATTCCATGCAAAGGCAATTTGTATTTATAGACTGAATACCTTAACATAAATGAAAACGTATCATTTAATCTCATACAGAGTAGCATAGTGATCCCCATAATAGATCCTAAATGTATGGAATGCGGCAAAGAAGAAACTCTGGTGCTTGAAAACAAAGTTCTCTTGGTTGAGTTTTCAAGAGGTGTCTTCTACACGATTATACTTAGGGCAACTAAAGACCATTATGGCATACAGTGCAACTATGGTGCTCTACTTAAACATCGAAGGGTTTAATGGTTAAACTGTCAATGGAGATTTGATTCCTCATCAAAATAGTCTTATTTTCATCTGCAAAAGTTTACTTTTGACTGTTAAACTGTTTGATGTTTAAGAATCGTCCTTGAAAGCTAAGAGTTTTATGGAATCAAGATGCAAGGAGACTAAACCCAGCTCAGCCTAAGGGGGTTGATGACAGGAAAGAAGTGACATTGCTTATAGAAGGTAAATCAAGAAATATCCACCAAAAACTGATTCCATGCCTCTTGACGCACAATAACATATGTCAATTATATTGCCTTTATAGGCAGTGACCTCTCATCCTGTTCTTATAGTAATCAAAATTGAATTTTTAAAAGAACAAGCCTAAAAATAGCACTTTCAATAAACCACACAATAACATATGAACACAGTATGTATGTGCTAGCTTATCTCTTTTTATACGCATACCTATAATCTTGACATGAGAGGAAAACCCAGAAGTTTAAAATAGAATGACTTTTCTAATATATGTTCAAAACATTGTGATAAACATCAATAGAATTAACAGGTGTATCACCTTTTAGCTGGATCATTGCATTGAGCCGATGTGAGAGTAGTAATGCTCACCAACTGCCAACTGCCAACACCTTTCTGTGGAACAAAAGTCCCTTCAAAAAGTTGAAATCTCCAATACATTTGTCCAACCAAACACATAAGAGAGACTTTAAAAAAACGTTGTCATCATGAGAGTACATTGCATCATCCACCATTTCAGAACTTAGACTAGAGTATTCTGCATAATTTCTGAATGAAACCAGTTCAGATAATAAAATCAATCAAAAAACAACACAAACAAAAAAGAGAGAATACCCAAAATACAGAGAAATAGCCCTTTTAATCTTGACTGTAGTGAGGACCTGAAAATCTGAAACAGGGTGGCCTTTTCTCTAGTATAGATAACTTAAAAATAAAAAAGAGTAAAAATTTCAGAAAACCACCATTTCAATTTGAGAGTTGTTTTGTCACGAGCCCCCTATACAGTGACACTATCGATGGACACCTCGCTGTGGATCAAAAGTCCCTACAAATCCCCAATACATTTCTCCAGCCCAACCAAGAACTGAGACTTTCTAGGATAAGTATCTTCATGAGAATGCATGGATCATCCAGCATTTCAGAAGATAATACAAGTATTCATTTGCATGATTTCTGAACAAAATCAGTTAGATGATAAATGAACCATAAATGCTTTGGAGTGATAAATGATTGATTTATATGATATCCATGGGACAGGACACCCAAAAGCAATACAAACACATACGAGAGAATACCTTTCATACAGAGGAACAGTTCCCTTAAACTCGACAATTATGAGGACCTAGCAATTTGAAACAGGGTATCCACCCTGTTAAGACAATTTAAAACTAAAAAGGAAAAGAAAATTTGAGAGAATCATCATTTCACCTTTAATTTGAGGTTCATTGTAGAGATTCAATGCAAGAATCGTTTTCACACCGATCTCCAGGCACTGTATACCAACAACCAACCCCTTACTGTGGAACCAAGGTCTCTTCAATCCGCAATATGCTTGCCCATCCCCACATAAATCTGAGATTTTCCAGGAACATTATCGTCATGAGAGTGCAGGGAATCATCCACCATTTCAGAATAGTATTCACACATGCATTAGTTCTGAACAAAACCAATTCAGAGGATAGCCACGAACAAAAAATAAACTCTGGACTCTGGAGCAGATAAATGGTTGTATTTATAAGATACAGGGTAACCGACCCAAAGACAAATCAGAAGCAAATAAAAGGGAATACCGCCCATAGAGAGGAACAGCCCTCTTAATCTTGACAAATATGATGACCAAAAAATTTGAAATAGTGTGACGTGTTGTCTGGTTAAAACAACTTAGAAACAAACAAAATAAAGGAAACCATAATTTTACCTTTAATTTGAGGATCGTCGTAGAGATTCAGATTTAGTGCGAGTTGTCTTCCCACCACCTCCAATAAATTGCACAAAAACACCGACACATCACTGTGGAACAAAAACCTCTTCAAATCCCAAATGCATTTCTCCAATCCAACACAAAACTGAAATATTCCACGAACATTGGCAGCACGAGAATGTGTAGAATCATCCACCATTTCAGAACTCAGACAAGAGTATTCATGCCTGCATGATTTCTGATCAAAACCAGTTTAGACAGTTGGTGGAACCAAAAAGCAACTATAAGTATAGAGCAGATAATTGATAAATTTATATCATATCCATGGGATAAGCCACCCAAAAACAAGACAAACAAATAAGAGGGAATGCCTAACTTACAGGAACAGACCCCTTAATCCTGACAGTTATGAGGACCTAACAATTTGGAATTTTGAAACGGCATCATCTCTTTTAAAGACAATTTAAAATCCAAAAAGAAAATTTGAGAGAACTACCATTATACCTTTAATTTGAGGATTATTGCAGAGATGCAAATTGAGAGTTGTTTCCCACGAACTCAATACAGTGGACAGTGGACACCATCGACTGAGACCATGCTGTGGATCAAAAATCCCTTCAAATCTCCCATACAGCGACTTTACAAGAAAATTATCATCATGAGAGTGCATGGAATCATCCAACATTTCAGAACTTGGGGATGACAGAATTCAGGCTTGTATCATTCCTGAACAGAACCAGTTCAGACGATGAATGAACCTAAAAACAACTCTGCAATGATAAAAACAACTCTGCAATGATAAATGATTGAATTTATAATGACATCCATGGGACAGGATACCCAAAGGGCCAAAAGAAAGACAAAACAAGTGGGAATACCTCACATACAGAGGAACAGCCTCCTTAACAGATATTAAAACTTGCAACTTTGGAACAGAGTATACTCTCTGGTAATGGCAATTCAAAGTGAAAGAAGAAAATTCGAGAGAGCCACCATTTCACCTTCAATTTGAGGATCACCATCCCCATACATTGCATATCAAACGCCGAAGGCCTCTTCAAATTCCCAAAATACTTCCCCAACCCCACATATATCTGAGATTTTCCAAGAACATCATCATCATGTAAGTACGAAGACTCATCCCCATTTCAAACCTTTCAATCAAATCCTTGACATTTTCACGAACGGTATTTCTTTCCAATTTTAAGCTTACTTTCACTTGATTTCCTGTCCTTACAAGCCATAGTACATTCCCTTTTATAAGAAACTGAATCAGAGCAAGCACAAACCGTGTGGGCCTAAATAAATTTAAAATTGTCCGGTCTGCTAGCCGGTCAACTTGTTCTTATCTGTAGGCATTCCTCAAGAAACTGAGCTTTCCAGCAGTTCGTTGAATTTAATATATGGAAAATATTAATATAAAGCTAAATAAGCAATAATTTTTACTCACGGCAATTATTGGGGACAGAAAAGTCTCCTATCCC
This sequence comes from Chamaecyparis obtusa, assembly GCA_027943335.1. Lineage (NCBI taxonomy): Eukaryota > Viridiplantae > Streptophyta > Pinopsida > Cupressales > Cupressaceae > Chamaecyparis > Chamaecyparis obtusa. Next base: position 504,980 of record BSBK01004046.1, on the reverse strand, counting down.
TTTTAAGTACGAGGGCCATTTTTATGGGGCTTCTGATATTGGATTCGACACTGACATCATTCTCCTTTCGTTATTGAAATGAAGATCCGAGAACATTCTGGAACCTTCTTTCAAGGCTTGCCAACTTCCTCTACGTGGCGAATTCTAATTGTTTTTTTCGTTTCCTTTGTCTGATCCGACACCTTCCCGGTTAGAGCTATGGAACCAGACAACATTAATTATCCCATGTAATCTCCGCCAAACATCAGAAGCCACCATTTTTGGAATTCTGTCAACTGACAGTGACTGTTTGTCCGACTTTTCTAATTGTTTATTAAAAAATGGTTTACACACGGTACCTGGATTCAATCTCATCTTCAACCGCCCAATTGATAGTCAAAGAAAGCTCCACCTATAGACCACCTTTTCTTAATTCTTGCCACTAATTGCCCTCTATTATACATTGATTAGGGGCCCTCTTATTTTACCCACTGCAAAGAGTCTTTTGTGTGCCTGGTCGGGATGAAGCGATCGACTTGAGAGGTCCTACCATAGCGAGACATACTACATTGGTGGGTTGGTCGATTTCTTTGTCTACGGAAGATGTCTTAAATGGTAAATTATTAAGCGTTGAAGTAAATGAGATGTTTCAAGTGTTGGCACGAGATGAAGAGGACAATTACAATAGTAAGGCATTCTACATTGGTCAATCGGTTGATTTTCTTGACATAAAAACATTCATGCAAACCTAGAAACAACTTGCAATTTATAAGGTGTTTAAGTAAATGAGTTGCATTCAAATTGTACATATGGGATGAAGAGAATGATTACAATAAGTCTTATAATAATGAGGTATTCTACATTGGTCAGTTGGATGATTTCCATGTCTATGGAAGACATCTTAAAGGGAAATTATTAGGTGTTTAAGTGAATGATATGTTCCAAGTATAGATACATGATGAAGAGAGTAACTTCGAGAGGCCCCATGATAGTGAGGTATTCTATGTTGGTCGGTCAGTTGATCTCCTTGTTTATGGAAGATCTCTTAAGGTACATTATTAGGTGTTTAAGTAAATGAGATGTTCCAAGGATAGATATGGGATGGAGAGAGCAACTTCAAGAGGCCCACAATAGCTATGTATTCTACATTGGTCAATCAATATCCTTGCCTATCAAATTATTAGGTTCTTAAGTAAATGAGACGTTCCAAGTATAGAGATGTCTCATCATTGAATTGTTGGTGCAAAATGATTAATTGAAAGTCTCTTTCAATCCTTTTTCCTCTTACCATTTCCTTATATTTTATTTTATCAAGTTCCTTTTCTATTCTTTTATCTTTCTCTATCATTCTATCTCTTTGTCTCCCTTTCTTTTTTTCTTTAAAAATGTGTATGTGCAAGTGTGTTTCCTCTCTCTCTCTCTCTCTCTCTCTCTCTCTCTCTCTCTCTCTCTCTATTTTCTATTTCTATATTCCTTTGTAGGTTGTTCTTTGTCTCTATCCTTGTCTTCTCTTATCCTCTCATTATATATCCACAGCTATTTAAGCCTTCCTTCTTTACCACTTATTATATTTCTACATCACATTATTCTTTTTTGAATATTCTCAAATTTATGATTTGAAAAATATAAACCATGTGTGAGTGATGTGAATCTAACCTGTCAGGAGCACGCTAAGACATTCAAATGTTAGTCTAAATTAAGCATGCATTGACATATAGAAAATCTATTCGCAGGCCACCTTAGCTGAAACGGGAGCACCCGATCACCGTTTGCTTTGCTTGAATAAGAGGGATGTGGGTGTTCTCTCGAAGCACAATGAGCATGTCCCCAATGCTAAATAGGGAGGATTAGGACCATTCACAAGCCATAGAGACCTAATAATGACACAAAACTGGGTATAGGGAACCTGTTTTGTCCCTAGGGTTTCAAGGGTGCAAATGAAGAGATGCAGATTTTAGGCTATTAATGAGTATGCAAAGTTGATTTTAATTGAAATATAAGTGTGATATGAGATTAAAATGATATGCAAAGCATGAAATAAACTATGTTAATCCATTAAGCTAAGCTAAGATGTGAATTATAAAGCATGAAAATGAAGTAAATGTAACAATACTAGGAAATGCTATGAAGATCCTAAATGAAAATACATATAAACAATGCTTGAAATGAAGATGTGAATCGGTAATTTTCTCATGGAATGAGGGCTATTTATAGAATTTGATGAGAGGCTTGGGTTAGGAAGGGTGGTCAGGGTTTAGGACCAAGGGTTAAGCCTTAGGGTAAAAGGAATAAGTCTATGCACCCTAAAATGGTTGCCTAGACTTTGGGCCCCCATTCAACATTTTATCAAATCCCTGAATCAATATTTTCAAAAATCAACATTTTCAGCTCAATATCAATTTCCTTGATCAAATCCTATGTTATCATTTATTCAATTATTCCTTGGGCTAACCATTTTATCCTAAAGTCTTTATTTATTTAAAAGGAATATTTCCTCGGGCCTTTTATTAAATAAAAAGCCTCCACTTTTCCTCTTATCCTAAGTTGCACAAATAAAGCATTATTCTTATTTTATAAAAATAAGAAAAACACTTTTTGTCTCATATGGACACAAAAGTCAACTCTTATTTTCTCATTGGAGGATACTTGTGCACATGGATTGCTCATCTTTCAAGCTCCACCCTTGATTAAGACTTTTGCCTCTTAATCTCCATGGTCCATTCCTTTTCATTTCTTATAAAAGAAGAGCTCTCTTCCTCATTTGCATATCCATCTATTTTATGCTAATGTTATGCTGCAGGTTTTCTAGGTCATCTTGGAGCTTTTGAAGACATTCTTGCATCAAGCTTTTTTTGAGACCATTGTTACATCACATTTACATTCTTTCATAGTTTCATTTCTTGCATTGTCATAGCATTCATAGCTTCATTCTTAGCTTAGATTTCCTTATGTTATAGATTAATCTCACATAATCTAAATAGGAAAGATTTGTAACACTTGTTCTTTCCTTTCATAGATTAGTTGCATTGTTCTTTCATTCCTATAGACTAGCTTGCATCTTCCATTCTCATAGATTAGCTTGCATTGCATTGCATTCATAGTGATTCTTGGAGATATTGGCACTCTTTCCCTTGTCTTCAATTTTGGAATCTCTCATTGTGTGGTTGACTAGCAAGGTCATAAGTTCATTAGCTCTAGTTGAGAGCAATTTTACAATCTTGCAACTCCATACATAGAGAGCTCTAGGTCACTATTAAAGGTTTCCCTTTCATGGATTTCCTTTGATGTAATGACTTAGAGAAGTGCACTACTTTTGTGTGTACATTTTTGGCGCCCACCGTGGGGCAGAGTAGATTAGCTTTGTCCTTTAGTTTTGTATTTTTCGTCAAGTTTTCGACAATTTTTTAGCTTAATTCACGGTCTCTGGTTTTCTGTCTCAGAGTATCGCGTGATACTTCTAAGAATATTGCGTGATAGTCCTCTGTAGACACGTGCAATATTTCACCTATCGAAAGTATCACCTTCCTATTGCAGAAACTATCGCTTGGTCTCAGACGAAGTATCGCCTGGTGTGCAAAGTATCGCTTAGACTAATATTATCGTCCTAGTATACTAAAAAGTATCGCGCGATAATTCTGGTGTTTGTAGCCTACTACCTGTACCCGACAGTGATCTTTTTCTTGAGATTATTTGGCTGAATCTAGACTTAATGAGCTTGCTATTTTTATTTACTGCAATTAGATAGAATTAACTTGCATATTTCACTTAGAATCTTGCACATTTCATTTGGATTTTGAGATTTTTCTAACCTTGTGGGCCTAACAGGTTGTGCTTGTAGGTAAATTTGTTTGAGAAATTTTTTCAAAATTGCATGCTAAAGGGCTACTAATGGTTTCTTGTAGGGCTGCCCAAAAAAAGCATAAAAATACAAAAAAAATTGCTTGTGATTTATTTCATTTCAAGTGTGGCAATCTACTAGTTGTTTCATTTAGTAGGCACTTAATATCTTGTGAAAGAGATTTTGAGGTGGTAGGAGAAGTATGCTCTTCACCCTTGTGGTGAACCAGAAAATCTTGACCCATCTTAGGATTTTGGAACCAAGAGAGTAATTGAACTCTTCTTGGTGTGCTTGGGAGAAGCTTTGAGATAGGGGAGTATGCTCTTCACCCTTGTGGTGAAACAAAAACCTTGAACCTCACAAGTGGATCCATTTTTGTGTAGATTGTTAGAATCCTTTAGCGGGCCTGCTCTTGAGAAATTAAGAGGAACAACCCAAGTGGGGACAAGCCTTTTGCCGCTATTCCAACCCACTATAAACTCAAGGCTATCAAGGACACAAAACCTTGGTAGACATAACACTTATCTTTGCTTGATGTGATTAGCTTATGGGATTGCGACCATGGGGAAAGCATTGAGAAAGAATGCTTAAGGTACTCTTGTGGCCGCGAGTTCCGTTACTTGCCACAAGGTAAGGAGTCCCTTTGGGGAGCAAGAGGGGTTTTGTGAATGGAAGCCCTAATTAAGAACCATTAGATAGAGGCCACCTTATTTTAGCCACTTAGCTTCTTGGTGCAAGGATTGATCCAAGTGGAATAACCTGGATCACCTCAAGATACTCACCATATGTGTTCCTTTGGTTGTGTCTTTGGCACTTCCATGACCAAGCCAACATCTATTGTGGGTAACCACTTTGTGTGAGGTGAGGGGACATCAAGTTGTGGGCCAAGTTGATAAGTAATGAGCTGTGACTTTCTAGGATAGATATTGCTTGAAGTGTCTTCGATTGTGTAATACCATTGTTAACCTTCTTGAACATACAAACAATCAGTAGTATTCATAGGGTGTTTTTCTATTTTGATATCACAAGTGTTTGTCTTGACAAGGTTGCTTTTGCCCTTGTTTCAAGTGTTTTAAGACATGTTTGATCCCTTACTGTTTGCAAACCTGTCAAATTTTTGCTGATATTGTGATTGAGATCGAAAACATCAACCCTCGGACTGAAATTTTTTATCAAACAGACCTGAAAACACAAATTTCACACAATTCTGGTCAAGTGTCATACAAACTAGCAACAATATCGCCTACTTTGAGCATAAATATCACGCGATAGTTCGCCCTTGCTAGACTATCGCCCGACCTTCCTGGAGTATATCGCCCGGCTATTGTGAAGTCTATCGCCTAGTAAAAGGCAAAGTATCACCTCAGTAAGAAGTATCACCTGGTTAGCTTGGAAAGTGTTGCCTGAGAATTTTTTGCTGTATACCTGGTTTTAGTTGTTTCGCAGTTGCTTTTGGTTGGCTAGGTCTTTAGGTAGGTAACTTATCTTGTCATTGGAAACCTATCTTTACTCTGAATTTCTAGTTTTAGCCCTCTAGGGGTAGTGTCATTTGATTTACAAAGTCACCTTGGGAAGAGTTGTCAAGTTAGAAGATTATTCCTATTGAGAAAGTACATCTCCAGAGTTGTTAGTAACATTCTTGGAGAATTCTAGTACTCCTTTTGTCCAAATCATTTCCATTCAAATTCGATTTTCCATTTGTCTAAGTCCATCCTCCTGGTTCAAAAGTGCAAGGATACTGATCCTTTGATTTAAGCACCTCTTTGACAGTATTGCTAACGCCTTTTGCAATTTCTATCTTACCATCTCTTTTTGGACATTAGAGAACTTTAATTATCCTAGTTTGGTGTTGACACTTTGAGAGGTCGCCTTATCATCAAGAATCTTTTTCTTTCATGTCAGTTACAATGAGGTACCAAGTGAATTAAGGGAAATGACCCCCGGTTGTCTTTAATCAGTTACCCTTAGTTAAGACTCGTCAATAACGAAAGGGAAAATAACCCATTTTCGATCAATCCCCTAAGAGTGAGTCTGAGGTTTTCTTTAACCCAAAGAGTAATCCTAGAAAATTGAGTACCTCTTTAGCACCTTTTTCATCAAATATGGACATGAGTTACACCTTCACTAGACAACAAAGAGACGCAATGAATCAAACTCTTGATGACATCTTCCAACAGCATAGGGGTAACATGATGTTTGTTGGGTCTTCTTCTAATAGCCCACCTAGATCACCTCCTATCGGCACAAGGTATCTAGATGCTCACCAATGAGCTGAGAGACACTATAGGAAAGCTCACCCCGATGCACGGTCACAACATGAGGACCAAAACAATAAATCGGGTGATGCTCGTGTCAATGCAGCCAACGTATTCAGACATTCAAGACAACCTTCTCCACTTAGAGACACCTCACGATACGCAAGTGGGAGGTTAAAGAGCATTGAGAAAGAAAAACAAGCTTTCTTGGATGAACAAGCTACTCAAAAAGAAAATTTCAAACAATTGGAAGATGATGAACGGGCTTTGTTGGAAATCAAGAGAAGAGCCACACAAGAAGAAAAAGATAGGCTCTTGGCACAACAACTCCATAATCAATACAACCAGAGGGGTACCAACAATGGGACCAACTCACCCCCATCTAATCCCTTACCAAGTCCTAGGAGAAGGTCAAGGACCCCATCAAGATCACCTAGTCGTAGAGGCAAAAGGACTTCTTGATATAATCATCATAGGAGACAATCACCTCCTAGACTTTCAAGACAACCCTCCCAATGAGCTTGTCATGGCTCTCAACATGGAGGAAGTAATGCCAACTTTGACGCTATTGATTTCATGACAGTACAACAAGAACCATCCTTCCAACAATATGTGGAGAAGTATGTGGAACAAAATAAGGATCAGTTCTTGGAAAGTCTAATCAATAAGGGTGCAAAAGTCCCATACAAATTTGATGTGGACCAAAAGATCAAGAAGCAAAACCCTTCAACTGATGAGGTGATTAAGTAGATGCAAAAGACTATGGAGAAAATGATGGCTCCAAAGAATACCTTTAACTTGGACTCCATATGCCCCAATCCCATTGACAAGAGTGTGGTTATGATAGATTCTCCTAGAAAGGTTGAAATCCCCACATATGAAAAATATGATGGTAGTGGTGACCCCCATGACCATGTATGACAGTTCTATATCATGAGCTTTGAGTTTCATCATGAGGACTCCTACCTTATGAGGTTATTCCCGAGGAGCCTTAAAGGCCAAGCTATGGAGTGGTTTACTAACCTTACCCCTCCTGTTAAAACATTCAAAGAACTTGTCCAAAGGTTTGTGCAGCACTTTGCATATAATCTATCAAGGTCGGTCACCATGCTTGATTTGTGCAAGCTAAAACAAAATTAGGGGGAACCCTTTGTGACATTTTTACAAAGGTGGAGACGCTTATGCTCCAAATATTCTAGGACTATCCTTGAGGAAGAAAGGATTGATATAATTGTGAGAAATCTAGTGCCCAAAACTAAGATATGAAGTTAGAAAAATGGTCTTTAATTCTTTTGACACTATGGTAGAAACTGCATGTTGCATCGTGGATGTTCTAAAAGAACAAGTATTTTGGCCAAACAAAGTAACAACAACAATGGCCAAAACAATAACAACAACAATAAGGATAAAAAGAACTCATATTGGAACAAAAATAAGCAAGTAGTCAATGACAGAGTTGTTGACTCTCCACAACCTAAGGAACAAGGAGTTCTTAATCTATTTAATGCAGTTCAAGCTATGAAGTTGCAGACATCCTCAGATCAACAAGCGCACAAGCCCAAAAATCAAGATAAACCTAAGTCAGGAAAGAGGCAATTCACTAAGCTTGGAGACTCTTATGCAGATATTTTTAAGACCTTGATTGCTCATAATTTGGCACAACCTTAGGATCCTACAAAGTTTCGCATACCAGATCCTAAACCTTATTGGTGGAATGAGAAAGCTTACTGTGTATACCACAATGGGATTGGACATGACATTGAGAATTGCTTTAAACTTAAACATCTTGTTCAAGATCTTATTGAGAGAAACACATTACAAGTTGATGGGTTGACCACAAATGCAGACCACAAGGCCTTTAAGGAGCCCTTGCCTAAGTATGAAAAGGGGGAGATGTCTACAAACAAGAATGGCAAGGCCGCAATCAATTATACCTATACAGTTGCAGAAAATGTCATCAATATGCTTGAAGTTGTGGACACTGATGTCAACATGATGAGGGGAAAAGATCCCTATGGTTATGATGTAAACTCACCTCCCATATTTGATGAAGGACCCATTGTTGTGCTTAGAGGTCCTCAATCTTGAAGGTCATCTCAGCCTCTCAATGCTGTTACTAGGAGTCAGTCCCAAGGTCCTATTATCATTAGAGGTCCTAATTCTAGAAAATCCAAACAACTAGTGTCCAAAAGTGTTCCTCCCAAGTTTGTAGTTGGTCTTGATATGAATTACAACCTTGTTGATCAGTTACAATGAACACCACCGCAAATTTCCATTTTTGAGCTTTTAGAATTGTCTCCTAGACACAAGCGTGTCCTTGAGGATGCCTTGCGAGTAGCTAATGTTCCTGATGACATAGATGTCGATCAATTCCATAACATGGTCAATCACCTTGCTAGCCCTCATTACCTCACATTTTCAGAAGAGGATGATAAAGCATTAAGCCATCCGCACAATTTGGCCCTTCATATCGAGGTCATGATCCACAAAACCCGTGTTAGGCATGTGTTAATAGATGGGGGTGCTGGGCTTAATATTTTCTCTTTGAGTATATTAAAAGCTTTGGGATATTTTGAGCAAGTAATTGACACTAGGAAGAAGATCACAATTAAAGCCTATGATGAAGTAGAGCAAAGCTCTAAGGGATTGGTTGTTCTTCCTGTTGGGATCGGTCCTGTAGAAAAGGACATTTTGTTTCAGATTGTTGATGCTGGACCTTTGGCATATAATATCTTGTTGGCTAGGCCATGGATTCACGACATGCAAGAAGTGTCATCTACCTACCACCAATGTGTTAAGTTCCCTTACAATGGAGTTGAAGTATGCATACTAGGGGATAGCACATTATCTGTTAATGCGATTTCAACCAGCTCTCATGTCCCTTTGAATAGAGAGGCTGATAATTTTGATGTTGCTCTTGAGTAGTGTAAGAGTAAGTTTAAATCCATAGACCTTGGCATGGGAGACTACCAAATTGATTCCTTCACAAAAATGCCAATCTCGCCTAGGTCTTATGGAAAACCTTCACCTAAGAGGAAACCTTCATCCTCAGCTATGACCTTGTTTGGAAAGTATGTAGAGTCCTTAGTACCTATTCATGAGGAGAAAGAGGAGGTAGCCATTAGAGATTGGATTTATAAAGAAGAAAAATATCAACACAACGAGAATTTTGTGCCATCTCCTAAAACCTACGGGAGAGGGTATACTTTGGTTAAAAACATGGGCTACCCCGGTCATGGCCCTCTCAGTCATAGGTTAGATGCCAAGGCTAAACCACTCAACCATGATCTTTTTGGTCGTAGGACTAAGTCAAAAATTAGCCTAGGCTTTGCTAATGAAAAGAAGACAACTGTCCCTATCCTAGCTATGACAGATAGTGATAGTGACTCAGATTATACACCCAATCTTCAAAACCAACAAGACATGATTGATGATTGGGTGCCTTCCACCAATGTCCTTTGGGGAGATTTAGATGATTCAGTAGTTGAAAATTTAGATACCAGAGAAGGTGATACCCTTCACAATCTCGAAGCTTCTACATCAAGGTGTCCCAAGCCTTCTTGGTGCAAACATCCCAGCAGGGATTCAGACACAGATTCACATGAGTACGAGTGGGACTCTCTTTCAGATGAAATAGTTGATTTGGACATGGATGTTGTCCATACCTATAGTACTCAACCCGATGTGACCAACGAGCCTAATGTAGGACTAGAGGATTGGACTCCTCGAATTGCCTTAGTGGATGATGCTTTGTTTGGTAGGACGAGTCCTAATTCGGGTATCTTAGAGGGAGACTTGACAGATCCTAACTGTGTGATCACCAAAGATAATGCCTTTCATGTTAATAACATTGAACCTTCCATTAATCTCTCCCTTGTTCACTATGACCTAATTGATTGGTCTCAGCACCATCAAGTTCCTCAGCTCCTCACTTTTCACAATGACTATGAGATAGCCTGCTACTTGAATGCTCTTGAACCCATAGTCTCTTCCACCAGTGAACCTACAACAAGTATGACGGAGCCGGATATTAAGTACCTCAATCATAAAAGAAAAGAAAAGAAAAAAATGAGAGATGGTTCTGATGGCGAAAACCACTTTGTGGCGGTTTTAGAACCCAAAATAGTAAAAAGAAAAGACGCATCCGAAGGTGAAAACCTCTTTGAGGTGCCTAAGGATGGGGTACTTAATAATTTGCTGAGTTATTTCCAAGACAGTTCATCAGTTCTTATTGAGCCTACACAACCAATAAATTTGAATATGGAGGAGGCTCCACAAGTGATACATCTAGCTCAGTCTCTGTCAGTGCAAGAAAAAGAAGCATACACAAAGTTCTTACAAAAGAAGAAAATCAATTTTTCTTGGACATATTCAGACATGCCAGGGCTTGACACTAATCTCATTATGCATCACTTATCTATAGCTCCCGGAATTAAACTAGTAAAATAGAAGTTGAGGAAAATGCATCCTCACATAGCTCTCCTTGTTAAGACTGAATTAGAAAAGCTCTTAGGAGCAAGATTTATTAGAGCTATCGACTATGCCGAGTGGATCTCAAATATTGTTCTAGTTTCAAAGCATGATGGGTCCATTTGTGTATGCACAGACTTTAGAGACCTTAACAAAGCTTGCCCAAAGGATGACTTTCCACTCCCTAACATAGACATGATAGTGGATATGACTACGGGCTATGAGATATACTCTTTAATGGATGGTTTTTCTGGTTATAACCAAATAAAAATAGCTCCTGAGGATCAAGAAAAGATAGCCTTTACATGTGCATGGGGAACCTATTGTTGGATCATCATGCCATTTGGATTAAAAAATGCATGAGCCACATATCAAAGAGCTATGACCACAATATTTCATGATATGATGCATAAAAACATGGAGGATTATGTGGATGATACCTTGGCCAAATCTAAGCAAAGGGATATACACCTAGAAGATTTGGAAATAATTCTAGATCGAATGGAGCAGTTTCAGTTAAGATTGAATTCGAAAAAGTGTGCATTTGAGGTTACCTCATGTAAACTTCTAGGATTCATAATTTCAGCTAAAGGAATAGAGGTGGATCCTAAAAAGGTTCAAGCTATATTAGATATGTCACCTCCTAAGAACATTAGCCAGATGATGAGTCTTCAAGGACAACTCCAATCCATATGGAGGTTTATTTCACAGCTTGCAGATAGAGCACAACCATTCAACAAGACATTGCATAGGGGAGCCACATGTACTTGGAATGAGGATTGTCAAAAGAGCCTCGATCAAATAAAACAATACTTGGCTAATCCTCCCATTTTAATGCCTCCTATCCCAGGAAAACCATTAATTTTGTACATCTCAGCAACGAAATCTTCCTTGGGGGCATTGTTGGCTCAACGTGATGATACTGGGAAGGAAAGAGCCATCTACTACATTAGTCATACACTAGTATCTTATGAGATCAATTATAATAGTATTGAAAAGTCTTGTCTTGAGGTAGTGTTTGCTTCCCAGAAATTGTGACACTACATGCTTGCCCATACTATACATCTTGTTGCAAAAATTGATCCTCTCAAGTATTTGCTTGGTAAGGCTGCTCTCATGGGTAGACTTGCTAAGTGGATGATGGTTTTGACAGAATTTGATATAGAGTACATTGAGCGTAAGGCTATAAAAGGGCAAGCTATTTCAGATCAACTTGCTGATTTCCCAGTCAAGGATAGCATGCCTATTCAAGTGGAATTCCCAGATGAGCATATCATGTACATGACCACGCATAATTGGAAAATGTTCTTTGATGGTTCAAATATGCAAAATGGATCAAGAGCTGGAGTATTGTTTATTTCTCATCATGGGTACAACATGCCTAAGTCTTACAAACTTTTTCTCCCATGCACAAATAATATTGCAGAATATGAGGCTCTAACCCATGGACTTACGATGGCTATAGAGTGGAATACAATAGAGTTACATGTCTTTGGGGATTCACAATTAATTATCAACCAAGTAAATGAAGAGTACCAAACTAAAGATGATAAGCTGATACCTTACAAAAAGATGGTTGATTCATTGCGATGTTACTTCACATTTGTGACATTTCAACAGATCCCTAGTGCAGAAAACAAGGCTACAGATGCTATGGCTACACTAGCTTCACTCCTTCAAATGGAACAACACGAATCAAGATTTGAATTCCTAGTGGAAGAGCTACACCATCCCATCTTTGAATCCCCTGAAAGCCACGTCATTTGTACCTTGGTTACTCATGAGTCTTCCCGTTATGGTGCTATCTATTCATACCTTCGTGATGGTATCATTCTTGAAACCTTCAACCATTTCAAAAGAAGAAACCTTGTCCACAATGCCTCTCACCACACCCTTATCTCTGGTGATCTGTATAAGAGGGGTTTAGATGGGACACTTCTTAGGTGCTTGAAAAAGGAGGAATCTAACCGAGCATTAGCATACATCCATGAGGGTATTTGTGGTGGACATTTCAATGTTCTTGCCATGGCTCAAAGGTTGCTTAGGGTGGGGTATTATTGGCCCACGATGCAGATAGATGCAGTAGCCTTTGCTAATTCTTGTGAAAAATGTCAGAAACATGGAAACCTAATTCATGTTCCAGGTAGGGAGCTGATTCCTTCTATTTCTCATTAGCCATTTCAGTGCTGGGCCTTTGATCTTGTTGGGAAAATACATCCCAACTCATCAGGTGGACATAAGTTCATTATTATTGCTACTGACTACTTCACAAAATGGGTGGAAACTGTGCCACTTTCTGTTGCTTCAGGCAAGACTATCTCTTTGTTCATCTTGAATCACATCATCTGTCAGTTTGGGATACCTTCTGAAATAATTACTAAGAATGGAGGTTAGTTCAAAAAAAAGGACCTTACACACCTCTATAAGAAATTCAAGATAAAACAACATTGGTCCTCCATTTACTTCCCACAAGGAAATGGACAAGAAGAGGCATCTAATAAGACCATTCTCAAGATTCTCCATAAATCAGTTCACAAGAATGGTAGGGATTGGCACTTGCAAATCAATCCAGCCTTATGGTCTTACAGAACAAGTATACGTACTCCAACTGGGGCTACTCCTTTTTCCCTTACCTATGGTGCTGAAGCAGTATTACCTTTAGAAGTAGAGATCCCTTCACTCAGAGTCTCTCTCAAAGGTTTGATAACATATGATGATTATCATACCATGAGGTTACAAGACTTAGAACTTTTGGATGAGAAGCAAAAGGCTTCATTTGATCATATGAGATTGTATCAAAAGTGTATGTCAATGACATTCAACAAAACGGTTCACCCTAGAGAGTTTCAAGTAGGTGATCTTGTTTTGCGAGAGAATCCTAAGAACCAGCAAAATAGAGAACAAAAGGGGAAATTCAAACCTAATTGGCTTGGACCATATGTCATCACAATGGCTTTTGGGATAGGTGCTTACTTGTTATCTGATGAAGATGGAGAATAGCTCCCTGACCCCATCCATATTTTGCACCTCAAGAAGTTCTACCCATGATGCCTATTCTGTCTGGGGGCATCCTTTGTACATATTTTATGATCCTAAAAAAATACCAAAAAACTTCATATATGATGCTACAAAAAATTCTAACAAGTATATAAAGTCCTAAAAAAAAATAAAAAATTCAAAAAAAATAGAAAAAGTGCCTTGGTGAAAACCTGGAAATAGGCACCTTGGTAGTGAAAAGTCCAAAAAAAATGAAAAAAAGAGAAAAATATTGCAATAAAATCCAAGTGGTGAAAACCTGGAAACAAGCTCTACTTGAGGCCTTTGCACTCCTATTTATTAGCATGCGTCCTCGATGCTGAGCCTTTCTCCATCATGCCTTGACCTTATTTGACTTGGTCTGGAATTGGTCTTTATTTTTGTCTAGGGGGCATAACTGTTAGCATAGGTCCTTTAGGTATGTCGATCTTTAGGACATTTCACAAACGGTGTTTTTTAACACCACCCCAATTGTGTTTTTCAACACTACCCTAGTGTCAAGTGTTTCTCAACACTTATCAGATATCCTACCCATAGTCTAGTATGATATGATATTTCTCACTAGAAGATGCGATACTCAGAGATTGACTCTATGACCTACACACACGCACTTAAACACTCGACTCGTTGAGACTTGATTGACTTTGTTTTCTTTGTGAGCTGTCTATGATGATTTCTTTGATGAGTGTTCTCTCCCTATGATAGTTTTCGATGATGCCTAGCTAGAAAGCTAAGGGCATGAGGACATGTTTTATTGCTTTTATCTACTTGTGGGTATATTTTGTTGGTCCTAATTATCATTAGCATTTATGATTGTTCCACTTGACATTGGGGTCTACAAGGTATTATCCTTGACTATTTTGCAAGTGCATACTTATAGCTATCTTGACTTTCTTGTGTCTCGATGCGAGTATAATCTTGCCATATCAAACTTAGGTAATCTCACTGCACTAGTCATCTTAACCTACATGTCTTTGGTGCTAGGTGGGATTTCCACATTCCTATCTGATATAGATCATATTCATATACCCATAGTCATACTAGTGTGTATTGTATGATCTTACGATGCTACCAATAAAGTTCGATGATGATTATTAGATGTCTATTGGTGTTGTGACCTTGCAAGTCAACCACTTTCATAGTAGCTTGCATTCTTAGGTTCATGATTAGTTAGCTTTGCATCTTGCATTCAGAGAGAGCTCTCCTTTCATCTTTCGTGGACCTGTCGGTCAACTGCGCTCACCTTTCGCTTCCTCCCAATCATGTCTTTCACTCCTTGTCTTTCATATCACATCCTTTTCTATGACCTTTTCCCCCTTTTATAGCATTTTGACTTTTTGACCAATTTTCAAAACACCTCAAAATTGCTCGCAAATTGCACCCCTAGCTAATTTCGACGTCCTGGATCCATTTTCAAACTCCAAATGGAAATCCAAGTTCATCTTGATAGTCAAAATTATGTTTCAAATTTTTTTTCTTTCTTATGTGCAGTTGATTGACCTTTTGAGGCATAATTCTTTGATCTTTGATGGAATTTCTTCCTTTTCATGTCTTTCAAACTTCTAGTCTTCCATTCACCCCATTTCTCTTCTTCTCATTCATCACTGGGTCATGTTTTCACTACCTAATGGTTATCCTATTATCATTTATCTTCGATTGTGATTTCATTATGATTTAATCATTTGGCTATCTCTCCTCTACCTGATTTTGATTTCGATTCCGAGGGGGCAGTACCTATTGGATTTAATCCTTGATTTTCTTGATTCAGCTATGTTTTTATGAGCTTTTGCTCAGCTTGAGATTTTTATCTCTTATTTTGGATGTGATCCCAAAATGAACTCATGTCCATAATCTTTTGTTTATTTGTCCAGGCATGTTCCCAAAATGAACACATGTTTAAGTTATTTTGTGATCCCAAAATGAACTCACATTCCAACTTCTTTGACTGCATGTGTTCCCAAAATGATCACACATTAGTCAAAGAGGGGCAAATGTATGCACCCTAAAATGGTCGCCTAGACTTTGGGCCCCCATTCAGCATTTTATCAAATCCCTGAATCAATATTTTCAAAAATCAACATTTTTAGCTCAATATCAATTTCCTTGATCAAATCCTATGTTATCATTTATTCGATTATTCCTTGGGCTAACCATTTTATCCTAAAGTCTTTATTTATTTAAAAGGAATATTTCCTCCCTTTTTATTAAATAAAAAGCCCCCACTTTTCCTCTTATCCTAAGTTGCACAAATAAAGCATTATTCTTATTTTATAAAAAGAAGAAAATCACTTTTTGTCTCATATGGACACAAAAGTCAACTCTTATTTTCTCATTGGAGGATACTTGTGCACATGGATTGCTCCTCTTTCAAGCTCCACCCTTGATTAAGACTTTTTCCTCTTAATCTTCATGGTCCATTCCTTTTCATTTCTTATAAAAGAAGAGCTCTCTTTCTCATTTGCATATCCATCTATTTTATGCTAATGTTATGCTACAGGTTTTCTAAGTCATCTTGGAGCTTTTGAAGACATTCTTGCATCAAGCTTTTTTTGAGACCATTGTTGCATCACATTTACATGTTTTCATAGTTTCATTTCTTGCATTGTCATAGTATTCATAGCTTCATTCTTAGCTTAGATTTCCCTATGCTATAGATTAATCTCACATAGTCTAAATAGGAAGGATTTGTAACACTTGTTCTTTCCTTTCATAGATTAGTTGCATTGTTCTTTCATTCATATAGACTAGCTTGCATCTTCCATTCTCATAGATTAACTTGCATTGCATTGCATTCATAGTGATTATTGCAGATATTGGCACTCTTGCCCTTGTCTTCAATTTTGGATTCTCTCATTGTGTGGTTGACTAGCAAGGTCATAAGTTCATTAGCTCTAGTTGAGAGCAATTTTACAATCTTGCAACTCCATACATAGAGAGCTCTAGGTTGCTATTGAAGGTTTCCCTTTCATGGATTTCCTTTGATGTAATGACTTAGAGAAGTGCACTACTTTTGTGTGTACAATAAGGATGGAGGTTTTCTCACACATGTGTGAGAAACACTAGGGAAGTGTGCTAGGGGACAAGGGTGGAAGAAGAGAGATGGGATCTCATTAAGAGGTTGTAAGAGCCATTAATGATGACCAGTGCAAGGGTTCATTAATGAGTTTGTAAGGCTCATTAATGAGGGTGTTGACTTTGAGTCAAAGGGAGAGGGTTTAGCCTAAGAGGGTTGGGTATCACCCCTTAAGCGGGGTTAGGAAGTGATTATGAATGAGAGGATAGATTTAGGGATTAGAAGATATCTAGGGTTTTGGATTTTTAAATAAATGTTTAATTTATTTAAATGGAATTCAGTTGAGCACTATTTATTAAATAAATTAATAAATAGGAGGGGTTAATATCTAAATTTGATTTAAATATTTTTGGAAGGGATTCCTTAATTAAATAGATTTAATTAAGATAGGAGGGGATAATAAAAATAAAAATTAATTAATTAATGATGATGTCATCAGGACTTTTATTAACTAAAAATAATTTTAATTAACAAGTGGATTTTAATTAACTAAGCTTTCCATGTTCTTACAAAAGAGAAAAGATATAGAGGATATTGGAAGGGAATATTTTGATGTTGGAGAAATTTAACCTATCTAAGAATATTTAGATATATTGTGTTTGTTTGATAGTCACATTTGAAATTCTAATATTATTAACTCCTTTTAATGAAGAACCCTTTTGAAGTGAAGTGTTTTGGCTTGTAGACATATTAAAAGGCATGTCTTAATTCTCTAATACTTCATTTTTTGTAGACAATGAAAATGGTATATTTTCTCAATATATTAATTTAAAATTATATTTCTACAATATCTAGAATTTGATGGTTGGTGGAATTTTTTATTTTTTGAGCAAATTTTAATCATAAGGGTAACATATTTTATTGGTTTAAAAAGAAAACATACTTTTTAAGAAAAAAAACAAGTTTTCAATGCCCTCAATGACCTCCTATGCTCTCTCGATCTACTTTAGATGGAAACATGCTCCCATTTACAACCATCATATGTTCATATGTTTCAAGATTGTTTCTTTTCAATCCATTCTTGAGGACCATCAAGGTATCATACTTATCTTCCAACTTGAAAGCATCAACAACAAAACTTGTGAGAGCTTTTGTATTCAATTTTCCCAGAGTAGAAACCACTGAATCCCATAGTTGTGGGGAATCCAAATGCCAAATGGCATGTTTTGTGGCCACGTGATCCCCATAAGTCCTTCCAATATTATAAATTTTTTTTTCCAACAACTCTACATCATGAGTATGTGGACCAAACAACACCTTATCACTAATGATCTTTTAGGCCACTACTTCTTCTACATCCATGTTGATAACGAACAACTCTTTCAACTACTCATAACTCAAATGCTTACTTCTCTTCACAACTACATTTGCAATCAGGGATGACAATGAACTCAGAGGAAGAAGAGCTCACCATGATAGACACCTTAGCACAAGGCATGTACATGTATCACAAAGAATGGAATGAACCCATATTTATAGGTTCAAACAAACACCACCAATCCTGATAGAATATTAAGGATGATAAACTTCATCTTTCATCCATAACACATTGCATGTGAAAAATCTAACTTTCTAGATTTATAGATCCTTCAGATAAGACCAATCCAATCCATGCTGCAATATTGTTAGAGATTATAATTCATTTCCTCTAATCAATAGCGTGATTGGACAAACAAAAATTCATCTTATAAATGTGTCTGATTGCATACTTTGCACAATCTTCCAAAATCTCCTCAAGATCATCAATCCACATTTGTTACTTCCAACTTGGGGTTGTAGTGGTGCTAATAGCTTGTATGACAATCAATAAGTTCCCTCAATGTTTATTTTTTAGGCCTTTCTCTTTGTAAAGAAGAAATTCAACCAACAGGGTGGTAAACTATACATCATTGTTCATATCGTTAGGCAACTTGGTGGATCCATCCCAAACTAGATCACCCTTGTCATTTTTATAGTAAATCCAATTCCATATAGGCCTAAATTACCATGTGAAGTGTTGTCAAAGTTTAGTTTAAGATGACTCCTAGGAGGTAGTCGTCGGTGAGAATACTTTTGATCCACATTATTAATAATTGTGTCCCCTTTTAGGGGCATGAGATGTGGCCATAACATTGTCTAACGATCATAACAAGAAGAAAATGAATGGTGAGATCTACTTGCCACACATACAATCACATGCTCGCTTATGGAAATCTGCATCTTGCTAATTAAAGTATTATTTTCCATCGAGCCATACTCTTGAAAATCTTATTGTTCCTCTCCTTCCATATGTACCCAATTAGAGTGGTCAAAATATAGCATACCATAAACCCTTCCAAACCACCCCCTTGTGTAAAGTGAGCATATAAATATTTATTTTAGTGTCACAAGCAAAGGACCAAAATAATAGAGTTTGTTGAGGAATAAATACTAGCATTTTCAAGCCACTTCATAACATGCATGAACAAATGATCAATGATCTCTTCATGACAATAACACATTGGGTGTTTGAATGGACCAAAAAGATACAATTTTATTATCTATCTATTAGCATCTCCTCCTCCTTGATTTCCCATTCACTTAACATATTATCTATATTATTCCATGACATTTTTCATATTGGCTTATATTCAAGAGTGTGGATCCACTAGAACCCAAATGCAACACTTGTGCCAATTGCAACATTTCAAATATCAACTCACATATTCACACATTAACTCATCTAACAACAATAGCACATATCTAGGGCTAATTCTCATTACACGCTTTCCGGAGTTGCTTCCACCACAAACTACATTGGTTTACAATCAAGATTATGGATCTACTTGGACCCACAAAATACTTTGAAAGATAAACTACAAGATTATCACATAAAAATTGATCAATCATAGGAACTATATTACAACATAAATCCCATATTTCTTTTTAGACAAAATCATTACAAGTTGAAAATTACTCAAACCTAGGTGTATACAAGCCAACCAAGCCACATCACCAAAATTTAAAATATAACCAATCAAAAATATGAGCAATGTCATTGGTTCCCAAACGATTCTCATCCTAAAAATGTATTCACTTCATCCATTCAGCCACCTAAGCGAATTTCATAAGCACAAAACAAAGAAAACTTCCATTTTCTCGTAAACTTAAGAAAAATCTTTAAAACTTCATCAAATCCATTCAAACAAGTTTGCAATATGATTAAATCCATCAGAAAAAAAATACCAGCCATTCTCAAGCCATGAAATCAAAATCTAACCAAGATTTAGGAAGACATTAAAAGCTTACCTCAACATGCTCAAAACCAATAAATAATGACAAGTTGAGAAATCCTCCACCAAACATAACAAAAATCTAGAAAGGTGAGAAGAACATTCTAAAGGAAAGAGTTGAACATTATTGCCAAATCAATGCACACTTCAGATTTCAGAGCATGAAGTCTGAGCTGCATTCAAGACCTGGTCAGCCATGGATCAGAGCTATTACACTATTCCTAATTGGGTTGGTCCACAACCTTTTCAAGAATATGGAGCTTTATTTCCTCAATAAATATTACCACATTTACAACGTGAAATGTGGATAATTGAGCTAGAAAAATAGAGGGATTTTCTCTTATTCTATTTTCATGCACTTGTCACATGCCTTAAGAAATTATACTTTGCCCAAAGAGCAGTTCCTAACATTGAGGAAACACGCAGGTACTTATTAGATGATCTTTGCAATAAGGAAGATGAGCTTAAGATAGAGGCTTTCTCCACTTTCTCCTTTCAAGATCTAATGCAAGACACCATTTCCTTGTTTGAGGTTTGTTAGGACGTTTGACACAAAAAGAAAAGGAATGAACAAAGTCAGACCTCAATGTATCCTAAAGATGTATATATCTCCAAGGCCAACCAGAGTTCATGTGCCCCTAAAAAAATGACCGAATTCATACCAAAGAAGGGATTGAGCTTGAAGATTTGATATCTCTCTATTTTTTCTGCACAAACATAGGAAGTTCCTTATCTGCAGATTGGAAAGAAAATTCCTTAGGAGATACACCTTGGCATATCGATTGAGGCCAGAGATGAAGATATCACAAACCTGCTTGCCACTCCAAGACCTAAGGAAACAAAGGACTAAGGATGTGCTATTTTGGGACAACCTAGAGGAACTTTATGCATTTCTTGAAGATAATATTCAAAAGATCTAGGAAGAAATCTTCCAACATCCTATGTCTACAAAGCTAGTAAAAGTTAAGGTTGAGAAACAACAAAGCTTTTTTCTAGCATCATCTCACTTCAAACACATCTGGGGATGTCTAATCAGGTACGTTAGAGTATGAGGAAATATCTTTCAAAGATAGTACATCATCCCAGGTGATGACAAAATATTGTCCTAAAATGCATTCTTATATAGATTTCCTTTATATGTCACATAAAAATAAAAATGTGGCTCAAATTGTTTCACAAGAAATGTTATTAAAATGTACAAAGTTGAGTAGAAAGGGTATTTGTGTTCACGTTCCTATAAATGGTTCATTATAGTTTGTGTTTCTCTTTAGTTAGTTAGTGTAGGTAGGTAGTGTACAATATGTAAAGGGTATCACATAAAATGTCCAATTTCTCCAATTCACAAGGCACATTGGAATACAAAACCACCTCATGACAAGTATGATTGACACTTAGTAAAAAAGATACCAATGCAATATCAATGCCTTTGGGGGTTTTTATTCCTTTTGTTGCTTAGAATTGAGGAGATAGATAAGACAAATAATCCATCTAGGTGAAAAGTATATGTAGAGAGAGATTAAATGGGGTTTGGGTGCACCTAGAAATGAAAGAGGAACTATGTTTCTATAGATATGATATTTTGACACTCAAGATCCCATAGGTACTTGCAAATGCAGATCTGGGACTTGAAGGCTATATCTTGACTCTCTACCAAATCTGACTTGGATTTGGAGGGTATATATTACCAATGTCATCTTGTACCCAAGTATAGATCACTAATGTGGCCAATCTATGACCAATCCAAGGGAGGAAGAAAATCTTTAGAAAGTAAAGTTGTCTAAGCATGATAATTGTTCTATTCATGTCAAGGATCCTATCATGATCAATCTAGATGATGATATGGATGTTAATGTTTTTGATAATGGTGTTGTTGCTAATAGTGTTGATCATAACAATTATGATGATATGATGAGGTTATTGAAATCAATTATGAGCTTTCTTCAAGATTTTCCAAAGTATTTACCCTAGCTCCTAGTAGCAAGAAAAGTGACTAATCAAATTAGAGCATGGCCCTCATTTGGAATTCACAATAGTTGCATCTACCAAGATTGACATTGCTCCCCTCACATGTTGTCCACCTTACCTAAATAATTATCAACAAGATGGGGAGGCAGATGATATGCTTGAATAGCTCCTCTTATGTAGTGGATTTTTTTGTGTGTTTTCTTGTTCGTATTGTGCTACCTTTTTTTAATAGCTCTATTTAGATAACCCTTGTTGGTTTGTTGGCGCAAGTTGATAAATGGAACAAACCTATTGTGATATTCTTCTATTTGTATTTCACTTCTTCTATATGTCGTATCTATGTTATGTTGTTCATGCACAATTGTCATAAATGTGTCTTTGTGTTGCCTACTTGGGGACGATACAAAGCATTGAGATTCATTTCCTTTTTGGTCTCTTCTATAATTGACCAAAAAATATCTTTATTGTCCACCTTATGTTCTCTTCTTCTATTGTGCTTGTAGTTCTACTACCTTTATGGGATGAGGTCAATTCAATGCAATCATACTTTCAATATACATGAGTTATCATTACAAATACTAAACCCAAATTTAGTGGATCTCTTATGTGTTTTTTTTGTCATGTGCTTTATTTCTCTTGATTTTATCCTTTCTCGGGGCATATCATAGTAGAAACATGCATGTCTTTTGGATGCATGTATGCTACCTAAAAGTTATTGCTCCCAATAAGGCTAACACAATCACTTTAACATGGGGGCATACACTCCTCTCTTTATTACACATTATGCATACAACACAAATCAAATTTTTGCAGTTAATTTTTTTAGGTTACATATCAAATTGTGTCTTTTTCTTTGTAATTTTATCTTAGTGCATTTCTAGCTCAGATGCAATGTTTTCCTTACTTATCCTTTGCACTAATCCCTTGGTAGATTTCCTTGGATATGATGCTTTCCTCGGTTATCCTTTGCACCATTTTATTTTGAATTTATTTTCAACATTGCTTTGCTTGGTTATCCTTAAGGCAAATTGACTAGCATAACAAAACTTTGTAGACTATTTCAATTCTTTTTTGCACCTATCTCTCTTTGTACATGTCTTGTAGTAATTTTAACCTTACTAGGCTAGTACATCTCTCTCTCTCTCTATGTGTGTGTGTGTGTGTGTGTTTCTCCTTTTTGTCTCGATTTTAGATTGATAAGGTCCTAAGTCACTTGGGGGCTTGGTTTTTCCTTGTCTTTTTTGATCTTGATGAAAGTTTCTTATGCAATGATCTACTTTAAGAGAGTACAAATGCAAGTTCATACTCTTGCTAAGGTGGGGCTAAATGTAGCATTGTAAATTAAATCTCTAAGAACTTTCTCACTAACCTAGGCCTCATTTTACCATTCTTTACCTTATGTGTTTGTCATGCTTGATCCAACTCAGTTCCAACTTCTCCTTTCAATTTTGGACCTTAGGTCCCAATTTGGAACTACATTGAAGGGAGAAAAGTGCCTTAGGCACCCTGCTCCTAAAAGTGGACTGACTTGGGTGCCTTTCTCACACCAATCAGGGCCCAAATTTAAATAGCTTAATGATCAGCTCATTTGAGTGTGAATTTTAAACTCATGTTGGCTGCTTGTGAGTTTTTCACCCCAAAATGTTTGGCAAGGTATAAAAGAAAGTTATCTGCCCTCATTTTGATATACATCTACATCCATTAAGAGCTCAATAGAAAACCTAAATTCAAGCGTCTCAGACCCTTAAGAAAAATTGGTCAAGCATTAAGGCTTTGAAGACTAGGATTAATTTGTAGATATATGCATTCATGATGGCATTTATGATCTTCTTTTCTTAAAGTAAACTACATTGAAAGTCAATATCAACATATTCTTTAGTATCACAACATCAAGAAAGTTTTTAAAGGTATCAACATTTGATTTTTAAATCTAGCATTTGTTACCTAATAGCATGCTTTCAACTCAAGTTCAATTTATTTCAAATTTAAGGTTGATTCCTAAACCAAGGTTTAACTTAGGAAATACACAATATTTTCCTTCTTGTTTGTGTGCAGGAATAGGTTATGAGCCCATTGAAAGGGTTAGAGATAGATCAAGAAGAAAGCTATAGTCTACAATTTGTCAGATCTGAAACTGCCAAGAGTAGGCCAAAATGGGCACCTTAGTCTTGGAAGTAGGTCCTCTATTTTATGCTTGAGATTTGAACCATAGGTTAGTTACTGTCTGAACTTGCTAAATCATCTATCAAAATTTTCTTGGCAGACTATTGTCCTCTTATGCATACAAAAAACCCCCATTTACCCCATTTTCCCCTAATTCTTGCATCCTTCATCTACAATTGCATAGTCATAGTTGCCACACAGTGAAGGATCATTGAATCCACTTTGTGCTTTACTTGTCTTGGGCCTAGTGTATCATTCTCCTTCCAATGTAAGTCATGATTGTGAAATAGATTCCTAGTTTAAATGCATGGATTAGTGAATCCTATTTCACCTACCTTACAATTTCTATAAGAGAAAACATTGAATAGTTGTTAAGGTTGACTTGTGAAACATTTGGCTTGCTAGATAAGGTTAGGTTGAACATCTCTTGTAGGTTGCATATACAATTAGACAAAACATGGATTGAGATGTATGGCTACATGGTTCTCATTTGCTCATTCACATGGAGGAATGCAACTAGGGTGCTTGAAGTTGTAGATGCCTTGCATAGATAATTTGCAAGTGCAATGTAATCTTGACATAATACATTAAGTTGTGTGTGTTCTTTTGAATTAGAAGCTATTTTTCCCTCGAGATGGATTTTCATCCTACATTTGTTTTCATCTCATCACCTCTGTTATTTTTTCTCATTGTAGATTTTGAATACATAAGTATTCTTCATATTTTTATTTGGTGGGAGTTACACAGAAATGATATATTATTGTTGCAAATTCCCTTTCATTATTGAAGAATATTTTAACATGAGTATATAACATATCCACACATTTGAAGAGTTTTGTCCATTTATCTTTCCTACCCAACGTTAAAGATACACTTATGGAGCATTCATGAATTGTTTTATTTTTGCATTTAGTTAGTTGATTTATTACATATTATGCACTTAAGATATAATGAACTTGCTTAGGTAGGTTGTATTTGCATCATTTGATATGTACTCTACTAGTTTGGTGGAGATGTTGCACACACATGTTGGTTGTTAGTTCACATAATCATTATATATTTGCATGCTTTGAGAGGATAAAATCATTCTCTTAGCTTCATTCTCTTTATGCTTTCATTGAAGGTCCTTGAGCTTTGTTGGCTATCAATATGGATCAATCTTACATAGTATCAAAGCATTATGTATTAAATCATCCAATGAGTAAGCATAATAGTGAAATGAGACCTTTCTTTGGTATGTTAAAGAGGGATTCAACATTAGTAACATCTAATAGATTAAACAACAACTTGTTCTACAATTCTTTAATCTTGTCAAAAGGCCAATTTTCCTTATGTTAGGGTACAACTTTGGGAAGAAAGACATTAGAATACACTTTAGGGAAACTGAATCATAATAAGTGAAGGATGTGTAACTAGAGACAATAACAAAAAAAGAATTACATGTAAACTTAAAAGCCATATGGATCATATTTGTTATATGTAGATATTGAATAGAAAACAACATAATGCATTGTTAACAATTGAATTCAAACATAGATGATGTTTAAGTCACAGCCAAACAATGTAAAGCAATACTGAATTGATTTTGATTATAAAATTTGCTTTTAACACCTTTTTCCACAAATATTCTTAAATTTAAAAAACATTAAAAAATTATGAAAATGATATATTTCTTAATAATGCATAGTAACAACATAATACATTCTTACCCATTGACAACCAAACAATATGCGGCGATTCAGAGTTGATCCAAATCATTAAAATTTGCTTTGGAAACTTTTTTTTTTTTTTTGGCCTTAAATGCTTTCACGTTTTTACTGTTCTTACAAGAATTTTTGAGAGGACTGTGTTTCTTAATACCAAAGGTTCAATGCCACGTCCTCTGTAGGTTTCTTAATACCAAAGGGTCAAATACAAGAAGATAATTTTTAATTATGCATTGTACAAAATTTGCACATACAAGTTTAAAACAGATAAAAATTGGTTCAAAACTTATGAGCACTTGCATTGATCTAAGTTTATAGAAATGGCTAGAGTCTAAATTACTGAGTACTGCGAAAACCAGTGTGCATTACGAATAATCTAATCATCATATATGCTAATTGCATTGAACATGCCAAAATAACTCATCACAATCATAGGGTAAAAATATAGAGGACCAAATATTGATTTATACAAGTGAAATAAGAATTGAATGAAAATATCAAGAAGCTTGGATCTTGTGTTTCATGATGAGATAAGAAAAGATCCAAACGAAAGTGCTTTTCCATAATTTCAACTGTAAGATCTGGAACAAAACTGTTCTTGGTCAGCAACCACCGCTTCTCAATCTTCTCATAACATACAACAAGCTTCAGGGAGCATAGTTCACAAACTGTTGTAGGTAACCTCATCAATTCAGAACTCTCTCATATCACACCCTGAATTTCTCGAGTTGTCCTACTTCCTCTGGAAGTTCTTTCAAGCAATTCCATACTGAAATTTTCTTAGAGCAGTGATGTAAACGATCAGAAATTTCTGCATATGATGTGAAAGCTGAATACAAATTTCAATGGAAATAAGACAACTCAAGAAATTGAGGGAGGTGATTTGAGGTTGTCTCATTTTCTTTCAATATTCCTCTGGGTTTTCTGCAATATAATTTCAAAAATGGGGGAAGAAAGGATTCTGTCAAGGTAAATAGTGACAAAAGAGCCTCTGTCTGGGAGAAAATTCAAATTATGGCAATGATTTTCCTCCATAGATTCTGCATGTATAAATCACAAAGGAAATCCAATTAGAATTTTTTTGCATTAGTTATGACTACTAATTATAACCATTGTCTATGCAGCACCCATTTACTGTAATTATTAATTAATTAAAAATGTTATATTCATTGTACTTCAATTTTTATTTTTAATTAGTTAATAATTGCAGTAAATGGGTTCTTTTAGGTGCTGCATAGACTTTGCGCGCCCTAATTACATAGGTTAGATTCCCATCATATTGAAGAAATGTACATAGACAAAAGAGTGCTTGTATTTGTGATCATTGCATTGGGCCAATGTGAGTAGTCATCCAATCATCTCTCATACAATGCATGCCAACTGCCAACACCTTCCTACAGAACAAAAGCCCCTTGAAACCCCCAATAAAATTCTCCAACCAAACATTAAACTGACTTTCCTGAAACATTGTCAGCATGAGAGTACATTGTATCATCCACCATTCCAGAACTTCGACTAAAGCATTCACACCTAGACCTGCATGATTTCTGAATGAAACCAGTTCAGACGATAAACTGAACCAAAAAACAAATCTGGAGCAGATAAATGATTGAATTTATATGATATCGATGAGATAGGCCACCCATAAACAAGAGCAACAAATAAGGAGGAATACCAAAAATACAGAGGAATACTTCCCTTAATCTGAACTGTTTTGAGGACCTAAAAATTTGAAACAGGGTGGCCTCCCTTCTGGTAAAGACAACTTGAAATATAAAAATAAAAGATTAAGAGAACTGTCATTTCATCTTTAATTTGAGGATCATTGTAGAGTCTAGACATTCAATGCAAGAGCTGATTTCAAACCACACCCCATTCATTGAACATCAACAACTGACACCTCACCATGGAACCAAATCACCTTCGAATTCCCAATACATATCTCCAACTCCACATAAAACTGAGACTTTCTAGAAACATTATAATAAAGACAGCGCATATAATTATTCACTATTGCAGAACTTAGACTACTAGAATTTTCATGCCTGCAATTTATATTATATCCATGGAACAGCCCACCCAAAATCAAGACAAACAAATAAGAGGGAATGACACACATACAGAAGAACAGTTCCCTTAAGAGTACCTGAAAATTTGAAGGGTGACCTTTTTTCTGGTAAAGACAATTTTTTAAAAAAGACAAAAATAAAATTTGAGGGAATGCCTATTTCACCATTAATTTGAGGATAAGTACGGAGTTTCAATGTGAGAGTTTCTTTTCAATGAAACCCCATGCACTGCATACCACTGACTGACATCTCATTGTGGAAGAAAAACCCCTTCAAATTCTCAATACTTTTCTCCGACCCCATATAGAACTGAGACTTTCTAGGATCATTATCATGATGACCGTGCATGGAATCATCCAGCATTTCAGAATTTAGACTGAAGTATTCACGCCTGCACGTTTTCTGAACAAAACCAATTCAGATGATAAATGCAACCAAAAAACAACTCTGGACCTGAAAAATATTGAATTTATATATATCCATGAAGCAGGCCACCTAAAACAGGGCAAAGAAATCAGAGGGAGTACCTCACATACAGATGAACAACCTCCTCAATCTTGACAGTGTTATTTTATGATCGATTGCAAATGTAATGGCATTGTCATATTGTCTATGTTTTCCAAATGCATCGATCTCTTTGTACTTATACAAGACAATGATAAGAAGAGACATGTCTTTTAAAGGGACATGTCTATTCATTAATCTTTATTAATTATTTAAATATATATGTATATTAATATATAAATAATATCAATTATATGTATATATCACAATATGATAATAATCCACTTATATAAATTATATGGATATATATATATAGTAATTAGTACATATTATTATTATTACATATATATCGATGTGTACTTGATAATTCAATACCAATGATTTTATCTGAACGAAGCTACATTCCTTAACAGACAGCTATGAAGACCTAAAAATTTGAAATATGGTGGCCTTCTCTCTAGCAAAGATACCTTTAAAAACAAACCAAGAGAATTAAAAGAAAAACCATTTCACCTCTACTTTGAGGATTTTTGTAGAGATTCCATGGAAGGGCTGCTTTCTAACCAACCCCACAGACTGCACACCTCAAAGACTGACACCTTGCTGTAGAACAAAAGCCCCTTCAAATCCCCAATACATTTCTCCAACCCCACATAAAACTCAAGGCTTTTGAGAAACATTATCATCATGAATGATGAGAGTGCATGGAATCATCCACCATTTTAGATCTTAGACTGGAATATTCATGCCTGCATAATTTCTTAACAAAAATAGTCCAGATGACAGATGCGACCAAAAATAAAACTCGAGAGTAGATTGATATCCATGTGATAGGCCATCCAAAAACAAGACAGGTACAAATAAGAGACAATGCCTTCCATACAGAGGAATAGTTCCCTTAACCTTGACAGCTATGAGGGCCAAAATTCTTGAAACAGAGTGGCCGCCTCCTTGGTAAAGACAACTTCAAAGCAAAGAAAAACAAAAAGATTGAATGAACCACCATATAAACTTTACTTTGAGGATCATTTTAGAGATTCAATGTGAGAATTGTTTTCCCATGAGCCCCATACATTCCACACCATCGACCGAGACCTTGTTGTGGTTCAATAGTCCCTTCAAATCCCCATAAATTTCTCCAGCTCAACATAAAACTGAGACTTTCCAAGAAAATGATCATCATGAGAGTGCATGGAACCATCCAGCACTAACTTAGACCAGAGTTTCTATTTCTGTGTGATTTTTGAACAAAGCAAATTCAGATGATAGATGAACCAAAATCACGACTTTCAAGAGATAAATGATTGAATTTATATGGTATCCGTGAGACAGGATACCCAAAATCAAGACAAACAACTATGACGGGATATCTCACATACAGAGGAACAGACCCCTTAATCTCAACAGTTACGAGGACCTAAAACTTTGACAAAGGGTATACTTTCTGGTAAAGACAACTTAAGATTGAAAAAAGAAATTTGAGAGAACCACCATTTTAGCTTTAATTTGAGGTTCATAATAGAGATTCAATGCAAGAGTGGTTTTCACACCAACACTCGTACACTGCATACCAACAACCGCCACCTCAATGTGGATTTGTGGAACCAAGGGCTCTTCAAAATCAAATCCACAATATACTTCTCTAACTCCAAATTAATCTTAGATTTTCCAGGATCGTTATCATCATGAGTGCATGGAATCATCCACCATTTCAGAAGATTGGCTAGAGTATTCACTCATGCGTGATTTTTGCACAAACCAGTTCAAATAACAGCTGTGACCAAAAAATAACTCTCGAGTAGAAAAATGATTGAATTTGTATCTCCATGGGATAGGCCGCCCCAATGTAAGTCGGAAACAAATAACGGGGAATATCTCATTGGAGAGGAATAGCCCCCTTAATCTTCAAGATATGATGACTTAAAAAATTGAAACAGGGTGATCTCTCTGGTAAAGATAATAACAAAACACAGTCGAGGGAACCACCATTTCACATTTAATTTGAGAATCATTGTAGAGAGTCAATGTGATTTCCGACCACCTCCCATATTTTGCACACCAACAACCGACACTTCGCACTGGAACAAAAGCCCCTTCAAATGCCCAAAAAATTTCTCCATCTTAACGCAAAGTTGAAACTTTCCAAGAACAATGTCACGATGAAAATGTGTGGAATCATCCACCATTTCAGAGCTTAGACGAGAGCATTCATGCCTGCATTATTTCTGAACAAAACCAGTTTGGACAATTGATGAAACCAGAAACAACTCTGAAACAGATGATTGAATTCATATGAGGTCCATGGGCAGGGCACCCAAATGTAAAACAGAAACAAACGGAGGAAAGGACCCCTTAATCTTAACAGTCGCAAGGACCTAAATATTTGAAATAGGGCGGCCTTCTCTCTAGTAAAGACAACTTAAAAACAAAAAAATCAAAGAGGGAATCACCACCCCGCCTTTAATTTGAGGATCACTGTAGAGATTCAATGTGAGAATTGCTTTTCCACCACCTCCAATACTATGCACACCAACAACTGACATCTCACCATGGAGCAAAAGCCCCTTCAAATTTGCAATACGTTTCTCCAGCCCCACATAAACTGAGGCTTTATCAGAAATATTATCATCATGAGAGTGCATGGAATCATTTGAGAACTTAGACTGGAATATTCACGCCTGCATGATTTCTGAACAAAACTAGTTCAGACTATATATGCAACCAAAACACAACTCTGGACCAGATAAATAGTTGAATTTAATGACATCCATAAGATACACAGGATTTAGTAGTTGGTCCCTGATTTGTTAGTTGCATGGTGCTTATTAAATGGTGGGAAAAAACATTTGTCACTTGTTAGTTTATGTTGTTTCCGGCTATTGAGTGAAAGAACACAGGATTGAAATATGTCTTTATTGAACACAACAAAAGGAAGGTTGGTGGGATGTAGATATGATTACAAAAGATAAAAAATAAAGTTTATTTTATTCGCGCAAAGAATCTATTGTTTTCCATTTAATCATCATGAAATAATATTCTTTGATGCACATGGTTGACTGCTCATTATTTAAATTTAAATGAGAGTTTTCACTGGCATCAGAAAACATAGTTCCAAATCTATACAATTGCAACACTTCACATAAAACTGCCTCCGCACAGAAATAGCAAAGTAGAAATTGTATTAAATTCAATGTAAAAAGAGTATATGTATAGGGGCTGAAACATTAATTAGGTGGTGAAATTACAAGAGTTTTTACTAAGCGAATTTGGTCAGTACTTTTGTTTCCTTCTGAATCAAAATTTGTAACAAGGTCAACTGAGTCTTTGTGATTGCCATCAAATGACATAGGTAATTGGTGGTTCTCTGAGCTATTGGCATGCATGTTTAGCTAATACTCTTCATCTGGTTGCAGTTATAGATATTGCATGCTTAGGCGAGTCACTTAATTTTCAATTATTGAAAACAGCCATTCATAGATGTCATAATGTATGGATTGAATATTGTTTGGATGTTCAAACTGTTGTAATTGCAGAAAATAACAACTTCAGCCAATATTGAATATCTATTGTAGAGTTTGAAAATTGGCGTGCATCTTTACGTAATACTCGTGAACTTCTTGTCAGAATGTGTTGGATTGAATATTGTTGGGATGGTTCAAACTTTTGTACATGCACAAAATAAAAATGGTTAGGTGGAGATAAATCTAACAGAGGCCAATATGAAGCTGAAGGAGGACAACGGCCTATAAAATCAGAGAGACAAATGTATAAAATAATGACCAACAATTATTTGAAGACAGTGCATTACCAGTTTGCCTGTATTGAGTTTTTAGTGGTAACACTGATTAGAGAAGTGCGATGTGCAGTCAAATAGCAATCTAGTTCGGTAGGGAAGTCAATCGAGTTTCCTATAAACAATCAAGTTGACATAAACATAATCCTGATCTATCTAAATTTTATAGTGTGAAAGAGACGTTACTAATGCAGATCTGAATATGGTCGCTCTAGCAGTGATACTGTATGTTAACTACGAACAGGTGCATCATGATAGGTTGAAACTTCATCCATATTGTAACCATAATCATTTTCATCATATAAACTTTTGGGTGAGGCAATCCTTGAATGAGTTTGAGGAATAGCTTTAGAATAGTAATTTGTATCATATCCATAACCTGTGTATACAGGTCGTCTAGGAACTCCTTCAATAGATCTGCTTAAAGTTTGACCTTGTCTCTGCTTTAAATTGAAGAGCAATATTCTATATGAAGCTGAAGGAGGACAACGTCTTGAAAAATCAGAAAGGCCAATGTATAATATAATAACCAACACTTATTTAAAGAAAGTGTATTCTTCTTAGCAGTTTGCATGCATTGAGTTTGTAGTGGCAACATTGACTACAGAAGGATCATGTGTAGTTAAATAGAAATCTGGTTATTAATTTCACTTACATACAGTGAAAGTTCAAAGCTGATTATGGTATGTATGCTCTATTTTTATATGATAGTAATCTGAAAAGAAATTTCGAATCAAGTTGACATAAACATAATCCTGATCTATCTAAATTTTATAGTGTGAAAGAGAGCTTACCAATGCAGATTTGAATATGGCCGCTCTGGCATTGATACTATATCTTAAATATGAACAGGTGCATCATGATAGGGTGAAACTTCATCCATATTGTAATCATAATCATCTTCATCATGTGGCTGAATACCAGAGTTGGCAAATGCAACCTTTGCTGAAACCTTAAAATAAAATAAAACATTTCTTTCTAGAAGTGGTTAAATGCATTTGTTGCATACTGCAAATCGTCTATTGATGCCTTCATCTTAACTACAAACAGGTGCATCATGATAGGCTAAAACTTCATCGATATTGTAATTGTCTAGGAATTGCTTCAATACATATGCTTGAAGTTTGAGCTTTTCTCTTCTTTACATTGAAGAGAAATATTCTGTAAGTGAACACATAAGAATTAGAATGTAAATAAAGCATATAATAAGAGCTCAAAAATGTATGGTTTAAGTAACTGTTAAGAGGATTGATGATTGATTACCTGGGCCATTATTTCTTCATCTTGTTGAATACCAAAGTTGGCAAATGCAACCTTCAGTGAAACCCAAACACAAAAGAACACATCCTATTTTTGGAAGTTTGCATGAAGACATGAGTGTTAGATTCCAAAGCTATGAATCCTCCGTGTTCTAAAATTAACAACTATTATAATATACAAATACTGTAGTCTTGCAACAAATTGTGAAGTAGATAAACAAAGAGCATAAAGAGTCTTACATCATCCTTTGGAACTTGTTGTAGAATCTAATTCAATTGGGTTGAAAGTAATTGTAGGCTTTCTTTTTCCTTCTTGTGAATGGTTGTGTAGGGGTTGTTCTGTATTTTACAATATCTTTCAAAAGAGAATGGTGGTTGGATGCGGAGGTCTTCAATGGATTTTACTCTCAATATTGTTGTAAATGTCAATCCCTATCTTTTAGTTTCCCCAATGTCTATTGTAGCTTTGTTGAGTGTGAGCCCTTGCAATTTGTGGATTGTTATGGCCCAGGCCATAGCCAACGGTAGTTGCATTCTATTGCCTCAGGTTATTGGAGAAATTGGTACATTTTTGGGTTTCATGTATCACATAGTGGACCGTTGTAACTTTTAATGTGGACAACAACATAGTTTGGTAGTTCTGGGGGGCTAGAATTTTCATTGTACTTGATGGATGTTATTTGTCCAAGTGATCCGTTGACGAGGCCTATTTGTATCAATAAATTTTCTATCAACATGACATGTTGGCCTATACATAGTAGGATCTTTGGTTGTAGCTGGTCGTCATCATTATTGGCATTTGATGGTGCTATAGTATTATGTGCATAGCTAAGTGCAATTGGCAAGTTCAATTTTTGGAGCATTTTTTTGTTGTGGAGGTTAACCAAGTCATTAGTAGCAAACAAGTGTGTGGCAATATTAAATTCTTCTTATTTTTTGGTGCTTTGCATTGTGTCCATCTGTTTCATGAGTGCCTTCCAGTCATGCTGAAGTGGTTGAGACTTTCTTATATTTTACAAATTTATGTGAAATTGTTGTTGGGAGTTAGTTTGTCCTTGTTGATGAAATATTGTGTCCAAAGTAACAATAGTTGTGAATGATTTCCAAAGTAGGCATGTTGTAGAATGAGAGGCATATATAGGCTTGTCCATAACTGGTGGCAGTTGGCCAAGGTCCCCAACAAGAATAATGGATAGTCCACCAAAAGGTTGGTGTTTTTGAGTTGGATTGGCCTCACATAGATGACTACCTATTTTTAGTAGTAGCTTGGGTCCTATAAAGCTCATTTCATCAAGTAGAATGTATTTGACATGTATGAAGTCTTCTTGGAGTATTGTTAGTGCTTGGCCTTGTAAGGGGTGCATTTTTTTTATGGGTATTCAAAGGCAAGCATGTATTGTTGTTGCTTTAATGTTGTAAGTGGCAACTCCTATTGGGGAAAGTGCAAGTAATGCTTTTTTTTGTTTGGTCCTTTTTGGTTTATGGTTTTCCTGATATAGTCTATTAGGTATGACTTCCCAATTCCAGTTGTTCCTTGGATTATCATGCACAATGGGTCTTTTTGGTGCAATTCTATGTGGTGTCGAGTGGTAATCTGTAATGCATTTTTCTGTCCAGTAGAGAGTTAGTAGTTGATGTTTGGTGTTTTAGCACTATCAGTTATTTTTGTGTTTTTTTTCCCTTGAGAGATGAAGTGTGGTGCAGAGTTGTTTAACTCGTGATGAATGCTATTTGTATTCCATGGATAGTTGAGGTCAACATCTCATCTTCCTAGTACGTCTAGCTGGTATATATTAATTTTGTTGCTTGCACCTATCTGAGAGAGTATCTCCCATTCGTATAGGTCAGTCATGTTTTCATCTTGGACTTCATCATTCTCACTTTCATGTTGGTCGTTGACTATGGATATGGATGTAATTCTATTGATGTGCCAAGGTGAGTATTTGTTTGTGTGCAATATTTTCCAGTTTGTTAGTATGACTTCTTTTGTGCTGCCTATGTCTATTGGCACATGCAGGAATGACTTGTATAGCAAGAGTTCACTCCAACAAAATGCCTCAAAGTTGTCACTAGTTTCCTTGGGAATTATATTAAAGTTGGGGTAGACATTAACAATTGCATTTTTTTCTCTTTTGCCATTGGTTTTTCTTTCGTTGTGGTTGAAATGAGTATCTTTAAGTTGATTCTATGAGAGAGATATTTTCTAATTTGGGTGGTCATTGCATGTAGGAGTGGGATGTAGGTGGCTCCTAATTCTTCTGTTTTATTTGAATTTGTTATTCGATGCAGCACCTTCTTGCTTGTGTTTAAGGAAATAAAGGTTTGTCTGCAAGTTACAAGGGGTAACTTTTGAAGCATATAACATGTCTCTTGGGCACCAATGTCTTGATTGGAAATTATTCCCATCATGAGGGTATGTGCAGGATCATGGTATACCAAACTATGGCCTTAAGTGGCAATGAAAAATCAAAAAATTAGGGTTAGTCAACTTGACGTAAAAGGTTGAAAATCTTATGAACCTTATGTGAAAAAGTTGTAAGAATAGAATCTATAGGAAATTGAATGTAGTTTCTAAACTACTAGCCCTTGTTTGAAATTTTTTTTGTCTGATTGTTCAAAATTTTAGATTTCAATGCAGTACTACAAAAATTTCAGGGAAAAGATAAAAAGTACGTGTATGTCTGACCACCTTAATTATAATCGAATGATGCTATATTTTTCCAAGATTCTAGATATAAGTAGTAGACTCATGCTTGGATGTGACGCGTATTTTTTTGTAATTTTTTGTCAAATAAATAATTAATTATGAATTTTCAACTACAACTTTTTCAGAATAAAAAAACTCTCATGCCTAACCACCTTAACTAATTCAAAATTTTACCAAATTCAAAAAAAATAAAATTCTTATAGTAGCCGAAGTATAGAATGTGACACGTGTTTCAGATTTCAAAAAGGTTAAACGGTTTGAAAGTTATAGTTGTTTTTCAATCAATATGTCAGTTACAACTTTAAAGATAAATCAATTGAAAAATAAGTAATCATTACATATAGAGCTCAAAATTTGACAACAATTATATCGATGGAAAGCTGATAATGTCTTTAAGAAACCCTTTTCATTTCATCAATTTCGGGTGAAAAAATAATTGTCAGCTACATGGTCGAAGTCTCAGTATCAAGAACTATCTCCTAAAACATGCCTAAAGGATTGGCCACGCATGTTGGGTAATGCCGAAGCAAATACAAAGCCTAATCGGATATTTGATAGTTTTGGATATCTGATAATATCGAATATCTGATAAATCCTGCCTACTTTGAAATTTCAAATACCCCACTTTTCCCAAATTCAAGTTTCATAATAAATGTTATTTTTAAATAGTAATATTAATTGTGTTATAAATTAAGTTGTATTCATTTAATGTTAATATTAATTCTAGTTTCATATTAAATTATATTTTTGTTATGTTAATATTAATTTCATTTTAAATATTAATATTAAATAATAATAGCATAGCATAAATATTATAATATAAATATTTATATTAGTATGTATTATATTATTTGATATACAAAATGATTTCGAAAAAATACCTGCATAGTTGATTTGAGGACATACAGTTTCAGCCTAAATCCTCTTGAAAATATCTAGCACAAGATTTTTCTATAGACTCCTTGTAATTTCGATGGTCTGAGAATACTAAATAAGTAGAGGTCAATGGACTTCCCCTTGATTGAATACAATCAATTGATTTTTTCACTCTCGAAGAGAAATTTCACATAGTTGAAGAACCACAGTACGCTCATCATCTATTCTAGAAATTAACAGTGGCATAAAAATTGATGTCAGAACATTTAAGGTACATTGTCCACAAAAAGGTATATGAAACCTTTAAATATACATTAAAAAGTGGAGGCGAAGGCTCTAGATGTGAGAGAGAGAGAGGTTGTGAGGACTTCCTAGGGGTCCTAACACGTGATAAGGGGTACTAGGACACCTAGGAAGTCCCCATGACCCCTTTCAACACATTAGAACCCTCAAATGTGTCCTCAGGGGTTGTAGGACCCCTTAAGACACACTTGAGCATTCAAATGTGTCGCAAGTGGTCATTAGGACTTCCTAGGTGTCCTAGTACCCCTTATCACACATTTGGACCCCTAGGTAGTCATCATGACCCCTTTTAACACATTTGAATACTCAAGTGTGTCTTAAGGGGTCGTAGGACCCCTTGAGACACACTTGAGGGTTCTAATGTATCCAAAGGGGTCATGAGGACTTCCTAGGCGTCCTAACGTGTGATAAGGTGTACTAGGACCCCTAGGAAATCCTCATGACACATTTTGACATATTTGAATGCGCAAGTGTGTCCTAAAGAGTCGTAGGACACACTTGAGCATTTAAATGTGTCGAAAGGGGTCATGAGGACTTCCTAGGGGTCCTAACGCATGATAAGGTGTACTAGGACCCCTAGGAAGTCCTCATGACCCCTTTTGACACATTTGAATGCGCAAGTGTGTCCTAAAGAGTTTTAGGACACACTTGAGCATTTAAATGTGTCGAAAGGGGTGATGAGGACTTCCTAGGGGTCCTAGTATGCCCTATCACACGTTAGGACCCGTAGGAATTCCTCATCACCCCATTCGACACATTAGATCCCTCAACTATGTCTTAAGGGGTTGTAGGACCCCTTAGGACACACTTGAGCATTACAATGTGTTGAAAGGGGTCATGATGACTTCCTAGGGGTCCTAGTATGCCTTATCATGCGTTAGGACCCCTAGGAAGTCCTCATGACACCATTCGACACATTAAAACTGTCAAGTGTGTCCTAAGTAGTCCTACAACCCCTTAAGACACACTTGAGCATTCAAATGTGTTGAAAGGGGTCATGAGGGCTTCCTAGGGGTCCTAGTACACCTTATCACACATTATGACACCTAAGAAGTCCTCGTGACCCCATTCGATACATTACAACCCTCAAGTGTGTCCTAAGGGGTCCTATGACTCTTTAGGACACACTTGAGCATTCAAATGTGTCGAAAGGGGTCATGAGGACTTCCTAGGGGTCCTAGTATGCCTTATCACATGTTAGGACCCATAAGAAGTCCTCGTTACCCCATTCAACATATTAGAACCCTCAAGTGTGTCCTAAGGCATCCTACAACTCTTTAGGACACACTTGAGCATTCAAATGTGTCAAAAGGGGTCATGAGGACTCCCTAGGGGTCCTAACGCATGATAAGGGGTACTAGGACACCTAAGAAGTCCCCATGACCCCTTTTGACACATTGGAACCCTCAAGTGTGTCCTAAGGGGTCATAAGACCCCTTAGGACACACTTGAGGGTTTTAATGTGTCGAAAGGGGTCATGGGGACTTCTTAGGTGTCCTAGTAACCCTTATCACACGTTAGGACCCCTAGGAAGTCCTCATGACCCCTTTCAACACTTTAGAAGCCTCAAGTGTGTCCTAAGGGGTCCTACAACCCCTTAGGACACATTTGAGCATTCCAATGTGTTGTAAGGGGTCATGAGGACTTCCTATGGGTCCTAGTATGTCTTATCACACGTTAGGACCCCTAGGAAATCCACATGACCCCTTTTGAAACTTTAGAACCCTGAAGTGTGTCCTAACAGATCCTACGACCCCTTAGGACACACTTGAGCATTCCAATGTGTTGAAAGGGGTCATGAGGACTTCCTAGGGTTCATGGTATGCTTTATCATGCATTAGGACCCCTAAGAAGTCCCCATGACCCCTTTCAACACATTTGAACACTCAAGTGTGTTCTAAAGAGTTGTAGGACCCCTTAGGACCCC
Organism: Chamaecyparis obtusa; assembly: GCA_027943335.1. NCBI lineage: Eukaryota > Viridiplantae > Streptophyta > Pinopsida > Cupressales > Cupressaceae > Chamaecyparis > Chamaecyparis obtusa. The sequence goes on along the minus strand of BSBK01004046.1, from coordinate 465,806 downwards.
TAGGAAGTCCTCATGACCCCTTTCAACACATTTAAATTCTCAAGTGTGTTCTAAAGAGTCGTAAGACCCCTTAGGACACACTTGAGCATTGAAATGTGTTGAAAGGGATCATGGGGAGTTCCTAGGGGTCCTAACGCCTGATAAGGTGTACTCGGGCCCCTAAGAAGTCCTCATGACCCCTTTTGACACATTTTAATGCTCAAGTGTGTTCTAAAGAGTCGTAGGACCCCTTAGGACACACTTAAGCATTGAAATGTGTTGAAAGGGGTCATGGGGACTTCCTAAGGGTCCTAACATGTGATAAGGTGTACTAGGACCCCTAGGAAGTCCTCATGACCCCTTTCAAAACTTGAAAACCCTCAAGTGTGTCCAAAGGGGTCCTCCAACCCCTTAGGACACACTTGAGAATTCTAATGTGTCGAAAGGGGTCATGAGGGCTTCCTAGGGGTCCTAGTACACCTTATCATGAGTTAGGACCCCTAGAAAGTCCCCATGACCCCTTTTGACACATTTCAATGCTCAAGTGTGTCCTAAGGTGTCCTACAACTCTTTAGAACACACTTGAGCATTCAAATGTGTTGAAAGAGGTCATTAGGACTTCCTAGGAGTCCTAGTACACCTTATCATGCGTTAGGACCCCTAGGAAGTCCTCATGACCCCTTTCGATACTTTAGAACCCTCAAGTGTGTCCTAAGGGGTGCTACAACCCCTTAGGGCACACTTGAGAATTCTAATGTGTCGATAGGGGTCATGAGGACTTCCTAGGGGTCCTAGTACACCTGATCACACATTAGGACCCCTAGGAAGTCCTTATTATCCCATTCAACACATTAGAACCCTCAAGTGTGTCCTAAGGGGTCCTACAATCCCTTATGACACATTTGAGAATTCCAATGTGTTGAAAGGGGTCATGAGGAATTCCTAGGGGTCCTAGTATGCCTTATCAGATGTTAAGACCCCTAGGAAGTCCCCATGACCGCTTTTGACACATTTGAATGCTCAAGTGTGTCCTAAGGGGTCCTACAACTATTTAGAACACACTTGAGCATTCAAATGTGTCAAAAGGGGTCATGAGGACTTCCTACAGGTCCTAGTATGCCTTATCACATGTTAGGACCCCTAGGAAGTCCTCATGACCCCTTTAGACACTTTATAACCCTCAAATGTGTCCTAAAGGGTCCTACAACCCCTTAGGACATGCTTGAGCATTCCAATGTGTGGAAAGGGGTCATGAGGACTTCCTAGGAGTCCTAGTATGCCTTATCACATGTTGTGACCCCTAGAAATTCCTCATGACCCCATTTTACACATTAGAACCCTCAAGTGTTTCCTAAAGGTTCCTACAACACCTTAAGACACACTTGAGCAGTCAAATGTGTCAAAAGCAGTCATGAGGACTTCCTAGGGGTCTTACTACACCTTATCACATGTTAAGGCCCCTAGAAAGTCCTCATGACCCCATTCGACACATGAGAACCCTCAAGTGTGTCCTAAGGGGTCCTAGAACTCTTTAGGACACACTTGAGCATTCAAATGTGTTGAAAGGGTTCACGAGGACTTCTTAGGGGTCCTAGTACACCTTATCATGCATTAGGACCCTTAGAAAGTAATCATTACCCCATTTGACACATTAGTACCCTGAAATGTGTCCTAAGGGGTCCTACAACCCCTTTGGACACACTTGAGCATTCAAATGTGTCAAAAGGGGTCATGAGGACTACCTAGGGGTCCTAACGCATGATAAGGGGTACTAAGACACCTAGGAAGTCCCAATGACCCCTTCCGACACATTTGAATGCTCAAGTGTGTCCTAAGGGGTACTACAATCCCTAAAGACACATTTGATGGTTCTAATATGTCAAAAGAGGTCATGGGGACTTCCTAGGTGTCCTAGAACCCCTTATCACACGTTAGGACCCCTAGGAAGTCCTCATGACCCCTTTTGACACTTTAGAACCCTCTAGTGTGTCCTAAGGGGTCCTACGACCCCTTAAGATACACTTGAGCATTCAAATGTGTTAAAAGGGGTCATGAGGACTTCCTAGGGGTCCTAGTACACCTCATCACTCATTGGGACCCCTAGGAAGTCCTCATGACCCCTTTTGACACTTTAGAACCCTCAAATGTTTCCTAAGGGGTCCTACGACCCCTTAAGACACACTTGAGTATTCAAATGTGTTGAAAGGGGTCATGAGGACTTCCTAGAGGTCCTAGTATGCCTTATCACATGTTAGGATCCCTAGGAAGTCCTCATGACCCCATTCGACATATTAGAACCCTCAAGTGTGTCCTAAGGGGTCCTACAACTTGTTAGTACACACTTCAGCATTCAAATGTGTCGAAAGGGTTCACAAGTACTTCCTAGGGGTCCTAGTATGCCTTATCATGCATTAGGACCCCTAGGAAGTCCTCATTACCCCATTTGACATGTTAGAACTCTCAAGTGTGTCCTAAGGGGTCCTAGAACCCCTTTGGACACACTTGACCATTCAAATGTGTCAAAAGAGGTCATGAGGACTAGCTATGGGTCCTAACACATGATAAGGGGTACTAGGACACCTAGGAAGTCTGAATGACCCCTTCAGACACATTTGAATGCTCAAGTGTGTCCTAAGGGGTACTACGACCCCCGAGGACACATTTGAGGGTTCTAATATGTCAAAAGGGTCATGGGGACTTCCTAGGTGTCCTAGAACCCCTTATCATGCATTAGGACCCCTAGAAAGTCCTCATGACCCTTTTTGACACTTTAGAACCCTCAAGTGTGTCCTATGGGGTCCTACAACCCCTTATGACACACTTGAGCATTCTAATGTGTCAAAAGAGGTCATGAGGACTTCCTAAGGGTCTTAGTACACCTTATCATGTGTTAGGACCCCTAGGAAGTCCTCATGACCCCTTTCAACACTTTAGAACCCTCAAGTATGTCCACACACTTGAGCATTCCAATGTGTCAAAAGGGGTCATGAGGACTTCCTAGGGGTCCTAGTACACCTTATCACATGTTAGAACCCTTAGGAAGTCCTCACGACTCCTTTCAACACTTTAGAACCCTCATGTGTGTCCTAAGGGATCCTATGACTCCTTAGGACACACTCAAGCATTCCAATGTGACGAAAGGGGTCATGAGGACTTCCTAGCGGTCCTAGTATGCTTTATCACACGTTAGGACCCCTACAAAGTCCTCATGACCCCTTTCAACACTTTAGAACCCTCAAGTGTGTCCTAAGGGGTCCTACGATCCCTTAGGACACACTTGAGCATACCAATATGTCAAAAGGGGTCATGGGGACTTTCTAGGGGTCCTAGTACACCTTATCACTTGTTAGGATCCCTAGGAAGTCCACATGACCCCTTTCTACACATTTGAATGCTCAAGTGTGTCCTAAGGGGTCCTATTACTCTTTAGAACACACTTGAGCATTCAAATGTGTCGAAATGTGTCATGAGGACTTCCTATGGGTCGTAGTATGCCTTGTCATACATTAGGACCCCTAGGAAGTCCTCATGACCCCATTCAACACATTATAACCCTCAAGTGTGTCCTAAGGGATCCTAGGACACACTTGAGCATCCCAATGTGCCAAAATGTGTCATGAGGACTTCTTAGGGGTCCTAGTATTCCTTATCATGTGTTAGGACCCCTAGGAAGTCCTCATGACCCCCTTCGACATATTAGAACCCTCAAGTGTGTCCTAAGGGGTCTTACGACCCCTTAAGACACACTTGAGCATTCAATTTTGTTGAAAGGGGTCATGAGGACTTCCTAGGGGTCCTAGTATGTCTTATCACATGTTAGGACCCCTAGGAAGTTCTCATGACTCCATTTAACACATTAGAACTCTCAAGTGTGTCCTATGGGGTCCTATGACACTTTAGGACACACTTGAGCATTCAAATGTGTCAAAAGGGGTCATGAGGACTTCCTAAGGGTCCTAGTACACCTTATCACATGTTAGGACCCCTAGGAAGTCCTCATTACCCCATTCATAACATTAGAACCCTCAAGTGTGTCCTATAGGGTCCTATGACCCCTTAGGACACACTTGAGCATTCAAATGTGTCAAAAGGGGTCATGAGGACTGCCTAGGGATCCTAACGCATGATAAGGGGTACTAGGACACCTAGGAAGTCCCAATGACCCCTTCCGACATATTTGAATCCTCAAGTGTGTCCTAAGGGGTCATATGACTATTGAGGACATATTTGAGGGTTCTAATGTGTCGAAAGGGGTCATGGAAAATTCTTAGGTGTCCTAGTACCCCTTATCACACGTTAGGACCCCTAGGAAGTCCTCATGACCCCTTTTGACATATTTGAATGCTCAAGTGTGTCCTAAGGGGTCCCTACGACCTCTTAGGACACACTTGAGCATTCAAATGTGTTGAAAGGGGTCATGAGGACTTCCTAGGGGTCCTAGTATGCCTTATCATGTGTGAGGACCCCTAGGAACTCCTCATGACCCCTTCTGACACTTTAGAACCCTAAAGTTTGTCTTGAGGGGTCCTATGACCCATTAGGACACACTTGAGCATTCCAATGTGTCTAAATGGGTCATGAAGACTTTCTAGGAGTCCTAGTATGCCTTATCACATGTTAGGACCCCTAGGAAGTCCCCATGACCCGTTTCAACATATTTGAATGCTCAAGTGTGTCCTAAGGGGTCCTACGACTCTTTAGAACACACTTGAGTATTCAAATGTGTTGAAAGGGGTCATGAGGACTTTCTAGTGGTCCTAGTATGCCTTATCATGTGTTAGTACCCCTAGGAAGTCCTCATGACCCCTTTCGATGCTTTAGAACCCTCAAGTGTGTCCTAAGGGTCCTAAGGGGTCTTGCGACCCCTTAGGACACACTTGAGCATTCCAATGTGTCTAGAGAGGTCATGAGGATGTCCTAGGGGTCCTAATACACTTTATCACTCATTAGGACCCCTAGGAATTTCTCATGACCCCTTTGGACACTTTAGAACCCTTAAGTTTGTCCTAAGGGGTCCTATGACCCCTTAGGACACACTTGAGCATTCCAATGTGTTGAAACAGGTCATGAGGACTTCCTAGGGGTCCTAGTATGTCTTATCATGCGTTAGGACCCCTAGGAAGTCCTCATGACCCCTTTCGACACATTTGAATGCTCAAGTTTTTCCTAAGGTGTCCTATGACTCTTTAGAACACACTTGAGCATTCAAATGTGCCGAAAGGGGTCATGAGGACCTCCTAGGGGTCCTAGTACTCCTTATCACATGTTAGGACCCCTAGGAAGTCCTCATGACCCCTTTTGACACTTTAGAACCCTCAATTATATCCTAAGGGGTCCTACAACCCCTTAGGGAACACTTGAGCATTCCAATATTTTGGAAGGGGTCATGAGGACTTCCTAGGGGTCCTTTTATGCCTTATCATGTTTTAGGACCCCTAGGAAGTCCTCATTACCCCATTCGAGACATTAGAACCCGCAAGTGTGTCCTAAGGGGTCCTACGACCTCTTAGGACACACTTGAGTATTCTAATGTGTTGAAAGGGGTCATGAGGACTTCCTCGGGGTCCTAGTATGCCATATCATGTCTTAGAACCCCTAGAAAGTCCCCATGACCCCTTTCGACACATTTGAATGCTCAAGTGTCCTAAGGGGTCCTACGACTCTTTAGAACTCACTTGGGCATTCAAATGTGTCAAAAGGGGTCATGAGGACTTCTTAGGGTCCTAATACACCTTATCAGGTGTTAGAACCCCTAAGAAGTCCTCATGACCCCTTTTGACACTTTAGAACCCTTGAGTGTGTCCTAAGGGGTCCTACAAACCCTTAGGACACACTTGAGCATTCCAATGTGTTGAAAGGGGTCATGAGGACTTATTAGGGTTCCTAATATGTCTTATCACGCATTAGGACCCCTAGGAAGTCCTCATGACCTCTATCTCTCCTCTCTCTCTCTCTCTAGGTGAGAGGGTGACAGAGTGAAAGAGTAAGATATCAGATATCCAATAATATCAGATATCCAATATTATTGGATATCTGATTCTTTTCACTAGTGTTAAAAAAATAAGATTCTCTGTGTCCCTCCAGAGAGTCACATATTTTTCCTGAATTATGGGATTTGAGTTGCAGCGAGAAGACAAAAAACCACTTTTTGGGGTGATTTTCCCTATTACCAAAGGTATTTCATCTTTTTTTGGGGTGATTTTCTCAATTACGAAGGGTATTTCATATTTTTTGGGGGTGATTTTCTCTATTAGAAAAGGCATTTCATCTTTTTGTGGGGTTATTTTCTTGATTACCAAAGGTATTTCATCTTTTTTGGGGGAGATTATCTCTATTACCAAAGGTATTTGCATCTAATTTTTGGTCTAACTATGGGGAGTAGTAGTCGTCGAAAGCATATATGGAAGAGGAGACTCACAAATGAAGATGTTGAAGTGTATAGAGAAATGGATAGGGTTGCCCATTGGAATAAGAGACAAGGAATGTTAAATATGAATGAAGATGTCGGCATAGACCCACCTTTGAATGCGGTTTCAAGTGAAGAACATGAATTTGAAGATGAAAATGTAGGTTTTGAAAATGAGAATTTAGGTTTTGAAGATGAAAATGTAGGTTTTGAAAATGAACATGTAGATGTGGCCAATGGAAGTGTGGACATTGCCAATGACAATCCACCGATTGAATATAAAGGAATTGACAATGATAATGGTGCAAAAGAACCAAATCAACATTACTCATCTCCAAATTATATGAGAAATGAAGTCCCTTCAGAGGAAGAAAGACCTTCAAGAAGAACTAAATGGTTACTTGAAATTGATGAGAACATAATGAGCAATTTCGATGGAAAGAGATCAGAAAGAACCATTCGGTTGTGGGTTTCAAAACTTTTTGATCAATTTTTTAGGCACAAGAGGTTGGTTGAGCGATGTCAAATGTTTGTGCAATTGTTAAAGATGTAGAAGATGAGATGTATACTAGTCAAATTGAAGAGTAGTGTGAACAAGAAAAAGGAGCGGAGTGCTATTACTATGAGAAATCTTTTTAGTGCTCTCAATTCCATTGGGAAGACTACCAAGGAAAAAGATAAGAGAGCCACTAGGAGGGTTATTACAATCTCTTTGGTAAGTCATCATTTGAGAAAGGCTCATTTGATGAGACAAATTTGTGTTGACTTGAATCTAAATTGTAAAACTTTGGATAGAGCACTTGCAAGAAGAGAAAGACTTGATGATCCTCTTCAAAATGATACATGGGCTTATGGTGGGAGACTTTCACGTTGTGATAAGAAGCTTGCCGATGCTATGAAGGATCAAATTCAACTATTTTGGAAATCTAACTCAAGAGTTTCACCAAATGTGAAGGATGTCTTGAAGTTGAGAATTGGCATTCAAGACCGCACCCCACATCCCAAACATTATTTGGAGGTGAGTCAAACAATGTTGTTCAAAAATTTTTTTAAGACACATCCAACATTGTAAATATCACAAAGAGCTTTTGAAGCCTTGAAGCCTTTTTTGTGTGTGTCTCTTAAGATTCGAAATACTTGCTGTTGCAAATATCATGTGGAGTTTTCAATGCACCATGAATTGTTATGATCCATTCATTCTACTTTGCATTGTAGTGAAATGTTCAAGGAGTGTGGTGCAAGTGCTCTTCCAAAATCATCAAGAGACTTTCTAGATCATTTTTTATGTCCTAGAGATGATGGATGTTTCTTTTATAGAAAAGATTGTTTAAATGACAAGTGCTCAGAGTGTGGTGGGCTAGTGAAGTTTGTTGAATTTTTTCATGAGGGCTGCGAACACAATTTTGGAAAGACAATTGTCCACAAAAAGGTATATGAAACTGTTAAATATACATTAAAAAGTGGAGGTGAATGCTCTAGATGGGAGTTGGTTACTAAAGAATGCAAGGTAGCTAATTTTATTTTAGATTTCAGGAAGAATCATTTTTACAAGTATGCAAGGCATAGTCAAAGGTCTCAATGGTTGGATCAACAATTTAATATGTATAAGGACACTTTCCCAATTGGCACTATTATATGAGTTGTTGACTTTGTAGAGAACTATACATTGCAGCCCCAAAATGAGTTGCAAGCTCAATATTACAATTCTATTCAGGTTTCTATTTTTGTGCACATAACATATAGACATTCCCCTGATAGTATAGAAGATGACCAGAAGATAATCATAGAGTACCATTTTTATATGAGCGATGATAGATTGAACTCATTCAAGTTTGTCCAACATTGCTTTGAAAATTATTTTGAGTGGCTGCGGGAAAATAATATTGCTATGGATAGACATCTCATGTGGTTAGATAATTGCATAGGTCAATTCAAAAATGCCCGTATGTTTTATTGGTTATGTAGAATGCATGCAAAGAGAGGTGTACCTCATATTTGGAGTTTTTTTGAGGCCGGTCATGGAAAAGGGGAGCATGATGGAGCAGGTGCATGCGTAAAGAGAGCTCTAGGTAAGAAGCAACTGATGATTTCAAGTGCAAAACTCATTGATGCCTATTCTATTGTTGATTGGTGTACTTCAACATTGTCACAGGGGGGACTCTTGATTCAGCAGTGCACAGATTCTTTTGGTTGGTTGAGTTGGGTACAATAGGAGATATGTTGGATTGTAAAACTATGAAAGATTCTTAAAAAATGCATTCATTTTGAATCTCAGATGCTAGTACATGGACAATTTGGACATGAGAGTTGGCTTGTTATTGTCTAAGTTGTCTTCAATGTGATTGGGATCAGTGTGCGTCAAGTGAGTGGGTTGATACATGGGTTCCACATTATCTTACTCCTTGATCTCTCACATTCTCTATAATAAATGATGACATGGATTGTTCTCTTGACTATGACCATCTTTCAAATCTTCTATAGCCAGGACATGTTTTTGCATTGGTTGCACTAGAAGGGAACGATGAGAGATTGGATTACTGGTTAGCACATTGTGTACGAGGAAAGCAGAAACTTGCACAACCAATGATAGATGATGATATGTTCACATATCCAATAGGATCACATGTTGTTGTGGGAACATGGTTGGGCACATATATGATTAGAAATAATGGCATTCCCACATTTGAAGACTATGAGAAGCACAAAACCATTCTCATGTATTCACACCTTGTTATAGCAGCCAATGTTAAGTTGTTGAAACATCAAGGAAAACCACAGACAAAGGAACTTTGGACTATTAGTACTTCTGATCATGAAGCAATACTGAATACTCTCAAACAAAGAGATGACCCTTCAGGCACACTTCAATAGGTAAGTTCAACTCAAGTTAAAATATAGTTCTGTAAATTGCATATTTAGATGCTAAAAGGGCACTTCTTATATTCTATATTAACTTTTCTTCTACCTTCTGAATGCAGGGATTGGAGTGGAAACACTTATTTTTTATATATAGTTGTGTAATTTGCATATTTAGATGCCAAATTTTGTATATAAAACCAACAATCAAATGTAATGTGCATAGTTAGATGCCAAATTTTGTATATAGAAACAACAATCGAATGTAATGTGCATATTTAGATGCCAAATTTTGTATATAAAAACAACAATCAAATGTAATGTGCATATTTAGATGCCAAATTTTGTATATAAAAAATTAGATGCAAAATTAGATGCAAAATTGGAAATATAAAAGAGCCCATGGGGTTGATTTGCAAATATTAAAAGCCCACATTTGTATCGTCTTAATGCCATATAAAGTGCAAAAAATGTGTTTCCTTACTATGAATGTTGTATCCTTATATAATTTGTATAATCTTAATTTTGTATCCTTACATTTCTATTAACTTAATTCCATTACATTTGTATCGTCAAATGATGTAATAGTTGGAGTCATTGAGTCAAAATTGGTCAAATGTGTCCAAAGTAAAATGTTGATTCCCTGGGTGAAGGGATAGTGTTCAAGGATTACATTCTAGCACCAAATGGACTATGCCATTAGCTCTGGTTGGGTGGGTAAACACTAGGCACAACCCCATTTTGACCACTGAGTCAGTAGAACGTTCCAGACCACGCCAAACCAAAGTGTCCCCAAGGTGCACTAAGCATGATTGGGCAGTGAAATTTTGAGGCTCGTAACTTAGACCCCATGAGAGGTATCATAGATCTATGAGATGCTACAAGATGGAATTTCCAAGGCCTACAATAACCTCTCTCCATTCTGGAAGATTCAAATTTGTTTGAATTTGGCACGCCAGTCTCGCTCAATGCCAAAACTTGCAGTGAGGGTCAGTTGAAAGTTGCGCCAATCGATTACTTCCAAACCATTCATCCTAGCACCAAATTGACTGTGCCATTAGCTCTAGTTGGGTGGGTAAATGCTAGGCACAACCCCATTTGAACCACTAAGTTAGTAGAACATTCCAGACCACACTAGACCAAAGTGTCCCCAAGGTGCACTATGCACGATTGGGCAGCAAACTTTCAAGGCCCATAACTCAGACCCTGTGAGAGATATCAGAGATCTGTGAGATGCTATAGGACAATGTTTTTGAGGCCTACAATAACCTCTCTCCATTTTGGGAGATTCAAATTTTTTTTAATTTTTCATGCCAGTCTCGGTTGATGCCAAAAATTGTAGTAAGGGTCAGTTAAAAGTTGTGCCAATGGATTACTTCCAAACTATTCATCCTAGCACCAAAGGAGTTGTGTTATTAGCTTCAAATGGGTAGCTAAATGCTAGGCACAACCCTATTTTGACCACTGAGTCAACAGAACGTTCCGGACCAAAGTGTCCCCAAGGTGCACTAAGCACGATTTGGCAGTGAACTCTCGAGGCTCATAACTCAGACCCCGTGAGAGGTATCAGAGATCTGTGAGATTATACAAGATGGAATTTTTGAGGCCTACAATAATCTCTCTCCATTCTGGGAGATTCAAATTTTTTTGAATTTTGCACGGCATGCCAGTCTCGCTCGATGCCAAAACTTGTAGTGAGGGTCAGTTGAAAGTTGCACTAAGCATGATTGGTGAGCAAACTATCGAGCCTCATAACTCAGACCCTATGAGAGGTATTAGTGATCCATGAGATGCTACAAGACCATGTTTATTAGGTGTTTCTAGTGTATTTGCAGGGGTACAGGCAGAGTACTGATATTTTGTCCAAAAGACCAATATGTTTTGATATGGCCAAAAGGGTGTTTGACAATTTCCAAAAGGGTGTTTGATTATGTAATTAGGCTAGTTTGAAGTCTTTTAGCCATTGGCAGTAAAGGGTAAGTCTACAAACCTTGAAACCACTTTAATAGATATCCTTATATACCTCAAATGATGAATTACACGTGTGAACACACGCAGCACATAAAGTGTACACATAAATTTTCTTAAGTCGTGAAGCATACATGTAGCACATAAATTATAAAGCATACAACATGAATTCACTTAAGTCATGCACGTAGCCCAGACACGTGAATTTAGGTTATGAATATTGTACTTGAATATACATGAATATACTTAAGGCATAAATTGCACACATGAGTACATACATGCAAGCATATTTACATACTAACAATGAATAAATGAACACACAATTAATAAATTGGATCGAATATCAAGTTTCATATATATATCAAAATGAACAATAATTGTATACATATTTATATGTCAACATATCTAGATACAATGTGGCATATGCCATCTCAAAATATGTCAAATGAGATCTCAAAATAAGAAGTTCAACTACAAATATTTCTAGGACATCTTAATCTACTGGTGGACCATCAAAATGGAGCCTCTTTGAAGTACTCTTCAGCTCTAATGGATCCTGCATTCAAACACAAAAGTGAAACCCCAAGTTAGATTAAAATTTAGAATCATAGTCAACAATAATAAATAAAATTTAAACTAAAATTAAACTCTCATATACCTCGCCTCTCTGTGTCCTCCCACGGGCAGGAGACCTAATATATGTCCTAGGTAGCATAGGAATAGTGCCACCAATAACGACTCCCACCTGTATATGTTTGCGAACATGAGATTGATCTATGAGTTATACTATTTAATGTTAAAAACTTGGTAGCAAATATATGTTTACAAAATAACTAAATTAACATTAAAACTTACCTCTCTTGAACTTTCTTTAGGGATTGTTGGCTGAGTCATTAGCGATACAAACCCTTGTCGTTCTAGCTCCCTCAAACTAGGAGTGACCTACAAAAGTCAAACAAATACTTCATATTATCATAACTTGACCATATTATATATACTTGATAGAAAAATACACACAAATAACTTTAGAAATGTACGTACCGTGGGGCTATCACTCTGAATGGATATGCCTATCACTCTATCATGATGATAGGGTCTCACAACATCATCACATACCACTCTCTATCAAATAAACCATGTAAATTAAAAATGAGTACATACAATTGACAAGTATACATGTATGCATAAACAAACTAAATTATTTAATTACCTTTCCTTTATCAACAGCTGACACCTACACCCCCTCACATTGCCCCCTAGTGGCAACTAGTGACACATGCATCAATATGTAAAAGATGATCATAAAAATTAGAAAACAATGTACATATACTATTATCATAATTTAAAAGGAAACCAATGAGTACATTAAAACATATGTACCCTGGAAGAGTCAAGACCAAATGATATGGACGAAAGCGTGGACCCCTCCACCTGTGTCATCTCCTCCTCTGTCATTAACTGAACATAAATGTAACACATAAAAAGACATAAGTGGGAAATTATTATAAAGAAATTCTACTAAAAATACGAAAAATAAAATTTAAAAATAATGTAAAAAGTGAATGGTTTGCCCTTACCGTAACAATGGGAGTCCATGACACTGTAGGCTCCTGATGCACATCTACATGAGCTGCTTCAATGCCTATAGTGTGTTGTGTAGAATCATCCCCATCAAAGCCAAAATGATATGTATCACTATCAGTCAGGGGAGCAAGGAAAATATTCTTGCATATAATGCAAGTGTGGGCCACACAAACATGTGAGCTTGTGGAAGCGCTAGAAGCATCAGGATGAGGAGGCAACAATGTTGTGCTCTATGTAACTAACAGATCACTCAACGTGCGAATGGCTTGAATAGTTTGTGAGCTGGCCTCAACAATAATGTCTAGATGTTGTACTGTGGGAGGTGGTGAAATCTTGGGAGGGGGGACATATGTGCAGGATTTCACCCATTGTGAAGATGCCCTATCTTGTGGAGCGCCTAAACCTACACCCTAGTTCAGTCTCAGACTCCAATAATACACCTTGTGGCCGAGCACAAATTTAGCATACAATTTTCTAATGAAATAAAATGGTACATCCAAATTATTGTGAGGTGGTCTATCAAAAACCATCCACCAATGGTCCCAAAAGTTGTCACGTATTGCACTATTTGTGCACCATTTAATTGACAACTTGGTTTTTTTAGTGTCTACTTTTAGACCGGTTTTAGGATCCACAAAAAGATTAGCTATGTCATGTTTTGTTATATTTAGGTTCATGACTTGATCATAATCAAGCCCATCGTCAAGCTGGGCATGCATAGAATAGCGCCAAAGAAGTGTAGCATTATGTTACTGTGTAAGTTTCTCCATGTTTTCAATAATTGTGTTCATTGTCATAAACATGGGGAGCAATGTGGGGATATTGGCATATGTTGTTTGAAACCCTCTCATATCATTTAGATTATCTCCTATTAGATCTTCTAAATGGCAAGGGTTTGTGATAGGTATGCCTTCTGGAGGTGGGGGACTATTGGGAGGTGGATCTGGATTGTTTGTAGGATCATTAGGAGGGTTTTCTGATTCCATGTCTGATAAAAATGAAAAAAAATAGATAATTACAATGAATTTTAAAAAACAATACAAAAACTCATTGCTACCCTAATTTTTATATAAAAAACTATATATTTCTATTTAAAAACAATAAAAAATAATAAAAACAATAAAAAATAGAAGCTTCACTTACTTGGGCGATTTAGGCAAAATCAGATAGGGGATTGGAGATTGGATATCTAAAACCTATCTGCATTCAATGTTTTTGCAATGAAAAAATGTTGAATGCGGCTGGGTATAGTGATTTATAATCACTGGAAAATATCGAATATCTGATATTATTGGATATGGCTTTTGGTTTGGCCAGGTGTACTGACACCCAGGCCTACTAAAAAGTCAACAAATTTATTTGTCCATTTTTGGATGAGTGAAAATAAGTTTTTTTTCACAATGCCACTTTTTGGCATACCATGATCCTGCACATACCCATGAATTTTTGATAAGCTAGTAGAGCTTTGTCATTAGAATTGGTTGTCTCAACTATTCTCTTTAATATTGTGATATAACTTTCAAATTTGTTTTCTATCTTTGATGCATATTTTGAGATGTAGTCAAGAACAAGTTTTTTAGATATGACAAGTTGACAGTCAACATTAGCTATCCATATTGCAAGCATTTGAGGGTTGTGTATGTTCAGTCTGTCATCATTTCTTACTGTGTTGTATGTTATGGTGTGGTCATTGCCATGTGTTAAGGTCGAGATTGTTTTTTCTATCCATGGAGCTTTGTAATGATATTCTAACATTTGTTTTTTTTCCTTAAACATGTTTGTTCTGTGCATTTGGTATGCCTTTGTACAATGTTCAGTATTTCTTCATAATCTTGTAGATGGTCCATTGGTAGTATTTGACCAGTATTGAGGAGGTAGGGATCATCTTTAAGACTATGATGTGATATGTTTTCTCTATTTATTTGGTTGTGTGGATTCCAAGCTGAAACATATTTGTCAAAGATTTTTTTTGCATGATTTACTTCCTCTTGGTTGTTCCAATTGATTGTATCCATATTCGGTGCATCTGGAAGCCATATAAAATCATGGATGTGTGCAGACCCTTGATGTTGCCACTCATACCTATACCAATAATCCTTTGCATACAATTTTTTTTTGATGATTTCTTCACGAAAGATTGTAAATCATTGGTGAAGGTATAAAGATGTTGTGTGTGGGTTCTAGATAATGTTTTCTATGAGGTCTTTTCTTCTATATTGTGTCTTTAGGTTTGTAGAATGTGGAAAAAATGCATGGAGATCTGACCATTTTGTATCAGCTGAGCTTAATGTGAAGATGAGTGTAGGTGTACCTAGTTGGTATATCATGGTTGTTAAGTCTGAGTGGTGTTTGTTCCAGTATGCATGTGTGCCTCATAGTGATGTTCCAAATTCCATCAATTGATTTGCCAATTGGGTGTCAGGGAGTTTGTCTAGATGTTGTTGGAGGCTTTCCATTGTTTTGGGGATTTTTTCTTCTAAATTTTCTTTCATGAATACTGTTGTTGTTTGTTGCCTGCAGTGTCTGTTGGCATTAAGCAAAATTGCCACTAGTGACAACACTTATTTGCATTCTGGATACAAACCGAGCAGACAGTGCAAACCGAGCAGACAGTGCAAACCGAGCAGACAGTGCAAACTGAGTAGACAGTGCAAACCGAGCAGACAGTGCAAACCGAGCAGACAGTGCAAACCGAGCAAATAGTGCAAACCGAGCAGACAGTGCAAACTGAGCAAACAGTGCAAACCGAGGAAGTTAGTACAAACCGAACAGGATAATGTAAACTGAGTAACATCATGTCTACCGAGTCACCGGTATTTACCGAGTTCAAAACCTACCGAGTGATCAGTATGAACCGTGCCTTCACTTCTACCGAGTGCATGACGATGCCGAGTAATGCAGTGGATGCCGAGTATCAGAAAGTCACCGAGTCAGTTTGCAGGAACCGAGTAACCATACTTGGGCCGACTTAGTAGCACTTATGTTTATTTGTCAAGCCGACTGTGTAATTGTAATTGTAATTAATTGTTTAAGACTTGTATATAAACAATGTTGTAAAAATAAAAAAGATGTAATAAAATGTATGAAGTAGAATATATGTGAAAGAAAAAGAAAGGCAGAGATAAGCGAATTACAGAAGGCTTCAGAAGTATAAGATACAACAAAGACAAATTCATCACAGAAGGTGATCAGTACATCAGCGAATCTCAATCAGCAATCCAGTTGCAAAGCAGAGATCTACTGTTTCATTCTAACAGGTGAATCAGTACTAAATCCTTTAACCGGGTAGACTTAACAGTCTTTGTAAAAATCTCTTTACCGAGTGCATACTTCATTGTATGTTTGTAAATCCTTTAACAGGGTGGATTTAGCAATCCTTATTGCTCCTAACAGGGCAGATCATCAGAAGTGATCAAATTGTAAGCCTTAACCGGCCAACTTTATTCTGTAGTATTAAAGCTTTGTGGGTTTCATCCCCACCCCAGTTTTACTTTCTTTTGGAAGGTTTCTAGGTAACCAAATCTATGTGTCATTATTGTGAATGCCTTAAGTTTCATGCTTTCTGTATGCAAGAGGTTAAAGTGAATTACATGTTAATACATCTAAAATTGAAAGAAAATTTGGAGTTACTGATTCACCCCTCCCCTCTCAGTAACTCGGTTAATTCCTGAATATTTCTAACAATTGGTATCAGAGCAGCATTGGTTCTCAAGATAAAGCTTAACTAGCTTGAGCAAAGATCCAGGACAATGGAGGTATTCAAACTGAACAAGGTGATTGAAAATGAAAAGCTAGATCTGGAAATGGCCATAGCTAAACTCAAAGAAGCAAAAGAACATCTTTCCCAATCCCTAAGAAGAAGGAAGGAACTTGCAATTCAGATGAATGATCAGAATTACATTGAAGAAAAGATTGAAGATCTTCTTCCCTCAAATAACTCAGATGAAGCAAACAATGCTGTCAAAGAACTCCTAGAAAAGAATGGGTCTCTGCAGGAAGAAGTGAGAAAATTGAAAAGAGAACAAGAACTACACTCTACAAGATTCTGTGAGATCTTGGAACAAAGAAACAAGTTGAAAGATGAATTAGATGGAAGAAACATTGAAGTCCAAAATAAAACCCTTCAGCTAGAAAACCTAATTGATCAGATCTCTCATACAAATGAAGAAATTCTGAATCTAAGATCAGAAATAGAAAGCACAAGAGAAGAACTAAGATCTGAAAAGGAAGTCAATCTAAGATTGGTGGATGACCTAAACGCTGAAAAACAAATCAATGAAGGAATGCTGAAAAGTCAAGAAGACTTGAATCAGCTGTATGAACAAAATCTTCATAGGCAAAAAGGAAAAGCAGGACTTGGATACAAAGGAGAAGGTGAATCCTCTAAGCAAGGTACTCAAAGAAATCAAAAACTTACTTGTAATCATTGTGGTAAAATAGGACATACTTCAAATAAATGTTGGAACAATGAAAAAGCAGAATTCAATGGAAAATGTTATAGCTACAATCAACCTGGTCATAAAGCAAATGAATGCAGGGAAAAACCTAGATTCAGAGGTAATTGTCACAAGTGCAACAAACAAGGTCACAAGGCATCCGAGTGCAGATCCAAGACATTTAATCCAGCAGAACAAATTATGAAAGCAATGTTTGGATGGGACTACAACACCTGGTGTAGATGTCATTACTGTGGAGAATATGGACACATTGGCATGAATTGCATAAAACATCATCTAAGGAAAAGAGATACTACCGTAAGATGTTTCAAATGCACTAAACTCGGTCACATAGCCAGAAACTGCATGAATGCTAGTGAAATTGAAGAAGGAAAGAAGAATGAAGCAACTAAGGTCAGGAAACAGGTGAGACAAAAATGGATTCCTAAAGCTACCGAGAAATCTAGTCCAAGTAATGGAATGGATGGCTCTACCGACTCAAACTAAATTTCCAAGAAAGCACTGGAACTGTATTCTCATAGACCAATCTCAAGCAGTTCCAGAACCGAAATTAAAAAAAAAGATCTAAATCAGCATGCAAGATGCAGTGAGATCACAGCGAGGTCGGTATCAGTCTTCACCGAGCAAGGTCGGTATCAGTCTTCACCGAGAAAGGTCGGTATCAGTCTTCACCGAGAAAGGTCGGTACCCGTCTTTACCGAGCGAGGTCGGAGCAATATGAATTCTCCAGTTCACCGAGTTGTGAAGTCTTTTCCGAGCAATTAATTCTTAGTGGGTGACAGTCTGTCAGAATTCATACCCTAATTTGAAATGAGCATTAATGACAGAGTTGTAAACAAAAAGCAAGTAATCGAACTCATTCTTCACCGCGAATCTTTAGCACTTTGAGAGCAGAAAATTTCAAGAGCAACCCGGCGATTCAATACTTTTGCAAAAGGAATTTTCTGTGAGCTACCATGGCATCATCCAGCACTTCAGCGAAGAAAGGATCTGATATGTTAGTCCAAGGGGAGTGGAAAGCACCAGATTTCAAGATCGTGCCCGCAATTGCAGCAGCCCTAGATCCGAACGGAGCTCAATCTCAGATTCCTCCTAAGGTACTACTTATTAACGATATCCGCAATCATTTTAACTATTCAATTCATGAAATGGGGAACCTAGAACTAGATATTGTGCGTGAGGAACTATGTGTGGATGGTATTCTGAAACCCGAGCACAAACATCTGGAAGATAAAGGTTTAGTTCACATTGCACATCTACCTCGAAACTTTCGAGATAAATGGGTTAGATATATTCTCAGCCGTGTACATGATGGCAAGATTTGGCTTGAGCAACCTATTGAGATCACAAAGAAAATGATTCAACAAGTCACCGGTCTTCCCATGTTGAACAAAGCTAAAACTACCAAAACCCTAGGTCGGACGGAACTAGAGAAGAAAACCCTAGCCGAGTGGGATGGTAGAGGCATGAAAGTTAGCAGCATTACCGACGCTGAACTGAAGTTTGGTACACACATTATTGCCCATAAGATTTACAGTTCTAGTCGACAGAACAGTGTCTCCTGTGAAGCTATTGACCTAGCATACAAAGTGGTCAAGAACAACTTGACATTTGACCTAGCAGACTTATTGTTGAAACAGTTTAACAAAAACATGGAAAGCATTAAAACTTCCAAAAACAATCCATGTAAGTTTGGATCCTTGTTGGTCTGTTTATTCTTCTATGTTCAGAAATTCTTCCCTTCTAAAGGAAAAGTTGTATGGAGAAAAGATATGCCAGTCCTCTATGAAATAAATGAATACATCGCAGAAATGGGTGAAAACTTTGAAAGCATCATGGATAATTATTTTGAGTCTTTCAAAGAGAAAATGAATGATAGATTCCGGATTCCACAGAAGTTGGTGGAAGATTACAAAGATGACATCTGTTTTATGGTGGATTGTGATAATGTGTATATTCAAGCAGTTAAACCGAGGACTGTATATGTAAAACCTCTTCCTTATGAGGTAAATATTGATGAAACCAAGAATATCATTGAAGCTCTTCTAAATCAGCCTGTCAATCCCAAAGCTCCATATTTTGGAACATATGATGAAGCTAAGGTGAGAATTGAACTAAGCATAAAGCTTCCACAGGCGGTAAACAAAGGAAAGAAGAGGATAGCCAAAATGCAAATGATAACCGAGGACAAAGAAGAAAAAGATGAAAAGGAAGAAGAAAAGGATGAGAAAACAGAGGAACCAGAACCTGCAAAGAAGAAAGGAAAAGTTTTCATCACTAAGGCAACTATGCCTCCCACTACTGTGTTTACAAGGAGAAATACAAGAGGCAAGGCAGACAAGGTAGATAAAGACATAGTATTCAAAAGGCCTCCTCTAAACCTTCAAGAAAAGCTCAAACTCTTTAGAGATGGATCAGGATCTGGAGTAAGTAACATAAAATCCTTGAGATATGAAACCAGATCGGAAGCAGAACAGAAGGAAATAGAAGATGCTGTTATTGAGAAGATGGGACAGTGGAAATACTCTCCTGAAGAAATTGCCCCACAGGTTCCAGCAGTTCTATTGAATCCAATAAAAATGAGATGGAGCAATGCAAAGCAAATGGTGATAGACATATTTGATCAAAACCTGAGACAGTTGATGCCGAGCTTGAATAATGATGAAGTAAAGAAGGCATTAAAAGAAAATGAAAATAAGATGACATTGAAATTCAATACTTGTTTGATTTTGATCAACAATATTGAATCGGTTGTGAAGGCTGCAAATGCCACATGGAAGAACATATACCACCTTCACCAACCGAGCATTGAAACTGTAATAATAAAAGATATTGAAGATGACAGTGATGAACAAGAAGAAGACACTAAGGTAGATGATACTGTGAGGATAGCAGCAGAAGTCATTGCATCCCTTCCTACCTCTCCAGTGAAAGTTTCTACATCCAGCCCAGAGACACCTTCAAGCATGGTTGTGACAACTTCCACATTTGTCCAATCATCCCTAGCAACATCAGAGGCAGCTACCATTTCTTCTACCGAGCTGCAGTCTCCTGCACCATCAAGTTTTCCAGCAGTAAGTTTTCCAGCTTTTGAATCCTCAAGTGTAAATATTTTAAGTTCTCCAGTAGAAAGTATGCCAGTATCTATAGCCAGCCCTACTTTATCTACTGTCACTACTACCAAAGCATTAAGTACAGATAAGCCTAAGGCTCTACCGAGTATAAAATTTTTGGGTAAGAATATAGTTGAGGATATAGACCTAGATGAAGAGATAGAGATTCCTACTTTAGATTTTGCAAATCTCTCAGTGGACCAGATGCAAAATATAGGTGAGATCCTCCAAAGGAAAGCAAAACAAAAGAAGCTTAAAGAGGAGAGAGACAAGGAGTATCAAATCATCAAGGATGCTAAGGACATTTTGTCTGATGCATTAGGCATTAAAGTAGACTCCTCCCAGCATGTTTTGTTACAATTAGCAGAAGTAGTTGAGAAATACAATGAGGACTCATCCGGGATAGAAAAGTTAGTTGAAAGAGCCGAGAAGAGATTCAACAATAAAGTGCTTGAGCACATTGCTCAGCACATAGCTATTAACCAAGTGGAATTGTCTTCAGTTTTGTCTAACATTGAATCTATCTATTCGAATGCTACCTCTCTTTTGGCCAAACTGTGCAATATTGCCGAGTTCACAAAGAATGTCAAAGATAAAATGAATAAAATGGATGAGGATATGAAGATTAGCATACAGAAGCTGCAACTTGAACCAAGTTCAAGCTCTGCTCATCACATGAAAATTTCACACCTATCTAATATGCAGTCTGATCTACTGAAAGAAGACTCAAGGATCCGGTCCACACTGCTAGACATCCAACACATGATCCTTCCCATCATGAATACAATGTATAAGCACATTGAACATTCCAAAACATTGATTCATGACAATCAGTTCTCTATAGCAGATCACATGATTGAACTCTCTGCAGAAGTCTAAATTGCTATACAAACATGTCAGATTCTGCAAGAAAGTTGGGACAGAACCCTGGCACTAATAATGAAGGTACATTCTGATTTCCTATCAAATTTTGGATTCTCTCTATAAATAACTTGTATATGCACCTTTGGCATTATCGTCAAAAAGGGGGAGATATGTATAGAAGGAGAGATATGTATAGATTTGTATAAGAAACAGTCAGCACATTGAAAGGGGGAGCCAATGTATAAAGCCTTATAACAAAGACAAATTTTGAAAAATCAAAATAAAACTCAGCATGATTCGTGTATATAAGTTTTGGCCAATAAGTGTTTTTGTCACTAATGCCAAAGGGGGAGATTGTTGGCATTAAGCAAAATTGCCACTAGTGACAACACTTATTTGCATTCTGGATACAAACCGAGCAGACAGTGCAAACCGAGCAGACAGTGCAAACCGAGCAGACAGTGCAAACTGAGTAGACAGTGCAAACCGAGCAGACAGTGCAAACCGAGCAGACAGTGCAAACCGAGCAAATAGTGCAAACCGAGCAGATAGTGCAAACTGAGCAAACAGTGCAAACCGAGGAAGTTAGTACAAACCGAACAGGATAATGTAAACTGAGTAACATCATGTCTACCGAGTCACCGGTATTTACCGAGTTCAAAACCTACCGAGTGATCAGTATGAACCGTGCCTTCACTTCTACCGAGTGCATGACGATGCCGAGTAATGCAGTGGACGCCGAGTATCAGAAAGTCACCGAGTCAGTTTGCAGGAACCGAGTAACCATACTTGGGCCGACTTAGTAGCACTTATGTTTATTTGTCAAGCCGACTGTGTAATTGTAATTGTAATTAATTGTTTAAGACTTGTATATAAACAATGTTGTAAAAATAAAAAAGATGTAATAAAATGTATGAAGTAGAATATATGTGAAAGAAAAAGAAAGGCAGAGATAAGCAAATTACAGAAGGCTTCAGAAGTATAAGATACAGCAAAGACAAATTCATCACAGAAGGTGATCAGTACATCAGCAAATCTCAATCAGCAATCCAGTTGCAAAGCAGAGATCTACTGTTTCATTCTAACAGGTGAATCAGTACTAAATCCTTTAACCGGGTAGACTTAACAGTCTTTGTAAAAATCTCTTTACCGAGTGCATACTTCATTGTATGTTTGTAAATCCTTTAACAGGGTGGATTTAGCAATCCTTATTGCTCCTAACAGGGCAGATCATCAGAAGTGATCAAATTGTAAGCCTTAACCGGCCAACTTTATTCTGTAGTATTAAAGCTTTGTGGGTTTCATCCCCACCCCAGTTTTACTTTCTTTTGGAAGGTTTCTGGGTAACCAAATCTATGTGTCATTATTGTGAATGCCTTAAGTTTCATGCTTTTTGTATGCAAGAGGTTAAAGTGAATTACATGTTAATACATCTAAAATTGAAAGAAAATTTGGAGTTACTGATTCACCCCTCCCCTCTCAGTAACTCGGTTAATTCCTGAATATTTCCAACAGTGTCTCATAATGAGGTTGTAAAGGAAATATTAGAAGTGAACATGTTTCCCAAATCATTTATCATGATACCTCATTAAATGTAAAGCATATTCGTGCAAGTGAACATGTTTGCTTCTTGATTACAATGGGAGGGAAATTCCATTTGGGAATAGAGTTGGGAAGGCCATGCTTAATAGGCCCTCCATGGTGTATTCATTTATTGGTTTGTTTTGTATTTTTGGCCATTTTATAAAGTCTGCATCTGTTTGTTGTAAACATAGTATTTCTTTGATGGTTTCTAGCTCATGTTGTCCATTTTCCATTTTTGGGATGAAAGATGATGTATCTTCAAATTGTAATTCATTATTGGGATCAGTGGCGGGTTCAATTTCATCCATTTTTTCTTGTGGTTTGGGTGTCAAGTTTGGGAGTAGGTTTGATACATCAACTATTGTTTTAGGTAGTAGATTGATTGTGGCATTATCGATAGTTACATCTTTATAGTATGTGTCATTTTCAATCTTGTATTTTAGTGCATCCACTACATGTTTTTTGTTGATGTAGTAGTCATAATTCTGTCCTTCGAGATTGGTTCTGCATATAATGACAATTTCAAGGTCTTGTAATTTTTGTTGTAATAGTTGGGCAACACTAGATATGTCTTGGGGGAAACTTATGCTATGCCCACTATACTTATATTGTCCCCCCATTGCATGTGTAACTTGTAGTACTAGTGTTACTCTTGCTATAAGCATCTCTTCTACTTGGGTGATTTTTTTTAGCATGTCTAGTTGTGTGCCTAGGTCTAAGTTATTTTGTGAGGAGAAGCGATGTATGCCTTTTTCAACTGAACATCTACTGCACATGGTTTCACCTTTTTTTTGAGTGGACATTCCACTATATCTTTCCTTACATACAAAGAAAGTTTTGAGTACTAATAATGCATCGATTCATTTTTATAATTGTCTCATTGCCATACAAAAATTTGGAGTGAAAGAATTTGTTGTTTGGTAGATGTTCTTCTAAAATAGTGTTGTAGTTAGTACTAACAATAGAGTTACTGGATTCAATTGTTGTGAAATGTTGGTTGTTGGCTTGTGCCTCATTGGTCTCTATTGTCTACATGTGTGCATGTGTTATTTGATTCTTTTGGTTTAACCTCTGCATATGATGCCTTACAAAAATCTCTTCCTTATGATGACTGTAGTAGAGTCGATTCCTTTTTCTCTTATCAGCTTTCTTTCTTTCATCATCTAGAACTATTCTCTGCATTTTTAAAATATTCATAAGACCATTTCAAATGTACAGTTTGAAGTTTCTAATAGCACAATAGATTGTAACAAATGTGTTGAAGTATAGTGTAAACCATCCATGGAACTGAACAATTCATGAAATGAATAACAAGTACAAATAATTGATTTTGACTAGCATTAACAATGTTCAAATTAAATAACTTTCTTGAGTTCCATTTAATTCACTATATAAAAATGACACAAAAATTACAATACTCCACAATCAAAGGGAAAATATATTTAAATGTAGCGGATATGGATGCATTCTCACGTCATAATTTGGAAGTTGAAAGATCAACACTTTAGTATGCATAGGAACCTAACCCTAATTAGTCCTTACAAAGAGTTAAATGGAAAGATATATTAATTTGTCAACATTCGTAAATAGAAGCTTACAATGGAGTTCATTTGAAATATTTTGTAAATAGTAGCAGTTATCTTGTAAACCTACCCAAATATCTTGCATACACAAGCACACAATCTGCTTGTTCTCTACATTAAACCATTGCAGGAAGGAATCTTAGATGTAGAAATGAGACTTTATTGACAGGTAGAGTGTAGACCCTAGCATATTTACCAGCTAGTTTCATTCTTTATTAGTGTTAGTACCTCTAATTGAACTCATTTGCATATCTAGGTCAGAGCAACAGATTGAGAAAAGATTATCTAATGTAGGATCATTAGATTGTATTCAAGGGTACAATCTACATTTTTGTATAGCAGCAGATAGAATGGTGCAATCATGATGAAGACCTTTTTCCTTTCTTTGTCTAAGAAATAATGTAGATATAGGCGATAATCAGTAGTGAAGACATTACCAAGAGACGTGTAGAGTTCATGCAGAATTAGTCAGACAATATAAGTTAGTCTAGAACTCCTAGTGGGATCTTGTAGGTGCACATACTTAGTTTCCATAGACTAGCAATAATGATTTGAGAGCAGAGACATCAACAAGGAGAAAATGATCTTAAGTCAGTTATAGGTTCAAACTCAAATATATGGTGTTAATAATTTTGTGAATTCATTGAAGTCTTGAGTTTATTTGCATAAATGCCAAAGTTTTGATTTCATGTTTCATGTTGGGAACGAAGTATAATATCCTTTTGATGATGGTAATAAATTTGTTAGTTCTTATGTTATTGAATAAATCCCTAAGATCATATATTTTTGTTGTTTGATTTTTTCATTTTACTTTAAATCTTTAAGATTGAGTTAGAATATTTTAGTGGTATTAGAGCTTAGCTTCCTGTGAGCCTAAGGATATTTGATGAGTATTTGAATGACATTACCATCTATGTGAAAAGAAGGTGGGAATGACCATGGGAAATAAGGATAAAGATAATAAGGAAGCTTTTTTTAACAGAATTAATGAATACCAAAATAGCATACAAAATCTATGAGAGAGATGGTCTTAAGTATTTTGGTGGGGATTGGTAAACAATATTAAGGATTGAATATACTCTAATTTTATCTTTTCTTCGTTCAATTTCATTGAAATTTGATTGAGTTCTCTTAATTTTTGTAAAAACAATTAAAGCCCTCAGTAAGGTAAACAATGACCTAAAAAAATGTGAAAGGCCTCCATTCCACATTGAGAAAGGGCTAAAACTTGGTGGGATGGAGGGAAGCATTATATATATTTTGTTTTCCATTTGGTTGCAAGACTCCAAACAAAGTTTGGAATGTGCTAGAGGAGACACAAAATCAGATTTTGTGTCAGAGAAAATATTTCCAAAATTGGCAGTCAGAGAATATGTTAGTTGGATAATGTATTTAGATAGTAAAACCCTATAGCTTGGTGAGTAGAAGGATGAGGATATTACCAAAAAAATTATTTTTAGCAGAAAATTTAGTTGTGAGTTTTAGGGGGTCAAACAATCCAATTTCCAAAAACTATCCCAACGAGATTGAACATTTGGACTAGCATAGTTTGATAGTATATGAAAACATTGTTTTGTGCAGGGGTAAGAACAATTTGTTGAGTGTATTTGGAGTCAAGGAAAATTTATAAATTCCCCCCATAATGTTAAGCACTTGGAGGGCCAGTGTGTGGGAATAGTCTTTGCATCAAGGACTATTCAAGAGTGGACTGTCATGAACAAAGTGAAGGCTCGGTATGACAGTAAAGTGAATGTTTTGTTTTTGGACAAGGTTGGTGGAATAAAGACACACCTTTGGAGTTTTAAACCTTGAAGGAGACCTAGTAGGTTGGTAGTAGGTTGGGAAAACCCTTTTGATCCATTCAAGGGTGTAGAACCATTGATAGGTGTGTTGAACTGTGATTGTCCTAATAGGGACAAAGTGTTATTACATCATTTCAGAGGGGGTTGATTGTGGGAGGTCTCATGATGAGACACTATTTTTTATGTCCCATAACCCTTTAGTAGAAGGTAATCATCCCTCTAAGTTTCCTCACTTATGATGATTACAACTACTTTCAAGGCATTACCAGTGGGAAGAGATGAAATGACACTATGGAATGTGTTAGAAGAAATCATATCATAGTTGCCATTCTTTTGACGTGATATGCTGCAAACATGAGCTCTTTCCTTCAGTGGAAAATAATGTTAAAAAATGAGATCTTATATGCTATCAAGATGAACTCTTTCCTTAAGTGGAGAAGAATGTTGAAAAGAAGATCTTACAAACAACCTTCTTGGAAGCCCTTTGCTTCTCAACATCAGATATTTCTATTTCAGCATTCATAACCTTTGAGGTATTATCCAGAGAGATAGAGGATGTGGAGCCTGAAGACTCACTTATGGTTGTAGTGAACTATTTGAACATGATGTCAAAGGAACTAAATTCTTCTTGCTGGAGAAACTGGTAAGGTAGTCTCCAGAATTTGAGGTAATATCAAAATAGGGCTTTTCCTTGTTTTAGTTGTCTACCACTTTTTTATTGGTGCAAGAAGATTGATTGCAAGGATTAGATGCATCCCCCATATGAACATTAGTTCTAGAAGTAGAATTATAGAAGGAACTTGAATTTAAAGAAGGGATGTGTATCCTTACACAATCACTATATCATTTTTCTTATGCATGTATTGAATGAAGACACGTACAGTTAAATTCAAGATTCATTTGCTTTCCTTACATAGCTGCTATATCAAATTCTCTTATTGATCTATCTTGTTGATATCATTATTTGAGAGGTTGTAGATTATTTTGTAGAGACAAAATGTAAGCATGATGTAGCATGTGCATATGCTAGAGGTGATATTTCATCATAAAAAGGATTCAATGTGTATGATCAAATTTGACAAAGAGATTGGAAGATTGAAAATATTGCTCCCCTTTCTTGCCAAGGATCTCATGACAAAATATGGAAAGAAAATTATTAATAGTTTCTAAGTCCAAGAAGAGAATATTAATGCAAGAATATGATAGAAATGTACATTGAGTGATTAATATTATTTTGTTACAACAAGAGAATATATAATTAAAACTAGAGTCCAAATTATAGAGTTATTTCAGAATTCTTAGCTCCTTGTACATGGTAGATACAGTTAGATTTTACAATGTGTCATATCTTTCTATAACATAATTACAATATTTCAGATTCCTCTATACAAATACATCTTTATAAGGATTTTTTGAGGCAAATTTAGCTAGGTAGAAGAGGATATTTCATACATTGTAGCAAGCAAACTGTCGCATTCGGTTTTGGAGTTAAGTTTTGAGCTTCTAGTGATAGTGGCTCTTATTCTGGTTTGAGAATCGTAGCTTTTAGTATTAATGGATAATGTGAATGCATACTTTTTTGAAATCACATGTCTCAGACAATCTCTTCAGAGTTGGTCCCACTAGGTGTCTCATGTTCTAACATATAGAGTTCTTTTGTAGGGATTTGGCACAGTAGCTCAGTTGTTGTTGGATCAAAAGCAACAACCCAAATAGCGCTCGTGTGGTCTTCAAGTTTAATTTGCAAGTGTTAGTTATAGTCACATTCTAGGATGTTTGTGTTGCACCTATTGCAATACCATGTTGCATGATTAGTTTGTAGTAGTTTTTTCTTTCATTCTATCCCATTTGTGTTTATCGTGCATGCAAGATACCTTAGAGAATCTAGCTTAATGAATCTGATGGTAGTTTTTACAATGACCTCCACCTGCTCTTTCCTTGTTGCGCAATGCTCTAACATAGTTTTTAGTGTGACTCTATTATGTGTTGCACCAATATGGGGAAGGTTTGGCAAAATCAAAGGCATGTCAATTTGTTCTGCCTCAACCTGAGAGTGCAGCATGTCAGCCTCTGCTATGGGGGGTTGTATAGTTAGGATTGTGTGGGCTATAGTATTTATTACTTTTCCTTTGAACTCAACAACATGTCCATTCCTAATGGTGAGAATGACCACTCTCTAGGAGGCCTTCAAGTTCTGTAACTCTTCTCCCTCATTTTTGCAAGATGGTCTCCACAAGTTGACATCAATGGTTGACGATGGTGACTCATCCAATCGTATAGTCCTCTGAAGGAATTCACTTTGATCCCAGTGTCAGATTGTGGAGACTTGTCCAACATTGACCATAAGTTGAATAACATCAACCAAAGTATTGTTCCTTATGTTTGGGATGTTTTCTATTTTTTTAAAGTGGCACTTCTTTCTTCTAGACAAGTCATCAACATAACGTTTCAATTATCATGTTTCATCTATGGTTATTTCTAAGTGGCCATTGAGCTTGTTGTACGTGTTATTTGATTCTTTGACTTTGCCCCTTGAAATGGTATACACTACACCCACTTCCACTCTATTGTAGTGTTATTCAGCAATATCGTTGAAGCAAGCTATGTGGGTCTATGTTCTATCTTCATCTATTACATCAAAGCTAAAGACCTGCATGGGTCTTTGAGTTTTAAATTGCAACATATTATTTTTAGTTGTAACACGCCCTTCAATTATCCACCAAGTCTGGAAAGGGTTCAATTCCTTTATAGGAGTACTATTATGAGGTAGGCTTTGACTTTGTGCACCTAGATGAATGCCAAATTTGGTGCTTCAACAAGATACAATGCTTTGGCAACAGGTAGGTGTCACAATTTCATGTTCTTGTGAGCACTCCTATTGGGATGAGAATAAATACTTTTGTGTCCCAAGTAGCATGTACTCCCTTTGGCTAACATGTAGCTCAAAGATTATGATGGTCTTTTTTGTAGATGTTATGGTTAGTCAATTTTATGGTCATAGAGAGTTTCAAAAAGGATTAGTGGAATACAAATTTAAAATCTTAGGCACACTGGCTGATTGTAATAGGATAAATTTAAAGTAAGTGGAGCATTGTAAAGTAGGAATTCAAAATCTCACCTCGAATCTCCAATGGTTCAACAAACATAGCTTGAAAAAGTTATTATAGATCCTATTTTGAGTTCCTCTGAGAAGAACAGGTCATTACATTTTTCTAGAAGGATGGCAAGTTGAGTGTATTCGCCATTGGACAAGACAACTTTTCTTAGCTAACTTTAACCCTTTTGAAATTGTTAGGATGCTTCCCCTTACGTGGCAAGCTCAAAGACATATTAGAGGATGAGGGGCTAGGTGAGCTCCCTTGATTCGCATGCAAGATGAGTAAAGGGCTGAGATATCAGCAGTTAATCAGCCACCACCACCACCACCACCACCCAATCCTAATCAGGAGGTCTTGTTAGCCTTATAGAACCTCATCAGAGTTATACACGAAAGGTTGCCTTTAGTTATTCCTCAATTAGAGTACTAGTTGTTCAAAGGACATAGATTAGAGGTCAGAGAGAGGACTAGGAGCCCTCCACGAGATCGTGAGGAAGGGCAAGGGGTACATGAGGTGGAATCAGTTCACATGCTGGAACCACCACCTAGATTTGTTCAGAGGGCACCCCATGATGCTGGGGACCATATTAGAGATCTCCTACAATTACAACCACATTTTTATTATGGTTCTACAAAGGGTATAGATGTCAAGGCATGGATTTTGAGCTTAGATAGATGCTTTGGGTTGTGTCAGTATGATAGCAATGTTAAGGCCCATTTTGCAGTACACCTTTTGAGAGGATGTGCTTCCACATGGTGGAAATAGGAAGAATTTAAGAACAACACTACTATGGACACTATGACTTGGGAGATATCCCTAGAGAGGTTTTGAGATAGGTACCTATCAAAGAACTATATATAGCGATGTATTGATGAGTTCCATGAGCTCCAAACACATACCTAGCGACTTTGTAGCAAAGGATCTGTTGGTTTCAAAAGGTCAAGTGCTGGTATTTTTTAGATCATCTTTTATATTCAGATTTTTAGCTTATTACATGAATAGAAATGTCATATTGTTATGGTCAACAAGAATACTCACCATTATATCATGAGAATAGTGCTCAATGGGCTAATTATCAGCCATATGAAAGTCATCCTAAGACTATTTTCAGTCCAAGTTACCATCTCTCAAGAGGCTATTAGTATATTCAGTATGCCCCCAATCAATATGCCCTTGTACAAGCTAATGAGCAGGGTCTCCAACAAGAAGGATCATGGGCATGGGCTTTAAAGTAGTAGACCCAGAGTTATAACCAATTGCAAGGAAATTATTTCAGGCCTAACCAGCATGCAAATATTTCCAATCAGCCTCAAAGCTAGGACTGTGTTAAAATGAAAGAGTTTTATTAACCTAGCAATCTTGTTCACTCAAATCAAGGGCAAGGGAATGAGGATCAAATATATGAGCAGCAAGTGAAACAATGGGAAGAAGAGCTTGATTGTCAAATTGTTGTTAAAGAAGCAGAGTTGAAGTTACAAATGGCTGAACAAAAGGCTCCTAAGCATAAAGTTCCAAGCTTCATGCATTTTGGGCAAGGTGAGCCTCCTAAGTCTACTGAATGTGAAGTTCCAAGTTGGAGAACTCCTATACCTAGAGAACCTATGATTAAAAAGCCAATTAAACCTCCATTCCCAAGTTTTAGTGATATCCTTCTAGCACAATCACCTATGATAGAGCATTTGCAGCCTTATAAAGAATTAAAGCCTATCCTCATACAAAAGCATGAAGCTAAATCAAATATAGCTGATCGTAAAATTGTCAAGATGGTCCCATGCAAGTCATTTCCAAGCCAAGGAGATTGCTTTAATATACAAGAGATGGTTATTCTTCTCTTTGATGAGTTACCTTCTTTTTTTGATCAAGAGAAGGAAGATGAGATCTCGGTCACTTCAGTACAACAAGGTGTTCAAGATCAAGAAGCTAACGGAAGCTTAGAAGAGTGTTTTGACAACATTATTTTAGACTTCTGTGAGAAGCTTGCTGTTAAGGGGTTAGAATTAGTGCCTATTCAAGGCTGTTCTATTTTGAATGACATTATTTCTAAAGATTTTGCACAGGAAAGCAAGCTGGAACAAATTACTCATGATTCCTAGTGGATCAATAGTTTTGATGAGCTCCTAGTTGACTTGACAGAAGATGATGATCATTTGACCATAGAGGAGGAATTTACTTGGCTATCAATAATGAAGGACAACCATGAAGAACTAGAGGAAAGTAGAGAAACTAGCAAGGACAGCCCCAAGTTTACATTTTTAAAAGGTCGCCTAATCAGGTATCTTTCCAGAATGGAGCTTTTGTCTAAATTCTCAGTCATTGATGAGTAGATCCATCACATTTATTCACCTCAAATCTCCATTGATTTTGATCAAGTCTAAGAGTTATGTGATCTAGTCTATTATTTTCAAGATATGCTTCAGGAGTTTCAGATTCTTCAAGTTATATTGCATATCTTCTCAGTTGCATGTATGCATGCATCTCATCCGTTGTTGGTGAGAAAAGGAAGCTATTTCAATCAATCTATTAATGGATGTATCTGAGGCATGGATGATTGGTTAGCTTAGGGTAGGTTAGAAGTTTTTAGTTTTAGCTTGTTTTCTCCAAGTGCTAGGCACATTTCAGTTAGTAGTTAGTAGTTAGTAGTTTTCTGAAGGCTGCAAGTTAGACAACTTCTTGGTAGAACTATTCAGAAATGTATACATTAATCCTAATGTGAAACATTGGACATTCCAAGGTTTCAAATTAGGCACAATGGCCACACTCCAAAACAGGTCATCCATGACCTTTCCTAGCAGCTTGTAGACTTTAGAAAGAAGACAAATTTTCAGGAGAAAGTGCACAATTCAAAAAATGTATTTAATTTTTTTTTCTACTTTATGCTAGCTATTTACAAATCAATCACTGTGTCCCATCAGCATCATCATACAAATGTACACCTCAGAATGAGGTAAAGACACTCAAAGAACAAGCATATCACCAATATGATGATGTTGAAGTCAGATAGGTATAAACTTCCAAATAGCTAGCATGAGGTATTTTAGTTTCAGTTTCAGTTTCAGTTTTCAGAGTGGTGTGTTTTAAGTTTTCAGTTTTTTCCAAAGTTTTCTAAGGGTTGAGAAGGTTTAGTTTTTATCAAACTTCAAGGCTCTATGCCCAATGGACTGTAAAAGGAAGTTGGTCTATTTTGTTTAGCAGGCAAACACCCCTGAGAGGTCACCAAAAATGTTACCAATTTTAGCATCATGCTAAAATTAGCAAAGTTTAGATAGCATCGGTGAAAGCTACTCTTGGTACATTTAAAATTTATTGAAGTATTCATGATTAATTACTATATGCTAAATGGAAAGTACAAAAGTACAGAAAAAAGAGAACATTTCTTTCATGTGCAAATGCATCATTTAGAAGTAAAATATAAGTGTATTTGTGATTAAAAGTTCTTTATTCATTTGCAAAAGAATATACATAATAGGTCTCATACAAGCCATGGGATAGCTATTAAAGGAAAATGCAAGAAATAGAATAAAGCATGCATATGTATAGAAGTCAAGAAAAGAAATAGGGGTCAATTCCATCATTGCCTGGATGGAATGATGGACGAGGTTGTTGAGTCATCTTGGTTGGATGATTGAAGAGGTTCCGCATCCTGGAGGTGTCTGCAAAATATAGGAAGAGATGGTGTTAGTCTAAAAAGACTAAGAAATGATGAAATTAGCACCTATCTCTAAGCATGATAGTTGTACAAATACATATTCAGCAAGAGAAAAACATAAATAAAATCATTTTTTATACTAATATGTTTGTTTCTTGTGCAGGTTGAAGACTAAACAAGACACAATTTATTTATTTGTTGTCATTAAGTGTGTGTTTTCTGACAATGGCTATATCAAGGAAATGAGGATACAGAGTGCTAATCAGTTATTGTTCATGTGCTAAATATCAGGATTAGGGTCACAAGAAATCTGATTATGGGTGTCATGAACCCGTGCTTGAACCCCATAAACAGATTTCCTTGCTAAAATATGTGCTATAAATTTGTCATATTTGAAATCAATGATCTACAAACTGAACATCACATAATAGGATAAGATCAGATGATAGAATACAGAAGATAGAATGAAGATAGTAAATGCTATTGGAAATATGATCAAATGCAATAAAAATGATACTGGAAATGATTATTTGCAAAAGGAGAATAAACAGAGAATAATGGTCAAGTAACAACGTGTAAGTGCAGAGATTAAACATAATAAAACTGAGCATTATTTGTATATTCAAGCATTCAGCTGAGTTATACATTCATTAACAATGAGTAATAAAAGCTAGGTTCTTAGTTTTGAATCTCAATAATTTTACAACAGTTATGAGAAAATATGTGACATTGCTTGATAAAAGAAATGGTAAGTCTACTTTTACCATGTTCATGATAGAGAAAGCAATGCAGAGGTCAAATCAATGGAAATAAGTGCTCTTAATATTCAAACATTAGTGATGTAGTTGATGTTATTAGATGACATGATATTATCTTAAGTGTTACCGTAAGTGAAAGACTAAGACTTTTACATAGAAAAATACTGACAGCAAATTATGCTCGTAAAATGAAATACCCTATCTTGGTGTTTTTTAAGAAACAGTATAGAATTTAATGCACAAACTCCACATCCTTGTGTTTTTTTTAATGCCAGAGGGTTCAAAGACTCATATGGGGAATACAGTGTGGTTGCGTTCAAGGAAAACAATCTTTCAAATTTCTGATTGCATTATTGCTAAGCTATATGGAAATGTTCACGATATTGTATTAGATTGAATGTGTTAAAGGAAAAACAAAGTAATTGGTATTCTAAATATTATGACAGTGCAAGCTTTATAAATTAGTTAGCAAGCAAAGATGGTAGAATTTATAGTCAAGTATAAGTCATGCAATATTAATAGTCAATCAAACATTCAGCTACAGCTAAATTGCTAGTGGACCCGTGAGTTTCTGATTTTGGGTAAAGAGAATTTTTATAGCAAGCTCGTGCATAAGAATAGATCACAGAATAAACCCCTAAATGTTAGCAATCAAAGCATAATAAAATACTTCAGTAGTTGGTAAGAGTTTCAAACAACAAAGTAGAAAAGAGGGGAATACTTATCTTAAAATTCCTGTGGAAGAATAATCTTCAGACTGAGGAGCCCAAGTTCAAAGTACAAAGAGATCACATACAAAATGGTTGAGTTATAAAAGAGGAACTTAATGCTAGATTTCAATAGTCAAAACACTGAGTTGGGTATCAACTCACTGCTGGATGTTCCAGTCCAAGGCTGTGGGAAATGTCAAACCCAAAATCACTGTCAATACTGTGAAGTTCCAGAAAATCTAGATTCACGCATTTTCATGGTATTCAAAAAACAATGTCACCACATCATGTGCTTCCATTTGAGGGAGTGGATAGTCCAAACCAAGCCCAAAGCCTACAGTAAAAAATAAAAATGTGTAGACTCTTCATTCAAATCTGACGAGGTTATTGTTGAAGGAAAGGTTAGTATAGGTCATCAATACCATTTGCATTTGGAAACACAAAGGTCCTTGTGTATACCTGGTCAAGGTGGTTGTATGACTGCTTACTCCTCAACTCAGAACTCTTCATAGGTTGAGCAATGTGTTACAGTAGCCTTCAACAAACTGTAACACAAAATAAATGTAAATATAACACATATTGGAGGTGCTTATGGTGCCAAGTTAAATAGATCATCACCAGTTGCAATGGCATGTGCAATGGTTGCTGATAATCTTAAGAAACCTATTCGCCTCTTGCTTGGTCTAAATGAAAATATGTAGGTGTCAAGCATTTTAAGAAAAAAAAAAAAACCACATGAAAGATGTGAAAAGCTTCGAAGATCAATTACCATGGTGAGTATGTAGATAAAACCGAGTTGAACAGTGAGAGCCTAAGAAAAACAATGAAGAGAAAATGCAGTGTAGAGATGGCGGTAGCTAAAAACCCTAAATTCTTCTCCATAAAGTGTGAAAATATCAAGTGTGGAATACAAATGAAGAGCAAAAAAAATGCTTATGTGCAGATTTGATAAAATTTTGGAGTCCTCAAGGCGAAGTAAGTTAATGCATCGATTTAAATACAGTGTCACGACAGCTTCTTCAAATGCCATGACACCCTCATCACATGGCTTTGTAATGAAATAAATATATGTATTGAAAGGTCACGTCAACCTTAGGGAAGAGTAGCTTAAGTTGTGCATCTATTTATTGATATAGTATGTTTTAGGGTTTATTTATATTTTCTTTCTTTTAAATTTATAGCATATATAGTATAATATATTCCTAAGTTAAATAGATAATTTTATTATCTATTTAACTTAAGTAGATTTTTATAATTTATGTGATATAAATTTAAATTTAATTTATATTTATTTTATTTTATATTAAATAAAGAACAAATTTAAACTTATGCTTAATATATTTGATAGAATTATTTTTTAATTCTCTATATTAAGTATAAGATTTGTCATTTATTAAATATAAAATATAATAACTATAGGTTGGAAAATTATAAATTAAAACCTTTGCATAATATATTAATAAATAAATGTATAACCGAGGTTGACTTGTTTTTGAGATCATCATTTTGATAAAGGAGTCTTTCAGTTATCATCATATTAGAGGCAGATAAGGGGCAGTCTCAGCATCTTTGAGTTCCTGTTTGAGTTCAGCATCAGTTGGCATCAGTTCAGAGGTGTTTTTGAGCAGTTAACTCCTTGTTTCTGGCAGTTAGGCCCATGTTTTGATAGGATTTTAGTCCATATCTGACCCCCACACATATGCATGATTTTTGGGAGATATGGAGCAGTTTTGGGATATTTTTGAGTAGCAGTTCAGTCATGCATGACTTGAGGCAGTTCTTGGGGCACTTTGACTTCACTTTCTGACATTTTGACTCATCATTTTGGTGGCTTTTCTCATGCATACAGATTAGGGTTTTGAGAACTCTATTTATCTTATTTTCACCTCATTTTTAGGGGGACTTCTTTTTGGCTCACCTATTTTGCATATTGCAAACTGGAGAGAGAATTGTAAGACAATTATAATAGAGATTTATTCCAGCATTGATAAATATAGATATTTGTTCCTTCCCATTGTTTTTGAAGTGTAATATTGTGAGTTTAATTTCTTTGATGTTGTGTTAGCGATCATCTTAGCTACATTCCTTGTTATGTTTTGAATCTTGATATTTGCTATTATAGGTCTATTGTTTGTGTCCTAACTTTTGCAGTGATTTGGTGAAGCATTGTTTCCCTATCTATGCAAAATATTATAGGTCCTTACATAGAAACACTTTTATAGTTGAATGTTTGTCTGGGTACTAAGAGCCATAATTATCTTTAAAAGTTCTATGCTGGATTAGTTTAAGTTACATATCATTCATTGGTGTATCACCCTATTTAGGTTTAGAATTCATTACGTTATTCTTTTCATCCCTTTCCTTATAAAAATTTGTGTGAGTGATATTCCAAATCCAAAAGGAATGGGCCTAGAATCCAAAGATTCATTCTCTTCCCCATTAGTGAGAACGTTTCCATGTTTCAACAGGATAGCTAGATTCCGCATCAAGCTATAGACGCAATCCTAATTAACAACAGTTACCTTATGTAGACTACATGAAGGATGAAAAGCTATGAGTCAACCATTTTGTTAAGGGACTCAATGATTGGATAGAGGGACAGGTTCGCATGACCTCACTAGGGACCCTTTGTGAGGCAGTAGAGATGGCTTTGGTTGTAGAAGATATTCAAGGTAAGTCTAGAGACACTCATGATAGGTCTCAGAACTATAACTCTGCATCTCAGTCATAGGGGCACCAAAAGAGTCACTGGAAGGGTAATAACAGGCATTCTTCAGGGTCATTTAATAAGAACCCATAGCAACAGACTCAACAAAATTAGAAACAGAAACCACAGGGTCAGCAGGGCTCTAAGCCCAAACAGTGGCAGACACAGGGACCAAGGAAGGATCAGTGACAACAATATATAGATGCACCCCCAGCAAGGACTTAGTAGTCCTCTTGGGGTGGTTTTAGGGTTTCTAGTAGGACCAGAGGACAATAGTTCTCTAGGCCACGGGGAGTTCAGTCTTTCACACATGGTCCTTGCTATGCATGTGGTGCCATGGGGCACTTAGCTTGTGATTGTCCTTATGGTCAGATGATAGGTAGTCAATGCATGGTAGCATTAGAGCCTACAATTAGAGACTTTGGAAAGTCTCACAGGGTATTTTCAGTGGTAGATAACTACCAGGCCGAGCACTAGGCCACAGTGATAGAGGCTACAAGTATGATCAACGGTATTAGTGTTACCATATTTTTTGATTCTGGTGCTACAGATTCTTTTATATCTCCATTTGTTGTGTAGCATTGTGGGCTTGTGGTAGCTAGATAGGAAGTTAGTTGGGAAGTGAAGTTAGCATCAGGGTCTAGAGTGTCAATCAACTCTTTAGTGAAGGATAGCCAGGTGCAGATTAGTGATTTCATCACTACTATCACTAATACATTTGGGGTGAAATTGCGACGGCAATTTGCGACGACAGGCAAATGTCATGCGGTTTTGGCTTTTTTTTTTCAAATATAGCCCGACACCGTCGCAAATTGTGATGACAATACATTTGGCAATGTCGCCATTGCGACGTTGTCGGGATATAAGGACAAAAAAAAAAAGGAACATTGTCATTTGTGTTTTCAACAGCGCCGTAACCCTCTGCGAAATCACATCAGGATATAAGGGCAAAAAAAACAAGAACGTTGTCATTTGTGTTTTCAACAGCGCCGTAACCCTCCGCGAAATCAAATCGAGATATAAGGGAAAAAAAAACAAGAACGTTGTCATTTGTGTTTTCAACAGTGCCGTAACCCTCCGCGAAATCACAGCTACAATTTCTAAGTACGTTGGGTTTATTTTTCTTTTGTCATTATTATGTAATCTGGTATTCAGCTGTTAGAGAGCTAAAATACCTAGAAATGAGGACATATCTATGTTGAATTTATTGTTAGCGGCTTTGGTTATTTAGAAGTTTAATTTTATTTGTTCATCTTTCAAGCATAAACATTTTGTGGACCGTAACGTCTTCACTGTTTCGGGTATGCAGTGAAACAGCCCTAACTTGCAATTGCAATGTTGTCAGGATATAAGGGCAAAAAAAAAAGGAATGTTGTCATTTGTGTTTTCAACAGCACCGTAACCCTCCGCGAAATCACATCGGGATATAAGGGCAAAAAAAACAAGAATGTTGTCATTTGTGTTTTCAACAGCGCCGAGAGAGATTCCCTCCGAGAAATCACAGCTACAATTTCTGAGTACGTTGGGTTTATTTTTCTTTTGTCATTATTATGTAATCTGGTATTCAGCTGTTAGAGAGCTAAAATACCCAGAAATGAGGACATATCTGTGTTGAATTTATTGTTAGCGGCTTTGGTTATTCAGAAGTTTAATTTTATTTGTTCATCTTTCAAGCACAAACATTTTGTGGACTGTAATGTCTTCATTGTTTCGGGTATGCAATGAAACAGCCCTAACTTGCGACTACCTTCACGGTACTTGTGTACATTATCATGTTGTCTTTACAGTGACTATCCTCATTCAAGTGGCAATTACACAAGGGATAGTCACTGTGAGATGTCCTCATTTGTGACAAGGACAGTCACACTTAGGACATCTCATAGTGATATTCCCTTGTGTAATTTCCACTTGAATGTATTGCTATTGAACCACATTAATGCTTTTCTTCTTCAACAAATGAGGACAGTCACTCTAAAGACACCATGATAATGTACACTCACTGTAAGGATAGTCACAAATGAGGACATCTCATAGTGACTATCCCTTGTGTAATTGCCACTTGAATGTATTGCTATTCAGCCACATTAATGCTTTTCTTCTTCAACAAATGAGGATAGTCACTCTAAGGACAACATGATAATGTACACTCACTGTAAGTGTACATTATCATGTTGTATTACAAATGGACCTTATGTTGGTCGGGATATAAGTGCAAAAAAAAAAAGGAACGTTGTCATTTGTGTTTTCAACAGCGCCGAGAGAGATTCCCTCCGCGAAATCAAGCGGGTTATCATTTGTGTTTTGAACAAAGTGGGTTGTCATTTGTGTTTTGAACAGCACCGAGAGAGATTCCCTCTGCGAAATCAAGCGGGTTGTCATTTTTGTTTTCAACAGCGCCGAGAGAGATTCCCTCCGCAAAATCACAGCTACAATTTCTGAGTACGTTGGGTTTATTTTTCTTTTGTCATTATTATTTAATCTGGTATTCAGCTGTTAGAGAGCTAAAATACCCAGAAATGAGGACATATCTGTGTTGAATTTATTTTTAGCGGCTTTGGTTATTTAGAATGCTTCCCCACAATACTTAATTACACAAGGGATAGTCACTGTGAGATGTCCTCATTTGTGACAAGGACAGTCACACATGAGGACATCTCACAGTGACTGTCCCTTGTGTAATTGCCACTTGAATGTATTGCTATTCAACCACATTTATGGGCCCGTTTGGACCACGACACACAGTAGCATCTACAGAGAAGAATATCCCAGGTGTAACAAGTTGTAAGAATATACCAACAGTTCTAAGAAGTTCCCTAGCACATAGTAGCATCTACAGAGAAGAATATACAACATGAGGGCAGCCACTGTAAAGACAACATGATAATGTACACTCATTGTATGTGTACATTATCATGTTGTCTTTACAGTGACTGATCTCATTCAAGTGGCAATTACACAAGGGACAATCACTGTGAGATGTCCTCATTTGTGACAAGGACAGTCACACATGAGGATATCTCACAGTGACTGTCCCTTGTGTAATTGCCACTTGAATGTATTGCTATTCAACCACATTTATGGGCCCGTTTGGACCACGGCACACAGTAGCATCTACAGAGAAGAATATCCCAGGTGTAACAAGTTGTAAGAATATACCAATAGTTCTAAGAAGTTCCCTAGCACATAGTATCATCTTCTAATTGTCTATACCACTTCACAAGGTATTGTTTGCACACATTGTTTTTGGTTCTTTTGATGACCGTTGTTTTGAAATTGCTATTAGGCCTTGTAGCTTATATGTTTTGATTGCTGGAGAGCTTCTAAAGCTAAGCAAGAAGACCATTGCATGAGTTATAGCCGCGCACTCAGGTTTGAAAATTGTATATTTTTTAATCTAATGTATATTTTAACTAGACTTTTAGCTTATTTTTGCTGTATATTTTAATCTAAAGGGAATCATGGATGTGAACTTGAAAGAATTTTGTACTTAGTTCTTATGGAGAGAATAGTAGTAGTTTACGGTCTAATATCAAATAGAGTTTTCCAATTACAGAAAGTTAATGAATTCTAATAGCTTATATGTTTTGATTGCTGGAGAGCTTCTAGAGCTAAGCAAGAAGACCATTGCACGAGTTATAGCCGCGCGCTCAGGTTTGAAAATTGTATATATTTTAATCTAATGTATATTTTAATCCTTTTGCCATGTCATGTAATATGTCTTGCCTTGTAGCTTATATGTTTTGAAATTGCTGTTAGGCCTTGTAGCTTATATGTTTTGATTGCTAGAGAGCTTCTAGAGCTAAGCAAGAAGACCATTGCACTACTCGTAGCCACGTGCTCAGGCATGAAAATTGTATATTTTTTAATCTAATGTATATTTTAACTAGACTTTTAAAATATTAAAGGATTTAACTAGGTCTAAGAAGATTTGTGTACTTTTGACAATTTTGCTTAGTCACTGAAAGTTGTAGACCGAAGTTTTCATAGCCCAATTTTTGCTTCCTGCGAAGAACGATCATGTTAGATAATATAAGTGAAGAACAAAATAGGGAGACAATCGCTAGATTGTGGTCTAACTTGAAAAGAAAAGGTGATGGAAAATGTTATTGTCCCTGCAAAATTTGTAAGGGCTTAAACCGTAGAAGACTGCTAATCAAAATAGTTAAGAGACATTGTAGGGAGAATGGTCACATTGAAGGGGGGCATGACTATCATCCACTGGTAAGTTGTTCATTATATCATTTTAACAATTTATATACATATGAAATCACTTGATGATGAGTTGAAGATCATGGTTTATTTATGTTAATCAATTTTATATAGGTTGATCTCCCTAGGGAAGTACATGATATGGAGGAACATGGGGGTGCGAATATCCAAGGTGAAGATAATGATCCCATGGAAGATGACGATCATGTTCCAGAAAACACAATTGAAGATGATGGTATAAATACATTGATCCATGACACATTTAGTCCAAGCGGATCTGATCATGATGATGATGATAGCCTCGATGTACCTCTACTTGAGAAGGCATACGAGCCCCTATACAAAGACTCCCAAACAACTCTTCTCTCTGCTGTATTGTTGTTGTTGAACTTGAAGGTTATGAATGGTTTATCCAACATAACAATGTCACGTATGTTAAGGTATGTCATATATGTCTTTATAGTTAACAAAGGGTGAATAATGTACCACTAATAT
Source organism: Chamaecyparis obtusa (assembly GCA_027943335.1). Lineage (NCBI taxonomy): Eukaryota > Viridiplantae > Streptophyta > Pinopsida > Cupressales > Cupressaceae > Chamaecyparis > Chamaecyparis obtusa. The sequence goes on along the minus strand of BSBK01004046.1, from coordinate 423,987 downwards.
TGTTTATATTAACAACTTATATTTTTTGCTGTAGATTGATAGGCGAGTTTTTGTTACCACCATCAAATATTCTACCTCACTCATATCGAGAATTATCTGCTATTATGAAAGATATTGGAATGGAGTATCAAGCAATACATGCTTGTCCCAATGATCATATTATATATTATAAAGAACATGAATTTGCAACACAATGCCCTGTATGTCATACGAGTAGATATCGAACAGATCGAATAACAAAAAAGGTGCCTCACAAGGTTCTTCGTTACATCCCCATTATTCCACGGATGCGACAATTATTCAGGTGTACTAGCTGGGCACAATTTATGGATTACCATGCACGCAATAGAAGTCGAGATGACATTATTTGAATCCCTGCGGATGGTTCAGCATTTATGCACATAGAGGAAAAGTGGCAACACTTCAAAGAAGAACCTCATAATCTCAGGCTTTCATTGGCAGCGGATGGTGTCAATCCATTTGGAGAGATGAGATCTGTTTGCTCGGTGTGGCCTATTTTTGTTATCAACAATAACATTCCTCCGTGGATGTCAATAAAGAGGGAGCACATTATGTTGGCAATGATTGTTCCAGGTATTTTATCATTTGATAGTTATTAATTTACATGTACTTACAAATCTTACAGTAAAATGGTCACAATAATTATGTAATGTTACTGTTCATTCAAGTAGGTAAATATCAAGTTAAAGATATGAATGTATATATTGAGCCTCTTATTGACGAGTTGGTGGAGTTATGGAATGGTGTCACTATGTATGACGTGTCTAGACCAATAGGACAAAGACAATTTCAATTCCATGCAATACTTGTATGGACAATACATGATGCCCCAGGGCTAACACATTTTTGTGGTATGTTATAGTGAATTCAAGTTGCGCATGATAATTCTAATTATAAAAATCAACATATTTAATAATCCAATTATATCATTATCTTGTAGGTCTTCAAACAAAGGGAAAATTTGCATGTCCAGTTTGTGGTCCAAAGATGAAATCTCGTCATTCAAAAAGTTTAGGAAAGCATGTGTTTGATGAGTACAGACACTTCCTCCACAGGAATCATAAGTATCGAAGTATGGGAAAACATCTTTTCAATGGGAAAGAAGAGACTACATCAAAGCCATGAAGAATGACACCTCGCCTATGGAAGTTGGAATATAATAGAATTAATCGTCGAGGTAATGTCGTTCCACTTAATGGTTTATGTTTGTAATTTATATATTTCTATTGTGATTTTTGTTTACTAATTATGTAATTGATGATCGTGAAGGTCGTCAAGGCACTACTGACAACCTTCCAAAGGGACTAAAAAGCTATCCCAGACAATTTAGTAGGTTTCCCTACTACGAGGACCTACAAATTGTGCATTTGTTTGATCTTATGCATGTTGGAAAGAATATAACAGAGACATTGTGGAAAATACTGGATGGAAGGCGTGACAAAGAAAAAATTGTCAAAATTTGTAATGACATTCATGAATCCAATCATGCACTGAAGAATTTCATTCACTCAAATAGAAATAGAGATCAGATTAATATAAGTGCCCTTCCTTGGTTATTAACGGAGCAGCAAAGTGATGCCATAAAAGAAGTCATACGAAAAATTCAATTTCCCACAGGATTTGCTGCGAACATAAGCAATCTCATATCAAAGAAAAGTGAATTTGGGCCAGGGCTCAAAACGCATGATTGGCATACTTTCATCAAGGTAAGTTATGTTCTTCTGTATTTACAATATATTCATAAACTACGTGTACTATTCATTATGTTATGTTAGAAAATAATGAAATGATTGGTTTATAATTACTGCAGTACGTGCTACCTCTATCTCTCCCAGAGCACTTCAACAATAACATCAAACAAGTGATATATGATCTTGGAAAATACATGAGGTAAGCAGTAATATCTGTTCAATTTGTTGTATATATTTATTATATTTGTGATTTGGTTTTCTTGCTATGTAATCTATTGTATATTATTTTGTAAAGTCTCGTATTTATATATTTTTTGTGACTTGAATCTCTTAATGTAGGTGGTTGTCATCTAAAGAAATCCATAAAGAAGATATAAACTATTGGAAGAGAAGAATTCCTCATTTATTGTGTGAAATGCAAAAGTGTCTACCTCCAACTTTTCTCAATGCACAAGAACACTACCTCATACACCAAGTTGAGGAGATTGAATTGTGTGGACCTGCACACACTAGGTCAATGTGGATGGTTGAGAGGCACTTGAAATCTTTGAAGGCTTTGGTTTGACAAAGAGCACATCCTGAGGGTTCTATGGTAGAGGGATACATGGTATACCAGACTATGGTGTACATTACTGAATATCTTCCTAAGTTTGCTTCAAATATCCATGTAGATCGCATTTGGGATCTCGACCCTTTTAAAAAATTCAAAGGGGAGTACTTGATGGGGAAAGGTAGATTGAGGAAAGTGACAGGTAATAAACTATAAGATGTTATTGTAATAAATTATTTCTTAATCTTCAAAATAAATCGGTTGTAAGTCGTCTATTTTTTTTTTGTACAGCTGCTCGAGAGTGGGATGCACTACATTTGTATATTGCAAACAATCTTGATTGGATGACGGTATGGATTGAACGATGTCAACATTCTGGTCACACATTAACATGGGAAGGTGTATCTTCATTGGTTAAAGAAGCTCATCGTAATGGAGATTCTAATATTACGCAAAGGGAAATAGATTTAGCATATGGTTTAAGAGATTTCCAAGTACGTACAAAATTATTAATCACCCGTATGTTTATCAACTCACGATATAATAATTTTGACATGTTTCACATATTATTGTAGGTTAAACACCACAAGGGTATGTTCTGTAATGGTCAAAAATTTCGCGTCAAAGTGTTGGATGACACGAAGAAAACTTATGATTCTGGAATAATTGCAGTCTTTCAAGTGACTAATATTTCATCTAGAAATGACTTAGATCCTCAAGAGTCTAAAAATCAATACTATGGCATTTTGGATGATATACTTGAGTGCGACTTTAGTTCCTTCAAATTAGTACTCTTCGTTGTCAAATGGTACAGGCAACGACTTAATCCAAATGATCCTAATAGAACTGTTATTGAACATGATAATGGATTTACAATGGTTAATACAAGGTCATTTGAGCCAGTTGGGGATGAGCCCTATGTTCTTCCAAGCCAATGTGAGCAGGTATTTTACTCAGAGGTTTCACATAAACCGGGTTGGTCATTTTTTGTTAGACATGAACCGAGAGGAAGGCCGATAAAGTATAATGCGATGGAAGAAGAAGATACCGAAGAAGTAGAAGATGATGTAGATGATGATCACAATCGACAATTATTGGATGATGTTCCTGAGACAAATTTTCATGAAGAAGAAGAAGATGATGATGACGATGATGCTGCTACTGATGATGATGATGAAGATGATGTTGATGTTGATGATGATGACAACGATGACAACGACAACGATGACGACGATGATGATGACGAGGATGACGAGGATGATGATGATGATGATGATGATGATGATGAGGATGATGATGATGAAATTTAAAGGTATGCCATCAATCCTTAATGTATTTAATATTCATTTCTTGATAGAAATATATTTGTCTTAAATGGTTACATAGTTTATTCATTATCTATTTAAAAGCTACAAGTTTCAACTACAAATAGAATACTGCTAATCTAAATTAATTAAATAAAACTATTTAAAACACATATTAATGTGAGCCTGATTTAAGTGTTATAATGTGTACGTTTTAATGTTTTTAATTTTTATGTGATGCTTATGATGGATGTGATTATGATTATGATGTGATTATGCTCACGATAATTGAATTACATTTGCAGGAAATTGAACCCCTTTCAAGAGCATCCCGCACAGTCTCATGGATCGATAGGTATAAGTCAATACACCTTATAGAAAGTCTATTTAATACACTTATCAATAGTAAGATTGATGTCTTCTAAGATCTCTCCCATTTGCAGGTACCAGCAAATAGGTATTTGTCAGAAGTGTCTTCCTCGAGTGAGGGAAATATAGGAATAGAAGAGGAAAGTGAGACATGCAGTTTATCTAGAATAGGGAGATTAACTAGAGGTCAAAGGACTAGAAGGAAATTCAATAAACACATGAAATTTTTCCTTGCTCAAGGGGGGTCATGTTCTTATGATGATGAGATGAAAGGCGACATCGAGGTGCCCTTGAGGTACCAACATCTACAGAAACATTGGGTACCCAAGGAACTTCCTCCAATAAACACTAATTTTTGTGTTAATGAGAGGATATATCGCATAGCACCATCATCATTACATGGTTTGGGCCTATTTTCTATGGATGGCATAAAGGTGTCTTACAACAAAGTTTCTGAATTGATGGAGTATGTTGGACCATGTTACGATTACAAAAGTTGGATGCATATTGTTCAATATAAAAAAAGTATGCGTAGGTATACACTCTCGGCAAATTATATACAACAACAAGACAATAATCAAAGTAAAAGTGTGGCTATATACATTGATGGAAGGCCAAAAGCAACAGGGAATATTGCGGGTTTTATAAATAGTACACGACCTGGGTCAACTATAAAGCAACCCAATTGCATATTTGAGGCGCGCGAGGGAAATCATGTATTCATCTGTGCAATAAAATCAATACGTGCAGGGGAAGAGCTGCTTATTGATTACAATTTGAATTGCATAGATACAAACGAGGCTACTATCATGGGGGTGGTACATACTATTAAACCAACTTCTAATCAATGACTCCAACATACCATTTAGTTATTAAATTTTTGGCTAACATTTTTATACTTGATCTTTGACACAAGGGCACAATATGGAGCAACCACCCGAAGGTGATGGTGACGATATTCCTAGCTCATCTACACATGAACAGGTAAAACTCATTGTAATTGTGCAAACTAGATAGAAGCAAAATGTTATTTTTTTTAATGTTATTTTCTTCATTATTTTGGAGTAATTTTGATAATACTAATACTATTGTTGTCACAGAGGGCCGGTGGTCGGAGAGAGGGAAAGCAACCTGCAGTCCCTCAGGAGTCCCCCCTTGTGGACCCTTTTTTTATTGATTTAGCAGAGACTGATGACCCGATCGGTTCCATTAAAAAGCTTCTAAAGAAAATTGGGAAAGAACTTCTACGTTTGGTATCCATACATCCTCAGACTCAAGAAATAAAAGACAAGGCAGCTGAGTTGTTGCGCACTTCTGAAAACTTTAAAGTAAGTATTAATGAAATTTTTAATTATTACAAGAGTTCAATAATGGTTTTTATGTTATGCTCTTTTATGACATTAATTAAAATATGGATGCATTGTCTTTACAGAGTTATTTGCGTAATTTTGAACCCCATTCCCATGATGAGGCCGGTATTGCAAGTGGTTCAGGTAGATCACATGTTCCATTCCCCACTTGTGTTTTCCACTGAATATATATAGGAATGATCATAATCATTGACAATACATGCTCGAACAATCTTTTTTTTTAATGCTCTAACAATCTTGTCCATGCTAGTCCACGCGTTCTATATTTATGCATGCTCTAACAATTTTATTCTTCAGCTCCTTTCCATGATGATATGACAATGCCGCCTCCATCCAGGACAGCCACAAATGTCTTGCCGACTGCCATGTCAACAACACACCGCCTAAATGCACCAACTATTGCACCATCTACTGGTACACAAATCCCTCTTTTTCTCTCTTTTGTTATGTGTTTAAGTGTTATGTGTTTACGATGTAGATCCCTTGATTGTGTTTGTGCCATGGGTGCTCTGCACCAATTTATTTCCCTTGAAGTATTATTTCTTAGAGGCATTTGATAATGGTTTTCATTTTTTGCAATAGGAGATGCAACAAGTCCCGATGCAACATCATTTTCTGGATGTTCCCGTGTTCCTAGTACGGGAACGGTGAAGGATTGCATATTGATCATCAGCGACGATGAAGGCATTCCCTTAAAAGTAGCCAAACTTCCAGGTACTTTAAAGTTATTATTATTCTATAGTGATATAATAGTAATTTAGTTTTTGATCACTCTTCATCGACTAATGATCCCATGATTATTTTGTAGGGAATGATATTTTTTGGTGAAAACTTGGTGACGAGTGTTTGCGGATATTCGGGCCCACCATACGTACATGGTGGAACATCATATCCTAACTAAAACCCCAAACCACTATTTTGATTTCATATCATTGCTAGAATAGTTTTCCTTTTCATCAATTTCTTGAACTATATTAAAGGTAGCTTCTCTTCATTTATGAATCTAACATGTTTTTTTTTACTTAAAAGGTGGAATAACCAAGATAAAAAGTTGAAGGATGATCTTGTACATACTATGACCCAGCTTTTTGGACCTCGTGCATTCGAGAGAAACAAGCTCCTTGAAAGAGCTGGTTTATGTTTGAAGTATATTAGGGACTAGTACAGGAAATATTTAGAGGTTAACCCAAGGCACGAGTGTCCGCCCTGTGTTCTTGAGGCTGAGTGGCAGACTTTGATTTTGGATGGAAAGTATAAAGCCGACATGAAAAAAGGAATTACGCCAGTAGAGAGTAGAGCAAGGTATGTGATACTTTTGAGAATGTAATTATGTACTAATTAACCTCTAAATTTTTCCTGTACTGGTCTCTAACATATTTCAAACTTTTCATAGATTGCCTGACACATCAAAGGCAACAAAGGCAAGATTAGAAAAGCACGGGACACACAAGCTCGGCTCTGGTGGTTTTTCCAAACTTCAAGCACGAGTTGTAAGTATTAGTAAATGAAAACTTGTATCAATTTTTTTATATATTGCAAGGAAATTTTTTTTGATCAAACAATGCAAGTAAAATTCACCATACCAAGAAAAAATGTAGGGGTCAGAGTTCAATAGATGCCTCACAGAAGAGGACAAGAGAATTGGCTTCCAACAAGGCTATAGAGCCGTGGCTGAACGGCTACGAGCTGAAATCAGTGTGCAAGGTTCAAATAATGATGCATCTGAGCCACAGGTAAATAAGCTAAATGAAATTTATTTCAAATTGAATACTTTACCAATTAGTCTATTTGATGTTAAGTTCTAATATAAAGTGAGTATATCTGTTTTAAGAAAGCAATGATAACAATGTGTAGGATATTGGAATGCAGCCTGACAATCCTTCTACACAATCTATGCATAATGAAGGTTCGCATGATGTGCATCCTAGTGGTGGAGGTATACATTTGCTATTAAATTTTTTATATGTAATTACAATTGGTGTTTGGATTAATGTAACATTTTGTATAGCAACTGTAGAGGATCGAGGGGTCGGTGCTCATGAGCATGTTGAGGTTGAGTCTAGACAAAATGATGTGGCCAGATCAGGTAATTAAAGAGCGCCACAGTTATGTTCTTTAAAATAATTAAATACTTGTAACAATTATAATTAAATATTTTAAATTTAACTCTTTTATTTTTTATTGTAGAGGACCCCCCTTTGCAGCAGCATAGGAATTTGAGATCATCAAGAACAAAGAACAAAACAACTGATGAGGGGGGTATTGATGATAACACTGATGCTCCTCTTAGAGCTTACATAGAAAAAAAAATTAGAAAGAGAAAAAAGAAATGATTGTCATCTAAATACCTTAATTGATAATGACTGAATTTTATGTCTCAATGAATTTAATTATGTGCTAATGAATGTTCATGAATTATGTGTTTATTTTCATATTGATGAATGTTGCATGTTAACGAATCTAATGTGTTAATGAATGTTATCATGTGATATTGATTGAATGTTACATTTTATTAATAATTGAAAGAATGAATGAATGTTAGATGTTAACGGGGAATGTAGAGTGATGTTAGGGGGAGGGGGGTGGGGCCAAATGATCTTCCACCTTCACGTGGTTGGCCCTGTTTAGTAGAGAATATTAAACTATATTCTCGAAACAAAGTGAAGCTCAATAAGATACTAAATGAGTCAAAATGGTTATCAAGGTCCTCTATCCATAAGATACTTGTAGTCAAAATGGTTATTAATAAGATACTTGTAGTCAAAATGGTTATCTAGGTCCTCTATCCATTCCATAAGTTCTTCACCATTCAAACTTCCTCCATAACAAGGAATGTGCTCTAGGTTAGTCATGAAGCCTAGCATGGACTCTCTGTCAGATAGAGCCACTATTTCAGAGCCTTTTCTGTGCATTTCCTTCAAGCACTGTACAGTGTACGGATGTGAAAGGGAGGGCAGACCAGTGTGGAAGTTAGAGTATTTATATCTTATGCTTTGAGAGTTTATTTGGTAGATTCAAGACACCTTATATCAAAGTTATTCCTTTTTCTTATCTGTTGTTCTGTCAAACCCTCATTTTTTGGGTTATTGCATTCAAATGGCCTTAACTTGCAAATAAACCATAGGATATCCTCTGTTCTTTGTAAAATGCAAGTTAAGGGGGTTTATTTTCATATTTTAAAAGCTTTGGAACAGGATACTAAGCTAGAGAATTTCGAGAGCAAGCCCTAGGTCAAGAATCTCAATGTTCTTGACTAGGAGTTGATGGATTATGCAAGATCAGAGGGTAGCGGCAAGTAAAGGACCTCAAACCTTGTTGAATCTAGATCTTTAGAGCATGGTGGACATCTTCAAACTCTGATCTTGGTTTCATGCACCCATTTTCAATGCCTTGTTTTGGAACCCACACCCAAAGGCATGCATTAGGTCTGCGGACTCAATAAGGACATTGATATGCTGGAGTGGAGTCACGGTCTGGGAGTTGGAGGATTGTTAGAACATCAAAAAGGGTACTCAAAAAACATATAATTTCATAAGGTCCTTTGTCAAATTGAAGAGTTATTGCTACAGAACAGGTTTTGGAGACCTACTAGAGTCACTAGGTCTATTTGTGATTTTGATGTCTTGGGTTGTTTGGAACACAACCAATGCATGATTCTGCATGTTTTAGGGAATCTTAAGAGTTTTCAAATGTTTGATTGGGTTGGCAAAGCCTAGGATCAATAAAGTCTCTTTTGGTAGAAAATCAGGGAACTTGTCCCTAAAAGGAAATTTGGTCTTGGTTGGGATTGAGTCAATAAGGTGTTAGAAGTATCTTGAAACCTTTGAAGTCCCTCTAGTATAGAGATTTTAAACTGGTCTAATAGAATCAGAGGCTAAATTGCTTAGGTGTAACATTTTGGTGTCTTGAAGTGGGTTGGGGCTTAAGACCAAGTTTCTTGCTGACCACTCTGCATCACATTGTCTTGCATGAAATTAGTCATTCTGTATACACTGGTCTAGTGTTGTCAATAGACCCAAATAGTTCAAAGATACTTGAACCAATCAGATGTTTTATGGGGTGCATTTTTGTGTTAGGTAGAAAGGATTCTTCATACAGGTGAAAGTCTTGAACCTTTCCCCACTCCCAAAAAAATATCACTTGTACTGTTATGAGCAGTCATGAGGACTAGACAGATACATTATAATATATGTAATTTCCACTTGAATGTATTGCTATTCAACCACATTTATGGGCTCGTTTGGACCACGGCACACAGTAGCATCTACAGAGAAGAATATCCCAGGTGTAACAAGCTCTAAGAATATACCAATAGTTCTAAGAAGTTCCCTAGCACACAGTAGCATCTACAGAGAAGAATATACAACATGAGGGCAGTCACTGTAAAGACAACATGATAATGTACACTCATTGTATGTGTACATTATCATGTTGTCTTTACAGTGACTGTCCTCATTCAAGTGGCAATTACACAAGGGACAGTCACTGTGAGATGTCCTCATTTGTGACAAGGACAGTCACACATGAGGACATCTCACAGTGACTGTCCCTTGTGTAATTTCCACTTGAATGTATTGTTATTCAACCACATTTATGGGCCCGTTTGGACCACGACACACAGTAGCATCTACAGAGAAGAAGTTTGGTATGCAATGGTCTTGAAACCTCCTGAGAAATTCTTGGTATGCATTTGTGTGGTGCAAAAGCTTCGTTGAAAGAGAAAAAGAAGAAAAGAATAGAAATGATTTTTTTTCTTTTTATGTCATATACTGTAACCAACTACTTATAACTTGCAAAAATTATTATAACCATTTGAAATTGAAACTTAGTTTAATGTGAAACTGAGAACTGCTTTATTAGAGCTTTCTGTGATTTAGATTCAGACATCAAGAACATTGTTTGCCTAATATTGTGATTAATGTTTATTTATTAATATCTCATACTGACAAACAATTGATAATTGTAGGGAAAACGTCATTGGGGGTCTTTGAGGATCCACTAGAAGCCAAGGAGAAAATGTATTCAAATGCTAAAGATGGTGTAACAGTCCTTACAGCTGTTCAACCTTGCTGTGTAGATCATCTCCGATTCTCCAAGTTCAACACTACTGTGGTATTCCTTTGGATACTTCTAATGGTAAATTTTAGACATCAAGTTCTTTTCGTATGAAACTACTACATTTGTAATCTGTAGTTTTAAACTTTTAGTTTATAAATGTTCATCAGCTTTAGTTCGTATGCTGCCATTTCAAGTATGATTAATGAAGTTACCTTTATCACAGGATGAAAGTGAGTAGTCAGCATACTGGTACAGAGCTGGCAGCATTGATACGGTGACTAGGGCATTGTTTAATGGTGGTATTGTGTTTTCCCATGTTTAGGGCATCGGCCTTTTGAAGCATTGCCTTCATCTTTCTTAAGTCTGAGTTTTAAGTTTGTTTATCTCTCTCGGCGCTGTTGAAAATACAAATGACAACGTTCTTGTTTGTTTTTCCCTTATATCCCGATGTGATTTCGCGGAGGGTTACGACGCTGTTGAAAACACAAATGAAAACACAAATCCCTTGTGTAATTGCCACTTGAAGGAGGACAGTCACTATAAAGACAACATGATAATGTACACTTACAGTGAGTGTACATTATCATGTTGTCTTTAGAGTGACTATCCTCATTTGTTGAAGAAGAAAAGCATTAATGTGGCTGAATAGCAATACATTCAAGTGGCAATCACACAAGGGACAGTCACTGTGAGATGTCCTCATTTGTGATTGTCCTTACAGTGAGTGTACATTATCATGTTGTCTTTAGAGTGACTGTCCTCATTTGTTGAAGAAGAAAAGCATTAATGTGGTTCAATAGCAATACATTCAAGTGGCAATTACACAAGGGACAATCGATCACTGTGAGATGTCCTCATGTGTGACTATCCTTGTCACAAATGAGGACATCTCACAATGACTGTCCCTTGTGTAATTGCCACTTGAATGAGGATAGTCACTGTAAAGACAACATGATAATGTACACATACAATGAGTGTACATTATCATGTTGTCTTTACAATGGCTGCCCTCATGTTGTATATTCTTCTCTGTAGATGCTACTATGTGCTAGGGAACTTCTTAGAACTATTGGTATATTCTTACAACTTGTTACACCTGGGATATTCTTCTCTGTAGATGCTATTGTGTGCCGTGGTCCAAACAGGCCCATAAATGTGGTTGAATAGCAATACATTCAAGTGGCAATTACACAAGGGACAGTCACTGTGAGATGTCCTCATGTGTGACTATCCTTGTCACAAATGAGGACATCTCACAGTGACTTTCCCTTGTGTAATTGCCACTTGAAGGAAAAAAGCATTAATGTGGTTCAATAGCAATGTATTCAAGCGGCAATTACACAAGGGATAATCACTCTAAGATTTCCTCATTTGTGACTATCCTTACAGTGAGTGTACATTATCATGTTGTCTTTACAGTGACTGTCCTCATTTGTTGAAGGAAAAAAGCATTAATGTGGTTCAATAGTGATGCAGAGTAGTCAGCAAGAAACTTGGATCTATGTCCCAACCCACTTCAAGACACCAAAATGACTCAACCAATCAATTAGGCTTTGATTTCTATAGGTTAATGTTTAAACTCTACAAAGTAATGAATTTGAAGGTTTCAAGGATCACACAACAACTTATGGACTCAATCCCATTCAATAACAAATTTCCTTTTAGGAACAAGTTCCCTGATTTTCTATCAAAAGAGACTTTTAAGGTTCTAGATCTTACTTCCTACAACAAAACTTAGAAACCCCTTAGATATCACTATTACAACTTCCAGGAAAATTTTATCATCCAACCACCATCCGTACAGCCGTACAGAGTTCATTTTTCACCAGAAATGCACTAAAACAGGGTTATTTTTATTTTTTATGAAAGCAAAATGATTACAATACTGGTTCTCTGTCTGTCTTCGACCATTTGAAGCCTAAAATAGGCTCTCCAAACATTGGTTCAACCATCTAGGTGGTTAGAACAGTTTATCCAACAAATGTCAACTTTGCTAAGCAACTTTTAAAGTTGCATTACAACTTTGCAAACAACTTTGCCGAGAAGGTTAAAAATGTGTTGTGAAACTTTAGGAACCTTATTAAAGTTATTTTGGACCTTCAAACTTCTTAACAACATCTAAAAGACACCTAATAAACACTTACTATGCTCATTTCATCCAAGGACTCAAAAGATGCCCAAGGTTTATAAGTCACCAAGGGGTCTTGTGTCCAACAAGTGGATGTTTATAAGGAGATAAAATCAATGCTTAATATTTATTACAAACCAAGAAAACATCTAAAACTCCTATTCTAATTTATTGTCATTCAAAAAGACTATGATTTGTCATTCAAAAAGACTCTGATTTGTCAATCAAAAGGACCTTTCACCAGTCAATCCTTCAAAGCTCCAAGGTGAAAATCTTATGTTCCAATTGATAGGATTTGACTCCTTGGCTTCATGGCAACTTCCTTCAATCATGGTGTCTTTGGCTTGCATTAGGGATGCCCCTGCATCAAATAGCAATGCATTCAAGTGGCAATTACACAAGGGATAGTACATGCCCATTAAAGTTGGTGTTTTGTTATCCAGCATGACAATGGAGACAACATACTCTGTGTCAATTTTACTGATCAAATTTCCCTCTGCCAGGCAAAGAAACAATCTGGGTATGATAAGGTGAAATTTTGTAGTCCTTTTGGGTATGATAACAGTTCCAGTTTCCAATAAGATGGTTCATTTTTATAATCTAGCTTCAATTTCTCTTGTGAAAATCTTTTTTCCATTTTATGGGTGGTAAAATATAATTATTATGCTAGAGGTGTGTACTTATGGATGATAATGAAACAAAATGATAAGATTTAAGACTCTTGTTTTTTTTTAAAATAGCAATTTAAGTTTCCTTCTATTATAAATTACTGTTTTTCTATTTTTTAATGTATCTTTCCAGATCTTTTATATCAATTTTATTTATGAAATATAAATATATTAATAACATTTTAGTGTTTTTAGGATTAGTTTATATCAATTCTATGTATCATCATTCGTCATTCAATTGTCCGTATTATTAATTTAGACTGTGCAATTGTAGAACTACTTGAATATGGGTTGGATGGATACTCAAGCAGGGGAACCCTCCTCAAATATCTCAAGCAGTGAACTTGGAAAAATGTGTCCTGAAGGAACCCTTTCCATCAGAGAGATAAAAGTACAAACAAGTAAAAGAAGCAGGCTCTGCAAATATGTTTTTGAGAAGAAAAATGATAGATTATTCGAGTATGGTTCATGAGGTATATCTAAAAAGACATTTTTTTTCTTATTATAATAAAAGAGGAAGTTGTGAATGTCAAAGTTGAGTGAAACAAAAATTATTTTCATCAAATTTTGTTAGGCTTGCTTTTGGGAATAGTTTCTTACAATATTGCTATTAAGATTTTTATTGTGTAGTTTTTAGATTAGGTTTATAAAATTATATTTCATGAGTAGTGATTCATATTAATCAATTAACGATACTTTTGGAAGGTATTTTCAATGTGTCAAATTTTGATATTTTTACAAGAATTAGATTGTGTAATTTTTTTAATTAAAGTCATTGACTCATATTTCATAAATAATAGTTCTCATGAATCCATCTCTTATAAGATTGAATAGTCTATTTAGGAAGTATTTCTGATAGTATGTCAAATTATGATATTACTATTACCATTAGATTGCATGGCATTGAAGTCAACCTCGTTGACCCATATTCTTCTCTGTAGATGCTACTATTTGCTAGGGAACTTCTTAGAACTGTTGGCATATTCTTACAACTTGTTACACCTGGGATATTCTTCTCTATAGATGCTACTATGTGCCGCGGTCCAAACGGGCCCATAAATGTGGTTGAATAGCAATACATTCAAGTGGAAATTACACAAGGGACAGTCACTGTGAGATGTCCTCATGTGTGACTGTCCTTGTCACAAATGAGGACATCTCACAGTGACTGTCCCTTGTGTAATTTCCACTTGAATGAGGACAGTCACTGTAAAGACAACATGATAATGTACACATACAATGAGTGTACATTATCATGTTGTCTTTATAGTGGCTGCCCTCATGTTGTATATTCTTCTCTGTAGATGCTACTATGTGCTAGGGAACTTCTTAGAACTGTTGGTATATTCTTACAACTTGTTACACCTGGGATATTCTTCTCTGTAGATGCTACTGTGTGCTGTGGTCCAAACAGGCCCATAAATGTGGTTGAATAGCAATACATTCAAGTGGCAATTACACAAGGGACAGTCACTATGAGATGTCCTCATGTGTGACTATCCTTGTCACAAATGAGGACATCTCACAGTGACTGTCCCTTGTGTAATTGCCACTTGAATGAGGGCAGTCACTGTAAAGACAACATGATAATGTACACAAGTACCGTGAAGGTAGTTGCAAGTTAGGGCTGTTTCATTGCATACCCGAAACAATGAAGATGTTACGATCCACAAAATGTTTGTGCTTGAAAGATGAACAAATAAAATTAAACTTCTAAATAACCAAAGCCGTAACAATAAATTCAACACAAATATGTCCTCATTTCTGGTTATTTTAGCTCTGTAACAGCTGAATACCAGATTACATAATAATGACAAAAGAAAAATAAACCCAACGTACTCAAAAATTGTAGCTGTGATTTCATGGAGGGAATCTCTCTCGGCACTGTTGAAAATACAAATGACAACGTTTCTCTACATTATCATGTTGCCTTTACAGTGACTGTCCCTTGTGTAATTTCCACTTGAAGGAGGACAGTCACTGTAAAGACAACATGATAATGTACACTTACAGCCCGTGTACATTATCATGTTGTCTTTAGAGTGAGTATCCTCATTTGTTGAAGAAGAAAAGCATTAATGTGGCTGAATAGCAATACATTCAAGTGGCAATTACACAAGGGACAGTCACTGTGAGATGTCCTCATTTGTGACTATCCTTATAGTGAGTGTACATTATCATGTTGTCTTTATAGTGACTGTCCTCATTTGTTGAAGGAAAAAAGCATTAATGTGGTTCATTAGCAATGTATTCAAGCGGCAATTACACAAGGGATAGTCACTCTGAGATTTCCTCATTTGTGACTATCCTTATAGTGAGTGTACATTATCATGTTGTCTTTACAGTGACTGTCCTCATTTGTTGAAGGAAAAAAGCATTAATGTGGTTCAATAGCAATGTATTCAAGCGGCAATTACACAAGGGATAATCACTCTGAGATTTCCTCATTTGTGACTATCCTTACAGTGAGTGTACATTATCATGTTGTCTTTACAGTGACTGTCCTCATTTGTTGAAGGAAAAAGGCATTAATGTGGTTCAATAGCAATGCATTCAAGTGGCAATTACACAAGGGACAGTACATGCCCATTAAATTTGGTGTTTTGTTATCCAGCATGACAATGGAGACAGCATACTCTGTGTCAATTTTACTAATCAAATTTCCCTCCGCCAGGCAAAGCAACAATCTGGGTATGATAAGGTAAAGTTTTTGCAACAATTTCTTGCTGCTGCTAAGGTTACCATTGTTTATGGTTTCTATTATATAGTTCTATCTATATTGCTATATGGCCTTTTGTTTAGGATTAAGTAGACGAGGGAAAATATTTCTTTTGTGGATTGTAAACAAAACATTGAATTATTTCAGAGAACAGATCTAAATCTATAAGATGCTACGATGGAGCACATGACCATGTACTTGTGAATATTAGGATCCATGTTAATCAAATGACTGCTTTATGTAAATTACTTTTGAGTAAGTAAAAGGCAATACAATTTTTCGAAGTGTGCAAGGATTTTTATGATATACAGGTGTACGAAGAAATGAATCTGTGTTGTTTTGTATCAATATCAAACATCTCTGATATATTTTCATGTTTTTATAATCTATTTTGCAGATGAAAACTGTCCAACAGATAAAGATTGGGAACTTCTCCCAGCATCTATACCTGCATCTCTCTTATATACTACAAGTTGCTTGCCATCAGAAATTGCAGTTCCCTCACGTGACATTGATGGTGAAGTGTTCTTTTCAGAACCATCATCTGTGGTTACCAATGCTCCTATTTTAGTCAATAAGTTTGTTGCATTCCATGAGCCATTGGTCAAGTTTCTTCTACGAGCTTCTGATGCCTCAAAATCTAAGCAGCACCTACGCATGCCTCGTTGTGGTTGATTATCATTCTGTACATGAATTATAATGAGTAATCAATTTTGGGCCTTGGAATCTTGTATGTAACATGCACAGGCATTTCATGGCTAAATGAATCTATTTTAAAAGCATCAACTTTTCTTACATGATGCTGGATACATAAGTAGAACAAGCGTATATCAAATTGGAAGCAATCAGAACTCCACAATGACATATTATTTAGAGTACTCTTCAGTTTAAGTAATAATTCATATATTGACACTGTAAAGACAACATGATAATGTACACTCACTGTAAAGACAACATGATAATGTACACTCACTGTAAGGACAATCACAAATGAGGACATCTCATAGTGACTGTCCCTAGTGTAATTGCCACTTGAATGTATTGCTATTCAGCCACATTAATGCTTTTCTTCTTCAACAAATGAGGATAGTCACTATAAAGACAACATGATAATGTACACTCACTGTGAGTGTACATTATCATGTTGTCTTTAGAGTGACTATCCTCATTTGTTGAAGAATAAAAGCATCAATGTGGCTGAATAGCAATACATTCAAGTGGCAATTACACAAGGGACAGTCACTGTGAGATGTCCTCATTTGTGACTATCCTTACAGTGAGTGTACATTATCATGTTGTCTTTACAGTGGCTATCCTCATTTGTTGAAAGAAAAAAGCATTAATGTGGTTCATTAGCAATGTATTAAATAATTATTTTTTTTTATCCACCCACGGGTGTCGCAATTGCGACGAGAGCCCATCGTAATGCGATGCAGGCGCCCGTCGCAATTGCTTGGGAGGCCCGTCGCAATTGTGATGGCCCTCTGAAGCCATGCGACGAGGGGGCGACGCCCATGCCGCTAACAAATCTTAGCGACATTGCAACGGGAGGGCGTCGCAATGGCGACGGCTACCCATAGACGTCGTAATTTGTGACTAAAAAATAGCGACGTCTATGGGTGTTGCTATTGCGACACATAGCCGTCGCAATTGCGACACATAGCTGTCGCAAAATGCCCCCAAATGTATTAGTGTATGGATCTTGGTATCACACCTCTTCATTCTTATGACATAGTACTTGGTATGGATTGGCTTTATGCCCATAGAGCTAAGTTAGATTGTCAACATAAGAGGATTGCGTGCCTTAATGATCAAGGTACACCTATTGTGATTTGCAGGATTGAGAGAGGCATATCTCTTCATATGATCTCATCCATGCAGCTTAAGTAGAGCATGTGGAAGGGATGTTAGCTTTTTACTATTACTATTAGTGATAGAGAAGATGAGGAGGAAAGGGAACCATCTCTTGACAATTTTCCTGTACTTTAGGACTATGCAAATGTGTTTCCTATTGAGCTTCTAGGCATGCCTCCTCGTAGAGTAGTAGATTTTCATATAGATCTTATACCAGGAGCTGCTCTAGTTTCGAGGGAACCTTACAAGATGACCACTAATGAGCTTAATGAGCTCAAGATTTAGTTAGAGGAACATTTGGAGAAGGGTCACATTCATCCTAGTGTTTCACCTTGGGGCACACCTATTATCTTTGTTAAGAAGAAGGATGGATCCTTGCGGTTATATATAGATTACCGACAACTTAATAAGCTTACCATCAAGAATTGGTATCCGCTCCCCAAGATTGATGATTTATTTGATCAACTTAAGGGTGCTAAAGTGTTTTCCAAGATTGATCTTAAGTCAAGTTACCACTAGTTATAGATTATTGACAATGATATTCCTAAGACTACATTCTATACCAGATATGGGCATTATGAGTTCATAGTTGTACCTTTTGGACTCACCAATGCTCCATCAGCTTTCATGAGCCTTATGAATGGGGTATTTTGCACTTTTCTTGATAAGTTTTTAATTGTGTTCCTTGATGATATCTTGATTTATTCATGGGATGAAGAGGAGCATGAAGAGCACTTGAGATAGGTATTGAAGTGTCTTAGAGACAATCAATTGTATGGAAGTTTGTCTAAATGTGCTTTTTATAGGATAGAGATTCATTACCTTGGACATGTTATTTTAGGAGATGGAATCTCAATAGATCCATCTAAGATTAGAGCCATCATGGATTGTCCTACACCTACTTCTATGACTGAGGTCAGGAGTTTTATGGGTTTGGTAGGATACTACAAGCATTTTGTAGAGGGTTTTTCTAGAGTGGAACATCCCATCACTTCTCTTTAGCGTAAGGGAAAGAAATTTGAGTGGACCAAGAAGTACGAGAGGGCCTTTCAGGAACTCAAGAAGGCACTTACTAGCACTCCTATTCTAGCAGTGCCTGATCCCTTAGTGGATTTTGTTGGTTGCACAGATGATTCCTTAGATGGTTTGGGAGAAGTTCTTATGCAGAATGGTCAAGCCATTACATATGAGTCTAGGAAACTTAAGACTTGTGAACTTAATTACCCCACTCATGACCTTGAGTTAGCTGCAGTGGTTCATGCATTAGTAAAATTGTGGCATTTCCTTTTAGGTCATAGATTTGAGCTTCATTTTGACCATCATAGTTTATAGTATATCTTCTCTCAGCTGAACCTGAATGCATGTTAGCGTAGGTGGATGGAATTTCTATGTGAGTATGATTTTGATGTCCACTACATCAAGGGCAAGGAGAATGTAGTTGCTGATAATTTGAGTAGGAGACGCCATGGGGCCTACTCTATGACTACAAGTACATAATTAAGAGATTAGATACTACATCACTTGCATGAGGATGTGTGGTATGTAGAGGTTAGTCAGATTATTCAGTCTTAGAGTACCCTTGAGGGTAAGTATTCAAGATATTCCCTAGATTCTAATGGGATTTTATGCCATAGAGGACGCATCTATGTCCCATCCTCTAGAGATTTTCAAGTTTTCATAATGTTAGAGGCTCATAGAGCACCTTATGCAGTGCATCCCAGAGTCAAGAAGATGCATGCTGATTTGAGGTAGTTATATCATTGGTCGGGGATGAGACAAAACATAGTTGAGATGGTGGCATGATGTCTTGAGTGTTAGAGGGTTAAGGCATAGCATCATCACCCTGGTGGTTTTCTTCAACCTCATGAGATACTAGAGTGGAAGTGGGATGTTATTTCCATGGACTTTCATCATTGGTCTCCCTATGTCATCTCAACGCCATGATGCCATCATGGTGACAGTTGACAAGCTAACCAAAGTAGCCCACTTTTCACCCATTCGGACCACTTTTATAGCCCTAGTAGTAGCACAAGTTTTCTTGCGAGATATTGTCAGACTTCATGGCATACCTCATAAGATTATTTCTGATTGAGATTCTCTCTTCACATCATCTTTCTGGAGAGGATTAAAGACATCTTTGGGCACTAAGCTCAATTTTAGCACCACTTATCACCTAGAGACCGATGGTCAGACAGAGAGGGTAAATTAGGTGTTGGAGGATATGCTCCACATTTATGTAATGGATCATCAGAGTAGGTGGGAGGAGTACCTTCATTTGGTTGAGTTTTCCTACAATAGTGGGTATCACACTTCTCTAGGTATGCCTCCCTATTAGGCATTATATGGTAGACTATGCAGAACACTATTGAGTTGAGACCACATAGAGGATAGAGTTGCTTTAGATCCTGAGTTAGTGTGGGAGTTGGAGCAGTAGGTGACTTTGATTAGATAGCGTCAGAAGGAGGTACAAGATAGGTAGAAGAAGTATGCAAATGCCAAGAGGGAAGATCATAGTTATCAGGTTGGGGATAGAGTCTTTCTGAGAGTGAGACCTCATAAGAGTCCAATCCGATTTGGAAAGGGCTCTAAGCTTGCACCTAGATTTGTTAGTCCTTTTGAGATACTTGAGCGGATAGATCCTATCGCTTATCATCTTTCTTTGCCACCGAGCCTGTCACGCATCCATGATGTTTTTCATTTGTCAATATTGAGAAAGTACATTTTTAATGAGACTCATATCATAGATTGGGATGCCTTGCAGGTGGAGTTGGATGGTCATTTGGATTTGGAGCCCATCCACATTTTGGCACATTCGATGCTAGCTCTTCAAGGCCAAGAGCTGGACTATGTTAGGGTCCAGTGGGATTGCTATGATGAGGTTATGGCATCATGGGAGGATGCAGCATAGATGAGAGCACAATACCCCCATCTTTTTGATGAACTCCAGGAGGAAGTTCATGCATAGGGGGGGAGGATGTGAGGCCTCACCCAGAGCCTGTCATAGCCATTTAGCTTTTGCATTTGAGATAGACTTATTTGATGATTATATGTTGATGCTTTATAGATTACTGATACTTTATATTATGGTTTTATCATCTTAGAAGTTAGATGCACATTCAATTATGTTATTTTGATGAAATTGTGATACCTATTTGGAACATTTATGTGTGATTAAGTGGATTTTATGAATGATTATGATGTCATGATGATATTTAATTGCAATTAAATTATTTATGCTACGATTGTGTTATAAGCTTAATTTAGTGATGAATTATGTAATTTCATGATGAGTTGTATGTATGTTATAGATGAATGATTATGCTATGTGAATTGTGATATTTTGAATGAATTATCTTGATAATTAATATTATGAATTTACATGTATTTATTTTCTTGGACTACTGATGTTAGACTTTAGTGTGCAGGGAATTAGACCATGGTAAATTCAGGGAACCAAAGCATAGACTTATGTGTAAATCAGTTCAAGCTAAGGTTTCTTCTAGTGAGAGGCAAAAACCTCATTGTATCATATTTAATTCATGAAAGTAATGTGCATGGATGTATTTAATTTATATGTTAAATTGTTAATGTGATTTATGTTGAGTATGCCCAAGTGGATATGTCACATGGCTTGTGATGTGTCATTTTTGTTTGTGTCACTTGACACTTGTGTGTGTACTTGTGGCCATGACATGTCCACTTGGGGATTGGATGCCCATCAACCTAGGATAGTACCCTTGAGGATCTCCATGAGAATCCCTTGGTTAGGGAGCTTGAGGTGGAGTCATTTCATGAATTTCGAATTTGAAATTTACATGGATTTTTGGGGGGTTTAAAAGGTGCCTAGGGGTGTGTTTAGACCATTTTTAGTAAGCCCACTTGATATACCTATGGGTAAGGGCCATTTTTAACCATAGGACAACCCATAATTGACCAAAAGACCCCTCCAAAAGTTGGATTTTCAAAATGGCCGAAAATCCACTTTTGAAGCAAGGTCTTGGTTAGAGCTCCATCCAATTAAGAAGTAAGTCTTTGATCCACCTTTTTTGCCAACCTTTTCCGGAGTCCATATTTGAAAACCATGTAAGAAACTTGGGAAGACCATCTAATGAGAATGAGATCCTATCCCTAGGAGATTGTGTGGAGGCCTTTTTAGAGGGGACTCTTCTTTTGGAAGAGTTTGACATCCACTCTCTAGATTTGGAGACTTTGCTAATTTGGAGAAAGAAGACTTAGGAAAAGAGGAGGCTCTTCATAAAATTTCTTTCATAAGCTTGGATCTAGGTTGGTGGCATTCTTCATTTCACTTGTTGATGATTTCATGTGGAAAGAGTTCTCAAGAATATTTTCATTCTTGCATGGAGAAACTAGTTACGGTGTTATTATGTGCTTATAATTTAAGAATCTTGTTATTTTGTGTTAGTAGATGTTATGTGAATCTTGAGCTTGTTGTAGTGTATGTTTTTTCTTTGTGCTGTAAATGTGAAGTTTTTGAGTTCTTGAGTTCTTGATTTATATTGTGTTAAGGGAGTTTTTCTCAAGGCCACACTCACCCTTGTGAGGGAAGAGTAGCCTTGGGGGTGAAGGGAATTTTGGGACAACCATGGGTGTAGAGTCTCTCCTTGGTATGGAGAAGGAAGAAACATAGATATATGGGCTTCATGTAGTCATTTCTTTTTTATATTTTGGGGGTCATAAGTGATTGTATGGCTTGAAGCCATGGGGGTCATAAGCAGTTTTGTTGTGTTGAGATTTTGTGACAAGATGTGTGATGAGAAAGCCAAGTGTAGGCTTGTCTTTTATTTTTATGAAATGTGTTTTCTCCCCTTGGGTTTTAGTTCCACCTTCACCCCAATTTTTGAGTCATTTGGAGACTCTTTGTTTTAGCCTTGGATGAGAGTTTAAGTTTGATTATTGTGTTATTGTGATTTTGGTTTGCTTGATTGTGAAACCTTGTCTATGTGATGGTTCTCCAAGCTTGGAGGTGGCTTCATAGAAGCCTAGGTTGGGAGGTGAGCACTCCATGGCCTATATTTATTTTATTGTAGGATTGTAAGTCATTGAAGACTTCATGTTTGAAGTTATATTTTTGAAGAAAGTTGAGGATGTATTCTAAAGTTGATATGGATCCTACTTGTTTTACAATTATTGTTATTGCAAGGAAATCTTAAGGATCTCTTGAACTCAATGTATTTATGTAACGGAGATATACTCTCCAAGTCTAGTGCTTGTATCATAGTGTTGAAGTATTCATAGTCATGAAAAATGTATTGTTTCCTTTTTGGATAGCTTCATGATCTCTTGCAAATAATGTATGTTGCTCAAGTTGATGCTTATGTATTAAGTTGTTATTGTGATAACATTTCAAAGCATGAAATAGTAATAATGTATTTTTAGTTTCATGAGTTTCTCCTTGAAATAGTCATTGTAAAAGTGTTATTGTAATTGTGAAATGATTTCAATGTTAAGAAATGATATAATTGTAGAATGTTTGCTTGAAAAAAAAATTGTATAGAAGAGTTTGTTCAAATTTCATTAGAGTAACCTCCGTAGAAATTTGAGCATTTGAATGTAATATAGTTATTCATGTTTATAAGCAAGCTAAAGAAAAAAAAGTTTACAATTTGAAAAGTTTAGTTGTTTCTTTGGTAAAAAAATGTATGTTACAATCATAGTTGATTTTATGGTTTTTAGAAAAAAATCCGCTATACCTTATGTTTAAAAAAATAAGACTAGATCTATTAAACCTCTTAGACACTTGCAAAAAAAAAAAAAATCAACATAGAGAAGAAAGAAACAAACTAACTAGTAAAAAATAGCACAAAAAAAATAGAAATAGAGACCTACAGGTTTCTAGAAAATGTATGGGAAAATTTCTCATACATTTTCCAATACCACAGAGATTATTTTAGTGTTTCCTTGGCCTAGTGGAAGACAAGTCAACTAGGGAGATCCACCTGGGTCGTCACCCCAAAAAAGGCTCTCAAATGCTTTAAAACAAAAATATATAGATATTAATAAAAAGGGGACCACAAAAGTCTAAATTAATTAATATATAAAAAAAAAAATTAAAAAAATGTCATGTGGAATAAAATCCATATGCCAAATAACTTGGCTGCATGTAAAAATGCCTTTTGAAAAAAAAGGGTTTTGTTTTATTTTTTTTAAAAAGTAAATTAAAAAAATTTAATATAAAAAAAAATTAAAAATTTTTAAGTGGGGGGTGGGGCATGGACCCCACGCCTCCCACTACCTACATTTGCTAGGTATGCACTGCCGCAGCATTGCGTGGGCCCGCCAGTTACCTTGGGGGCCATGTTAAATTATGCACGGGGGGCAAGGAGTAATTTCAGTTCTTTTTTTTAATTTTTTGTATAAGATATGAAATATATCCATTAATAAATATATTTATTAATTAGTATAATTATTAATAAAAAAAATTTATATATGTTAAGAAATATATATTTATTAATAAATATTTTTCTATGTTAATAAATATAATTGTTAATAAAAATATTTATAAAAATATTTATTAAATTAACTTTATTTTTAATAGTTATAATTTTTGATAAATATATTTATAAGTATATTTATCAGCATATATATTTATTAATTAACATTTTTATAATTATTAATTAATAAAGTATTTATTTGTCAGTATTGTATTATTATTTACATAATTTTATTTTTGTATTATAATTAAACTCCTTAGATTAAAGTTAAATAATGTTTTAATAAATGATTTTTTTTGTGTTAATCAAAATTAATAAGGGGTTGTTAGTATGTTTCTAATGAATGGAAATTATAGTTTAATTTCTAGTGAATTATAAATTAAATGAATTCAAAACTATGATTAATAGGTTTGTTAGGTTATTATTTAGTTAATGGGAAACATTTCATTATATAATAATGTATTTATGATGTAGTCATTTGACTTAAATTAATGCTATTAGTAAGGTTAAATTCATTTATGAATTGGCGACTAGATTGAAATAAATTGTTTAGATAAAGTTTAAATTTGGACATTAATTTGTTCATTATGTTACTTCCATTAGCATGATTAGTTTAACTCAAACACTTAGGTTAAATTATAGGGAATCCTTTTTACGTGACCAGTTAAGTTAACCAGCTCCCCATCAGGATTAGTCGAGTAAACTTTAGTAAATTGATGACCATAAACATAAACTTATAACCCTTTAAAAAAAATGTTGGTGTGTTTTTGCGTGTAATTTTATGGACATGACAGAGTTCTCTTAATATTTGTAAAAATAGTTAAAGCCCTTAGTAAGGTAAACAATGACCTAAAAAAATGTGAAAGGCCTCCATTCCACATTGAGAAAGGGCTAAAACTTGGTAGGATGGAGGGAAGCATTATATATATTTTGTTTTCCATTTGGTTGCAGGAATCCAAACAAAGTTTGGAATGTGCTAGAGGAGACACAAAATCAGATTTTATGTCAGAAAAAATATTTCCAGAATTGGTAGTCAGAGAATATGTTAGTTGGATAATGTATTTAGATAGAAAAACCCTATAGCTTGGTCAATAGAAGGATGAGGATGTTACTAAAAAACTTTATTTTTAGTAGAAAATTTAGTTATGAGTTTTAGGGGATCAAACAATCCAATTTCAAAAAATTGTCCCAACGAGATTGAACATTTGGACTATCACAATTTGATAGTATATGAAGACATTATTTTGTGTAGGGGTAACAAAAAGTTCTTGAGTGTATTTGGAGTCAAGGAAGAGTTAGAAATTTCCCCCATAATTTCAAGCACTTGGAGGGCCAGTGTGTGGGAATAGTCTTTGCATCAAGGACTATTCAAGAGTGGACTGTCATGAACAAAGTGAAGGCCTGGTATGACAATAAAGTGAATGTTTTGTTTCTGGACAAGGTTGGTGGAATAAAGACACACCTTTGGAGTTTGAAACCTTGAAGGAGACCTAGTAGGTTGGGAAAACCCTTTTGATCCACTCAAGGGTGTAGAACCATTGATAGCTATGTTGAGCTATGATTGCCCTAATAAGGACAGAGTGTTATTACACCATTTGAGAGGGGGCTGATTGTGGGAGGTCTCATGATGAGACATTAGTTTTTATGTCCCATAACCCTTTAGTAGAAGGTAATCATCCCTCTAAGTTTCCTCACTTATGATGATGCCAACTACTTTCAAGGCATTACCAGTGGGAAGAGATGAAATGACACTATGGAATGTGTTAGAAGAAATCATATCATAACTGTCATTCTTTTGACGTGATATGCTACAAACATGAGCTCTTTCCTTTAGTGGAAAAGAATGTTAAAAAATCAGATCTTATATGCTGTCAACATGAGCTCTTTCCTTAAGTGGAGAAGAATGTTGAAAAGAAGATCTTATAGACAACCTTCTTGGAAGCCCTTTAGTTCTCAACCTCAGATATTACTATTTCAACATTCATAACCTTTGAGGTATTGTCTAGAGAGATAGAGGATGTGGAGCTTGAAGACTCATCTATGGTTGTAGTGAGCTATTTGAACATGATCCCAAAGGAACTAAATTCTTCTAGCCAGAGAAACTAGTAAGGCAGTTTCTAGAATTTGAGGTAATATCAAGATAGGGCTTTTCCTCATTTTAGTTGTCTACCACTTTCTTATTGGTGCAGGAAGATTGATTGCAAGGATTAGATGCATCCCCCATATGAACATTAGTTCTAGAAGTAGAATTAGAGGAGGAACTTGAATTCAAAGAAGGGATGTGTATCCTTACACAATCACTATATCATTTTTCTTATGCATGTATTGAATGAAGACACTTATAGTTAAATTCAAGAGTCATTTGCTTGAACCTTACATAGCTACTATATTAAATTCTCTTATTGATCTATCTTGTTGATATCATTATTTGAGAGGCTGTAGATTGTTTTGCAGAGACAAAATGTCATCATGATGCAACACGTGCATATGCCAAAGGTAATATTTCATCATAAAAAGGATTCCATGTGTATGATGAAATTTGACAAAGAGATTGGAAGATTGCAAATATTGCTCCCCTTTCTTGCTAAGGATCTCATGACAGAATATGGAAAGAAAATTATTAATAGTTTCTAAGTCCAAGAAGAGAATATTAATGTGAGAATAGGATAGAAATGTACATTGAGTGATTATTATTATTTTGTTACAACAAAAGAATATATAATTAAAACTAGAGTCCAAATTATAGAGTTATTTCAACATTCTTAGCTCCTTGTACATGGTAGATACAGTTAGATTTTACAATGTGTCATATCTTTCTATAACATAATTACAATATTGCAGATTCCTCTATACAAATAAATCTTTATAAGGATTTTTTGAGGCAAATTTAGCTAGGTAGAAGAGGATATTTCATACATTGTAGCAAGCAAACTGTCGCATTCAATTTTGGAGTTAAGTTCTGAGCTTCTGGTGATAGTGGCTCTTATTCTGGTTTGAGAATCGCAACTTTTAGTATTGACAGACAATGTGAATGCATACTGTTTTGAAATCACATGTCTTAGACAATCTCTTCAGAGATGATTCCACTAGGTGTCTCATGTTCTAACATATAGAGTTCTTTTGTATGGATTTGCAGTAGCTTAGTTTTTGTTGGATCAAAAGCAATAGCCGAAATAGCACCCGTGTGGTCTTCGAATTTAATCTGCAAGTGGTAGCTGTAGTCACATTCTAGGATGTTTGTGTTGCACCTACTATAATACCACATTTCATGATCAGTTTGTAGTAATTTTTTCTTTCATTTCATCCCATTTGTGTTTATCGGGCATGCAAGATACCTTAGAGAATCTAGCTTAATGAATATGATGGTAGTTTTTACAATGACCTCCACCTACTCTTTCCTTGTTGTACAATGCTCTAATATAGTTGTAAGTGTGAATCTATTATGTGTTGCACCATTATGGGGAAGGTTTCACGAAATCAAAGGCATGTCAATTTGTTCTACCTTGACTTGAGAGCGCAGCATGTTGGCCTCTACCATGGGGGGTTGTATAGTTAGGATTGTTGGGGCTGCATTATTTATTACTTTTCCTTTGAACTCAACAACACGTCCATTCCTAATGGAAAGAACGACCACTCTCTAGGAGGCCTTTCAGTTTTGTAACTCTCCTCCCTAGGAGGCCTTTCAGTTTTGTAACTCTTCTCCCTCATTTTTGCAAGCTGGTCCCCACAAGTTGGTGTCAATGGTTGACGATGGTGGCTCATCCAATCTTATAGTCCTCTAAAGGACTTCACTTTGATCCCAGCGTCAGATTGTGGAGACTTGTCCAATGCTGACCACAAGTCAAATAACATCAATCAAAGTATTGTTCCTTATGTTTGGGATGTCTGCTATTTTTTTGAAGTGGTACTGCTTTCTTGCAGACAAGTCATCAACATAATGTTTCAGCTATGATGTTTCATCCATGGTTACTTCTAAGCGATTGTTGAACTTGTTGTATGTGTTGTTTTCTTCTTTGACTGTGCCCCTTGAAATAGTATACACTGCACCCACTTCCACTCTATTGTAGTGTTATTCAACAATATCATTGAAGCAAGCTATGCGGGTCTCTGTTCTGTCTTCATCTATTACATGAAAGCTAAAGGCCTACATGGGTCTTTGAGTTTTAAATTGCCACATATTATTTTTAGTTGTAACATGCCCTTTAATTATCCACTGAGTCTAGAAAGGGTTCAATTCCTTTATAGGAGTAATATTATGAGGTAGGATTTGATTTCGTGCACCTAGATGTATGCCGAATTTGGTGCTTGAGAAAGATACAATGCTTTGGTAATGGGTAGGTGTCACAATTTCTTGTTCTTGTGAGCACTCCTGTTGGGATGAGAATAAATACTTTGGAGTCCCAAGTAGCATGTACTGCCTTTGGTTGACATGTAGCTCGAAGATTATGATGATCTTGTTTGTAGATGTTATGGTTAGTCAAGTTAATGGTCATAGGGAGTTTGAAAAAGCATTAGTGGAGTACAAATTTAAAATCTTAGGCGCACTGGCCAATCGTAATAGGATAAATCTAAAGAAAGTGGAGCATTGTAAAGTACGAATTCAAAATCTCACCTCGAATCTCTGATGGTTTGACATACATAGCTGGACAAAGTGATTATGGATCCTATTTTGAGTTCCTATGAGAAGAACAGGTCATTATATTTTTCTAGAAGGATGGAAAGTTTCATGTATTTGCCATCGGACAAGACAACCTTGTTCCTGTCATGCTAACTTTGAGTAATGGAAAATCTTTTGAAGGATAAGACTTGAACTGTTGGATTCACAATGTTGTCTCTTATATTCATGGATTGTATTGCTTTGGTAGTCAGTAAACCCTCCATTTTAGTTGCCTACAACAAAATTATTGAATAATGTTTGTTTCTATTCTTATTTTAGAAGACATATGGATGCAATTGTATGTAAACACTACTTTTCATAAATATATTTTCTACCTTATAAAGGAATCACTTCTCATAAAAATAACCAGTCGCCGAACTTAGAAGATGAAATAATATAACTACCCCTTTCATACTTTTGTCTGCTAGGTAGTAAGTTCATCTTATTTTGATTAAGCCACTATGACAAATCCATCTCATATTTCCTATTCCAAACAACAAATCCTTGCCTAATATGAATATTGTTCACCCAGTGTACTAACTTTTAGCACATTTTGATAATGTTATCCAATGATGATGGTACTTGCATTTACGCTTGGTATTTGTGGAGCATCAACTTGTTTATGCATGTACACAAGAAACATTTCATAGAAATTGGTGAGAATGTATACACATTTGCAAGTATGCAGCATCATTTAAACTTACCTTTACAACAACTGTCAATCTTGCTTACCTTTACAACAACTGTCAATCTTGCAAGAAAACCAATATGCTTTGTGTTATTTATGTCATTTCTAAATTTGTTTTGACAATAGTTAATAGTGTAGAAATTCAGTCAAACCAAACGAAGAATCATTTGAAGATAATAGGGTTGTAGGGTAGCTAAGTTCCTACCAAAGATTGAAATAACCATTTTGACTTTGTTTAATTTTGTTCACCAAATTTCAAATGATAAATGTTCCATCTAAAATACAATTTTGAATACATTAAAATTCATAGTAAGTATGTTACTTGTTGTCCTTTCCAACAGAGGCTTCAATTATAAGGAAATTCAATATAATTGATTGTAATGACCAATGTTATTTGTGCTCTTTGAATAAATTTATTATAAAATTTGACTGGTACAAGTTTGTAGGGTGCTTCTGTAGTACTTCACTAAAAATGGATTAAATTGTAATTTGATTGGTAGAGGGAGGGAAGACCCTAGGGATTCCATCCAACCTCAGAGACTAAATTATTTATTAATTCTATTTAGAAAGAATAAATCTTGAAAACTTTCTTGCAATTGTGGAATTTAGAAACTTATCTATTTAAACCATTATGTTTTGTATTCTTCTATTAAAAAGTAAGTTCTAGCAGGAAATTACCAGTCTTTCAATTGTTTAGCACTAGCATCGGCCATACAATTTGGCTTTATTATAATTATTTTCTCCTATTTGTTATAACTTTTACAAAAATAAGTAGTTAGTAAATTGTTTAACACTAGAACGACCATATATTTTGGCATTGGTATAGATGTTTTCTCCTTTTTGTTGTAACTATTATTCTTTGTATTTATTGGTATAGATTTAGGGGAAACTGTAAAAGATGAAGCATAATTCTTAGAGGGGAAAGCCCTAAGTGGTAGATCTTTGGGGAAAAATCCAACTTTGAAAAATATGAGAGAGGACAAAAAACATTACCATCAATTAGAAGTTTGAAAACAACATCATATATTCTTTGTTGTGTAGGGCACTTAGAACAAAGGAAAGCATTAGGAAATTTTATAGTTTTGACGTGAATTTGAAACTTAGAGCATTCGTATTTCTCCCCTATTTTGAATCTTTAGAGGCCATTTGTGTTTGACCATCCTTGTTTCCCCCCTCTCAAGTCTCTTGAGAGGCCATCTGTATACTTGAAAGTACAACAACAATTCATTATGAATGCAATTAAAACATATAGAGGAATGATAAATCAAGCACATCGATAAAGGAGTGGAGGGCAATAGTCACTATATCTATTACACAACAAGATTGAATGAAGTGGTGCACTAATGCTCTATGTAACCAACCAAATTAAAATTGAAGAAATATCAACAAGAGGTAGTGCCGCACTAATGGCCTACTGAATCAACCAAATAAAAATTGAAGGAATATAAATAAATAAAAAAGAATGGAATGGGAGGAAATAATTTTTTGGGAACAAAACAAAGATTGAATTTTCACACACCTCTACAAGGACAAGACAACTCTCTCATCGTTGGTATCAAAAGGAAGATTCAATCTACACAAACATCTGGAAGCACGAGACAACTCTCTGGTCGGTTGCATAATGTTAGGGAAGACTACCACACATATACCTCACTTTGGCGGTTTGCTGTGAGGTGGTTTGGTACAAGGGGAAGGACACCATGGTGCTTCTAGCACATAGTGGGATAATAGAGGAGGCACAACCATATGTTCAGGAGAACTTGTCACTAGTTGTGGGTTGTCGGTGGAAAGATGCTCAGTGGCGGGGCTTTCTTAGTCTAGTTGGTGGATGTGCAGATGCCAGCTTACCAAGCTTCTCTGTGGGTCTGCAATGACGATGACCTCCTTGCTAGATTTGCGGTGCTGGTGTTAGGTGTGGGCGGCATCGAACGAGGGTTTGCAAATGATAGGAGCAGGAAGGCAAGAAAGGAGGATGAAGAAGTTTCTAGCATGTGTGGGCTTTCAAGATTGTAGTAAGCAAATTATCGCATTTAATTTTAAAGTTAAGTTTTGAGCTTCTAGTGATAGTGGCTCTTATTCTGGTTTGAGAATCATAGCTTTCAGTATTGATGGACAATGTGAATTCCTCCTATTTAGAAATCACATGTCTGACAATCTCTTCAGAGGTGGTTCCTCTAGGTGTCTCATGTTCTAACATATAGAGTTCTTTTGCAAGGATTTGCAGTAGCTCAGTTGTTGTTAGATTAAAATGCAATAGCCAAAATAGCACCCATGTGGTCTTAGAGTTTAATCTGCAAGAGGTATTTTTAGTTACATTATGGGATGTTTGTGTTGCACCTACTGCAAATTTTCCTTCAGTGGAAAAGAATGTAAAAAAGAAGATCTTATATGATGTCAACATGAGCTCTTTCCTTAAGTGGAGAAGAATGTTGAAAATAAAATCTTACAGACAACCTACTTGGAAGCCCTTTGGTTCTCGACCTTAGATATTGTTATTGCAACATTCATAACCTTTGAGGTATTGTCTAGAGAGATAAAGGATTTGGAGCCTGAAGACTCATCTATGGTTGTAGTGAGCTCTTTGAACATGATGCCAAAGGAACTGAATTCTTCTGGCTAGAGAAATTGGTAAGGCAGTCTTCAGAATTTGAGGTAATATTGATAGAGCTTTTCCTCGTTTTAGCTATCTACCACTTTCTTATTGGTGCAGGAAGATTGATTGCAAGGGTTAGATGCATCCCCCATATGGACATTAGTTCTAGAAGTAGAATTAGAGGAGGAACTTGAATTCAAAGAAGGGATGTGTATCCTTACAAAATCACTGTATCATTTTTCTTATGCATGTATTGAATAAAGACACTTATAGTTAAATTCAAGAGTCATTTGATTTCCTTACATAGCTACTATATCAAATTCTTTTATTGATCTATCTTGTTAATATCATGTGGATTATTTTGCATAGACAAAATATTGACATGACGTAACATGTGCATATGCTAGAGGTAATTTTTCATCATAAAAAGGATTCCATGTGTATGATGAAATTTGACAAAGAAGTTGGAATATTGCAAATATTTCTCCCCTTTCTTATCAAGGATGTCATGATAGAATATGGAAAGAAATTTATTAATAGTTTCCAAGTCCAAGAAGAGAATATTAATACAGGAATAGGATATAAATGTACATTGAGTGATTAATATTATTTTGTTACAATAATAAAATATATAATTAAAACAAGAGTCCAAATTGTAGAGTTATTTTAGAATTCTTAGCTCCTTGTACATGGTATATATTGTTAGATTTTACAATGTGTCATATCTTTCTATAACGTAATTACAATATTGCAAATTCCTCTATACAAATACATCTAGATTATAAGGATTGTTTGTGGCAAATTTAGCTAGGCAGAAGATGATATTTTAGAGATTGCAGCAAGAAAACTATCTCATTCAGTTTTGAAGTTAACTTCTAAGCTTTTGGTGATAGTGGCTCTTATTCTAGTTTGAGAATCATAGCTTTTAGTATTGATGGACAATGTGAATGCATACTATTTGGAAATTTCTTGTTTGACAATCTCTTCAGAGGTGGTTCCACTAGTTGTCTCATGATCTAACATATAGAGTTCTTTTGTAGGAATTTGCAGTAGCTCAGTTGATGTTGGATCAAAAGCAACGACCCAAATAGTGCTCGTGTGGTCTTGGAGTTTAATCTACAAGCGATAGTTGTAGTTACATTCTAGGATGTTTGTGTTGCATCTACTATAATGCCATGTTGCATGATTAGTTTGAAGTAATTTTTTCTTGCATTTTGTCCCATTTGTGTTTACCCAGCATGAAGGATACCATAGAAAATATAGCTTAATGAACCTAATGGTTGCTTTTATAGTGACCTCCAACTTCTCTTTCCTTGTTGCACAAGGCTCTAATATAGTTGTAAGTGTGACTCTATTATGTGTTGCACTAGTATGGGGAAGGTTTGGCAGCATCAAAGGCATGTCATTTTTTTCTACCTCAGCCTGATAGCGCAACATGTCAACCTCTACTATGGGGGGTTTCATAGTTAGTGTTGTTGGGGACACAATATTTATTACTTTTCCTTTGAACTCAGCAACACGCCCATTCCTAATGGTGAGAACTACCACTCTCTAGGAGGCCTTCAAGTTCTGTAACTCTTTTCCCTCTTTGTTGCAAGCTGGTCCCTATAATTTGACATCAATGGTTGATGATGGTGGCTCAGCCAATCTTATAGTCCTCCAAAGGACTTCACTTTGATCCCGGCATTGAATTGTGGAGACTTGTCCAATGCTAACCATAAGTCCAATAACATTAACCAAAGTATTTTTCCTTATGTTTGGGTTATTTTCAATTTTTTAAAGTGGTACTGCTTTCTTGCAAACAAGTCATTAGCACAATGTTTTAGTTTTGATGTTTCAGCCATGGTTATTTCTAAGTGGTTGTTGAGCTTATTGTATGTGATATTTTCTTCTTTGACTGTGCCCCTTCAAATGGTATATACTACACCCACTTCCACTCTATTATAGTTTAATTTAGCAATATCATTGAAGCAAGCTATGTGGGTCTTTGTTCCCTCTTCATCTATTACATTAAAGCTAAAGACCTACCCAAGTCTTTGAGTTTTATATTGTCACATATTATTTTAAATTGTAACATACCCTTTAATTATCAATTGAGTCTAGAAAGGGTTCAATTCCTTTATAGGAGTAATATTATGAGGTAGGCTTTGACTTCATGCACCTAGATGTATGCCAAATTTGGTGCTTCAACAAGATGCAATGCTTTGGCAATGGGTAGGTGTGACAATTTCCTATTCTTGCGGGCACTCATGTTGCAAAGGGAATAAATACTTTGGAGTCCCAAGTAGCCTATACTCACTTTGACTTATGTGTAGCTCGAAGATTATGATGGTCTTGTTTGTAGATGTTATGGTTAGTCAAGATGGTCATAAGGAGTTTGAAAAAGGATTAGTGGAATGCAAATTTAAAATCTTAGGTGCACTGGTTGATCATAATAGGATAAATCTAAAGCAAGTGGAGTATTGTAAAGTATGAATTCAAAAGCTCATCTCAAATCTTCAGTGGCTCGACAGACATAGCTTGAAAAAGTGATTATGGATCCTATTTTGAGTTCCTCTAAGAAGAACAGGTCATTATATTTTTCTCAAAGGATGGCAAGTTGCATGTGTTCACCATCGGACAAGACAACCTTGTACCTACCATGCCGACTTTGAGCAATGGAAAATCTTTTGAAGGATAAGACTTGAACTATTGGATTCACAATGTTGTCTCTTATATTCATGGATTGTATAGCATTGGTAGTCAGCACCCTCCATTTCAGTTGCCTACAACAAAATTATTGAATAATGTTGGTTTCTATTCTTATTTTACAAGACATATGGATGTAATTGTATGTAAACGTTGCTTTTCATAAATATATTTTCTACCTTATAAAGGAATCACTGCTCATCAAAATAACCATTTGCCAAACTTAGAAGATGAAATAATATAACTACCCCTTTCATGCTTTTGTCTACTAGGCAGTAAGTTCATCTTATTCTGACTAAGGCACTATGACAACTCCATCTCATATTTCCTATTCCAAACAACAAATCTTGGCCTAATATGAATATTTTTCACCTGGTGCACTAACTTTTAGTGTGTTTTGATAATGTTATCCAATGATGATACTACTTGCATTCAAGATTGATATTTGTGGAGCATCAACTTGTTTATGCATGTACACAAGAAACATTTCATACAAATTGGCAAGAATGCATACACAATTGCCAATGTGTAGTATCATTTAAACTTACCTTTGCAACAATTGTCAATCTTGCCAACAAACCAATATGCTTTGTGTTATTTATGTCATTTGCAATTTTGTTTTGAAAATAGTCAATAGTGTAGAAATTCAGCCAAACCAAACAAAGAATCGTTTGAAGACAATAGGGTTATAGGGAAACTAAGTTCCTACCAAAGATTGAAATAAAAACTTTGACTTTCTTAAATTTTGTTCACCAAATTTCATTTGATAAATGTTCCATCTAAAATACAAATTTGAATACATTAAAATGTTGGAGATTTTTAAGCAAGCTAGTGTTGATTGTATGTTTGTCATTGATGACAACATATGATAAGTAGCGTGCATTGAAGTATTATGTAGAGAGCCTTGAGCATATGTTGCTTAGGTATGTTATCAGCATCATATCATAGATGCAGAAGTTGATTCTTAGTGTAGATAGTTGTGCATTTGTTTGTATCAGTAGTGTTCCTGACAATGTTACATGCAGATTTCTATATGTGATTCTTATTATGGTTATGATGGAGCCTTGTGCATTTATAATTGTGTTGTAGACATGTTTGTGAAGCTATGTTTATGGATGCAGAGTTAGTTGTGTAGTTGAAGTTGAGTTATGATGTTTCTATTTTCTAGTTATAGTTTCCTGAGATTGTTTGTTGGAGCTGACAGTGTTTTTATTGTTTTAGCAATTACACCTATCATTATAGTATGCATGTTTGGTTTCATGTTTGGTTAAGAGTGCATAATGTATTTCAACTTGTAAGTAAAGTTTTAGTTAATTTGGTGGAGCCAACAGTATGAAGCGACGTGTATACTCATATTGAGTTGTGTGGTCCTTTTTGTGTTGCATGCTTGGTTTATCCATTGGAGATGTTGTTGGAGAGCTTTAGTGTTTCTCTAATATGATTTAAAGAAGGTTCTAACAGGATGACTTGATTATATCTTTTGGAGAAGACTACTTATAGCCGGTCAGTTGTGATTGCTTAGTAGAAAGCATAAAATGAAGTGAAGAAAAGAGCATAGCAGAAAGTGTGAAGTATTGAGCCAATAAATCCATATGTGAAGAAGTAGAAAGTGTATGCTATACATTGGAACTAATCAAGATAGCAGGTCTAATTTGCAGCTCACCAAAATCTAGATATAGTGTGTATCTATTGTGCAGAAGGTCACAACCTTCACCATTTGAGCAGTGTGCTCCCAGACAATGTGTCCTCATCCCTAACAAGGTTATTTATAAAAGACTCATAATAGGGTTTAACTTTTGACCAGGTCACTTTACTTCATGCATTGTAAAGATCAACTCCCAATAGGGTTGTAAGATCTTCTAACATGGATCATTATACTCTTGTGCATTTTATAGAGGGTGCTAATTCCCAACGGGGTTTTTACCTATTTGGGTTTCCCCGTAACCAAAATTGTAGTGTTGTGTTAAGTGTTATCTTATTGTGTATGTGCTTAATGGTATTCTATACTTAATTGGATAAAGAATTGAATCTTGTAGATAACTGATTCACCCCCCCCTTCAATTATCTCTTGGGACTATTCCTAACATAAAATTCATAGTAAGTATGTTAGTTGTTGTTCTTTCTAATAGAGGCTTCAATTATAAGTAAATTCAATATAATTGAGTGTAATGAATGATGTTGTTTGTGCTCTTTGAATAAATTTATTATAAAATTTGACTAGTACAAGTTTGCAGGGTGCTTCTGTAGTACTTCACTGAAAATGGATTTTATTATAATTTAATTGGTAGGCGAAGGGATGACCCTAGGGATTTCATCCAGCCTCAGAGATTAAATTATTTATCAATTCTATTTAGAAAGAATAAATCTTGAAAGCTTTCTTCCAATTGTGGAATTTAGAAACAATAAATCTTGAAAGCTTTCTTCCAATTGTGGAATTTAGAAACTTATCTATTTAAACTATTATGTTTTCTATTCTTCTATTAGAAAGTAAGTTCTAATGGGAAATTAGCAGTCTTTAAATTGTTCAGCACTAGCACTGACCATACAATTTGGCTTTATTATAATTATTTTCTCTCCTATTTGTTATAATTTTTACGAAAATAAATAGTCAGTAAATTGTTGAACACTAGAACAACCATATAATTTGGCCTTGGTATAGTTGTTTTCTCCTTTTTGTAGTAACTATCATTCTTTGTATTTATTGGTATAGATTTAGGGGAAATTGTAGAAGATGAAGCACAATTCTTGGAGGAGAAAGCCATAATCGGTAGAGGTTTGGGGAAAAATCCAACTTTGAAAAATATGAGAGAGCACAAAAAGCATTACCATCAATTAGAAGTTTGAAAATAACAAAAAAATTTTTTTTTTGTGTAGGGCACTTAGAACAAAGGAAAGCATCATGAAATGTTATAGGTTTGACATGAATTTTAAACTTACAACATTCATATTTCCCCCTATTTTGAATCTTCAAAGGCCATTTTTTACTGTACCTATTACATAGCAAGGTTGAATGAAGCAGTGCATTGATGCTCTACTAAACCAACCAAATTGAAATTGAAGAAATATCATCAGGAGGTAGTGGTGTACTGATGCCCTACTAAATCAACCAAATGAAAATTGAAGAAATATAAATAAATTAAACAGAATCAAACAGGAGGAAATAATTTTTTGGGAACAAAACAAAGATTGAATCTACACACACCTCTAAAAGCACAAGACAACTCTTTAGTTGTTGGAAACAAAAGGAAGATTCAATCTGCACATATGTCTGCAAGCACAAGACAACTCTCTGGTTGGTTGCATAATGTTAGGGAATATTGTCACATATATACCTCACTTTGGAAATTTGTTGTGAGGCAGTTTGGTATGAGGGGAAGGACATTGTGGTGCTTCCAGCACATAGTGGTATAACAAAGGAGGCGTGACCATTGGTCCAAGAGAACTTGTTGCTGGTTGTGGGTCGTCAGTGGAAAGCTTCTCAATGGTAGCTCTATCTTAGTCTAGTTGGTGAATGTGTGGTTGTCGGCTTACCAAGCTTCTCTGTGGGTCTGCCTTGTCAGTGACCTCCTCATTGGCTATGCGCTGTCAATGTTAGGTGTGGTGCAATTGAATGAGGGTTTGCAGACGGTAGGAGCAGGCATGCAAGAATGGAATATGAAAAAGTTTCTGGTGTGTGTGGGCTTTCAAGATTGTAGCAAGAAAACTATCACATTCAGTTTTGAAGTTAAGTTATAAGCTTTTGGTGATAGTGGCTCTTATTTTGGTTTGAGAAACATAGCTTTCAGTATTGAGGGACAATTTGAATGCGTACGGTTAGGAAATCACATGTGTGACAATCTCTTTAGAGTTGGTTCTACTAGGTGTCTCATGTTCTAACACATAGAGTTCTTTTCCAGGTATTTGTAGTAGCGCAGTTGCTTCTGGATCAAAAGTAACTACCCAAATAGCGCCCATGTGGTCTTGGAGTTTAATCGGCAAGTGGTAGTTGTAGTTACATTCTAGGATGTTTGTGTTGCACCTTCTACAAATTTTCCTTCAGTGGAAAATAATGTTAAAAAGAAGATCTTCTATGATGTCAACATGAGCTATTTCCTTAAGTGGAGAAGAATGTTGAAAAGTAGA
The DNA here is from genome assembly GCA_027943335.1 of Chamaecyparis obtusa. NCBI lineage: Eukaryota > Viridiplantae > Streptophyta > Pinopsida > Cupressales > Cupressaceae > Chamaecyparis > Chamaecyparis obtusa. The sequence continues at coordinate 385,055 of BSBK01004046.1, read as the reverse complement.
TCTTACAGACAACTTTCTTGGAAGCCCTTTGGTTCTCAACCTCAGATATTACTATTTCAACATTCATAACCTTTGACATATTGGCCAGAGAGACAGATGATGTGGAGCATGAAGACTCATCTATGGTTGTAGTAAACTCTTTAAACATGATGCCAAAGGAACTGAATTCTTCTGGCCGGAGAAACTGGTAAGGTAGACTCCAAAATTTGAGGTAATATTGATAGGGATTTTACTCATTTTAGCTATCTACCACTTTCTTATTAGTGTAGGAAGATTTATTACAAGGGTTAGATGCATCCCCCATATGGACATTAGTTCTAGAAGTAGAATTAGAGGAACTTGAATTCAAACAAGGGATGTGTATAATTACACAATCGTTGTATCATTTTTCTTATGCATGTATTGAATGAAGACACTTACAACTAAGTTCAAGAGTCATTTTCATTCCTTACATAGCTGCTATATCAAATTCTCTTAGTGATCTATCTTGTTGATTATATTATTTGAGAGGCTGTAGATTTTTTTGTAGAGACAAAATGCTGGCATGATGCAGCATGTGCATATGCCAAAGGTAATATTTTATCATAAAAAGGATTCCATGTGTATGATGAAATTTGATAAAGAGATTGGAAGATTGCAAATATTGCTCCCCTTTCTTGTCAAGGATGTTGTGATAGAATATGGAAAGAAAATTATTAATAGTTTCCAAGTCCAAGAAGAGAATATTAATGCGGGAATAGGATATAAATGTACATTGAGTGATTAATATTATTTTGTTACAACAAGAGAATATATAATTAAAATAGGAATCCAAATTATAGAATTATTTCAAAATTCTTAGCTCCTTGTACATGGTAGATACAAATAGATTTTACAATGTGTCATATCTTTCTATAACATAATTACAACATTGCAGATTCCTCTATACAAATATATCTTTATAAGGATTATTTGAGGAAAATTTAGCTAGGCAGAAGAGTATATTTCAGAGATTGCAGCAAGCAAATTGTCACATTTAGTTTTGAAGTTAAGTTTTGAGCTTCTGGTGATAGTGGCTCTTAATCCAGTATGAGAATCGTAGCTTTCAGTATTGATGGACAATATGAATGTGCAATGTTTGGAAATCACATGTTTGAAAATATCTTTAGAGGTGGTTCCACTAGGTGTCTCATGTTCTAACATATAGATTTCTTTTGTAGGGATTTGCAATAGCTCAATTGTCATTGAATCAAAAGCGACAACCCAAATAGCACCCATGAGGTCTTGGAGTTTAATCTGTAAGCGTAGTTGTAGTTACATTCTAGGATGTTTGTGTTGCACCTACTACAATGCCATGTTGCATGATTAGTTTGTAGTAATTTTTTCTTGCATTATGTTGCATTTGTGTTTACCGGGCATGCAAGATACCATAGAGAATCTAGCTTAATGAATCTGATGGTTTCTTTTATAGTGACCTCCACCTGCTCTTTCCTTGTTGCACAATGCTCTAATATAGTTGTAAGCGTGACTCTATTATGTGTTGCACCAGTATGGGGAAGGTTTGGTGGGATCAAAGGCATGTTAATTTGTGTCACATTGGCTTGAGAGCATAACATGTTGGCCTTTGCTATGGGGGGTTGTATAGTTAGGATTGTTTGGGCTGCACTATTTATTACTTTTCCTTTGAACTCAGCAACACATCCATTCGTAATGGCAAGAATGGCCACTCTCTAGATGGCCTTCAAGTTTTGTAACTCTTCTCCCTCTTTTTTGCAAGCTAGTCTCCACAAGTTGATGTCAATGGTTGACGATGGGGGCTCAACCAATCTTATAGTCCTCTGAAGGACTTCACTTTGATCCCGACATTGGATTGTGGAGACTCTTCCAACACTAACCACAAATCCAATAACATAAACCAAAGTAGTGTTCCTTATGTTTCAGATGTCTATAATTTTTTTAAAGTGGTACTACTTTATTACAGATAAATCATCGGCACAATGTTTCAGTTCTGATGTAACATCCATGGTTATTTCTAAGTGGTTGTTGAGCTTGTTGTACATGTTGTTTTCTTTTTTGGTTGTGCCCCTTGAAATGGTATGCACTGCACCCACTTCCACTCTATTGTAGTGTAATTTAACAATATCATTGAAGTAATCTATGTGGGTCTCTGTTCCCTCTTCATCTATTACATCAAAGCTGAAGACATGCCTAGGTCTTTGAGTTTTAAATTGTTGCATATTATTTTTAGTTGTAACAGGCCCTTTAATTGTCCACTGAGTCTGGAAAGGGCTCAATTCCTTTATAGTATTAATATTATGAGGTAGGATTTGACTTCATGCACCTAGATATATGCTGAATTTGGTGCTTTAGCAAGATGCAATGCTTTGGCAATGGGTAGGCCTCACAATTATCTATTCTTGTGAGAACTCCTGTTGGGATGGGAATAAATACTTTGGAGTCCCAAGTAGCTTGTACTCCCTTTGGCTGGCATGTAGCTCTAAGATTATGATGATCCCATTTGTAGATGTTATGGTTAGTCAAGTTTATGGTCATAGGGAGTTTGAAAAAGGATTAGTGGAATGCAAATTTAAAATCTTAGGGGCACTACCCAATTTTAATGGGATAAATCTAAAGAGAGTGGAGCATTGTAAAGTATGAATTCAGAAGCTCACCTCAAATCTGTTAGGACTAACAGTCCACAATACAACTAGGGGGGGGGGGGGTGAATTAGTAGTATGATAGATTATTAAACTTTAAACTTTAAGCAGCAGCAATATCAGATCCAATGAACACAATGAATGCCAACACAATAACATAATATTTTGGTCTTAGGGAAACCTTGTTAAAGGTAAAAACCCCAGTGAGAATTAGCACCCATAATGATGTAATGAGAGTATAGTTTTCCTTGTTAGAAGATATAGCCCTGTTAGGAGCTTATTGAAGCATTACAGTACATAGTCCTTGTTAGAGGACAAACCCTATTAGGAGTCAAGAACAAAAGGGATGGCTCACTACCCAAGGCTCACTGCCCAAAGAAGGTTAAGTCCACTTTCAGAACTCACTGTTCACAACAAAAGTGTATATGAAGAAATACACAATCTTTGAACTATTTGGCAACAACTATCTTTGCTTGATCAATTCCAATGAAGTCCACCAACAAACCTCTGCTCTACATACAATAGACACAAGCTTGTAGCTTTTACAACCTCTCTATATCATCTTCTTCACATGCATATCTTTTTCAAAGAAAAGACCTTTCATTTATACCTTATTACAATTCTTACAAATAGGTCATCCCATAAGGCTTTCCTAATTACAAACAATTACATAAAGCCTTGCTAAGATACACATGGTATCTAGAACAAGTCTACAATAATTATATTACAACAATTAAGAATCGACATCCTTTATTCAGGCTCACCATCCATCATACACGCTACATCTTTGTAGTTGGCTTTTGAATAGATCACCTTCTAGAGTACACACCACAACTAACATCATCATGTATTTTGTACCTTGCACAGTTCATAGAACACTCTTCAATATTCTATCTTTCTACCTTATAAAGGAATCACTACTCACAAAAATAACTAGTCGTCAAACTTAGAAGATGAAATACTACAACTAACACTTTCATGCTTTTGTCTGCTAGGCAGTAAGTTCATCTTATTTTGACTAAGCCACTATGACAACTCCATCTCATATTTCCTATTTCGAACAGCAAATCCTAGCCTAATTTGAATATTGTTTAGCTGGTGTACTAACATTTAGCACGTTTTGATAATGTTATCTAATGGTGATGGTACTTGCATTTAGGCTTGATATTTGTGGAGCATCAACTTGTTTATGCATGTACACAAGAAACATTTCATACAAATCGGTGAGAATGCATACACATTTGCAAGTATGCAACATCATTTAAACTTACCTTTGCAACAACTATCAATCTTGCTAGCAAACCAATATGCTTTGTGTTATTTATGTCATTTGCAATTTTGTTTTCAAAATAATCAATAGTGTAGAAATTTAGCCAGACCAAACGAAGAATCATTTGAAGACAATAGGGTTGTAGGGAAGCTAAGTTCCTACCAAAGATTGAACTAACAATTTTGACTTTGTTTAATTTTGTTCACCAAATTTCATCTAATAAATGTTCCATCTAAAATACAATTTTGAATACATTAAAATTCATAGTAAGTATGAACTAGTTGTTGTCCTTTCCAATAGAGGCTTCAATTATAAGGAAATTCAGTATAATTGAGTGTAATGACCGACATTGTTTGTGCTCCTTAAATAGATTTATTATAAAATTTGACTAATACAAGTTTACAGGGTGCTTCTGTGGTACTTCACTGAAAATGGACTAACTTGTAATTTGATTGGCAGAGGGAGGGATGACCCTAGGGATTTCATCCAACCTCGGAGTTTAAATTATTTATCAATTCTATTCAGAAATAATATATCTTGAAAGCTTTCTTCCAATTGTGCAATTTAGAAACTTATCTATTTAAACTATTCTATTTTTTATCTTCTATTAGAAAGTAAGTTCTAGCAGGAAATTAGCAATCTTTAAATTGTTCAACACTAGCACTGACCATACAATTTGGATTTATTATAATTGTTTTCTCTCCTATTTGTTACAACTTTAATAGAAATAAGCAATCGGTAAATTTTTCAACACTAGAACAACCATATAATTTGGCCTTAGTATAGTTTTTTTCTCCTTTTTGTAGTAACTATTATTCTTTGTATTGATTGGCATAGAGTTAGGGGAAACTATACAAGATGAAGCGCAATTCTTGGAGGAGAAAGCCCTAATTAGAAGAGGTTTGGGGAAAAATACAACATTGAAAAATATGAGAGAGTACAAAAAGCATTACCATGAATTAGAATTTTGAAAACAACAACATATATTCTTTGTTGTGTAGGGCACTTAGAACAAAGGAAAGCATCAGGAAATGTTATAGGTTTGATGTGAATTTGAAACTTATAGCATTCATTTTCCCCCCTGTTTTGAATCTTCAAAGGCCATTTGTGTTTGACCATCTGTATTTCCCCCCTCTCGAGTTTCTTGAGAGGCCATCCATATAATTGAAAACAAAAGAGAAATTTGTAATTAATGCGAGTAACACATATAGAGGACTGATAAATCAATCACATCACAAAAGGAGTGCAAGGCAATAGTCACTGTATTTGTTACACAACAAGCTTGGATGAAGTGGTGCACTAATGCTCTACTGAACCAATCAAATTGAAATTGAAGAAATATTAGCATGCGGTAGCGGTACACTGATGCCCTACTGAGTCAACCAAATGAAAAGTGAAGAAATATAAATAAATCAAACATAACAGAACAAGAGGAACCAATTTTTTGGGAACAAAACAAAGATTGAATATGCACACACCTCTACAACCACAAGACAACTCTTCATTTGTTGGAAACAAAAGGAAGACTCAATCTACACAAACATCTGCAAGCATAGGACAACTCTCCGGTCGGTTGCATAATGTTAGGGAAGACTACAACATATATACCTCTCTTTGGTAGTTTGTTGTGAGGCAATTTGTTACAAGGGGAAGGATATTGTGGTGCCTCCAATGCATAGTGTCATAACAAAGGAGGCAGAACCATTTGTCTAGGAGAACTTGTCACTGGTTGTGGGTCGTCAGTGGAAAGGTGCTCGGTGGTAGGGCTCTCTTAGTCTAGGTGGTGGATGTGTGGTTGTTGGCTTACCAAGCTTCTCCATGGGTCTGTGTTGTTAGTGACCTCTTTGTTGGCTCTATGCTACCAGTATTAGGTTTGGGTAGCATCAAATGAGGGTTTTCAAATAATGAGAGTAGACATGCAAGAAAGGAGGATGACAAAGTTTTCGGTGTGTGTGGGCTTTCAAGATTGCAGCAAGCAAATTGCCGCATTCGATTTTGAGGTTAAGTTCTGAGCTTCTGGCAATAGTGTCTCTTATTCTGGCTTGAGAATCATAGCTTTCAGTATTGACAGACAATGTGAATACTTACTATTTGGAAATCACATGTTTAACAATATTTTTAGAGGTGGTTCCACTAGGTGTCTCATGTTCTAACATATAGAGTTCTTTTGTAGGGATTTGCAGCAACTTAGTTCTTGACGGATCAAAAGCAACAACCCAAATAGTGTCTATGTGGTCTTGGAGTTTAATCTACAAGCAGTTGTTGTAGTTACATTCTGGGATGTTTGTGTTGCACCTACTCCAAATTTTCCTTCAGTGGAAAATAATGTTAAAAAGAAGATTTTACGTCAACATGAGCTCTTTCCTTAAGTGGAGAAGAATGTTGAAAAGCATATCTTACAGACAACCTGCATGGAAGCCTTTTGTTCTCAACCTTAGATATTTTTATTTTAGTATTCATAACCTTTGAGGTATTGTCGAGAGAGACAGAGGATGTGGAGCTTGAAGACTCATCTATGGTTGTAGTGAACTCTTTGAACATGATGCCAAAGGAACTGAATTCTTCTAGCCAAAGAAACTGGTAAGGCAGTCTCCAAAATTTGACGTAATATTGATAGGGCTTTTCCTCATTTTAGTTGTCTATCACTTTCTTATTGGTGCAGGAACATTAATTGCAAGGGCTAGATGCATCCCCCATATGGACATTAATTCTAGAAATAGAAATAGAGGAGGAACTTGAATTCAAAGAAGGGATGTGTATCGCTACACAATCACTGTGTCATTTTTCTTATGCGTGTATTGAATGAAGACACTTACAGTTAAATTCAAGAGTCATTTGCTTTCCTTACATAGCTTCTATATCAAATTGTCTTATTGATCTATCTTGTTGATATCATTATTTGAGAGGCTATAGATTGTTTTGCAGAGACAAAATATTAGCATGATGCAACATGTGTATATACCAGAGGTAATTTTTCATCATAAAAAGGATTCCATGTGTATGATGAAATTTGACAAAGAGATTGGAAGATTGTAAATATTGCTCCCCTTTCTTGCCAAGGATGTCGTGATAGAATATAGAAAGAAAATTATTAATAGTTTCCAAGTCCAAGAAGAGAATATTAATGTGAGAATATGATAGAAATGTACATTGAGTGATTAATATTATTTTTCTACAACAAGAGAATATATAATTAAAATAGGAATCCAAATTATAGAGTTATTTCAGAATTCTTAGCTCCTTATACATGGTAGATACAGTTAGATTTTAACTCCTTGTTAGTATTGACGGACAATGTGAATGCCTACTATTTTAAAATCACATGTCTAAAAATGTCTTCAGAGGTGTTTCCACTAGGTGTCTCATGTTCTAACATAGAGGGTTCTTTTGTAGGGATTTGCAGTAGCTCAATTGTTGTTGGATCAAAAGAAACAACCCAAATAGTGCCCATGTGGTCTTGGATTTTAATCTACAAGCGATAGTTGTAGTTACATTCTGGGATGTTTGTGTTTCACCTACTACAATGCCATGTTTCATGATCAATTTTTAGTAATTTTTTGTTGCATTCTATCCCATTTGTGTTTATGAGGCATGTAGGATACCATAGAGAATCTAGCTTAATGAATATGATGGTTTCTTTTATAGTGACCTCCACTTGCTCTTTCCTTGTTACACAATGCTCTAATATAGTTGTAAGCGTGACTCTATTATGTGTTGCACAAGTATGAGGAAAGTTTGGTGGCATCAAAGGAATGCCAATTTGTTCTACCTAAGCCTAAGAGCACAACATGTCAACCTCTGCTATGGGGGGATGTATAGTTAGGATTGTTGGGGCCACAATATTTGTTACTTTTCCTTTGAACTCAGGAACACATCCATTCCTAATGGCAAGAACGACCACTCCCTGAGAGACCTTCAAGTTTTTTAACTCTTCTCCCTCTTTTTTGTAAGCTGGTCACCACAAGTTGACTTCAATGGTTGACGATGGTGGCTCAGCCAATCTTATAGTCCTCCAAAGGACTTCACTTTGATCTGAGCATTGGGTTGTGGAGACTTGTCCAACATTGACCACAAGTCTGGAATAACATAAATCAAACTATTGTTCCTTATGTTTGGGATGTGTGCAATTTTTTTAAAGTGGTATTTCTTTCTTGCAGACAAGTCATCAGCACAACGTTTCAATTCTGATGTTTGATCCATGGTTATTTCTAAGTGGTTGTTGAGCTTGTTGTACATGTTGTTTTCTTCATTGACTGTGCCCCATGAAATCATATACACTACACCCACTTCCACTCTATTGTAGTGTAATTCAACAATATTGTTGAAGCAAGCTATGTGGGTCTCTGTTCCCTCTTCATCTATTACATCAAAGCTAAAGATCTGCATGGGTCTTTTAGTTTTAAATTGCCACATATTGTTTTATTAGTAACATGCCATTTAATTGTCCACCAAGACTAGAAAGGGTTCAATTCCTTCACAGGAGAAATATTATGAGGTAGGCTTTGACTTCGTGCACCTAGATGTATGCCAAATTTGGTGCTTCGACAAGATGAAATGCTTTGGGATCAGGTAGGCATATCAATTTCCTGTTCTTGTGGGCACTCCTATTTAGATGAGAATAAATACCTTGGAGTCCCAAGTAGCCTGTACTCCCTTTGGCTAACCTATAGCTAGAAGATTATGATGGTCATGTTTGTAGATGTTATGGTTAGTCAAGTTTATGGTCATAGGGAGTTTGAAAAAGGATTAGTGGAATGCAAATTTAAAATCTTAGGTGCACTCACCAATCGTAATAGGATAAATCTAAAGCAAGTGGAGTATTGTAAAGTATGAATTAAAAATCTCACCTCGAATCTCTGGTGGTTCAACAAACATAGCTTGACAAAGTGATCATGGATCCTATTTTGAGTTCCTCTTAGAAGAACAAGTCATTATATTTTTCTAGAAGGATGGCAAGTTGCATGTATTCACCATCGGACAAGACAACCTTGTACCTGTCATGTTGACTTTGAGCAATGGAAAAGATTTTGAAGGATAATACTTGAACTATTAGATTCACAATGTTGTCTCTTATATTCATGGATTGTATTGTGTTGGTAGTAAGAAAACCCTCCATTTTAGTTGCCTACAACAAAATTATTGAATAATGTTGGTTTATATTCTTTTTTACAAGACATATGGATGCAATTGTATGTAAACATTGCTTTTCATAAATATATTTTCTACTTTATAAAGGAATCATTGCTCATAAAAATAACCAGTCGCTGAACTAAGAAGATGAAATGATATAACTACCACTTTCATGCTTTTGTTTCCTAGGCAGTAAGTTCATCTTATTCTGGCTAAGCCACTATGACAAATCCATCTCATATTTCCTATTTCAAACAACAAATCCTGGCCTAATATGAATTTTGTTCATCTGGTGTACTAACTTTTAGCATGTTTTGATAATGTTATCCAATGATGATGGTACTTGCATTCAGGGTTGATATTTGTGGAGCATCAACCTTTTTATGCATGTACACAAGAAACATTTCATATAAATTGGCGAGAATGCATACACATTTGCAAGTATGCAACATCATTTAAACTTACCTTTACAACAGCTATCAATCTTGCAAGAAAACCAATATGTTTTGTGTTATTTATGTCATTTGCAACTTTGTTTTGAAAACAAGAAATTGAAAAGAATTTGAAACTTACATCATTCGTAATTCCCCCTTGTTTTGAATCTTCATAGGCCATTTGTGTTTGACCATCTGTATTTCCCCCCTCTCAAGTTTCTTGAGAGGCCATTTGTATACTTGAAAACACAACAAAAATTCATAATGAATGCAAGTAACACATATAGAGGAATGATAAATCAAGCATATCACAAAAGGAGTGCAAGGCAATAGTCACTATACCTTATATATAGCAAGGTTGAATGAAGCAGTGCACTAATGCTCAACTAAACCAACCACATTGAAATTGAAGAAATATCAGCAGGAGGTAGTGGTGCACTGATGCCCTATTGAATCAACCAAATAAAAATTGAAGAAATATAAATAAATCAAATAGAATGGAATGGGAGGAAATATTTTTTTGGGAAAAAAATGAAGATTGATTTTGTACACACCTCTACAAGCACAAGACAACTCTCTCGTCGTTGGCAACAAAAGGAAGATTCAATCTACACAAACGTCTACAAGCACATGACAACTCTTGGATCAGTTGCATAATGTTAGGGAAGATTGTCGCATATATACCTCTCTTTGGTGGTTTTCTGTGAGGCAGTTTGGTACAAGGGGAAGGACACCATGGTGCTTCCAGTGCATAGTGGCATAACAGAGGAGGTGCGGCCATTTGTCCGGGAGAACTTGTCGCTGGCTATGGGTCATCAGTGGAAAGTTGTTTCGATGGCGGGGCTTTCTCAGTCTAGTCGGTGGATGTGCGCACGTTGACTTACCAAGTTTCTCCGTGGGTTTGCATTGTCGGTGACCTCCTTGCTAGCTCTGTGGTTCCAGTGTTAGGTGTGGGTGGCATCAAATGAGGGTTTGCAAATGATGGGAGCAGGCAGGAAAGAAAGGAGGATGACAAAGTTTTTGATGTGTGTGGGGCTGAAATCCCACACAAAGAATGCCCATCAGCTTAAATATACACATCATTGACAAATTTGGGGCCCTCTTGTATTATTAAGAGGCAATTGTACTATTGTGTGAAATAAGTGGATTAGAAGTATTTAAAAAGTAAATTATTAGATTCTTAACGAATCGGTATGTTGTTTCAAATGTAACCTTTTCCATTTCCTATTATTTTCAATTGTTGGGGTTGATTGATTAGGGGAGACTTAATAGTTGAGCATCTTAAATTTGGGTTTTTCAAAATCTTAGGAGGAAATTTCAAATCACTTCCATTTTTTTATAGAAACATACTTGGTATGCTTATAACTAAGGTTTTAGGGCCACATCAATGTATTTTTTATCCAAGGCATCCAAATAGCACCCCCCAAAAAATGAGATTGATACTTTTGCAAAAGGAAGACCAATACTCGTGAAGTTGATGTGGTATCACATGATAGGAATACATTTTATTCAATTATGGGTAGTCATCATCAACAATAACAACTTTAAAGTCACAACTATTGGTGCAATATTGTCAAAACTATTGGTTATTTAATCAACAAATGTTATTATAGCCATTGGAATGTGCTCAACTACTAGTTCATTTCCCCTAATCGGAAGTCTCTCTCACTAACTCCCTTGCGGCACACCTTCTTTCTCTCTATCACATGTCCTTTCTAGTTTACCCTCTCTTAGTGAAGTCTCCATGTAGTTGTTAAGCTTATTTAGGCTAGTAGCCACTACTCAACATTTTTAGATCAATTTGTGGAGTTGGTGGCCCCATGGATAGCAAAATTTCTGCTTATTTTTTAGCACTACTCTAAATAATATTTTAAAATAAAAAATTTAATGATATTTGTTACAAATAAAAGTTTGAAGCAAAATTTTAGGAAAATAAAAAGGAGAGAAAAAAACATGGTGAAGACATGTGGCATTTTTTCAATAAGTAGTTGTTGTTGCTTATTTTTAGCCCCTCCTTTTTTCCATGCTTATTTTTTATTTTTAAACAGTCGTTGCTCCATTAAAATAGGAAAAAATTCCAATCTATCATTTCCCCCAAATAAATTTTTTACATGAGAACACTACTTCTACTTAAATTTAAGAAAAAATTGTTAATAAGCAACTACACGGGCACATGGGGTTACTCTGTTTGTCTTCCTCTATTTTCCTTTGCACTCTCTCTTCCTCTTTTGTTTCCACATCACCTCGCTCTGTATAATTTTTGACTAGTTAACTAATCTTTTTATGTTGTTGTGAGGAAGTGAATATATGAAGAATATTGATGACAAATATGTGATTTTTTTAAAATATCATATTTTAAGATCTTTGGATATATTGTATTTACATTAGTTTTTGGTGACTGATCAGGTAAGTATTGTACACTTATCATTTATCATTGGGGAAAATTTCTTTTTGGGGTTAACTCGTCAATCTTTTTTGAGTTGTTTCGTCAAGCATTTCCCTAAATTGACTTGTCAAGCATTTCCCTAAATTGACTTGTCAAGTATTTTTTAGGGTTAACTTGTTAACCGACATAAGTCTTGTTAAATATGGCTTAGGGTTTTATTATAATGATAATTTCATAGCTTCTTGCAGTGGTATTGAGTTGCAAAGGATTGCAGATTGTAACAAGTTGAAATCACTGGATAATAAGATTGGACTCTTTGTTTGGTGGACGTAGCACGAGATTGAGTGAACCACGTTAAATCTTTGTGTCTTCTTGTTCTATTTTGTGTGTTTTATTCATTTTCATTATTGGATATATTTGTATGTAGCTGTTAGATTTTTGTCTTCTATCCTAACAATTTATTCAATTGCCACATTTAAAACTATTTCATAACCTTAAATAACAAAGATACTATAAATTATACAAAAATAGTCTTTGAATCATATTTTCTTTGATTACATTATTTTATTTTAATTGTTTGTTCTTAAAATATACCCTATATTTCTACTTTATATTATACTGCTTTTAACTAAATAACACCAAAATTAAATTAAATTAAATTAAATACAAAAAAATAAACATAATGAAAATACTACACTTAGTTAAAAGTAACAATGAGAATTAAAAAAAAAAAAAGAACAATAAGGTAACGATTCTCTGACATTAATTGAACATTAGTTAACTTTTAACTTATTTATATAAAGTCTTTTCACCCTTTTCTTTCCCCATAAATACTTTTTTAATGAGTAATGCTTTCGACGTGAACCTTTTAGACTTGTAGATAGTAAACAAGGTATGTCTTGTATTTTTTTTATTGATTGAATGCAAATCATGTCTTATATCTTTAATATAATAATTTTAACTAATTATGCGTTGAGGCGTTGCCTCCCCTAATCTCTGTTTAAACTCTTTTTGTCCCCTCGATTTTATATATATATATATATATATATATATATATATATATATATATATATATATATATATATATATATATATATATATATATATATATATATATATATATATATATATATATATATCTTCCAAGGCTAGAACTAATGGTTCTCGATTATTTTTTTCAATTTTACACAGTATTTTTATAATTTTAAATTTTATTGAGTTGTATAATTTAACTTTCTATATTTAATGTTGATAGGTAGTGTATAATGACAACATAAGTGGAGTGGCATAGCATGAATTCTTAAGGTTAACCAATTTTTTTTAATCGTTTAGCTTAAATTTGACAACCATTCATACATAAAAAAATATTAATATTAATTATAAACTTAATATTTTCAAAATAAACATAGTCTATAAACAAAAATACGTCTTCATCAAAATTATAACTTTTAAATAAATATATAAATATACTAGCAATTGCAGCTTGGTGTGCAATAGGTACACCAAAGAGGTATGAAAGATCAATTTAGAAAAAAATTGGTATATTTTTGGATAAATTTGTGTAGAACCTTATATTAATTGGTAGGCAATTTAGTAAATGAATTTATTTTTGCCCTAAAAGCCCTTAATGGAGAAGTGATATATTTAATGGACTATGCATTTACTTAGGACACAATTGAAATAAAACCTTCGGATTAGGAATATATTGTTAGAATAACTGAGAGGGGGGTGAATCAGTTATCCCGTGTCCCAAAACAAAATGTATAATTCAAAACAACTTCTTTAATTTCTATTGCTCAATAAACAATAATTACTTTTACTATCTGTGCATTTACCGATTGTCAGTCTAATACTTATAACTATTACCGATCAAATCTAACATGTAATATGCATTAATGATAACAAACAAATATCACAATCAACACATGACACAAGAGATTTAACATGGAAACCCTGTAAAGGGAAAAACCACCTGGGACCGGCAACCCAAAAATGTTCACTCTTCTGAAGTGAGGTCGATGAAGACCCAACCCTATTAAAGGTTTACAAACACACTGTCAGGTTTGACCTTGTTAGAGGATTTTAGACTAGAATTTATCATCCAACCAGCATTCACTATGGGGTTGACAGGATAACAATGTTCATTCTATGAATGATACATCATAAGACTTTCAGAGTCTACTCAGTTAAGAGATTTTGACTGTTTACAATGGTTAAATATACAACAGTAAATGATCTGTCTTAATACAACTTCAATTACGGATTAGAGACCAATATTTAGCTCATACAAATTCTTCTGATCAATATTTCACTTCAGATTCAACACTGTATCAACTTACTGGCCGTCCGTAATTACTCTTTGTAGCTCGGTAACTGTTCTACAGCTCAGTTCTTACTAACTAGTATGATTAGAATGTATGAAACTTTGTTCACGCAAAAATCCTATAGCATATACTTCTTTCGACATCATTACATAATGAAACCCTAGTCTCTTATATAGACGAGTAAATCATTTTCTTTCTGTCCATCAAATTTTGCTTCTTAAATCATCTTCATTGATTTTTCCACTTCAAGCTTCCTCAGTTGATGTGTCAATAACACATTTCAATCTGCTTCATTAGATCTTCCTTCAATTATGTTAGTCGTCGATCTTCATAACAAACTTTATCTGTTACCTCGAGAGCATGCCCTTTCCAGCTCATCAATCTTATCGGCTAAACTGATCATTTAATTCATTTTGTCCTCGTTGGTTAACATAGAAATGCGTCGGTGAACACAAGCTCGGTTAATACTGTGCTCTGTATACACTATGCTTAGTTGGTGTATACTAGAAATGCTTCATTTACCGACAACACTGCTTTGTGTCTTTCAGCTCTATACTTCATTATAGATGAATGCAACATAATACAGTCAATATCATACGGTCATAGACTCATCAACAAGTTACTGTGTATTCCTTATCCTCATTTGACATATACATCTTCCTCATGTAGATTTCTTTGTTCTTCATCTCTTTCACCTTTCTTCAGATGTATCGGTATAGTAACTTACAAGATAAGTGTTGTGAAGCTAGTTGACATCAATGACAATATAATACTGATTTAATCATACTACATATCTAATCATCAACTCCTCAATGATCTTTAATCACAGATTCCAACAATCTCTCCATCTAAATCAGTTGTAGTCCAACATATATATATTATTAAAATAAAACCTCTAAATTAGGAATATTAGAAAAATAAAACCTTTGAAATAGGAATTTTATTAAAATATAACCTATGAATTAGGAACAATATTAGGCTCCATTAGCAATAAGCTTATGGTATATTTGTAACAGAGAAAAGAGGAGATGAATATTTTATTTTCAAACATTATTTCTGTGCAGGGGCAATATGATTTGTGAGTCATTTGTTGCATGTTTACGAGAAAGAAGAATACATATCAGATCTTTGAGTTTGAATGTATTTTTTTGATATAATTTAATCTATGAATTATTTCAATCACCTTTAAATGTTTTCCTATTCCATTTTATCAAGTGTATGTATTTTTCATAAAATCTATGAGTTTTATGCATTCACATGTGTAAAATGAAATCTTAATCTCCCTCTTATCCCTCTATAGTGGGAAGATTGAGTAAATGGTCTATGTTCAATTCATTTCTTTCTTCTTTAGTTATTAAATTTGAAATCACAATCATTCCATGTTGATGGGTGAATGTCAGTGTTCCTTCTTTGCCTTATGGTTAAAGGCATAATTAACATTTCTTTCATTGCAAATTAAATGAAGGGAGTTGTGCCTTCAGATCAAAATTTGGAGAGAGCTTGTACATAACCATTGCAAGTGACTCAACTATTAGTTCCACTTTTGCCTTCCAACTTTGGGAATTTAGGAATATTTTGAGAAGGTATTTTTGGGAGGACAAATTTTTTCGCTAACAAAAAGTTACTTTTCTTATCATTTAGAGCTTCTACTTTGAGCTTCAGACTTCTTCATCTCTTTAGGAATCTTTAATTTCCTCCACCTACTTAGCTTTTCATTATATGAAAAAGGGAACCTTTATTCTTTTATGATTAGTTCCAAGTTGCACGTCGATTTTTTACAACACTTCCTGCACACTCAACTTTCTCCACTTTCTTCTATTTCCAAATTAATTTTCTCTAGCTAAGTGTTCTATTTCCTCTTTTAGACTTTGAATATATTTCTAGAAAACAAATTTTATTCTGATGTCTTGACTGCTTGCTTCTCTTAATCTTTCCTTAGGCTCTTTCTGGGTCTTTTCTATCTTCAAAACTCGACAATCCTTCTAGCACTTTATATTTTTCCAAATAGAAGTTCTTGATGAGCCACTCCACTTTCCTTTGTTTTCCTTTAGTTCCATTTGCACCTTTGGACTCTGATGATGGTTCTGGAAGCACCTTCTAGGCCCAATGTTTACTTCATGAAAAATGATGAAGGAATTTTGACTTGACTTTTATGACCAAGAGAGTAACTCAATGAAGAAAAAACAAAGAAAAGACAATTTAGGCCAGGCAAAGAATTTCTTAAAACTGTTCCCAATTGATGCTTGAATCCTGATTATGATAAAAATCAATAAGGAAAGAGAGTTTCTAATAACGAAAAAATTTAATTTAGACCACTTTTTAACTATAGGTACCAAAAATGGGTAGCTTTGAACTTCTTGCATAGCTTTGTCGCATCCTTATTTTTGCAAGGGGGACCATTATCAGTAATGATATACTAAGGAATTCCATAGCAATAGATAAGGTAGTTTAGGATAAACTTTGAAATCTATTTTCATGTGGTATGAGTATGGGGAATGACTTTTACCCATTTAGTAAAGTACTCAGCAGCAACAATGATGTATTTGTGGTTGTTGGATAAATTGAGAAATATTTGGCCAACAAGGTTGAGTCCCCAGTGAGAGAAAGGCCAAGGTGTGATAGCGGGATAAGGGATTGGGTTGGTGTGTATCAAATCTCCATGTTGCTGACAAGGTACACATCTCTTCACATAGTGATAGGAATCCTACTACATGGTCAACCAATAGTAACCTGTGCATAACAACTTCTTTGCAAGAGTGAGTCCACTGGAGTGAGCCCTACATATTCCTTTATGAAAAATTTTTGACAGTGTTTGAGATTATTCTTATCCAAGAAACTAAGAAGGGTTCCACAAAAATAATTTTGAAAGAGGGTATCACCGAGGATAGTGTATCAGGAAGTGCATCGAGTGAAGGTTTGTCATTGGTTAGGTATGAGGTGAAGTGGAATTATCTCATCATGGATCTAGGAGTAGATCTCTTGGTACCAAGGAGAATTAGGACTAACAATATCATACACCATTTTGGATTCTAGCATCTCCTAAGAAGGGACCATAAGGTTATCACCAAGAAACTCTCACTAATGACTATGTTTTGTCATGATACCAGGAATCCAATGGTGGTCATTGTATCAACATATTTGTTGTCCATTATAGGGATCTATTGGAATACAATATATGTGAAGTGATGTTTCATATCCTTAACTATTCTATGATAAGGGATAAGTTTATCATTCTTTGTCTAGTATTCATCATTAACTTGATGTAGGAGCATCCTGGGTGTAAGAGCAATCTTGCATCACCCGTGCAGAGCTGCTATTTTTGGAAATTTACTATTTTTAGTAAGTTTTTTGTTCAATCTTAGAATGTTCTAATTTTACATGTGGAGGTTCATTTTGGTCATATCATCCTGCTAGTAAAGTCTCATTGCTAGATCAAGTCTAATTTTTAAGATATTGAAAAATTTCGGTATTGGCAGTAGGGTACAGTACTTTGAACTCAACTTTGAAGGATTTAGAGGCCTCAGATGTGGTCAAACATTTAGTTGAATGAAGCTCTCTTAATTTATGCATTGTAGAGAACTTCAAACCTTTTCCAAAATGGGGTCGTAATAGTCAATCGGGTCAACGGGTGATGACTTATGGTCTCCAAAAGTTGGGCCACCTGAAATGGCAAAAAATTATTTTCCTTCAAAATTTTTGTTTGGGTTTCAAAAGTTGTTTTGAGCTAACTCTAATATAATAAATTATAAAATAAAATAATTCTAAGTTTGGTCAGCCTTATTGGCTAAAATTTTGGAACCTTCCCAGGCGGTGGAAAATTGCCTATATAAGAAAGGTTGTAGTGTTGTCTTAGGCAGTTCGGAGCAGTTCTAGGTAGATCTAGGTAATAATTCAAGGCTTTGTCCTATAGAATATTGTAAGGGAAATACCCATGTGGTTTTGTATATTTGAATTCTAAAATTTGTAATTCCACATTTGTGGAGATAATAAGAAGCCCATTTTCTGTTCTTGCAAATTGTTATTGTTTCTCTATTTCTGTTATGTGTTTGTGGTATTAAGGGGAGCACCCTTCATCAAGTGGTATTAGAGTGGGAGTTCCTGAGTGTGTAAACAAATCACCGACTATGAGGCAATTTGTACTAGGACCATGGTTAGGGTTTCAGTAAGCAATGAAAAAATGCTTCCACAAAGAGAATGTGGCAAAAGAGTTGGTGGAGTGACACTTGAGGTTAGAGCACTCCAGAGACAAGTGCGAGCATTGCAAGAAGAGATTCATAGAGGAATGAATCTTAATGTCAGAGACGAAAGCAAGGATGAAGCTGAAGGAGAAGGAAATTATGATCAAGAAGGAGAAGTTGAAGTTTTGAACCAAGAAGAGGAAAGACTTTTTTGAGCCATTTCAAAGATCGGGAAGAGACCTAAGATTGAGGTTCTGACATTTTTTGGAAATCTTAACCCAGAGGAATTGATCGACTAGATCAATGAATGTGAAGAATATTTTGAGTATGAAGATATTGAGGATCCTGATAGGGTCAAATTTGTGAAGGCCAGACTGAAGGGTCATGTGAAGATCTGGTGGTAAGAGACTCAGTTGGAGAAAAATAGAAGAGGAAAGGATAAAATCACAAGATGGGATCGAATGGTGGATAAATTGAAGCGATAGTTCATTCCTATTGATTATGAGCTTGACCTATTGAAGAAAATGCAAAGTTTGAAGCAAGCAAGAAGATCTCTTCAGGAGTATAGAGAGGAGTTATATCGAATCCTCATCAAAATAAGCCACGTGGAAGTTGATAAGGAGAAAGTTGAACATTACCTTAATGGGTTGAGGTCGAGCATTCAAGAGGAGTTGAATTTGGTTTGAATGAACAATATTGAAGAGGCATACCAATTTTCCCTAAAAGTAGACAAAAAGCTAAACAAGAAGTTTGAGAGCAGACAAAATGGAAGAGGTCATGGTGGAAGATCTGATGGATGGGTCATATGGAGGCCGAAATGAAGATCCAGAAAAGAAGGATGAGGCCAATAGCAGTCAAAATCAGAGAGGAAATAATTCCAATCATTTCCATGATCATAATAATAGAGATTAGAGAGGAAGAGGAAGAGGATAATGTTTAAGAAGAGGAGGCTTTTGTGGAACATGTTTTGATTGTGGAGAAGAAGGTCATAGAGCCTTTGAATGTCCTCAACGCCAAGGAAGGATAGATAGGAGAACTGAAGGCCAGGCCAGAGTTGCACATGTAGATGAAGATGCTAGATCATCACATTCTGAAGATGCTAAAAGAGGAGAAATGCTAATTAATAGAAGAGTCTTGCTAAGTGGGGAGAATGAACCTGAGCAGAGAAGAAGCTTGTTTTGCACTAAGTGCAAGTGTGAAGATAAATGTTGTGATGTGATTATCGATAGTGGAAGTAGTAACAATTTGGTGTCAGAAGAGATGGTGACAAAGTTGAAGCTCAAGAGAGAGAAACACCCACATCCATATCAGATTGCCTGGGTGCAGGATGACCACAAGGTCATGGTCAGTGAACAGTGTCTATTAAAGTTCAAGATTGGCGGATACCATGATGAGGTACTATATGATATCATACCTATGGATGCATGTCATATGTTGTTGGGTAGACCATGGCAGTTTGACAAGCGTGTTGTACATGATGGTTGTGAGAATACCTATTCCTTGACAAAGGATGGAGTGCGACATAAGCTAAAGCCATTGAATGACACATAAGAAAAGGTATGTGGTACTGCAAGAATAAGTTTTGTTGATAGAAGAAAATTCCTAGAGGATATGAGGCATGAGCACATATGTTTTGCTTTAATTCCAAAAGTTGGTAAAGAGGAAGTAGAAGATGTACCTATAGAAGTTGTAGATTTGTTGAATGATTTTTAGGATATTATATCTGATAATGTGCCTATGGATTACAACTAGTTAGGAAGATCAGTCATCAGATGGACTTGATCCCAATAGCAAGTTTGCCGAATAAGGTAGCACACAGAATGATGCCTACAAAAAGTGAGGAGTTGAATAGACAAGTACAAGAGTTGTAGAAAGGATTGATCCGTGAGAGTTTGAGTCCCTATGTTGTACCAGTAGTATTAGCACCAAGGAAGAATGGAGAGTGGAGGATGTGTACAGATTCTAGAGCTATCAACAAGATTATAATCAAGTACATATTTCCTTTACCACGGATGGATGATATTATGGATTGTTTGAGTGGAGTTGTGTATTTCTCAAAAATAGATCTGAAGAGCAGATATCATCAAATTCAGATCAGAGAAGGAGATGAATAGAAGACTACCTTCAAGACAAAGGAAGGATTGTATGAGTGGTTAGTCATGCCTTTTGGGCTAACCAATGCACCGAGTACTTTCATGCGGCTGATGAATGAGGTTCTGAAAGAATTTCTGGGTAAGTTTGTCATTGTTTACCTAGATGATATTTTGATCTTTAGTAAGACATTGGAGGAGCATATGATGCATATTCATATGGTGTTTGAGAAGTTAAGGGAAGAGAAATTGTTGATTAATTTGAAGAAGTGCAATTTTGTGAAGGAGTTAGTGTATTTGGGATTTGTAGTTTCAGCAGAAGGTCTAAAAATGGACCCAGAGAAAGTGTAGGCTATCCTTGAATGGCCTACTCCAAGGAGTGCTACTGAGGTAAGATCTTTTCATGGTTTGGCTAGCTTTTATAGAAAGTTTATCAGAATTTTTAGCAGTATTTGTGGACCCTTGATTGAAACAATGAGAGGGGATAGAAAAGAGTTCAAGTGGACTAATGGGGTAGATAAGAGTTTTAAATTGTTGAAACAAAAAGTTACAAAACAACCTGGTTTAGCACTTCCAAATTTTAATAAGGTGTTTCAAGTAGACTATGATGCTAGTGGTACTGTAATAGGAGTTGTTATGAGCCAAGAAGGTAAACCTATTGCTTATTTTAGTGAGAAGTTAAATGATGCCAAGAGAAAATATTTGGTTTATGATCAAGAATTTTATGCTATAGTTTAGGCATTAAAGAAATGGAGACACTATCTACTTCCTAAGGATTTTCTTTGTATATTGATCATCAAGCTTTGCAATATTTGAATAGTCAAGGAAAGTTGAATCGAAGGCATTTGAAATGGGTTGAGTTTTTGCAGAGTTATACATTTGTTTTGAAACATAGGAGTGGAAAATCTAACAAGATTGTAGATGCGCTTAACAGAAGGCAACTATTGCTGACAGAAATGTAGATTGAGGTGGTTGGGTTCAAGGAACTCAATAATTTGTATCCAGAGGATCCTGATTTTGGTGAAGCTTGGAAATCTTGTAGAGAACCTATTACTCTAGACCAAATGAAGTCAATGGATTTTATCATCTAGGATGATATTCTATTCAGAGGGAGTCAGTTGTGCATTCCACGAAGTTCTATGAGGGAGAATCTGATCAAGGAGAAGCATAGTGGAGGATTGGCTAGACACTTTGGTTGAGATAAAACCATTGCTTTGGTTAGTGAGAATTATTATTGGTCGCAGTTGCAGCAAGATGTCAAGAAGTTTGTACAGGGTTGTAGAGTATGTTAGATGGTGAAAGGAGTAAAGTAGAATATAGGATTGTATCAGCCATTACTTGCACCAGAGAAGCATTGAGAGGATATCAGTATGGACTTTGTTCTTGGTTTTCTAAGGACACTGTGGGGACATGATTCAATTTTTGTAGTGGTTGATAGATTCTCAAAGATGGCACATTTCATTCCCTGCAAGAAGACTAATGATGTTGTTCATGTAGCAGAATTATTTTTCAGAGAAGTGGTGAGACTACATAGTTTGCCAAAGAGCATAGTTTCAGATTGAGACACTAAGTTTGTTAGATATTTCTCGTGTACATTGTGGAAGAAGTTGAAGACAAATTTGAAGTTCAGTTCATCACATCATCAATAGACTGATGGACAGATAGAGGTGGTGAATAGGTGTTTGGGGAATTTGCTGAGATGTTTGGTGGGAGATAAGCCAACAAGATAGGATTTGATTTTACCATAGGTAGAATTTGCATACAATAATTCTATTAATAGGAGCACTGGTAAATCACCATTCCAAATTGTATATGGAAGTAGTCCTAGAAATGCATCTGAGTTGAGGAAGATAGATAAAGGAGAGATAAGTAGTGCTGGAGCTGAGGATTTTGCAGAACATTTGAAGAACATCCATGAGGAGGTGAAGAAGCATATTACTAAGATGAATGCACAAAATAAGGCTAAGGTAGATGAGAAAAGAAGCCATGAAGAATTTTAGGTTGGGGATTAAGTCATGGTTCATTTGCAAAAGGAGAGATTTCTAGTTGGTACATATAACAAGCTAAAAATGAAGAGGTTTAGGCCATGTAAAATACTAAAGAAGCATGATTTTGTAAATGCCTATGAGGTCGAGTTGCCTATAGAACTGAATATTTCACCAGTATTTAACATTTTAGATTTGACAGAGTATCATGAAGGGGGTGTTGAAGATGAGATCACAACATCACAATGGAGTATTCCAACAACTAGTTCAGATACCAAGGAGATTGAGGATATACTAGATAGTTGTGTTGGTAGAAGAACAAGGAACATGACATATGAAGAATATTTGGTCAAATGGAAAGGATGACATGTTGAAGATTCATCATGGCTAACAAAGGAGGAGGTTAACCGTCTTGGTTTCCCTCTTCACACCTGAGTCATGATAGGGTCACTTCTCAAATTACCCTGGGTGGCTGATGTAGGAGCATCCTGGGTGTAAGAGAAATCTTGCATCACCCAAAAATATTTCTGGTTCCTCTTCAAAAAGGGCTATCTTGTGCAGAGCTGCTATTTTTGGAAATTTACTATTTTTAGTAAGTTTTCTGTTTGATCTCGAAATATTTTGATTTCACATGTGGATATTCATTTTGGTCATATCAGCCTTCTAGTAAAGTTTCATTGCTAGATCAAGTCTAGTTTTGAAGATATTGAAAATTTTTAGTATTGGCAGTAGGGTACAGAAACTTTGAACTCAACTTTGAAGGCTTTAGAGGCCCTAGATGAGGTAAAAAATTCAGCTAAATGAAGCTTACTTAATTTAAGTGTTGTAGAGCACTTCACACCCTTTCTAAAATGGGGTCATAATAGTCAATCAGGTCAACGAGTGATGACTTATGGTCTCTAGAAGTTGGGCCACCTGAAATGGCGGAAAATGATTTTCCTTCAAAATTTTTGTTTGGGTTTCAAAAGTTATTTTGAGCTGACTCTGATGTAATAAATTGTAAAATAAAATAATTCTAAGTTTGGTCGCCCTTATTGGCTAAAACTTCCCAGACGATGGAAAATTGTGTATATAAGGAAGGCTGTAGTGTTGTCTTAGGCAATTCGGAGCAGTTCTAGGTAGATTTGGGTAATAATTTGAGGTTTTGTCCTATAGAATATTGTAAGGGAAATGCCCATGTGGTTTTGTATATTGTAATTCTGAAATTTGTAATTCCACATTTGTGGAGATAATAAGAAACCCATTTTCTGTTCTTGCAAATTGTTGTTATTTCTCTATTTCTGTTATGTGTTTGTGGTATTAAGGGGAGCACCCTTCATCATACCTTGTCTTATGACCAACTAATATTTACTGAAGAAAAGTAGGCTAGTGATTTTCCATTAGATAGCTAAACAAAGTCCTATCACCAAGGCTTCATTCTCTATAATTTTGTTTGTGCATGTAAATGCCAACTTATAAGATTTAGGGATAAGATCTCCCTATAGTGTCATAAACAAGACTCTTGCCCCTAACCCTTTTTGTATAAAAGATCCATCCAAATATAATTTCCATTGTATGCTTGGTGTGAGAGTCATGATGGATTCATCTAGAAAATATGCAACTATAGGATGGTCTCCTTGGATAGGATATTCCACTTACTATTCTATGATCACTTATCTCTTGATGGATTTCCTGTCTACATGCACAATGTTGAACTGGCTTAGGATCATAACCCACTTAACCATACAGCTAGTAAGAGCATCTTTAGACACTAGGTATTTCAATGGATCGATCTTTATCAATAATTGGGTCTTATGATTACGCATGTAATGATGAAGTTTATGCATATAGAACACAACACCCAAGCATGCTCATTC
The DNA here is from genome assembly GCA_027943335.1 of Chamaecyparis obtusa. Classification (NCBI taxonomy): domain Eukaryota; kingdom Viridiplantae; phylum Streptophyta; class Pinopsida; order Cupressales; family Cupressaceae; genus Chamaecyparis; species Chamaecyparis obtusa. The sequence continues at coordinate 360,766 of BSBK01004046.1, read as the reverse complement.
AATAGAACACAACACCCAAGCATGCTCATTCAATAGATCTATGTAGTTTAAATCATATCCAACTAGTGTTATGCTTAGATTGTAAATTTATCATTCTTTTCCATTATCATCTAGCCATACTAGGAGAGAACCCAATGCAATAGTAGTGGTTGATATGTATAGAATTAAAGGTTGGTTGATATGTATAGAATTAAAGGTTGGCCTAGATTAGGTGACACCAAGACTGGTGGATAAGATAAATACTACTTGAGCTATTCAAAGGCTTTTTGACATAAGAAATCCCATAGTAACTTGATATCTTTCCTCACAAGGTGAGAGAAATGATGATCTTATATGCTAGTTACAACACAAATCTATAGATGGACTAAAATCTTCCTTGTAGGCTACAAAGTTGTTTCAATGTCCTAGGAGACAACATATATAAGATGGCTTTGACCTTCTTCAAATATACGTCTATTCCTCTATGGGATATAATGTATCCTAGAATATTTTTTTATTACACACCAAAGACACACTTCTTAGGATTCATCCAAACCTTTTATTTCTCTAATCTATCAAAGATTGTTGTTAGGACAATGATGTGTGATTCTCTTTTCTTTTATTTTCCTAAGATGTCAGTTGTGCATAGTCTTCCATGATATCATGTAGGAGGTCATGAAAGATAGTTGTCATAGCATGTTGATAGGTCATTCTAGCATTTGTAAGTCCAAAGGGCATGACCTAGTAATATAAAGTACCCCAAGGCATGATGAATGTGGTCTTGTGTTGATCTCTTACTGTAATTATGATCTGATTGTAATTATAAAATCCATCCATAAGAGATAGCATCTCATGTCCTTCCATCAAATCCAGTATGATGTCTATGTTGGGGAGTGGAAAATCATCCTTTAGACATGCTAAGTTTAAATCTCTAAAGTCTGAACATAAGAGAATGGCCTCGGAGGCTTTACCTACTAGTATAATATTAGAGACCCATTCAAGATAGTCTATAGGTCTTATGAACTTGGCATCGAGCATCCTATATGAATTTTGTTTTACTAATAAGGATAAATGTGGATGCATCTTCTGTAGCTTCTATTTGATAGGTTTGATCATAGGATCTAATACAAGATGATGTACGATTAGATTAGGGTCCATTCTAGGCATGTCTTTGTAGGTCCATGCAAATTTATTTTGTGTATGTTGGAGAAACTCGTCCATGTCTTCTTTCTCCTTGTCATTTAGGGATGCTAATATGAAGGTGATCTTAGGGTCCTTATCTATTCTAAGGTTGACTTCAATTGTACATCTTTGATGAGGATAGAATAATTTTATGATAGTAAAGACATTATGAACAAGTTAAATTCTCCCTCTTCTATCACCTTAGAAAGGATTTTAACCAGAAGATTGATCCTTTATTTTCCATTTTCTTCATCTAAAGATGCCTTAGAAAAGTTTTCACTAGGGGATGTTTAATTGTCTTTTTTACTTTTCTTTTGTTTTTCACTTTTTTGACTAAGAGAGTTTAATTGGCTACCAAAGTAGGCTTGATCATTATAATGGATTTCATTCTAATAGTCTTGGAGATCTCTTAGGCCAAAGAGGGCTAATAATGTCTCATATAAATAAGATATGTCCAAAGTTGGTGGTGAATCCTCTTGGTCCTTGTTTAATGTGAAAATGGCATCAATGAATTTAGTAATGTAAACTATGTGAGATGTATTCATTGATTAACCATTTGCACACTAACATTAGAAATACAAGAGAAAGAGGGGCTTCTAGGCATAACTCTCAATATAACCTAAGTTGGATTAGCAAAACCAAAGAAGATGAGGGGATGCTAATGCTAAACCCAAATTATACTAAGGAAGTACACAAGAAAGTCCTCTTTGATGCAATGTAAGATTTATTTAAGGTTGTGTAAATGCACTTGTAAAATTGAAGTAATTGATTTAGCAAGAAAAGAAATACAGATTGCTAAACATAAGAAATAAGCCCAATTAAGATGTGAAAATAGATCTAAACTAAGATATGAAATAGATAATGAGGAACTCACCTTGAAGTATGAAGAGGAATATTCTTTTGTGCTCTGAAAATTGATGTTTTGGACCTATAGCTAAATTTTTGACTGGGGATTTGCAATCACGGATGAAAACCCAGAAAATGTTGAAAATCTTAGGCTGTCAGGAACATGTCAACCATGTCACTATGTTCCTGAGGCACTTTATTGAAGTCAACAGAAATTTTTCTAGTAGATTTCTATCTACAACTTCTAGATTTGTACTTGCAATTCTGAGATCCTTCTCCTGCACACATAAAACTAGGTTTTAGGGTTGGGTTGGATAAGGGCTTGCCTTGGTCATGCCATAGATTAAGGAATCAACCTTGAATTGAAATGTAAATGTGTAAATGAAACAAGAAAAATGTAAATATTCACCTTGCTTGAAGAAACCATTGTCAAAAAGGATTTTGTTGTGTTTGTATATTGAACTTGAACTTGCAATGTAGGAAATCTCCACAAATGCTATGGATCTACTGAAACCACTTCATGGAGCCATGGATGTAAGTGTACATCAAATGAAGAAGATGATGAATGCCTCAATGTAGATCTCCTCCCTTGATGACCAATAATAGGCTAGATCTCGAAGAGGAAAGATACCAACAAAGGATCCTTGAATCTTTTGAAGACTGGAATTTTTCAATGCTTCAATGCTTGAATGCTTGAATGCTTGAACATAAGATTACTATAATCAATTTGTCCACTCTATTTTATTTTTTTCTTCTATCCTTATTCCTCTCAAATTGAGGTGCATAGGATTCCTTTTATACTACTTTTCGAGAAGGGGGGGGACAAAGCAATTTGATGGGGTCACCAAATTTTACAAATTGAATCCTCGAGACAACACTAGGCCTAAGGATCACAACCCCTGAGGAATAGGTTGACCTGGTCAACCTATTCTGGAATAGGTTGATTTGGTTGACCTATTCCAAAATAAGTTGACTTGGTCAACCTATTCCATAATAGGTTGACTTGGTTGACCTATTCCAGAACAAGTCAACTTGGTCAACCTGCCCCAAGGTTGGCCCATAAGGAGCCAGCCCCGAGGTCTCAGAGACTATACAAATGAAAAAGGAGAATATAGAGCTGAACGAGAGAAAAAGGGAACTAAGAATGAATCCATCCATGGTCCAAAAAGTTGATAAAGGATGGGACCTAAAAGGTCTTAAATGAGGAGTGTGTCCATTTTAAGACAATACATCCAGACCCCACTTTAGCGGGAGTATGAGTTGCCTCTAACTCATGGTAAAGTACATTGAAAGGAAAGAGTTGATTTTATCATGGCTAAGGAGATGAAGAAATCATCAATCTCCCAAGAGAATTGAGTCTTCATCACATCCAAGGCCAACAAATAAGAGAGATGTCACTAACAAGAAAGTGTAGCCAACTTGTCCAATAAGGTTTGTGTTCCTTATTGTGAACTACACAAAACAAAAAAAAGGAAAAGGGGGTGCAATAAAAGATGGCATTGAATGGTCTAGCAAGTGTGTGGGGCATGCTAGTTAACTCGTCAAAGGATTCAACTTCAAGGGAACTCTATGTCCCAAAAGAAGAATCGAAAGATGACCTAGGCATAAGGATGTGTGTGTCCTTAAGGGATAAAAGGGTGATTAGGATTTTGAGACTGTCAATAGTCCCAAGAAGGATAAAAAAACAAGGATCAATCCTTCCAGACTGTTAGTAATCCAAAGAGAGATCCAAAATAGCAAAGAGACCCCATGAACTATCAATAGTTCAATAGAGGAGGCAAAATTGCCAATGTGCATGTGTGCAAAAATTGAGAGTAGTGTATGCCCCCATGTTAAAGCGATTTCAAACACCTCAATAGGAGAAATAGCTTTAATGGAAGCATACATGCATCCATGAAGAATGTTTCCATTGTGAAATGCTCCCAAGAGATAATATTCCAAGGGATATGAACACATAACAAAAGAGAGAACACAGAGGGACCGACTCACTTTGGGGTCAGTATGATCATATAATAATATGTAATATTATATCAATTATGAAATGTCATCATTCTGAAAAGGAAGTAGAACTACAACACAATAGAGGAAAAACACATAAGATACACAAAGAAGAGTCTTTTTGGGTCAGCAACATAGAGACCAAAAAGAATCGGTGCTACTATGTCGCAAGCATCCAAGTAGACTACACAATGGAACATTTACCAATAATAGCATACATAAAACACAACATGTAACAAAAAAATAGGAGAGATATACAAATAGAAGAATCACACATGTTCGACTACTTTTATCATCTTGTGCCAACAAAGAAGCCAATAATCTCCTAAAGCAATCTAGACAAAACACATAACTAAAAGCACAACATGGGGGAAACAAAACATGAACACACAAAGACTACCATGCTATATAATTCCACAAGAAGCATGTCATATGCCCCCTCCATCTCAATCTGAAATGTTATGGAAGGGTGAGAAACTCACAAGAGGAACAACATCCAACAAAGTAGGAACTACTGCTAGATCCAAGCAAGGACTCTGGTGGGAGTCATTGGACTCTTCACTAGGAGTGATTGTAAGCTATGTAGAATACATGTTAGGAAAATAATAATCCATATCAATATTCTCATATTCATCATCAATAACATGTGCACTAGAATCATCATCAAGAGTATCTTCCATATCAAGATTAATAGAATCTAAAATAGGAACATAATCATCATGTTTATCCTTTTTCATATTATTATTTTGATTAAATTCCTTTAAAAGCTCAAGCATGGATTGATCAAAGGAAGGAAAAAGTTGAGAGGAGGATGTAGTGTGAGAAGCAAGGGCATGAGCCTTAGCCTTATATTGACAGTTCTTGTGATGTTGACAAGCATGTTGGTTACAAATGGTTTTACAAGATGAACTTGAATGATTAGGTTCCACAATCATAGGTTTTGGGAAGGGAATGTCAACAGATTGAGGAATAATAAGAAGAGGAATAGGTGGGGTAGGTAAGACAATTGCAGGAGTAGCATCCTTAGGAAGGTTAAGCTCAAGAATCTTTTCTACCTTGTAACGTTGATAGGATTGAAAGAGATGATCATAACAGTTAGGTAGTTTTGGAGGAAGAGATGGCCAAAATAAATCTATATCAACCCAATCTTAAGGAGGTGAAAGTTTGTAAAGGGGATGACTAATGGTGATAAATTATCCTTTGTGGGGAAAATTTATGCACTTATGAATAGGAGAGGCTATAGATTGCATGGAGGAAAGCCATAGAATGCTAAGCTTAACCTGAAATTGATCCAAATTAGTAGGAATGACAACAAAGGTAGTGTAAACAATCTTACCAACAATAGTCATAGGAAGATTAATAGAACCTTGAGGGCGACAAAGAAAATCATTACAAGTTTGAAACCAAACACTAGATGTATCATAGGTATCCTTATGCAATCCTTTACTAAAAAGATGTTCTTCAGTGATAACATTCACAATGGAAGAGGGATCAACCAAAATACCACAGCAAGGGATATGAGAAACCCTAGAAGTAATGTAAAGAGGACGATTAGGTGCTTTAAACATATCAGAGTCATCAAAGGTGATAGGAGATGAAGGTTTTGGTGAAGGTTGAGGTTGAGACTCAACATGATTAACCACATGATTAGCTTCTTATACCTTATCATCATAGCTTCTTATACCTTATCATCATAACTAATGTTGGTATCTAGAGAAGAAGGTTGATTAATGACATTTGTTGAATGTGAAGGAAAAGGTTTGGTGTAAATTTACAAATTTTGGTTAGGAGGTGCTACAAACTTATTCATACTTTTAACCTTAGCAACAACAAATATAGCATTGGAATCAATAAGGTCTTGTATAGCATTATTCAAAGCATAACACCTTTGACTATCATGACTAGGTTGATTATGGTATTGACAAAAAACATTTTGATCAAATGACTTAGGTATTGGTTTTCTATTGTCAATAGGAAGGATAGGAGGAAGTTTAAGAATGTTAGGATTAATCAAATTTTTCATCACCACATGTAAAGGTTCAGATAAATCAATATACTTACAATTATGATGATACATAGTGGAAAAAGTAGTCGCACCTTTGGATGTAGCATCCACTTCATCATCAACTGTGTTTGTTGACTTGTGAATCTTTATGTAGTTTTTAAGTTTAGAGAACTTATTTTGATTAACGGTGACTTCACTCTTATCCATAGTAACATGAGACATTGGAGTAGAGCTCTCAAGTTGACTCACTTGTAACTGATAGTGGTGAAGCATTGTACAAAGATGTGAAAAGGAAGTATACTCAGTAAGGAGAATCTTATCTCTAATGTCCTTTTGCAAATTAGAAATTAAAATATGTTGAATATCGTGATCAGGCACATGACAAGAAATTTGAGCATACACGTGTTTAAATCTATGAATAAAGTCACTAACTTTTTCTTTAACATTTTGCTTACAATGCATTAAATCAATCAAAGAAATTTGAGGACCAATACTATTTTGAAATTATTGAATGAAGGCATTATCGAGTATTTGAAAGGAATTAATATAGTAAGGAGGTAAAGAAAAATACCATTGCAAAGCTTTATCCCTAGAAGTATGTGTGAACAACTTAGCCATGAGCCTAAAGTCATGAGAAAAATCACTACATACAGTTGATAAAGTCCTAACACGAATCACATGATCACCCCTACCATTGTAAGTCTCAAGACAAAGTATCTCCATATGTTGTGGGATAACAACACAAAGGATATCTAAGGAAAGGGGATTGACAATATCACATGTAGGGATGATGCACTTGGATTGAGTGAATTGAGATACTTGTTGTAAAGTAGTGATAGTTTGAACTAAGCTACTAATGGGATTAGAACACCCAATAGTAGGCATAGACATATTAGATGTACTAGGAAAGTTTTAGAAAGCCGAAGGAAAATGCAAGGATGTTGGTGGAGGATTAGAAGGAACGGGAAGAGGATTGGAATATGTGAGAGGGACAACATTGGGTGAGGGTAATGAAGAAGGTATGGAGGTAAGATGAACACTCAAAGGAAGTGAAGGATTAGGAAGACTAACACTTAAAGGAGTGGAAACTTGTGTAGAAGTTTTCATGAGAGGTGACACATAAGTAGGAATACTAGGAATGGTAGTAGAAATCAAGATAGAAGATTCAATGGTTGTGGAAGGAGGAGTGTATCCTAACTCTTAAGCACATTTCATCAAAGGCTTAGCACGAGTATTAATAAGGTGTGACATGCCATGCAAAATGGATATGTTATTGTCGTCATGAGTAATAAGCTTCTTAATGGCCTCAATAGAGGCAACACTATTGGGATTTGGGTTCTCTTGAACAAGCCAATTTTCCAATTTATCAAATGCGTGAGAGAGCTTATCAACTTGGGAATGAGGAACTCTTAAGGCTTCATCTTCATCATGGGAGGAATAAGAAGAATTATGTTCCATTATGAGATTGCAATCTTGAGGGAAAATATTAGTATCATCATGGGTCATAGGAAGGAAAGAGGAATCATGGTCAAAAGAGCCCACAAGTCTATGAATTCTCCTAATGGGAATGCTAGAGGTTGGACTTAGTGTAATAAAGCTCATAAAAGAGGATATCACAAAAGGAAACTCTAATGAGATCCAACCACACAATTATCAATGTAAAAAAAAGAAAGATCTAGCCACACACATATAGCTAAATCTAACTCCAAAATATATTCACCAATGGGAAAAAAGAAAAGGAAATTGAGGGGTCTAACTCCAAATTCAAAATGTAGTTGTAACATATCGAGCTCACAATAATATTTAGGTGAAAAATGGTGTTGATGAACTTAGTAATGTAAACTATGTGAGATGTGTTCATTAATTAACTATTTCCACACTAACATTCAAAATACAAGAGAAAGAGGGGCTTCTAAGCGTAACTCTCAATATAACCTAAGTTAGATTAGCAAAACCCAAGAAGATAAAAGGATGCCAATGCTAAACCCAAATTATATTAAGGTAGTACGCAAGAAATTCCTCTTTCATGCAATGTAGGATTTGATTAAGGTTATGTAAATATACTTATAAAATTAAACTAATTGATTTAGCAAGATAAGAAATAGAGATCTAGGTGTTGAATGTAAGCAATTAGCCTAATTAAGATGTGAAAATAGATCTAAACTAAGATATGAAATAGATAATGAGGTACTCACTTTGAATTATGAAGATGAATATGATTTTTTGATTTCAAAACTGTTGTTTTGGACCTGTAGCTGATTTTCTGACTATGGATCTATGATCATGGCTGAAAACCTAGAAAATTTTGAAAAATCCTAGGCTCCTAGGAATAGGTCAATCATCTCACCATGTTCCAGAATAGGTTGACCAAGTCACTATGTTCCCAAGGCACTCTACTAAAGTCAACCCAAATTTTTCTAGTAGATCTCTATCTGCAACTTTTATATTTGTACCTGCAATTCTGAGATCCTACTCCTGCACACTGAAAACTAGGTTTTGGGGGTTGGGGTGGATAAGGGCTTGAAGGGCTTGGCTTGGTCAAGCCCTAGATTAAGGAATCAACCTTGAATTGAAATGTAAATGTATAAATGAAATAAGACAAATGTAAATATTCACCTTGCTTGAAGAAACCCTTGTCAATAGGGATTTTGTTGTGTTTGTATGTTGATCTTGAACTTGCAATGGAGGAAATCTCCACAAATGCTATGGATCTACCAAAATCACTTCATGGATCCATGAATGCATGTGTGCATCAAATGAAGAAGATGATGAATGCCTCAATGTATATCTCCTCCCTTGATGGCCAACAATTTGCTAGATCTTGAAGAGGAAAGATACCCATAAAGGATCCTTGAATCTTTGAAGACTTGAATGCTTGAAGGCTAAAATGTGAGATTTCTATTCTGTATATGTCTTCTCCATTATTTCTTGTTTCTTTGCCTCTCCAAGATGAGGTTCGTAGGATTCCTTTTATACTACTTTTTAGGCAAGAAAACAAAGCAAGCCTATAGGGTCACAAAAATTTTCAAATTAAATCTTCGAGACAACACCATGCTTGAGGCTCATAACCCCTAAGGAACAGGTTGACCTAGTCCAGGGTTAACCCACATAGAGCCAGCCCTAAGGTCTTGGAGACTACATAGTTGAAAAGGGAGAATATGGGATAAAGCAGGAGAAACAAGGAATTGAGCATGAATCCATCTATGGTCCAAAAATTTGATAAAGGATGGTAGCTAAAATGTCTTAAATGAGGAGTGTGTCCATTTTAAGATGGTACACAAATAGAAAGTGAACCAAAACTTTATCGCACCTTCAAGAGAAACTTACGATGACTAGAGCTAGGCCTTTTTCATCACTTCATAAATCCTTCGAGTCCGTCATAAAATCACCAAATTTTTCAGCTTTTGACTTAGGAGCACCAACATTTAGTTGAATTTACATCTATTTGTCTTGATTGACCCATATCCAAACCATAGTCAGGACAAATTTGATCAATCAAATTTACTTCTTCACACCTTCATCAAGATTCCATCAGTCTTTAGGTTGGAATATTTATCAAAGTGTCATGGAGATCCTCATCTTTAGAAAAAACCTTGGTTGACTTGCATTACTTGAGAATATTTGTCTATCTTGAGTGATTGATTTAATTATCCAATAACCTATTTTACTTGAGAGGATTAGTCTATCTCCAAGTGGAATAAATATATCATTCAACATCCAAATCATTGTGCTTAATAGGATCTTATTTCACCAAGGTTATCCAAAACCTTCATCTAATTATCAAAACAATCAAAACAATCAAGTCTTGGTGCCTTTCCCTCAAAATCCAACATCTTTGAGGCCCTACCCTCATAATCAAAACAAACCCTAAACATTTTCTCCTAGTCCTAAGTCCATCTTTCATTCATCATCAAATCTTCCATCCAACACATCTTTCATCCTTCATCTTTCTAAAGGTGATATTTGTATGGTTGTAACTTGATCACAAGCTAGAAATATGAGGACATCTCAACCAAACAACAATATGGACAATGAGAATCCTTTTTTGAAAATATTCTTTGGGAGAACTAAAGTGCCCGCTATAGACATCACCAATGAAATTGAAGAATAACTTGTTGATCAACTCAATACATCTCCTCATGTGATGGAATTCCTTAGAGACCCTTCCAACTTAGAGATGGTAGAGAAAGCCATTAGACATAAGAAAATTGAAATCTTTATGAACCTTGTTACAGATGGAGCCATGGTCCCCATATAATTTTATGATGCCTTTCTTTATCACAATGTTGTTAAGGCTCCAACCACTATTGATCCTACTCTAGCCACTAACACAACATCATCACAAGACAAAGGCAAGGCTACTTCTAGTGGACCTTTGGCTTCACATCCTACATCAATATCTCATAACACATCAACATCTTAAGCAATATCAACATCACAACCCGTGCAAACATTTCAATTGAGGATCAAACCTTGATTCCAAAACCCTGGAAATCTGGATCTAAAACCGCACCACCTATTCCTACACACAAGAAAAATGGGGAAATTATTGTGGAAAGTATCTTCCTTGGTCAAACCCCTATATATGAATTAAACTTGAAATGAAATAAGAAATGCATGTAATGTCTACATTTGTCTTATTTGACATGCATTTCTTATTTTCGTATCACGTTCTATTTGTCATGGGTGCAAACTGATACCTTGATCATGTTTGATTGGGTGGGTTTACTCTAGGCATGGTCCCGCTTTGCCTCTCAGCATGCCAAAATGCTTAGTAACATACCTATTAGGATTAGCAGATATACATTTAATAGTTACATGCAAATATAATCAATAATGCAAAAGAATAAATCACACATAAGTAGAACAAGAAGATACAAAGATTTAACGTGGTTCAGCCAATCTTGGGCTGCATTCACCAAACAGACAGTCCAATCTTATTATCCAATAATTTGTACCTGTTACAATCTACAATACTACTGTAAGAAGCTACGCAACTCTAATATATAGAAAACCCTAATGCTAAGCCATTATAACAAGACTTATGTAGACATTACATACCTAGAAGCCAAAACAATAGCTATAAGCTTTTACGTCACTTATGTAGTAGTACACAAAAAAATTGTCAAAATCCAATCTACTTTTAGAAGCTTAGATTGCACAAAGCTAACCATAATTGCTATGGTACATACTTCCCCTATTTTCTAATGCCCTTTCTTGGATTTCATTTTATTTTAATTTTTAAATTTCTTTCAATTACTTCATTTCATTTATTTATTTATTATAATTATTTCCTTCAATTTACTTATTTCTCAATTTAAGTAAGAAAATTTACAAAAGAATAAAAGGATTAATTGACTTACTAACAAGGTGTGGTAATCTTTTATAGATCAAAAATTACTTAGAGTAACCATAAACTCTCGATTAGATGGAGTAACCAAATTAACTCAGCCCTTCTATTTATCAACTAGATTATTGAGTTTGAAATTTGTTCAAAATAGACTATGAGATCTACTTTGCTGCACCCAAGCATCTACAAAACTCATCAAATTCTTGCACACAATTGTTAGCACCTAGTTAGTATAACAAATATGTAAATATAACAATGTCAAAGATAAAATGACAATTGAATTTATAATTCCAACTATTTAATTATTGTTTTGAATTGACATCTGCCCAAAAATCCAGAAGCAGAAAAATAAGCATTCTCAATCAAAACAAAAGATTGCAGGGTATTATACTTCACTCTCAAGCCTGTCAAACAATACAGAGTGATTCTGGTTAGTCTAAACCATTGGAGTTTGCTTCGCTATTCTTTTTCAAATTTCTATAGAATTTTCAATTTTCTTCAAGAAATAAGTGAGGAATTTAATTTAATTTTGGGTTTCTTAGTGACATGGTCAGTATCATTTCCTCCAGAATAGAATTCTATTCAAATGAAGTGTCTAGATGTCTATCTACTCCACAAAATTTATTGATGGCTAATTTTTCTGGGAAATCAATTGTTCATCTTCAAAAATTTAATATGTTTGGGGTATGAAGCTCAAGCCCATAAGCATTACAAGGCAACATCTCCCACGGTCAAAGACAAGAAACAGGAGAAGAGGACTGGGATACAAACCTATAGTTCAAGTATGGTTGTTTCCATCATGCCATTAATGAGGAATGACATCCCCTCTCTGCATTTATCAAGTGTGCAAGAAGGAACCGGGGAAAAGCAGGGGAATTTATTAGATAATAAGGATTCAAGAAACTAAGAAGCAAATGCAGTTGGTAGGCATAGAAATCCAGAGTCCACAATCTTTGATGGCATCCTCCCTACTTGTGCAGAACTGGTGGCTTTGGAACTGGTTATGGATTTCCATCAAAGCGTGAATGATAGACAAATTTTGGTGGTGAACACAAGGGTTTGGGAGGGGGTTTATGAGTGAAGTGAAGGAACTGTATTTCCAAGAAGTAGAAGAGCAAGCGTGAAGAGTTGCAGGTTCAAGGGGGAGTGAAGAGCATAACAGAGCAGCATAATAAGCTGCAAAGTTAGGTACTATAACTATTGTTAAATTATTTTGGGTGAAAATTATTGTTTTTCCACCTTTGTGTTTGTCATTTCAAGTTGGCTACGGGACATATAAGTAAAGATTTAATAAAAAAACAAGGGGGGTGATGGTGGAGAAAAAATAAAGGAATCGCAAGTGGGAAATATGCTCCGTGGCAGCTCAACCAGATATTATAGCCTCTCTTTTCCTCCATGCATTTAAATAGGAAACATGAAAGAAAATGGGGAAGCATATATAATGCATATGATGCATATGAAATATTTGACAAAATGCCTATAATTAATGTAGAACGATCGAATACTATGGTAGAATGATTTGTCTAAAATAGGTACATTGAAAAGGCTTTAGAAACCTTTATTTGGATATAAAATAGTATCTTGCCTCCTACGCATAAATTGAACTTTGGGAAAAAGGGTACAGATGCCTTTCAAAGCATGCTTGGAAATGGATATCGATCAGGATGGTTGTCATCCCGACTCATAGCATGGCTCTGCCTTTTTTACTACTTAAGAAGTCAAAATTAAAATGTATCATCTACTCATGATCTCGCATAATCTGATTTCATATAGAAATTGTTAGTGTCTGAAAGAAGCATAACAAAGACCACATTTTTGTATTGGCATGGATGGTGTTTAAAACTAGTTTAAGTATGTTGTTGTCTTTGATTATGTAGACTATCTGCAATCTTGGCTACTGCTCTAAACATTGGGCTGATATCCGAAAAAAACTACTCTCATTTTTTTATTTAATAGTTTTAACTCCTTTCTAGATTTGACCTTCTCTTTCTCATCTTTCCAAAACATTTCGAAGTTTTGAATTCTGGGGAGAAATGAGGAAGTTATGGCAATTTTATGGCTGCCTAGTATTTATGTTTTAAACTCCCAATTTTCTTAGTGATCAGAAAAAGTTAAAAATTCATTAAGCTGTTATGAGTCTACTAGATAGTTATGTTGGGTTAATTTGAGTTTTATTTTGGAAATGGTGTGCAAACTTTAAGTGTTTAAGTGGAAACTTAACCGATCGTGGTAAGGTTTTGTTGACCACATAGTGGAGAGTTGAAGATACATTCATTCCTTTAAGGGCTTCCTTGGAAAACTCAAATGGAGTTAGCATAAATCTCCCTAAGGCATGATCTTTGCAATACTGCTAAGTAGAAACCAAAATTGCTTTGTCTACATATCCTGTTTATTAAGGTTTATAATTTTTGGGTCATGAATAAACTTGTTTTCATCATTACCTTATGCAATACGAGAAAGTGATCAAATTGTTGACCATATATTTGATGTGAATAATGTGCTTAAAGATCATTGATGCAATCTAGATTATGATTATGAAGGTAGGCTAGGTTGGAAAAAGAGATTTGTTTATTTCATTAATAATAAGTATTGTATCCTAACATGTATATGGTATTAAAAAAGTTCAAACAGATAGCGTAAGGTTTCTTTAAGGTCCTCTACAGAGGGCTTGTATTGAATATATTCAAATGGAAATTACTTAAGGAGATATGGTAGCACTCATTTAGATATCTCCTCCTCCTTTAGGCATGATTCTATGTTTCCTCTTTCCTTATATCTATTGAATATATCATGTTGAATTTTCTAGATTTACTAGTGGCCTAAGTTAATAGTGAGATCCTTGATTAACTTCAGTATTGAAGTCTTCTTTACTTATCTAGGGGTGTGATCAGAATACTAATCACGGCGAAGGCAATAATATATCTACGTTGTAAGATACAAGGTCATAGACTCACATGTACTTCCTCTATGGCTTGTTGTTATCTATGACTGAGCTTTATCATAATGGTTAATATATGTCATTGAAAACAAAGAGAATTTCTTTTGTTAAGTAATAAAACATAGTCTCTGTTTCAAGGGATGAACCTATAAGATATTTTGGAGTTTTTCATGTTCATTATGAAATAGTAATCCAAGAGTTTGGAGTTTTGTTACAAATCAATAAACCCTGTGAGCTATGGAGTTGTTTCAGAATGGGCATATTGGTAAATAATGTCCTGTTACATGGTATGGTCTTAAACCCTGCTATAGTACTCTTTCTATTTCACCTTTTGGAGAAGAGATGCTTGGTTAGATATGAAATCCTATGATAAAAACCTATGTGTGTGTTCCTTGAGATATAAAAGACAATTACATGTGACTTCGATCCCATTTGGGAATGAGTATGTAGGTAGTCCGTGGGCAATGGATGCTCCTATGATCCCAAGTTCACAGGGGAGGGTTTAGAAGTTAACTCCAAGATTTGAGGTTGTTCCTAAACTTGTTTGACCTTCCCTCTTCGGTATGTTTTTTTTTTTTTTTTATCGATAAAAGGCCGCAGCCCTACAAATTTTTTTAATTAATATAAATAATTAATTTACAATGTGACCCCGCTCACTGCAGGTGCTGGTAGGAAAGAGCGGGGATGAGAAAACCTCCAGCCTTGCCCATGACCATAGGTCTTGTCCTTATACAAAATTAACATGGGCATACCCACGACTCGACGATTGTCAAGATTTTTAAAAATACATGTTTCCATAGGCATACCCACGGCTCGATACCTATCGAGATTTGTACAATTTTCGTGGGCATACCCACGTCCCGAAAACTCGAGATTGTTTTTCTCTTTTTTTAAAATCATGATCTGATTGATGTACATCGACTGGTGATTACACAAGGGTTAAGTCATTTATACAATTATATACAATATTTGATCCTCTTACTTTGTCGAGAATAAGTATTGATCGTTCGAATGATAATCCTGCCTGAACAAAAAAGACAAAAATCCTCCAAAAACCAAGGTTAATCAACATCAAGATTAGAAGGTCCTACATATTAGCTCCAACACCTATCTATGAATATTGTGAATATTGACTTAAAAACCACTCTATAGATGATATGAAATATTAGGAAAATAGACATATTAAAAGAAAAAAACATAAGCTTAATTTTTACCGTTTCTAAGCCATTGCTCCTTAAGTGCTACTAACATCTACTTACCTTTACTTGAACACATTCTTTTTCGTCACGATAATATTTGAGACAAAATATATCTGTGTGGTTAATAATCCTTACCATTTAAGATTGTTGTTTCCTTCGACAAGTTAGCAATCTTTCTGAGTAGGAATATTTGTAACAGAATTGAGCAGTCTCCTTTATACTATACTTATGATCTGACTAATTCCATGTATAGCCTGGCTGTCTATCATAATGAGGAGTTATGCAGAGGTTCCTTGTAAGCCTCTTCATTTTAGTTCAACAGAAATTTCTCTTGTGATTATCCAGACTCCTCAAGCAAATTAATCAATAAAGTTGGTTTTCTTTAGTCCCTTATAGGTAGAAATTAGCTAAAGTTAAATTTTTTATTATTGTTTTAGCCTACCAAACATACAAAGAGAATACTATATTAATATTATTAGGGAGGATAAATATCAATACAATCTAATAATAGTCATCATCAGTAAGGGATCAGTCTAAAGAATCGTTGTAAAAGAATACTACTTGGCTTCGAGGTTATACTTATAATGAGTACCTTGTGCGCAATAAAAGGAAAACTTATAGTTTCTATTCATCATGCTCTTATTAAATTGAGCAATAACTATAATTAGTAGTCTAGCTGTAATGTTTACTTGTCCTTGTCATCATTGCCCTTTTTGCTGTGCTGATGATGGTTGCTACAACAAGCTTTAAAAAATGATAACAAAGACTATGTGAAAGGACCATGAAGAGGATAATAGGTTTACCCATTGTCGGAGGAAACTTGATGACCTAGCTCTATTTCCCATGCTCTTTCCTATAATCATTACAGTAATGAATTTAGTGGTCATGTAATCATTACAATATACTTTCTAGTTAATCCTTGCAATGAGTCTAGACTCTGAACTGTAATCATTACAGGGTACTAGGAGCTTAAAGAAGAGAAAGAACTATTAGATGTAAATGTGCTGAATTAGCTAAATTTGAAGCCTTATAGAAAAAATACCTGCTCTATTAATATACTTAATCCATTTAGTGTTTGTTATAGAATAGTGGTGCTTAATACTACCTACATATATCACTTTGAAGCTACTCGATCTCTAATGATAAAGAGTTCAGTTATCTTAATTACCTATTAAAGTTTGTACCAAATGTGACTTATCTGATATATCATCTCATTTATATAAACACTTAAGGGTTATATTGGATATGCTGGTCCATTGTTACAACTCCATTAGCTCCTAGATTAGCTAGCATATCTACCTCTGTATTACCTTTTCTGTAGGTATGACTGATTTTATATTTAGTTATACTCTCCATTATTTGATTAATCTCTTCTATTTTTGAGTTCAGAATCCAATTTGGTGTTTTTTTAGTTTGAATGGCGTTGACAATTATTTGAGTCTCCTTCAATTATTACTTTGGAAATGTTAAGAATCTTGCATAACTTAAGGCCCTTTAATGTCGCTTTGCATTCAGCCATGTTAGTAGTGGTGGGGTTGATGGGCCTGGAGAACTTAGCAATAACTTATGACTTCCAATTTTGGATAATCCCCCCAATACCTGCAACCCCAGGGTTACCTCTAGATGCTCCATCAAAGTTAAGTTTATACCATCCCTCTTTCGGAGGAGTCCATTTACAGGAAGCTCTGTCAGCCTTCATTTTGGGTCCCCCTTTTCCACATAAGGGAAGAATATCTAATTTAGGCCATTTAAATCTAATTTTGTTATCCTAGCTCTTAAAAGACTCTTCATAACTTAACTTGTCCCTGAGCTTACTATTAATAATTTCTACTAATGACGCTTCTATCTTGTTTGTGATTGTATCCCATGGTAGTTTCTGATCGGTGAAAATCCTTCTATTTCTTTCTTTCCAGATTTCCCAAACTACTATTGATGGAGAGATGATCCAAATATGCTTATATAAATTGTCTTTATAAAGAGAAGGCCATGCTTTAAGGTTGCTTAATAGATCAGAATGAAGAGTAGACTTCCAGCCTAAACTTTGGTGAAGCCAATTCCAACATTTTTGTGAGAATGGGCAATTAAGGAGAATGTGATTAACATCCTCAGAATGATTCTCACACAGGGGGCACCTAGATGGCCCTTCAAAACCCAATTTATTAAGTCTATCTATTGTAAGAATCTTATTTTGCATAGCCACCCATAAAAACATGCCAGCTTTAGGGAGGCAGGATTTATTCTAGCAAAGGTTCAGTGGTATATCTATATTGTCCAATTTTAGTTCCCTAATAATACAATTGTAGCCCTCTTTAACAGAATAGTTACCATTATTAGATCCTACCCAAATTAAAATATCTGATCTAGTTTTGAGTGATATCTCTCTATCTTTCAGAATTGCCAAAAGATTTTGCTTCTCATGCCATACAAAATCAGTTTCCTCTAAATCACTCCATTTGGTGACTCTTTTCTTACAAAGATAATCCTTAAGATAAATGCCTTTAACTTTTTTACATTCTTCCATAAACTCCGATGAGAAGCCCTATTTGTTTAGGGGAGGAAGTCCTGCCCACGAATCGTCCCAGAACAATGCTTGATCTCCTGCACCTACATCCCATGTTAGACATTTGCTAATAATTCCTCTATAGTCTTTAATAAAGTTCCAAATCCGAGAGCCTTTAACATGTGAATGCGACCTAAATATATTAATGGGGTCCACATCGGGGATATATTTATGTAATAATATTGACGCCCATTTGCTACTAGATTCCTTGTACAATCTCCAGATGAGTTTAGCTCCAAGAGCTTGATTTTTCCATAAAAGATTTTTGATGCCAAGGCCCCCCTTAGAGATTGGTTTGCATAAGGTATCCCATTTAATAAGGGCAAGTTTTTTGTCTTCTGATGGACCTTTCCAGTAAAAATCTCTAAACATTTTATCTAAGCTCTTTTTAATATTAGTAGGGAGGGGGAGTACATACATATGGTACGTAGGTATGGCAGAGAGAACTGATTTTATCATAGTCACCCTACCTACTTTTGTTAACCATCTTCCTTTCCAAGAACTTTTCTTATTTTGTACTATACTGATTACTTGCTGCCAAAGCTTGGAGGATAAGAGACCTTTATCCAAGTCAATGCCCAGATATTTGCATGGGAATTTACCAATTTTGTATCCCATCATATTACATATCTCTGATTCTACTTTCAGAGAGGTGTTAATAAAGAAGATTTCTGATTTAGTAGGATTGACATGTTGTCCTGAAGCTTTCATGTATATGTTTAAGATGTCTTTAAATGCTCTAGCTTCTTTCCTGTTAGCATGGCCAGGTAAAATCGTATCATCTACAAACTGTTGGTGTGTAATATTTGGAACATTTTCCGAAGCCTTTAACCCTATGATTTTTCTTTCCATTTGCTTCTTTGTTATAGATCTTCCTAATGCTTCTACCATAATGACATAGAGGAAAGGGGACAACGGGTCTCCTTGCCTAATGCCTCTGGATATACTAAAAAAGCCTTCCAGGGTTCCATTGATTAAAATTGAAATTTTAGGGGTAGAAATACAGTTAAAAATAAGATTAATCCATTGCTTAGAGAATCCGAATGCTTCCATACATTTACAAAGAAATCTCCAATCTACTTTATTGTATGCTTTTTGTATGTCTACTTTAATAAGCATGCTTGGATCCTTTGTTATTTGGGCAATATGCACTACTTCCTGTGTTATAATAATTCCATCCAGGATCGATCTATTTGCTACAAACCCTGTCTGTTCTTCTGATATAATATTGGGAAGGAGTGTTTTAAGCCTATTCGCTAAGCACTTAGAGAGGATCTTATAAATTGTATTGCATAAAGATATTGGTCTGAAATCCCTTGGTTCCGTACTTTCATTTTTCTTTGGGATTAGTGTAAAAAAGGTATTGTTTATTTCACTTAACAAAGACCCCGAATTTCTAGTTGTTTCTACAACTTGCCATACCTCCTCACCAACAAAGTGCCAACATTTTTGGAAAAAGCCAGCTTGGAACCCATCTGGGCCTGGGGCTTTATCCGAATGCAATTGAAAAACTACTAATTTCACTTCCTCAAAGGATAGTTTATTGTTAATCATCTTATTATCTACTTCCAAGAGTAACTTGGGTATGGCTTTAAGCATTTCATTTTGTGCTTTCAGATCAGTAGCTTTTATTTTATTAAGAAGGGATTGAAATAATTGTGTAAGGACAACCGATATCTGGTTAGGGTCCTCAGTGATATGACCCTCGTCAGTCTTAATTTTAGAAATCCTATTGATGCTCCTTTTAAAATTAGAGGTGTTATGGAAGAATTTTGTGTTACTATCTCCTTCCTTAAGCCAAGATTCCCTCAATTTCTGTTTCCAGAAAATCTTTTCTTTAAGGAGAATTGCATTGTATTTAGTCATTAACTCCTTTTCTTTGAGATAACTTTGTTCATTCATCCCTTGTGTTATTACTATATTGTTAAGGTCACATAGCTCTTGTTCTACCTGAATTTTTTCTTCAAAGATATTATTAAAATTGTTCTTATTCCATTCCAATGCTTTATTTTTAATGATTTTTAGTTTTGTTGTTAAGCAATACATTTTGGATCCTTTTACTGATATTTGTTTCCACCAATCCTCTAAGAGGTTAATGAATTCCGGGTTTTGGAACCACATAAACTCAAATTTGAATGGATTTCTAGATGGTTTCAAATCTTCTGTAATAGAAAGCCTGATTGAAAAATGATCTGATGCTGCCTCTGGAAGGATTTCTGTAGAATATAGTTGATTAAAGTTGTCCGAATTAGTCCTAATAAAAAACCTATCCAACTTCTTGGCGATGTAACTGAAACTTTCTCTTCTATTATTCCAAGTGTATATGCCATTATTTATGTTAATGCTAATTAAATGGTTGTCTGAGGCCCATTTGCTAAAGTCTTTGTGTGCTTGTGATACGTATTGTGAGCCTCCAAATTTTTCCTCCGGATCTAAGATGGCATTAAAATCTCCTCCAATAAAGAAAGGGTATTCTAATAAATCATTTAAAAAGAGGTGAATCTCATGCCATACTCTCCTTTTTTCTTCGTTGAGGATCGGTCCATATACGTTAATTAAATTGAATTTTAGATTAGATTTTAGACTTTTGATTTCTAGAGCCATCCAATTATTATTATTAGATGTAGGTATGGCTGAAACTTTACGAGGGTCCCACAATATTGTTAACCCTCCTAAATGACCTATAGATGATACAAATTCTGATTTCCAGATGCCTACTTTCTTACTAACCTCAGTACTTTCCTCTTTATTGAGTTTAGTTTCGTGTAATAATATGATTTCGGATTCAAAGTTTTTTAGATATCTCTTAATTAGTCTATGTTTGTTAGGGTCATTTAGTCCCCTAACATTCCAAGTAGTGACTTTCATTGCTGCTGGGGAAGGCACTTCCCCTTCCCTGTATACAAAATATCAGTGATCTTTTTTTGGTTGCCTGCATTGTCATTTAACGATCTCAATTCGACAGCTGATTTCCTACCTCTTTTCTTTTTAATTCTGTTAATATTGGGTGTGCTTAGGCTCCCTCTATTCATAGCTATGCCCAGATTTCTATTCTCATTAGTAATCCCAAAGAGGCCTTCAATAGAGTCCTTAATCAATGTTGAGTTTCCAGCAGACTTAATGTCAGTATTATCCTGTTGTTCTGGGCTCTTTTGTTCATTTTCTGTTTGCACAAGGGGTTCATCCATATCTATAATCTCTTTACCAAATGTTTCAATTATATCTACTGATAACCCTGATAGATCCAAGTTTAGAGTTTCCAACTCTACAGGGATTGAGATAGCTTGTTCCATCCCCATGTTTGGTATATTTTTAGCGATCATGTCATTGGTGCATTTATCTTTAATTGCATTTTCAACTTGAATTAAATTTATATTATCTTTTATTGTAATAGGCCTATCCTTTTCCTTCTCTCTATTTTTTATATCTGATGACTTATCAGAATTAGCAGGAAGGACATTTTTTGAGATTTCCATTTCTGGAACAGAGGAGAGTAAAGGTTGAGTTGACCTAGTGTTCTCTACCTCATTTTCTTCTAGAATACATTCCTGAATTAGTTTAATTATGGTTTCCTTCTGATATTTTAATTCATCAAAATCACAAATCTCATCCATAAACATATCCACTAGTTCATCCGTTAGAAGTTCTCCTAAATAATTTATAATTTGATTAACTACCTCTTTACATTTGCCTTCAGGATGCTCTAATGCTACTAAATTGGAACATTAAGGTTTCAAAGACTGTTCTGTTCATAGATCAGTCTCACATAGATCAATGTTGCACTTATCTTCATAATGTAAACAAATTTTATTCTTTTTATCTAACTCGATCTGTTCTAACTCATTCTCCATATTACATTTCTCAGGTGACTTATGCATAATATTAACAGGTGTATTTTCAATTTTTGGTGGGAATGCCTCATATATATGAGGTATTTCTAAATTTTCAATAGGTAGGGGAGATATAGAGGCCAAATGTTCACTTTCATTTGCTATTGGGGTAAAATTTGTTTGAACATTAGGGGAGGAGTTATCTAAGGCTTCTGTATTCAGAAGAGTAAAGCCTCCTCTGTCCTTAAGGAGACTTACATTTACATCTAAGTTTGTTCTTGGAAGATCAATTATATCATTCTGTAAGACATCTAAGATAAATCTATTGTCTACCTTTGATGTTTCTATATAATCCTCCATAATTTTTGGATTTATGAAAACAGTATTTGAATTAAAACACAACTGAATAGGGGGAATGAATTTTTTATGGTAATTCATTTTAACTACAATAATTAATTGTACATGGCTATGTTTAGTTTTAATGACTCTTTGGAATTCCCCAAAGTTGTTCCCTATATCTTTGATAATCTCTGGATGATTACGTTCCAATGGTAGATTTCTCAATAGGACTATTTTTTCTATCATAAAATCAGCTACTTTGATAGGATTAAAAAGTGGAAACCAATATGAGACAAAAAAAGGTGTATGTCTATATTTTAAAAATCCCTCTTTCATTATCAAGTCCCTGATGCTACTACATTTACAATCTAGAAAGAAGAAATTATCATCAAGGACAGTAATACTTACCTCTGCGGGAATTTGAGAAACCAGTCCTTCTCTTAAATCAGTTATGGATGCCCCTGACCCCATCCATTTACAGATCACACCTGTCTCTGCCCAGGATTCCTGTTTCTGCAATATAAGATTGTTATCCAATACCAAGCTAGCATGCTTTTGATCAGTGATACCATGGATTAAGAATGAACTTTTAAGAGTACCGCACCTGTGAGGTGGGGAATAAACCTTCTCTGATTTTCTTAATCTAGGTACCTTAAGATTATTATCATTTTTATCCAAGAAGTTGTGAGAAGGATTCATATTTCTGCTATTACTCCTTCTGTGCAAAGGAGTATATGCTTTTACAGACTTATGAATCGAATTGCAAGTATTAAACATAATATTCTTAAAATCCTTTTTATTCAAAGCATCGAAAGAGTTTTTTAACAAAATTTCCTTGGTATCATACTTACCTGGGATAGATCTTACCGACTTCCATTTTTTAACCGTCTGTCATTCATTCTTATTTGTATTTCCATCCCCGAGAGACACCTAAGCCACCATCTATCTTACTCCCCCCTTAGCAAATAGAGGTTCATAGGGATTTCACACCAGAGATTTCCTAGACATTGGGGTTTTGGCGGTCCCAGGGATTGTACTGCTTTTTGCATATTTCATTTTTGCAAAAACCTGAATTTGATGGTCTAGGGCTTGCACTGTGAACACCTTGGGCATAGGAATCACCTTACTACTTGCCAAACCCTCGGATGCCATAGTCAACTCCTAGTTCCATCCATTTGCTTTGTAGATGTATTAGAAACCCAACATTTTGGTGCTTCTGATTGTTGAGCTTCTCTGAGACTTCTTTCTTTCTATTTGACGATGAAATTTGTAAGATGATCGTATTTTGGGTGAGGTTGAACACCCTTAGCTCTACATTCTACTCGCTTATGACCGTAAAGCCAACATCTAAAGCAGTGACCAGTAAATTTGCTATCTTTTTCCTTATTCGCGAAAGCCACATTGGATTTTGCAATGGTGTTGCCATGACAATTGCTAGCAGATGCTTGCTTTGATTGATAATGATGGATAAACCCTAAGGAAATTTGCCTCTGCTGAAAAGCAATTTTTTGCTGCGTTCGTGACTTTCTCATTTTCGCAAATCATAATGTATAAGTTGCCTCTTTATTACAGTCCCTGCCCTCTATTTGATGTCGCAGGTGTCTGCTATTGTATCAGATTACTGCCTAAGCCTTCTATGTTTCGCTGCCTCACACTCCAATTCAGATCTCTTTTGCTATTTCAAGTCGCAGCTCCCTCTTTATGCACTCGAATATGCTTTAGTATTTAGACCTGCTCCTTATTTATTACACTGCCTCTACTTGATGTGTTTTGCTGGAGAACTAGGGCATAAATCACCCCTATATCTGATTACTTTCTGCTTTGATTCACCCTTCAAAATGATTTTTTTTAATTGAAATCGCTAGGGTTTGCAGGGAAATCGCATATATATCTATTTCACATTTTTTTATGATTTGATTCTCTATTTTAAGTAGGCTTTGTTCCCGAACAATACTGGATTGTATCCCTTAGAAATTTGAACTTGCCTCTTATTGAATCCAAAAATTCTAAGAATGGAGATCAAAATCTCAGTCCTCTTGCTTATCAAAAATCAGATCTCCCTCAAGGACAAAAAAATGCTGCATGCATAGAGGAAATTCGTAGCCATTTTTTCACTTGTATGCTTGATCTTCATAACCTCTTCGGTATGTTTTAGTCTAAGGCTAAAATTTATATAAGACGGCTATAAATTAATTAAGAATAAGTTGGCTATAAATGAATTAAGAAAACTTGATGACTCCTATTTAATGATGTGAATTTCGGCTAATAGAATCTAATGGGATGAACCATGGGTATTTTTATTGGGCACATATGGTCTACTTGTTACAGCTATTTGCTTGATTATGGGTTGAACTTGGGATGATATTCCTTAAGACTGCCTATGCCATCTCCAAGCAAAAACTATAAGTATTATTGTAAATGTTGGCTATTTTTTCCTCACATCTTTCTAATAAAGAATCTGTTTATGAATAATGTTATTTGGTTAACAATTTGAATGAAATAAGTGTGCTATATCAGTTTCTAGATTCGATTGTGTAGAATTTTTTGTTATCAACGTTCAGATCATACTACATGATTCATCATCAGGATGCAAGAGAGCAAGAGGAACATAAGATGGTAGATTGCAGATCTAGCAAACAATAAAAAGAAAGTGTGTTTGATTACTCTATAAATTGATATTTGTTATGTGAACATTTTGTATAAAGGCCATTTCATGTGGGAACAATATGAATCTTTTGTGTTGTATAATTCAACTCCAAACCAGTTTCTATGTATGGGCTCTTGAATTGCTTGATTGTGATATACATACCTACATACACTTGACCAATACTTATGAACCCTTGTGCTTTGTAGTTTATGCATACATAGCTATAAGTCCCCACATGTAAGAACTGAGTCTGACACTAGAGTTGTTAGCAGTTTGTGATTGGATCGTGCCAATGAAAGTATCTAGACTGAATGTTGTATTTTGTGGAATAGTTGACAATGTTTGATTAAGTTGATAGTTGTTATGAACTAAATCTAAAAAAATTAAATTAATAGCAACCAAGGGGTGGTTGCTACATGTAGCAGCCAAATAAAAGAAGATAATTTCTATAATTTGTACTTATAAGTTCCAACAAAAAACTGGAAATTGTAAACTGACGTGAATTTGGATTAATCTACATACCACATTTATAGAAATGAGCACTCTAATTTCCTGAGTCAAATTTAATTGTAGCATGAACAACTCCCGCATATTTGCATACTCCCACCTCCTAGGTTTATACAAAACAAAGAAATGTTTTGTTATGTATATTGAACCAGCTCACAATGTTTATTACATTGAAGTTTTGAACTTACAACAAAAGGTGATCATAATCATGGGTTGAAAATACAAAGGAACATATATTGTTTTGTGCTAGCGAGTATGAAAATGTATTGAAACTTTCACAAGGATGTCAAGAACCTTGGATCTTGTCCTTCAAGATGAAAGATAAGAAAAAAGTCAAGCATCAAAGCAATTCAAAATGAATTCTACTTCCAAAATTTAAACTCTAAGCTCAAGAATAGAAATGTTCTTGGCCCACAACCATTGCTTCCCAATTCTCTCATCACAAGTAACAAACTTCAGGGAACTTAGTTCACAAACAATTTAAGGTAACACCGTCAAATGAGAACACTCTCTCATATCAAGCTCCATCAATTTCTTGAGTTGTCTTATTTCCTTTGGAAGTTCTTTCAAGCCCTCACATAGTGAAATGTCTAGATATTCCAACCATCCAAGTTTTCCAATTGATGCAGGAAGCTGTTCCACGCATGGTAATGTTGATAACCTTGACATTCTTAGATAACTCATATTTCCAAAATCATATGGAAAATTTTGAAGCAGATGACAGTTGGTAATAGAGCATGAAAGAGTGAGGGCATATTGAAAATACTAAGGGGTAACTCCTTCAAATCACTGCTATGGTCCAGGTTAAAATTTGGTAGCTGGGTATTGACGAATGCGGATATATTTCCAAATCCTTCACATAAGCTCAAAGATGGCTTCTCTAAGTTCTGCAGTGCTTCAATGCTCAGTTCTTCACCAAGGGGTGAAATCAACCTCTCCAAGTGGACACTCTTAACTAGAGTCAGCAATGATAAGACAATGAGAGTTGAAAATAGTAAGTGTTGCATCTAAAAGATAAAGATATTTTGAATAATTTACATAGATTGTTGAGTTCTCCTACTGAACAAGGGATTAGATTATCAGAGACATAGTATTAGTTTTTCAATGTCAATCATAAATATATCTTGTGCATGACAGAGAAGTTAAAGCCATATTATACAAAAAAAACTGCTTGAATATCAATTATATTCCACAATTTGATATTAAAGGTGAAAATGAAAAATTATTGTTAGCATTTCCAAAAAATATATATTTGGACAAAATCCATGTTTAAATAACTCACCAGTGAAAAGGGAGTGGATTTGAGTATCAAATGCACTACACTAAGCAATTCTCCTTTGCCAAACAAAGTAGATTCCCTATTTGTTATGGCCAACCTCTTGCTATTGACTACATTGTCTTGGTGTGCCGAACACAAGGCCAAGTCTCATACTACATCATGCTTAGAAAAGCATAGCTCTGAGCCTCTGAGGCATTTTCATATTGGGATTGTTTTACTTCCCCTGTTATTGCTAGCAAGTTAGCTTAGTGTTGATAAATATGGTAACAGAAGATCCAAGATATGAAAAGAAAGACAATACCTTAGAATACTATTAAGTTTAACAGGTTTTTGCTTGCAAGTTCTAGATGAAATAACAAATGCATCATGGCTTCGTAGGTTTCAAACATAAACCCAATCAACAATTAATGTGCCACCACTGATTTTCTAGTCCCCTAGAAATAACTCCAACTATAAGAAACACTAATCTAAGTAATCAATACAAGCCTGCAGCAATCTAAATAGCACTTTTCTATGATAATTTGAAATTTATTCTACTTTAGAAAAAATGATTTGTTCATTCCCAATCTTATCGTGCCTTCCAATACAAAGAGCTTTTAATCACCTTCAAAGCAAGTGTCAGATCATCACATTCTGCTTGGACACGCACTTCATAAAATGTAAAAAGCATTTGTAAGAAAATGATTTTAGAAAGCATCAAAATCTAATTAATCAATAAATATTTTTTATGAGGATCCAAAAGAAAAATATTTCAGAAAAATCTATACCGCCTTTAAGAGATTTGCACTTTAAGCACTTCCCAACCAGTTGCCATCTGCTTCAAAATTTACCATATGATCTTGGAAATATGAGTCATCTAAGAAAATTAAAACTATCAACGTTACCAGGCCTGAAAGAGCGTCCAGTATAAATTGGAAAGCTTGGATAGTTGGAATATCTAGATATTTCAGCATGAGAGGGTTTGGAAGAACTTCTAGAGGAAATAGGACAACTCAAGAAATTAAGGGATTTTGGTACAAGAGAATGTTCTTGTTTGAAAAGGTTACCTATGACTATTTGTGAGCTAAGTACCCTGAAGCTTGATGTATGTGATGAGAAAATTAGGAAAGTGGTTGCTAACCAAGAAAAGTTCTACTACAGAGCTCAGAGTTAAAATTGTGGGATCACACCTCCACTGTAAACTGCCAACACATTAAGCACATAGTGCCAGTGTTTACATTAAGATGGAATATGTCCTCAACAATGATAGAGAGGACATATTCGAGATATCAAGGACCAACCCTTCAAAATCGTTTCTTTGATCCAGGTTAAAATTATATAAGGTTGCTTGTGTTGAATGTGGATATCTTTCCAAATGCTTCACATGAGCTCAAAGATATTTTCTCCAAGTTCTGTTTTCTTCATAACTCTGTTTCTCAGCAAGGGATGAAATCAATATCTCCAAGCGGAGACTCTTAGGGTTGTGCAAGTAAAGACAAGACATCTACACCTTTCACTGTTGCCTTATTTGTATCACAATTTAATACCATAAAAAAGTATTCAAATATGGGGAAAGATTCAAGCAAGTATTTTGTCCCACAAAAGAGTAACAGAGCCTCTATCCCAGGGAAATTCATATCATGCCAGTGATTTTCTCCATATGGTCTGCATGCATAAATAACAAAGGAAATCCAATTAAAACAAATTTTCATTAATTATGACTATCAGTTTGAGTTATATAGGTTATTCTTGTCATATTGAAGTTGAATCTAAGAATAGATATATGGATAGGAAAAGAGAGCTTATATTTTTGACGCAGAGAAAGAAGTGTGCTTAATAAGTCTGAGAATTGAAAATAGCATTGTTGCATATTTAGGATGTTTAGAATATCCATAAAAAAGTAGTTTATAGAGCCAGTTGAGCTTACCCACTGAACAAGTGATTAGAATACCAAAGCCTTACAATGTTGTTTGAATTTACTTAGATTAGTGATGCAAACGTCATGATATGAAGAAAATCATGTTTGAAATTTAATTCTAATATATAATTTGGCATCAAAGCTAAACTTAAAAAAATGATTAATACCTCCAAAAAAATAAAAACCACAATCGGGGACTGAAATGTTTTTTTTAAAAAGGTTTTGAATAACATACCAGTGGGAAAAGAGAGAATTTGAGTATCAAATGCAGAATCTCTTGCAGTAGACTACATTTTCTTGGTATGCCAAATAAAAGGTCAAATCTGGCAATACATCATGCTGAGGAAGTTTAGCTCCGAGGCATTTTCATATCGGATAGTTGTACTTCCCCTGTTTAGTGCAAGTGTGTCAGCTTAGTGTTGAAAAATATAATAGAGATCGTATACAAAGGAAAGATAAATTACCTTAGATTGCTACTTAACAGGTTTCCGGTTGAAGTCCAGATAAGATACCAAAAGCACCACACTTCTGCAGGTTTCGAACATAAACACAAATATCCAACAGTGCATCACCACAAATTTTCTTGTCCTCTAGAATTAACACTCAGTCTAAGAAATATTCATTTTCTGCATCATCTAAGGAGTCAATACTGGTTTGCAGCAATTTATATAACCTTTCTGTGTGATAATTTGATGTGTATTCTCCTTTAGCAATCTTGGTTTTTACCCCTTCCCAATCCTCTAGGATTCCCCATTAGGAAAAGCTCCAAATCATTTACAGTCTAAGTGACAGATAATCACATTCTGTTTGCACCTGCATATCACAAATCCATAGAAAATTATTAGCAAACCTAGAAGGACAACATAATCTTATTAATAAATATGTAAAATAGAAAAAATAACAATATAATCATAAAGAGCTATACCTCGTTTACTATATTTACTTCCGTAGCACTTAAAATGTCTGTCTAAAAGCAGAGTTACAACAGAGCATCCTTTGGGCCTAACAATTGTAATCGAGAGAGCTCTCAGGGATTGTGAATTTTTGTCTGATAGTTATTAGTGTTTTGTACCATGGACCTTCAAATAATACATTTTCCTCACATTTTCTGTGGTAAACATAATCAGTATATCAACTACTAAAACAAACACTTTCTGTCCACTATTCAGTAAAATAAAACCAATAAATCAAGCCAGGGAAAACATAGAATAATAAAATAGTTTGTTATGTGCTAACTTATCTCTTCTTGTACACATTCGACATTCAAAGAGAGAAAACCTAGAATTTAAAGGGAATGAGCTTATTAGTAAAGGCTTAAAACATGAATGCAATATAGCACCCTTCTCACCACCTCTTACATAATGCACACCTCGCTGTGGAACAAAGGTCCCTCCAAATCCACAATACATTTCTCCAACCCCCACATAAAACTGAGAATTTCAAATGAATACGTGGAATCATTAACCATTCCAGAACTGTCAAAAAAATGAATCAAAGCCATGCATTGAACTTGTCACAAACTGTTTCTTTTATGGGATTTCTTTTGCTTTGCAACGCTCTCATATACATCTCTTCCTTATATAGTACTAAATAGACGGGCAAATATCAAACTACTTGGTTTTATTGAAGTTTCCACGAAATTGGCATTCTCACCGTATACACGCATTAATCTGCATATATATTTTTTTCCCTACCACCAATCTTACCTAATTTGTTGCATAGAACAAATTGATTTTTCCCGCTAGTCTATTCCTTAAGTCCTCCTACCACGAAGCTTACTTTTCTACAAGTTTGTTTTATCAATGGAAAATATTTTTCATGAACGTTTTATGGCAACTTTTCAACTCTTCTAAGCAATTATTGTATATAATTCTTTGAATAATTAAAATAGGACCATCCTTCAGCTAATTAAAATATATTGTCATGGTAAGGTATAGATTAGAGTATTGTATATTATTTTAGTAAAAGTTGCTCATCACTATTGTAGGTTAATTTGTTAAAAATTATTTTAAGCTTATAAGTAATGATGGATTGATGTCGATGAAGCGATTGCAATAGTTCAATAAGAAATCTCAGTTTAGCATTCATAATATAGAATATAATAATAATCGTGTAACTAGTAAGGGTTTGATAAGTGTGCCACGTTCTTAGTCAAATACTTATGATATAGCAAGATAAGTGGTGGTGGCTTCATCGGAACCTACTTGCCCTTTTAGTGAGCTCTCCAAGAAGGTTGATAAACCTTGTTACTTAAGATGATCACTTGCTACAAGTGATTTATCTAATTTCATATTATGTTGTGCCTTCATTTTTTCAAATCACTTTTCCTCTTGAGGACAATTAGGATTCTCACAAACCTCCCTTTTTTTCGCTTGAACTCACAACCCTCCTTGAGTTTTGGAAGGAGAATTTGTTGCTAAGAAATGTCATGCAATTTGGAAAGTTCTCCCTATCGAAAAAAAAAAAAAATGAATTTCTTATAGAATAATTATTCTAATTTAAAAGGGTGGGAGTTTGAGGAAATATCATTAGACCTATGTTTTTAATCAACTACTTCTTGTATAAAGCTAGGGGTATGATAGATTCACTATACAGGTTTGTTGTATGAGAAAATTAAGATAGCTTTACTCCTTTGGACAATCTTTATTGTTAAGAGATTGAGGTGGTTGGTTTCCTATCATGTATAATTTTGTATGAAACCATGAGCAAGGATTTGGTGATGTGGTGATAATTGTGGTCTTGTAAATTAGCAACCCTGTTAAGCTACATGGTTGTGACACTTAGAAGAAGGCTTTGTGGGCCATGTTCAAAATTTACAAGGCCTTTGGGATTGTCAAGTCTATTCTTTGAATGATTTAGTTTAAAGGACCTTTTTTTGGTGCTAGTTTGCATATGAACGACTTGAGGCCTACTATATATTTGATGAAAACCTTAACATGATTGCAGTAGCATCTAAGAAGAATTGCACATCCCAATGAGATGGTGAGTTTATGAAAGAGAGGTTGGGTTCTACATGTTTAATAAATTTAGCATCAATAATACTGTCTTGTCTTTCAAACTATTTATTTGGCGTGGTACACCTAGTTCGACTTGTGTGGCTGCGTGGAAAGAATAATAAAGTGATTTATAGTTTTACTATATTTTTGTACAAATATATTCTCAATTGCAAGTTGATGTACTCTTCAAGTCTAACCTTTATTAGATATTATTCTATTTTACCACTCTCCAAAAGGTGACAATATACCCATTAAAGTGTACTTTATACTTTTATTCACAAACATCATGCTTTCAACATGTTATGTCTATTTAGCAACAAATCTAAGTGCAAGCACAAACTCATGTATCTAGTTAGAAATCTAAGTACAAGAGTTTCACATCATCCTCACGCTATGTAAATATGTAGCTCTCCCATGATGACTCAAATTAGAAATATAAAAGTACAATTAACCTCTTGCACTTAGTATTCTATCGAAGTTTTGTGGTTAGTCAACCTCATTTGCATGATACTTTTGTATATTTCTTTGAACTTTATTAATATGCTCTATATCCATTCCACACCAATAATGTTATACATTTTTTTCATTCTAATTCTTGTCCCGAAGAGGAATTCAATCACAATTTTCCCATGTTTACTTAGGGTTTCTATCTTATTTGCAAAGACTTATTTGAATTCTTCGCTTATAATGTTGAACATTTTCTAACTTTAAATTCTCTATTTTTATCTTTTATTTTCTTATATTAAATATTTGTTAATTGAAAACTCAATTAATTGATTTCTTTGATTACCTTCTCTTATAGATATTGAATCTTATCTAATTGACTTTATCCTTCTTCACAAATTTCTATAAGAAAAGGGGAGACAGAGAATTTAGAGAAATGAAATTTAATATTTTAATTCTCTATCATATTTTAAGGTCTTTACCTTTTTAATGAATTTTATCTTTTCTAATACCTATTTAAATTTTTATTCTTACATTGAGTAAATGTGTTCTAACATCTTTGTTTGTGCTGCAACAGTCTTCCTTAATGAAAGGACTTAAAGACTTCCTACAAACCTAAATATAATTTAACACTTAATTTGAACTATTTGACAACCAACTAACATAAACATAACTCCTCAGAGCACACGATTCAATTATTTATTACTCTTAACGAACATTGCAGTATGGTACATTCAAGAAAGTATTTTCTTACTATATATTTTGAGTAATTTGTACATAGAACACACTTCTGAAAACTGTAAACTTATGAGCGGTTTGATTAATTTAATGTACATTCACAGGAAATGACGGAGATTAAATTTATATTCTGTGCGGACAACGCACGCCCATTTACACACACCCACATCCAAGTTTATGCATAACAAAGAATTGTCCTGGGAGAGACGGTGCGTTCGTTATGCATTTACAATCCTGTAAAAAACTATTTACTGCACTAATCTGCCATTAAAATTGATCATAATCTTAGGCTGAAAATCTAGAGAGCCTTATATTGATTCGTGCCGATGAACATGAAAATAATTAAAAACATTTATAAAGGATGTCAAGATCCTTAGATCTTATTCTTCAAGATGAAAGATAAAAGTCAATCGTCAAGCCAATCCAGGCTAAACTGTGCTTCCACAATTTGAATTCTAAGCTCAGGAATATTAGTGTTCTTAACCTGCAACCACTGCTTCCCAATCGTCTCATCACAGGTAACGATCTTCAGAGAACTCAGTTCAGAAACATTTGAAGGTAACGTTGTCAGGCGGGAACACTCTCTCATATCAAGCTCCTTCAATTTCTGGAGTTGTCCTATTTCCTTTGGAAGTTCTTTCAAGCCCTCACACTGTGAAATGTCTAGATATTCCAACTGTTCAAGTTCCCCAATCGATGCAGGAAGCTGTTCCAGGCGTGGTAATGTCGATAACCTTAACATTCTTAGATTTTTCATATTTTCAAAATCATATGGTAAATTTTGAAGCTGATTGCAGTTGGTGATAGAACTTGACAGAGTGGAGGGTATATTGCAGATACCAGGAAGTAATTCCTCCAAATCATTACTGTGATCGAGGTTAAAATCTTGTAGCTTGGTGAATGTGGATATATTTTCAAATCCTTCACATAAGCTCAAAGATAGCTTCTCCATATTCTGCAGTGCTTGAATGCTCTGTTTTCCACCAAGGGGTGAAATCAACCTCTCCAAGCGGACACTCTTGAGTTAAGCGAGTGAAGATAACACATCTAGACCTTTCACTGTTGCCTTGTCCGTACTGCGATTGGATATCATCAGAAACTTCAACTTACTCATGGATTTCAGAAATGGGGGGAGAAAGTATTCTGTCGAATCAAAGAGCAACAACAGAGTCTCTGTTTCAGGGAAGTTCATATCATACCAGTCATTTTCCTCTATAGGGCCTGCATGTATTAAATACAAAGCAAATCCAGTTAGAAATTTTTGCACTAATGATGACTACTAGTTATGTATGTGAAATTCACGCACATGCAGCCGAGTGACCTAGAAAAGTGATGTAATTCTGAAAATCATTTTTGAAATTCAATTGATTTTTTCCCTATAATTGGAGATCAACAATGAACATGAAAACAAAGTAATGTTTTTCTGGACCAAAATAGATGTGGAAGAGTTTTTGAATAACTTACCAGTGAGAATGGAGAGAAATTGAGTATCAAACGCTCTATCTCTTAGCAGCTCCCAATTCTTTAACGAAGCAAAGTTCTTCCTTTCTATGACCAACCTCTTGGGGTAGGATATATCGTCATGGTGTCCCAAATACAAAGCGAAATCTCGAATTCCATCACGCTGGGAAAAGTAAAGCTCTGAAGCATTTCCATGTCCATACGAAGTTGCTGTACTTCCCCTGTTAAGTGCAAGCATGTCACCTTACTGTTGAGAAATATGATTAATAGAAACCCAATATAGAAAATTGTATTAAAGCAAAGGCAATTACCTTGAGTTGCTAGTTAAATTGAACAGATTTCTGCTTTCAAGTTCTGATAAGACGGCAAAAGCATCATGCCTTTGAAGCTTTCTAACATAAACCCAAATGTCCAAAAGTGCATCAGCACAGATTTTCCTGTCGCCGGGAAATAATCCCAAGTCTAAGAAACATTCCTTGATTACACCATCTAAGGAGTTATTACTGACAAAATTATGGGCATACTGCAGATACTGAGTGAGTACATCTGATAAGGAGTAAATACTGGGCCCTTTTCTGTGAAAATGTGATGTATATTTTCGTTTAGAAATCTTCTTAGTTGCCCTCTGCCAAGCCTTGTGCGATTCGCTATGCATAGAGCTTGCAATCATCGACACCATTTCCTAAAGTATTTAGGAAAGTGTTAATTTCTCTTGGATTTGAAGCTTTTTACTGCTGCTTAATCCTGAGCGGCTTGTCCTTTCAGTGTTTCTTTTCTGCGATTTCTTCTCTTTGCAAGGCTAACAGAAGTGTCTTCTTTATATAAGAAATAGGACGGCCATTGAAGCTACATTGGAATCTGCATTCTCAGCGTAGACGCGACTGAGTCTACAATATGCATTGATTGAATTTATTCCCTTTCATACTGACTTTCGCAGGAATGTGTAAGAGAACTTTCCTGGTTCGTTGCACTCTCTTTCGCAGGAATGTGTAAAAGATGTTTCCTCGAAATGGTTTCGTATTGTCTTGTCGCGTTCCTTTCATCTTTATCTTAAATATGACGTCAGAAGCACATATGAAGTTGACTTTTCAAACGTTTTGTTTTATCTAATACATGGAAAAATATTTTGTTTTATTAAAAATGAAAAAATGACAGCGTTTGGGGTCCTCTATGTTATCGTTGCTAAGTATACTTTTATGGACAATCTTTTATTTTATTTTTTATATAACATATTTAAGCCAAAGTGTTTTGGAAATATTCTATTATAGTAAATAATAAAATAATAAAATGGTGATATCTATTAGTATATTTATATTTTATAAATAAAATTTATGTTAAAAATATTGAAAGATATCAAATTTAAAGAATCTTTAACAATTATAAAATAATATTAAAAAATATAAAAAAATATTGTTATTTCTGATTAGGTAAGGAAGGAAAGGTCAATCGTATGTTTTTTCATTTTTATGACAAAGATAAAAATTGTGGTGTCATTGTATAGTTGAGCCTCTCACTGTAATTATAGAACATTTATTTTAGTTTGTAATTTTCTCCAGATTATGTAAGATCAATCCCCCTTCTAAATGTTAAATTATGAAGATACAGATTCATAGTTGGAAGAGGCTTTGAAATGACAGATAGAAAATATATTGCCAGAAGATGGTGTAATAGCCTAAAAGGAAAAGATATTATTTGTTTTCAAGAAATCAAAACTACTGGTTATCAGGCCTTCAATGTTTTGAAATTCATTTGGGGTAATACTATAATGTTTTTACTCGAACCATGATAGAGGCAATGGAGGTGTAGCTATTTTGATCAAATCTGCTTGGGAGGAGAAAATTATACATAATGGGATGTCTCCATGTAATAGGGCGTTGTGGATCATCCTCAAGCATGAAGATAGTAAGATAGGTATATGTAATATATGTGCTTCAAATGACTACAAGGAAAGAGCTAAACTGTGGGAATGGCTTTCTACTAATCTCCCCAAGACAAAATGGACATTTGTTGGGGATTTCAATATGATTGAATGCCCTAAGGATAAAATAGAAGGTAGTAAGTTTGATTGGAAAAGTAATGAGCATTTTTTCTAAACTAGATTTAAGAGAACCTTTGCTATCAATGACCCAATGACAGGGCTAAAGGGAAGCCGTGAAGGTATATGGTTCACATGGTGCAATAATCAGGCCAATAAAGATAGAATATATTACAGACTTGATAGGGTTTATACTAATAAACATGAAGTTAAAATTGTGCATCAGATTGGACAATATCCTATTAGTGTTGTCCCTGCTAGCATGTCAGACCACTCCACCATAAGTGTTTGTATATGTGTCAAGGAGGATGGAGACCAAGATGAAAATTGTTGCAAGAAGCCTCTGTTTAAGTTAAATATTGCTCTTTTAAATAACCAAGACAATCTCGATGCCCTCCGGATGGTCACTATTCTTTCCAAATACCGTACTGCAAGTATCTCACCTATAGAGAAAGGGGATCAACTAGTTGAGTCTTGGAGGAAACTGTTCCAAACTATTGGTTCAAAGGAAGCTAAGAACAAAAATTGTGAGGAAAAAATTCTTAATTCCAATTTGCTAGATCTTGAGTCTAAACTCTAGATTTAAGGAAGTGATGAAGAATTAGAAAGGAAACTTTGTGATACTAAAAGAAAATTGAGAGTTATTTAACAATACAAGATCCAGGGACATAAAATAAGAGCTAAATTTAACTGGATCAAAGAGGGGGATAGGCGATCTAATTATTTCTTTAATATCATCAGGGAAAAGCAAGCTAGAGAAGAGATTAAGGGTATTCAGATTGAAGGGGGGATCAACACTAATAACAAGGAGGTCATGTTTGTCTTTGTAGAATTCTACAAGAATCTCTTCACCTCTGAACATGATGAAGGTAGTCAAGTTTGTATGAACCAATGCATGAGTATTATCCCATCTAAAATTACTAAAGAACAGAGTGATATGTTGGGGAAAGAAATATCTATCCAAGAACTAGAAGAAGCCATTTCTGCATTGGCTAATGGTAAATCCCCTGGGATAGATGGCTTACTAGCTGAGTTGTATAAAATTAACAACGAGTGGATTTCTATTAAACTGCTTGAAGTCTATCAATTTGCTTTTGGCAATGGGACATTGGGTGAGAACATTAATAGGGGTATAATTAAACTTCTACCTAAGGAAGGTGATAAAACTCAAGTAAAAAATTGGAGGCCTATCACCCTGTTAAACATATCTTATAAAATCATTGCTAAATTGTTGGCTAAAAGAATTGCTAAGGTGTTAAATGATATTATCTCAGTAACTTGGACAGGCTTCATCAAAGGGAGATTTATTTTTGAAAATCTTATCACCAGTTGGGAAGCAATGGATTGGGCAAAAGCTGACAAACAAAATGTGGCTATGATTCTTCTTGATTTTGAGAAGGCTTATGATAGAATTGAATGGCAATTTGTTATTGCTATGCTCAAACAGTTTGGGTTTCCTGATTATTTCTGTAATTGGGTCAAGATTTTGTTTAAAGACTCTAACACTAGTATTGAGATTAATGGTGAGATTTCTGAGTCTATTCCCCTAGGGAGATCTATTAGGCAGCACTGTCTTCTAGCCCCGACCTTATATGTCATTGCTGCAGATGCTATGACCTACATTCTTAAGGCCATTGAATTTGGTCACCCCATTAAAGGTCTCTCTTTGCCCAACAGTGAAGACCTCCTTATAGAACAATTTGCTGATGATACAACTCTTTTTGTTGAGTTGTTAGAACAGAATTTTGATAGAGTGATTTGCAGAATTCAGTTATTTTGTAAAGCATCTGGTGCAAAGATAGCCCCCCACAAATTTGTTATTCTTGGATGGGACAACACCCCTCCCACCTAGCTAGGAAGTAAAGGATGGCAGTGGTCGGGCCCTAATGCTATCGTCAGGTACTTAGGAATTCCGTTTGCCCTTGATCCTTCTGTGAATGAAATGTGGAATTGGATCTATAAGAAAATAGAAAGAAAACACTTGAAGTGGCAAGCACACATGTTATCTTTAGCAGGAAGATTGTAAGTAGTCTAGAAAGTTCTCTCCTCACATGCAATTTACTATGCTTCAACTTGGTTGTTTACTAATTCTCAAACAAACAAGCTTGAAAAAATTCTGAGGGATGTCCTTTGGTCAGATGGTATTGGCAACAAGAAGAGGCATAATGTCAAGTGGGAGTGGTGCTCTACCCCAAGAATGCATGGTGGCTTGGGTATTAAAGATCTCAAAAAACAAGGGAGGACCTTGACCTCCAAATGGATTATTAAAGCCATCTCTGGTAATGAGCCTTGGAAAATTTTAATCAGAAACAATATTGCCAGATCCGTAGTTAAAAAGGGTAAAACTTGGAATAACATCCCTTTTCTAGACATTCTTCTTGGTGATTTTGATGTGACGGTCTTTGGTTCTAAGGTATTCGCTACTTTGTGGAAGGCTTGGAAAGACAGTAAACCACTCCTATGTTCCAAAGGTGCTGTAGGGAGAAACCCATACTTCTCTGTTATTGACAGGGTGAACCCACAATAGTGGGTTACACTTTTTTGCCTGAACGGACACTGTACTCTAAATTTTGAATAAAAATTTTAGATTCGAATGCATATTGTCGTTAAACTGTTAAGAATCAGAAGATGAAGTAAATTAGAGTCTTTTAGGATTTTATATCTAGATTCTAAATATATTTTTTATTTTTATTTTTGAATTTATTTAATTAGTTTTTTCTTTCTCCCACAAAAATTGGTATGTTGCTAAAAACGTCATTTTCAAAGAGTTACATTATTTTCGTAGAGCATAATTTTTTTTATAAAATAGATATCAATGTGATTCTTTCAAATTTAGTTTTTTAACATCCATATGGAGGGCATGCAATTGGTTTTATGACATTATCATGATTATTTCATATTTTATTAACGTTTGAAGTTGACTAAGCCGTAATTTTGACATACCTTGACTACATAGCTTATAACTTTTTGTGTCTTTGTCCAATTTTTTTTAAATTTTTTATGATAGAAAGATAACTTCAATACCTAGGGCATAGATATTTTTTAGAATTTTTTTTCTCTCATTTACTATTTTTCCATAAGCATCAAAAATAGAGGTGGAGATACGGTGAAATATCTATGTTTAGTAAAACTAAAAATACAAAGTCATAATAAACTTAATATATATTAACATTATAATAATTGGAAAGAGTTTTCTCAGTAGTATCATACTACATAGATAGGTTTTTCGAATGGATTCATTTGATATGCCAAAAGATAAAGTCGAAGTGATTTTTTATCAGCATTTTAATAGGTGTGAAGGAGACTCCATTGTAGGTATGAATGAGGAGTATATATGTTATATCAATGATTTTTTTATCTAAGAGGCTTTGAGCTAACTATTTATAATTAATTCCTTCAAATTGAACCTCTCAAGGCTTAAATAATCATATTTTATTAAAAATGTGTCATTTCAGCAAAAATCAGCATGTCTAAAAAAGTGTAACCCACTATTGTGGGGTCACCCGACAGATCCATTTGGTGGGGGATGTATCTAAATGATAAACCACTTTCCCTCACCCAATGCTATTCAGCTAGAAGTTGGAATAAAAAAGGCATATCACTCATAAGAGATATTATTATTAATAACAGGCTCTCCTCCTGGGCAGAGTTAAGCAACAAGTTTGACATTCCTTCATCTCTGAAAAAAACTTACACTCTCATTGCTAAGGCTATGGGTAATTGGCTCCCAGGCAAATGCATTCATTCTAGGCAAAACTCTGGTTATATTAAATGGAAGGATGGTAATACTCTTGGGAACTTTTCTTGCAAGCAGATTATAATATGATGTCCGACAGTAACAACATTTTTAATGAGATTAACTGGGTTTGGGGCTTGAATTGGTCTAGCAATAAGTGGCATTTAATCTTTGAACTATTATGGAATTCACATATGGAGCCCAAAAAGGTCTATTTTAAGTGGATTTTTCTATTGAAAAAACATGCAATTGGTTATTTTGTCTCTCAAGGGTCGAGAAACACCATCTTTTGCTCTGTTTGTAACTGTCCCGAGTCTTATGAGCACTTATTTTTTAAATGTCAATGGGCTGTTAAAGTTTGGTCTTCTTTCTTTGGTTATGATATTTGGAGATATTTTGATTCTAGTCTATCTTGGCATGAAATTTTGGCTGGGTATGTGGAGAAGTTTGATTGTAAACTCAATGATTTTTGGATCACTTTACTACTGAAGTTCTTTGGTTTATTTGGAAGCAGAGGAATGAAGATATCTTCCAATATAAGAGAAGGGACCTTACTGAGTTTAATTATAAACTCACACAATTTACTATTATGTCTCAGGTCACTGCCACTATACAGATTTTGAAAGAAAGATTCCAATGCTTGGTGAAAGAAGGGGCCACTATCTTGTTTGATAAAGATATTAAAGTGGTGGATGCTCTTGAGATGGTTCACTTAGGAGTTCAAAGTTGCAATGAGCAACTTGAGAATAGTCCGACAAATCCAAGGTTACAAAACACTATGATTCCACAGGATGCCAATGAAGGAGACATAAGAGAAACTATAGCAAATGAAGACATTGAAGGAGAATCTAATATCAGAAATGAAGATCGATGGGGCTCAAATGAAAATAGTTTAAGCCATAATGAAGATCATGGGTAGGAAAAAGGATGGGAATGATAGCTCTTTCTGAGGCCTTTTGGCTTTAATTTTTTATCTTAATACTATTTTATATCCAATGTAAATGTTGTATCTAGCCTCATATATATGGTGTACTGTCTATAACGTTGTAAAATTTTGACATCCAAATTCTTTTGTAATCAGTTGACTCTATATTTTCAATAGAAAAAAGTTAAAATTATTGAATGTCTTTTTATTCATGTATAATATGAGATAATTATAAATATCATTATAATGGTTTAAATAAAGGGTTGTCAAATTGATATTCTTAATAAAAGATATACTAACGAAAAAAATTACTGTAACCTTGACACCTATAAACATTCTTATCTCAATGCTAATGATAATGCAAGAGAAGTGGTGGTGGCTCTATAAAAATGTGCTTATCCCTCCAAAGAAGCTAACAAACCTAATTGCCTAAGAGAAAAAATATTTGCAAATGCTTCTTCTTCTTGCAAGCCTTCTCTTGCACATATACACCACTTTTAGAACCTTCTATTAGGTGAACCCTAAGGTGGGATAGATTGGATTGCATGGTGGTTTGATGCTACAACTTGCACTTGTCATTTTATTAGTGATCTATAACCATTGATAAGAGAATTTTCACCACAAGTTCTATGTGACCATTTCATTAGAGCTTAATTAATTCTTCACTTAGTTCGAGGTGGCGCACTTCCAAAAAGTTGTACACTAAGTGGCTAAACTGTGTTGCTAAGCATATGTGGTGGATTCATACATAGCTAGAAGAGCTCAATTAAAAATTAAAATTTATTATTGAGGGTTGGGAAAAATATTTTAAGGATTTTTTCCAATCCTTCTAGTCACACAACTTAGTTCAACAAATAAAATCTAGATAAAGAAATAGATAAACAATTTTATGTCTTTTTTTTTAAGTTTTAAAAGTTTTAAGTAGCACTATAAATTGTGTTCAAAGCTTAAGACTCTTCAAAAAGATCCTTAAGTGGATTTTAGACAATGATCAGATGCAAAATCCCTTACTATTTGTTTTCCATTTAGTTAGTACCTTATGACAAACTCGTTACAAAGGCTAGGATCTCCATTATTATGATAGTTAACATAGTTAATTAAAAGGCATATGGTTTCAATAGCTTTTCCAATGAGCTCAATAAAATTATAATATATATGATTTTTTCCATGAATCACAAAAGGTCTATAGTGAAGATCTTAATTTAGAATATCTAGGGTTTATTGTAAATAGTATAGTATTGAATCATACAAAATTTGATAGGTTTAAGCTTTAATTTTCAATAAAAGAGTAATCACTCGTGAATTTTTTCTATGAGATAATTGCATCTAGGTCTTTGTGATTGGTGATAGACATATTCTCCTATTGGTTATTCATATGGAGGAAACATGGTTCAAAAAAATAAAATTTGCAAGTGAAAACATATTATTGTATTGGAAATTATGGAAGGGTTGGGAAATTCAATTAACAAGTAGTCTTTGTCAAAATAGACTTTGAGAGAGATTACGATAAAACTAGATGACCCTTAGTTTCCATCATTCTTAGTAAGATCTACATTGGAACCAAATTCATCCAATAAATTAAGGCATTAGTGACTATAACCTTTAGTTGCCTCATTTTCAATAGCATCTAATATTAATAATTTAGTTTTGTCAACTTTATTTATAAATGATGACCTATATTTCAACATCATCTTATATGGTGGATACTAAATGCTTTGGACATCTAATTAGTAAGGCTATCCCACAAAGATAGGTCAAATGAATTCCTCTCTTAGGTAGAAAACCCCACTCAACTCTTAATGGTGATGTTGGTGATTCAAATATAACATTCAACCCTAAAGATCAATCTTTAGACCTAAATCCAACAATTGATGTTATTTAATAACAACAAGGCTTGATTAATGATGTAGTTGGAATAAATTATAAATAGCATAACATGAGTGAGCCACTCATCTATAGTTTTGGCTATATAGGACAAAGGAGGATATTCCTATATATCTTAATGAGATAATTACAAAGATAAAATAATAGATTATGTCACATAGATTAGTGGTAGCCATTTTTTAATATAATCCCAATTGTTTGTCACTATATACCTCTTACAATACCTTACTCTAATTAAGAACTAAAGATTTAGTTAATTGAGTAATCTAACAACTTTGAAAGCTGTAAAAAAATTTCAAAAGCTTTCCTTTCTTCTTTTCCTCTTAAATCAAATCTACCTTTTTGCCTTTATAGAATAGGAATATATCTAAATGAGATAGACACAAAAATTAATAAATTTCTTAATACTTATACACAGTAATGAACAACTTTTATGCTTTATTTAATTTTTGATATTCTTGACTGAATACGTAGGAATTAATAACATCCAACTAAAGCATCATGTATACAATACAAGTAAAATGAATAAATAGTAAATCTAGGATCTTCTATCCATTAACCTCGCTTTTCCATTTGAGATGATTAGTAAATTATAATAGTTTCAAACTAAGCATCTATCTAATAATAGATAGGTAATTAAGTCAATTGTATATTCTTATAAGGAAATACTAACAATAACAACAACAACAATAATAATTTGGCTAGAGACATTGGCGCATGTACAAAAATATGCACAATAAGAAAATAATGTTATAATATGTTCATGTTATGTTTTGGTTGTGACCAAGCTTAGGTTTAGCCACTACCAAACAATAATGTGAGTGCATTACAAAATGTTGTAAAAAAATATTTTGTTTTATTAAAATGAAAACATGAGGAACCTTTCATGACCGCGTTTCGGGTCCTCTATGTTATCATTGCTAAGTATACTTTTATGGATAATCTTTTTTTTTAATATAACATATTTAAGGTAAAGTGTTTTGGAAATATTCTATTATGGTAAATAATACAATAATAAAATGATTATATCTATTAGTATATTTATATTTTATAAATAAAATTTATGTAGAAAATATTGAAAGATATAAAATTTAAAGAATATTTAATAATTATAAAATAATATTAAAAAATATAAAAACATTGTTATTTATGATTAGATAAGGAAGGAAACGTCAATCTTATCTTTTTTCATTTTTATGACAAAGATAAAAATTGTGGTGCTATTATATAGTTACGCCTCTCAATGTAATTATAGAACATTTATTTTAGTATGTAATTTTTTTAAGTTAAAATTATTGAATGTCTTTTTATTCATGTATAATATGAGATAATTATAAATATCATTATAATGGTTTAAATAAAGGGTTTTCAAATTGATATTCATAATGCAAGATATACTAATGAAAACAATTACTAAAACCTTGACACCTACAAACATTCTTATCTCAATGCTAATGATAATGCAAGAGAAGTGGTGGTGGCTCTATAAGAATGTGCTTATCCCTCCAAAGAAACTAGCAAGCCTAATTACCTAAGAGAAAACATATTTGCAAACATTTCTTCTTCTTGTAAGCCTTCTCTTATGCATATAAACCATTATTAGAACCTTCTCTTAGACGACCCCTAAAGTAGCATAGATTGGATTGCATGGTTGTTTGATGCTATAACTTGCACTTGTCCTTTTCTTAATGATCTATAACCATTGATAAGAGAAGATTCACCACAAGTCCTATGTGAATATTTCATTAGAGCTCAATTAATTCTTCACTTAGTTTGAGGTGGTGCACTTCCAAAAAGTTGTACACTAAGTGGCTAAACTATTCTACTAAGCATATGTGGTGGATTTGCACATAGCTAGAAGAGCTCATATAAAAATTAAAATTTATTATTGAGGGTTGGGGAAAATTTTTTAAGGATTCTTTTCTAATCCTTCTAGTTACACAACTTAGTTCAACAAATAAAATCTAGATAAAGAAATAGATAAACATTTTTATTACTTTTTCAAAGTTTTAAAAGTTTTAGGTAGCACTATAAATTTTGTTCAAAGCTTAAGACTATTCAAAAACATCCTTAAGTGGATTTTAGACAATGATCAGATGTAAAATACCTTACTAT
This sequence comes from Chamaecyparis obtusa, assembly GCA_027943335.1. Taxonomy (NCBI): domain Eukaryota; kingdom Viridiplantae; phylum Streptophyta; class Pinopsida; order Cupressales; family Cupressaceae; genus Chamaecyparis; species Chamaecyparis obtusa. Next base: position 315,876 of record BSBK01004046.1, on the reverse strand, counting down.
TTGTCTTCCATTTAGTTAGTACCTTATGACAAACTCCTTACCAAGGAGAGGATCTCCATTATTATGATAGTTAACATAGTTAATTAAAAGGTATATGGTTTCAATAGCTTTTCCAATGAGTTCAACAAAATTATAATATATGATTTTGCCCATGATTCACAAAAGGTGTATAGTGAAGCTTTTGATTTAGAATATCTAGGGTTATTGTGAATAGTATATTATTGAATCATACCAAAGTTGATAGATTTAAGCTTTAATATACAATCAAAGAGTAATCACTCTTGAAATTTTTCTATGAGATAATTGCATAAGGGCCTTTGTGCTTGGTGATAGACATATTCTCCTTTTGGTTATTCATATGGAGGAAACATGGTTCAAAATAGTAAAATTTGCAAGTGAAAAAATATTATTGTATTGGAAATAATGGAAGGGTTGGAAAATTCAATTAACAAATAGTCATTGTCAAAGTATACTTTGAGAAAGATTATGATAAAACTAGATGACCCCTAGTTTCCATCATTCTTAGTACTTGATCTACACTGGACCTAAATTCATCCTATAAATTAAGGCATTACTGACTATAACCTTTGGTCGCCTCATTTTCAATAGCATCTAATATCAATAATTTAGTTTTGTCTACTTTATTTGTAAAGGATGACCTATAAGCAACAATGTTTTTGGATTTGATTGTGTGAGTTTTTTTCATCGACGTTTCGGATCACACACCTATGTTTCAACATCCTCTTATATGGTGGATACTAAATGCTTTGGACATCTAATTGCTAAGGCTATCCCACAAAGATGGGTCAAATGAATTCTTCTCTTAGATAGAAAGCCCCACTCGAATCTTAATGGTGATGTTGGTGATCCAAATCTAACATTCAACCCTAAAGATCAATCTTTAGACCTAAATCCAACAATTGATGTTATTTAATAATAACAAGGCTTGATTAATCATGTAGTTGGAAGAAATTATGAATAGAATAACATGAGTGGGCCACTCATCTACAATTTTGGCTATATAGGACAAAGGAGGATAGTCCTATATATCTTAATGAGATAATTAAAAAGATAAAATAATAGATTATGTAACATAGATTAGTGGTATCCATTGTTTAATACAATCCCAATTGTTTATCAGTATATACCTCTTACAATACCTTACTTTAATTAAGAACTAAGGATTTGTTTCATTGAGTAATCTAGCAACTTTGAAAGTTGTAAAAAAAATTCAAAAGCTTTCCTTTCTTCTTTCCCTCTTAAATCAAATCTACCTTTTTGCCTTTATAGAATAGGAATCAATCTAAATGAGATAGACATTAAAATTAATAAATTTCTTAGTACTTATACACAATAATGAAATTTTTTTATACTTAATTTAATTTTTAATATTCTTGACTAAATACTTAGGAATTAATATCATCCAACTCAAGCCATCATGTATATAATACAAGTAAAATGAATAAATAGTAAATCTAGGATCTTCTATCCATTAACCTCACTTTTCCATATGGGATTTTTAGTAAATTATAGTAGTTTTAAACTAAACATCTATCCAATACTAGATAGGTAATGAGTCAATTGTATAGGCTTATAAGGAAATACTAACAACAACAACAATTTGGCTAGAGACATTGGCGCATATACACAAATATGGAATAAGAAAAGAATGTTATTATATGTTCGTGTTATGTCTTGGTTGTGACCAAGCTTAGGTTTAGTCACTACCAAAAAATAATGTGAGAGCATTACAAAATGTTGTTATCATGCTTATCATAAAAAAATAATACTTAACTATTATTAAATCACAACCTCTATCTCATGCTCTCCCACTTTTTCTACATCTTTGTATATGTTCCTCTCCACCTCTCCCTATTTATCTCCCTCTCTTAATCAATTTTAGATAATAATGTTCTATTTTACATGACAATTTTTAAATTTTTTTTATGTGTTTCCCTTGAACCCTACAAAGGGTTTCCAAATAGTATAGCTACCACCTCTAAGCCAATCCAAACTGAAGTATACTTGAATAATTTTAACTCTAAGCTTTGAAATATAATTGTTCTTGACTTGCAACTACTACCTCCCAATTATTTCATCATAATAAGAAGATTGGGAACTTAGCTCACAAACAATTATTGGTAACTTGATCAAACAAAATAGAATATGTCATATCAAGCTTTCTAAATCTTTTGAGTTTTCTTGTTTCATTTGGAAGTTCTTTCAAGATCTTTCATACTACAAAATCTAAGATAAATTCCAATTATCCAAGTTTTCCACTTCATGGTGTGAGCTCTTTTCAAATTTGGTGATCCCACTAACCTTAACACTCTTAGAAAGATCATATTTCCAAGATGATATTGGTACCTATTCTGAAGAAGATGGAAATTATAGAATAGACCATGTGGCACTGAATGGTACATGACAAATACCAAGATGTAACCTATGTAATAGTTAAATTTCACATTTTGGAGTGCTATATATATTAATTTTTACCTTCTTAACAAAATCTATTTTTTCAAAAACTAATTTAACGTTTTATTCTTTCATTGGATATATAACACCTAGGTGCTTTGGTATGGACTTCTATAAGATGATCTTACTTGGTTTATATGTAAATTAACTTTAAAATGTAGTCTCTTGTTGGTTTTCCTTAGTGTTTTGGATTTAATTATGTGTAATCGTAAAATCAAGATCTTTCTTTGAGATGCTAAGTCTAGATTAGATAATGTTTATTGTTTAATTTTTTTAAAATCCTATAAAATAGCTAGTTCTTCTCACTTTTTATATTAACTTTAAGAAGAAAGAATCTAGAATGCACCTTGGGGAATTGTAGACCATCAAAAGTGAAGTATGTGTTATTGGAGATTCCCTTAGGGATATGTTTAGAATAACTTGTATGAAATATAAGACAATGGCATTTATATTGGTTATCTAATGGATAATCTTCACACAAAGCCTCAATGGGCGAGATTGAAAAAAATACTTCCTTCATTTATGAGGAAACTAAACAATGCCAACTTAAATATCATAATTTTTTTTCATGATAAAAATATGCTAATTATAAACCATTCCAAGAAATACTAATACACTTTTATATAATGCAATATATTTCTATTCATGAGCAATATTCTTTCAATATATTAAAAATAAATTTATATTACAAATTAATAGCACTTGATATAATGTTTTTGATGTCACAAAAAAAATAGTTTTGAAGGGACTCGAAACCCTTTACAAAAAGGTCACAAAAGATATTCTAATAAAGCCCATGAAAAGAAATGGATCAAGACCAAAATGAGGGTTTTACCAACATGCACCCTCAACTTGAGAACAAAGATGCACACAGAAACCAATATGTAGCCGGAAAGAAAAGAAAGGATCAAAGAGAAATCCAGCCCAACCATTCAACCAAAAGACAATTAAGAATTTCCTTTACCCCTCCTCTTTTGGGAGTGAAGGGTCATCTCAAAAGAGGACAAAGAAGTCTTGGATTTATTACCTTTTACTGTAATCCAACCCTCTTCTACCTTAGCAGCAACATCCTGCCAATCCAAAGAATCTAGTGCTAGAAGCCCATCAACAAAAATTGTACAAGTGCCAAAGATATGGCCAACAACAACCTGAGAGACAACAACACCAATAATGCCCTCAATAGGTAAAGCACAACCAATAGGTAGAGCCCTATCAAAGGAAACCAAATCCTGAGACACAACAGGTGCAAAACCAACATCACCAATCATCTTGTGACCCTATCAAGAGAAGGAGTCATAGTAGCCAAGGGGGGGGACCTGCACCATCCATAGATGAACCATAGATAGGGCCAACAACATTCTAAGAGATAGGGCCACTAACAGCCCTCAGGAGTGCACCAACAATGCTCTCAACAAGAACATAACAACCACTAGTAAAAGCCCTATCAGAGACATCAATGTTTTGAGACACAAAAGAAACAAAACTAGTAATAACTATCCCAATGTTCCCATCATGAGAAGAAACCGCATAAACCACCCAGGAGAAACTCCTCTAGGAAGAGCGCTTCTCAACTGTATAAAGCTAAGAAGAAGCACCTTTCTCCTAAGAATTAGGCCTATTAATCTTCTCAAACCCATAATGAGCTGCCACATGACTCATTTTAAAACATCTTCTACATCTGAAGGGGATCCCCTCATAATCCAAGGATTAGAGCCAGCTACTCTTAGACTATTTGATTGAAATCTCAACAAGTAGTTCCTTGGACACATCTAGATCAACCAAAAATATGGGCATAGATGGAATAAAGAATAACACACGAATCTTCATCCACCATTAGAAAATCCCCTAGAGCATTTCCCACTACCTCTAGAAGAGCATCAAGCAAAAATAGGAGAGGGAGACAAGGAAGCCGAACCTGAATAGGAATCGTGTTAAATGTTTTAAAAAAGAGAGGTTAAAATCAAGATACCATGGTTTAACAATAAGCATGAATCCACCTTCCCAACTAGAAAAGGGATGACATAAAATCTAATTTCTGTCAACCTCTACAAAATTAGCAACAAAAAAACCTTTAGGTAAAGGAAAAAAACTGACAGTTTGAGAAAGTAAGGGATCCATTGTTTGGAAATCCATTCGTGCAGATTTGGGAGGCTGGCCAAAAGCCCCTGAACTGGAAAATCACAAGATGATGAGAAAAATCAGCAGCCTTATGGTCAATATCATCCTTCGTCTCTGCCTCTAGTGTAATGGAAATGGATTTAGATATATGGAAATGACCCTTGGTAGAAGACAACCCACTAGGAGCAGTCATAGAATGCAAAGCCACATTAGGGAAAGCCATACCACCACCAGAAGAAACCATAGAAATAGACATTAAAACCCCAACAATAGTTGTAGAAGAACGGGCCATCAAACTAGAAGCAACTGAACCTCCCACCAGTGACCTAGGAATAGAGACAGTGGAAGGAAATTCCCTAGTCACAGATGAAGAAACCCAAGAAACATCAACAGAAGAATGGATCAACAAGCCACCACCAACAAACTAGACCTATTTCTAGGAATAGATCCAACACCAAGAAAAGTCCTAGAAGCATACGACCAAGCCCCAACAAAAAAATTGGAAGAAGACTCTGATGAACCACCTACAAGGAACCCTGAGCCATTTCCAAGAATGGAGCCACCATCAAGGGATAACCTAGTTGTGGGCAGAAAAATCCCAACAACACCAACGAAATAAGGGGCTGACAAATCAGTAGCAGTTGAAAGGGCCAACAAACATCCCTTCAACAAAAAGAAGGCCTATGCTAAGAGAATCCCTAGAAGCAGTAACCGAAAAAGCCAACAAGCTTCCCGTAGATAGACCGGAGCCAGAAGTAATAAAGGCAACAACATCATAAAGAGTATAAGTACACCCAACAAGGGAAGAAGAGCACACAAGAGTCATCCCACTTGATACAATGTGACTTAAGTGTAAACATTTGAAATGATTAAGCTTAATGATACATAAAAAATGAACAATATATAGTTAACTAAAACATTTGAGTTTTATCTATAGACTCCAATTTAGAATATTTTTGCAATTATGATTTATTTTTCCAGAATATATGTGATAGAAATATTTTTGTTGAGTGCAATGTTACTTCACTTTAGACCTCAATACATGGATATTTCCTCCTCCAAATTATGGTCACCAATTTCTTTGCAAGTCAAACTTATAAGTTTTGAGACATGATGTCATATCATTATTTGAAAAAAGATAAGATCATAAAGGTTAATAGAAGATGATAATATCATCTGCAATTTTATTTTTTTGGGTAGTACAAAGCCCTCAAGATGCTTCTATATGTTCTATAGTTTCAATTGCAAAGTTACATCCATCCTATTCTAACATTCTATTAAAATTACAAAATATAATTTTTCTATAGAAAATATTATAATATATTTAATAAAAGATTCTTGAACTATAGATAGGTGTAATGAAGTTTAACAATTAACTACAAATTTAGAATCTAAGTGAAAGATTGAAACTACTTAGACAAAAAATTAACATTGGTGCACCAAATACCTGCAAAACTCTAGTTGTTTATAATTTTAACAAACTCTACACTAAAGAAACTCAACAAAATAAATTTTATTTTATTAATTATTCCAACAAATAGTAGAGTAGAGAAACTCAATAAAATAATTTCTAATTATAAATTTGACAAATTTGTACATACAACAATCCTAATGCACGTTTAGACTAATTTAACCTACAAACATAGAAAATGATAGAGATCAAATTCATTTGTTGTGAGGACAACTTCCACCCATTTACAAATTTAATTGTCCTCAAATAGAGGATAGGTTCTGTATGCATGTACAATCAAGTTACTAATCCTAATAATTGAAAATAATTATGATAATGTTTACTAAATTCAACTGCCACAATATTTGACCATAATCATAGGCTTGAAATATGGATCTCTTTTCATTGATTTATCCCCATAAACATGAAAAAAAATAAAAATTTATAGAGAATCTCAATATCCTTGGATCTCGTTCTTTAAAATGAGAGATAAGAAACAAAGTCACACATAAAGCCAATCCAAATTATACTTTTTTCCGCAATTTCAATTGTAATATTAAGAGTAGAAATGTTCTTATCCTGCAACCACTATGTCCCAATCATCTCATCACATGTAACAAGCTTCAGGAAACAAAGTTCACAAATAGTTTAATATGACATTGTCAAATGTGCGCACTCTCTAATGTCAAGCTCCTTCAATTTCTTTAGCTATTGTATCTCTTTTGGAAGTTATTTCAAGCCCTTTCATAGGGAAATGTCTAGATACTCCAATTGTTCAAGTTTTCCAATTGATGCAAGAAACTATTCTAGGCATGGCAATGCCAATAATCTTAATATTCATAGATTTCTCATATTTCTAAAATCACATGGTAAATTTGAAGCTGATAGCACCCCTTGTAATTGGGAATTGTAAAATTTTGTGATTATCTTGGCCTAGTAATGCATTGCAAAGCCCTCTGCAACCCCAAATCCTTCAAGGTTTTTAATTGGTCCCAAAGCCCTGTCCAACCCTAAATCATTAAATATGTTGGAATTCAAATCTAAGCCTAGTTTCTCATTCATTCTATGACTTAACCTTTAAAATGTATCTTCCTTATGCTTTCATTAGAGGCTTCATGGAAATTAATGTGAATAATTCATGATGCCTCCATCAGTTGTATACTCTCTCCTATAAATAATTTCTTTCATATTTGCTTGTCACGTTATAGTTTCCTTGCAAGATCTTCCTATATAAAAGTTGTTATAGTCTCGTTTATTTAATAAATCTATAGTACCCATGATTATACCTAATTCCAACTATATGAATATTAGACTTTTTAAATCTATAAAATTAATTTATAGAAAAGAATATAATATATCCCTTAGACATTATATATATATTACAATTTTTTTTAAAAGTTAGAAATGTTAGTTATAATTTGAAGTACATTAAATAAGATTGTTGAGATTATTGTATTAATAATAAAGATGTAATATTGTTGAATCTTGATGAATAATATAATTGATGTTGTTCTGTTTATTATTGTTGATGAATAATATAATTGCTTCATTTTGTTCTTATTATATGCATAATTTCCCCTTATGGATGCAACTCCTTGGTTTCCTTTTCCCTCTTCTGTTTAGGGTCTAAGGATCACATGTTTAACACTAACTGTTCCTATTTGTCAATCAAAATATTTACAACAGGGCTTATTTATATTATTTAGAATGATAAACATTTTTTTTAAATCATACATATTAATAAATACTTATCTCTATCCTTAGGAGAATACTAATAAAGATCAATTCTATTAAAGCTATTCATTCTAAATGTTAAAATTTTATTCATCTTTAATCACACATTTTAAGATATAAAAGTCTTTATTATTTAAAAGAAAATTTGAATATTCAATTTTTCAAAAATTAAAATAAAATTGTCATTAAACATAGATGTTGTCTTAAAGAGAGGAGTAGCTATGTCATTTTAAGAGTAAGGATTAACCTAATCAAGGTATTTATATGAATGAAGATTACGAGCTATTAGTTATTTTGAGAGACCTTGATTGTAAGAAGCACAAACATCCTTAACATGTGGTAACAACACAATTATGCTTTTATCAATACTATTATGAACATGTCATATCTAACCAAACAAACCCACTAATCCTTGCATGCTCTTAGGAGTCCAACTCGTTCGTGAGAAATGTAGAGTTGACAAATGATTACATGATTATATGATTAAATCCTTCATCAAGAATATATAAATATCTATATCCTCTCAAGTCAAGTTAAATTTGGAAACATGCAAAATTTCATAAGGTGAAGAAAAATTAGAATAAATAGTATATAATTTTTAACTAGAAATTAACAATTTACTAAAAGTTCAACAAATGGCTTTGATTAATTTTAGTGATAGTTTCGAATGGTAGGCAATTCTACATAAGGTGTGTACAAAATGTGATTGTATTGCATGGGACTTGAAAAATGTATTGGATATTTGAGGTAAATGTTGATAATGATAATGCTTAGAAAGATTACCAATTAAATGTGTGTAAATGGGTGTGTTTTCACCCAAATAATGCTTCAATAAATGGAAGTGTGAAAATGAGATTCTTCTTGCATGCTCATGATAATACATCCATTCCAAAATTAAAAACATGATTGGATGTCCTTTTCTTATCGTCATTGATTTTTGTGCAATTATATTTTCAATTGCAAGTTGATGTACTCTTCATGTCAAACCTTTATTATATATTCTTTTTTACCACTCTCCAAATGGTTACAATATCTATTTAAATTTACTTACTATATTAATTCATAAACAACATGCTTTCAACATGTTAAATCTATGTAGCAACAAATCTAAATACAAGAAGAAACTCATGCACCTAGAATTACTTTTACTACAAGATGAAAAAAATCTGAATTACAATGACAGTCCACTAATATTTAGGCCACATTTGTGTTTCACAGTCATCCTAGAAATTAAGAATGACTTTTTTTTATGAAAGGGGACTTCCATTCTTAACCTCTTTTTTTTTTTACCTTAATCTCAAAAATAACTTAGTAGAAGGATAAAAAATAAGGCGGTAGTGAGACAGTCTTGGTTTGTTTTTCTCTACTTCCTCTATTTTTATTTGTAATATTTTTGGTCCTTGTTTCTAGAGAAATAATAATAAATAGTCAATGTTATAAAAAGAATGAAACAAATGCACTAGGGATATTAATAATTAGACATTGTTATGAACCAGGGTTGTGCCACATAGCTAAAAAGTAAAAGGGAGACAGTTACCAAACGATCAGAGAGAGACGCACATATCGTTGACAACAATTAAAATAATAAAATAAATCTACTTCTTAGTTAAAAAATGATCAATAATTTTCTTAAAGACAAAAACAATTTTTTGAAAAGTTTGAGATTTAAAAAAAAATTAAGCTCAATTAATCTATGCTTGCTAGTTACTAGCGTGAAGGAAAACATTTTTTTAAGTTGGATAGACGCTACCAAATGATCAAAGTGTCAAAACTAAGAAAGTTGATTATTCTTTTTTGTGAATATGTAACTTTTATATTCAATTAATAGAAAAGGCACTATTCATCAAAAAGAAAGTTGCTTATTTTGGGAAGGTGAGTGGAAAACCCATTGTTCCATTTGGCCCTCTTTTTCCACCACACGTGTCTGGATGGAAAGATGATTCAGATGTCATGACATGGCTGGACAAGTAGTCGCGAATGATCGTAGTCTTTGTGTCGTTTGAAAGCCAATGCTTTTTAAGAGGGGAAGAGATTGCCGAGGTGGCATTGGGATTAGAAGCCAGCTATCAGCTCTTCTTGTGGGCACTACATAGCTTTCCATCTTCACTTCTGAAGGGATTTTTAGAGGGGGTTGGGAAGAGGGGTATTATGGTGAAAGGATGGATCCCACAAAGGGAGGTATTGGTCCATTTTAGTGTTGGGAGCTTTCTGACACATTGCGAATGGAACTCTATAATGGAGGGATTGAGCAATAGATTATCTCTTGTAACTTCATCTATTCAACTTGACCATAGTCATAATGCATGGTTGGTTGTATATGAATTAAATGCTAGAATTGAAGTTGGACGAGGAAAGGATGGGGCTTTTCGAAGAGAAGAATTTTTCAAAGTTGTGAAGATGGTTATGGGGAAGAAGGGAAAGAGATAAGATCCAAGGCTAGGGAAATTGGTCAAATGCTCAAGAACAAAATATTGAAGGATGAAGGATCTCAAGATGAGTATATGACTCAATTTGTTAAGCACTTGCACTTCGTCAAGGCCAATGTGAGGCTTCAAAAGGAAAAATAAATCCAACAATGAGAAGGTAAACAAGTTCATCTAATCATGTATTAGCATCCTCCCTCTATCAAAATAATATACCTCATCTATATCATTTAAAATAGCTAAACATAAGGACTTCATGTGGTCAAACACAACTTACATCACACAACATGTACATGAGATGAAAGTGAATGATAATATTGGCTCACTTGTGTTCTTAGATTATTTAAATGTTATAATTATTTAAATTAATTATATGTTGTAATGAAAGGGGGTATGCCATTGTTTTAAAGATTATTTATACTCTTGTTTAGTTTGAAATTCATGTACATTTTAAGACGTTTGGTTGATGGTATGAAATTAGTGCAATTCACCCTATAAATTATTTCGTGCCTCCAAGAGGTAATGTGATCATTGCATAGTTTAGCATAATATTTAGCTAGTGACATCTATCTTTCAGTAATCAACAAACACTAAACAATTGAAATTTTGTCATTTTCTAAATTGAACTTGAAATACACCCACACATTATTCTAATGTAATCAAATATTATTTTCTGCTGAAAATTATGTGCCCAAAATATCTTTTATAGACCAAGAGAATCTCTTAGGCTTAACATACTTCCAACTCAACTAGAATCCAAATTTAGTGCATAATGAACTTTTACCTCCAAAAGTAAATAAGCTAATTAATTAGAAGAAAAAAACTTTGTTATAAAAACCATATCTTATCTTCATGAATTTAGAGTCCCTATAGATATCTGAAAAACTAGGACTTTAGTACATAGCTATACTAATGAAAAAACTAAAAACTTGCGTTCTATAATGATCAAAAAGTAAATAGGCTAAATAATTAGAAGATTTTTTTGTTATATAAATAATATCTCACATTGATGAATTTAGAGTCCCTATAAATATTTTGATAACAAGGACTTAAATGTCTAGCTAAACTAAGGAAACAACTTAAAACTCGCTTTCTATAATGCTTAGAAAACTTATAGATCATCAATTTTTAAAAATATTAGATTTTTCACTTTAGTATGGTGTAACATGGGTGCACTGTAATTATTTCTTAGTTTATTATTTAGAGTTAAACTGATTTCACCATATAGATGTTTCTCCATGCCAAGTTTATATAGTTAAATCATACATATTGCATTTCTTACCTTATCAATATTTTTTTATGGCATCAGAATAATTCACATGGTAACGTAGATCATCACATGATTTAAAATTAACATCTACATGTGTTTGGCATAATGTCATTTAAACAAATTATCAAAGTAAATGTTAACAAAAGTACACTGGAATAAGGGTAACAATGTTAGTTGGATAATCAAATCAACTAACACAATGAGTGTCAATTAGCATGAGAGGTGTTATTGGGTCACAAAAAGTTTGCATCATAGGATCCCCCTCTCTAAATTAGACTTTCTCCCTAGAAGTCATCAAGGTTTTGGGACAGGAAAACTCTAATGAGCAAACAATAAATAGATGGTAAGGCTAATGAGTAATTCCTCAATTCTATTTTGTATAAGTGAGTATTTGGAAAAAAGTGAGTGTCATAAATAGAATTGTATCCATTAAGTGAGAAAAAAATGAGCTTAGATGTACCAAATAATGCAAAAGATAGGCTTCAAATATATATCAATTTATAAAATGGCATGTACCTCATCCTTTTATATCAATCTTACACCTAGAATATAAATAATTATATACACCATATATTTAATTAAAATCAAATAACCACTGTTAGGACTCCAATGTTGAGACAACTTGTTCCTAACAATTTTGATATTTTTTCAAGGTCAAAGTCAATTGCTAAAGCTCTTAAAATTACATTTTTATGTTCTCTAGCCAAAAGATTATATTTCTTAGTACTGGAATAAAAGGATGCTTGATACATTTCCTAACAATAATAAGTCGTGATGAATTCCTAACTTGAGTTAATGGTAGTCTAGGTCAAGCACTCAAACCTTGTACATATTTTCTCAATCCCTTATATGATATTTGCAAATTGGTTAGTATCTTGTACAATAGAGTTTGTATGTACATGGATCCACAAAATGATAATTTCTCAAGCCAAGGTCATTAATAAAATTCATGTTGAGATCATACATGAGAAGGTGGAATCATTAAAACTCTTTCCTTGCAACTACAAGTATTTCCCCATAAGACACCAAGGACCAATTAATCATTCACGTCACCTAAATATTGATATTTTAATTATGCAGTATAAAACAAAAGACCATGGCACCACTTTTTGATGACTTAGCCACAAGCTAACCAATCTCAAAATTTGTATTGCTAAGCCTTGCCATCATCCCTATCAACTTGTACACTTCTAAGAGGTTAGAATAGTGACTAGCAATCGCACCTTAGTGTGCAATGGGTACGCCATAGAGTTATGGAAAGGTTGTTTAAGTATTTGTACCTGTGTTTTTCACTCATTCTCATCCTCTCTAGATCTCCTTGTCTTTGTATCGATATATCTCATCATCTATGTATATTAATATCTCTTTCTCTCTATCTCTCCCTCTTTATGTCTATCTATCTCTTCCTATTTATCTCTCCCCCTCTATGTCTTCTTTTGTATCTCTTGACGTCTCTTTCTATCTTTATCTATCAATCTATTTCTATCTATCTATGTATTTTTCTCTCATTCTCTCACTTTGTATTCATTTCTATCTCTATCTTCCTCTCCCCCTTCCATATCTAGATACATCTTCCTCTCTCTTGCTTTTCCCTCTACACCACTCTCTCTTTCTATCCCTATCTCTCCCCATCTCCATATACTTCATCTCTCAAGAATCCTCTCTCATTCTATAGCATTAAAGGAGAAAAGTAATGAAATATTTAGGTTTAGTAAACTAAAAGGAATAAAAACTCTCTAATATGTAGTCCTTGGTTGCTATCTTCAAAATTTGACAGTTTCTAGGAATTTATTTAAATAAACTTTCCTCTTTCTAACACAACAAAAATCATTCAAGTTATTATGGAAAAGATTAAAAGGGACGCATCATTTATGCGATATCCATGACAATTGCATCATTGGTATAAGTTAAACAGAAACAGAGCAACAAGAATATCTATTCGGTTTGGTTTGTTCCTCAATATACATTGGTAGGCTTTCTAGAGGTGTTTTATACCATTGGTCTAGTCAAATTCCTTTATGTGTAATCTTTCAAGAGCATGAGTAGTATAGTTGTGGTGTTGCTTTGGTAAAATGGTTCACCTTAAAAGACCTCACTGAGAGTACCAAGGACATAACCCCCAAAGAGGATGGGAAAACCCATGTATCAAGAGATAAAACTTGCAGGTCAAATCCAAAATCTAGAAAAGGAGGGTTGAAACAATAATCTGTCTAACACTCACCAGACCCCTCCAGCGAGGATCCAATGACTCATCAGTAGCACCACCATAAAAGTTTTCACGAAGGAGAGTTCTATTTCATACTACACAATTTTTGTGTATATTCGTGTATGTTCATTTATTATGAGTAAGATATCTTGGGAATGGTGCCAAATATGGGTAACAGAGAAGGGTAAAATGTAGTTTCTTTTACCTGCTAGTAGAAATCTGGTCTTTTATGCTTAGGCCTAAGCTTGTAAACACCTAAATGAATTTGTGTTGGTTATGTATTTTCTCTCTACCATATCTGTGTTCATTCTACTTTGTGTGAGATAAAATATTTGTGTTGGACAACAATGGACTTTAGCCCTTATATTTAGTAATCACATTGTAAATGCTTTCCAAAAGAAAGAAAGAAAATATTTTCCAATATACAATATACATGGATAATGGTCGAGCCCACACAAGGGTCATTTTGTAACTTTGTATGCATAAGCATTATGTACTTACTCACATTTAGTATAACTGTTATCACACATTTTTTCTAGTACAAAATAATTTGGAGTTTAAAGCACTAAAATCATGGTTCATTATTATCCTAAGTAAGAACAAACAAACTACTTGAAATAATTATCTTCACAAAATATAAAAATGGCATCCTTATATGACTGATAAGCATAATGGTGGTTGCTTTTTAATGGGATGACCATGAAGAAGCTGCATATTCTTTAAGCAAATTTTGCAATAAAATATTTTTGGCCACATTTGATTGGAACAAATACGGTGTGCAGAGCTATTCATGGAAATCAACTTTAGAGAATGCTTGATAAAAAAGGTCTCGGGCAGGCAAAATAAGGTCTCCAAGTGTGAATTTCTAAGGATTTTTGTAGCTTGTATGTCACACTTGATAGTTAGGCTATTTTGCATGCATGCTTCTCTGAGGTGGATGATGATAGGAGAGATCAACACACATCCCAACAATGTTCATAGGAAATCCCCCTTTTATATTTGAGCATTGGCGATCATTAAAATTCTTCAATGAGGGTGTTTGGGCCTGTTTCAGGATCAATTTCATGTATATCTCTGCTACAAGTGACAACATAAGCTGAGCTATGGAACTTGCAGAGGTAACATTATGACCTCTGGTATTGTGATGTATTTAAATTTTCAAGCACGAGTTATTTATAGTAAGAGTATTTTCATTTTGTATTATCATACCTACAATGTTGTTCATTTCTAGTACATATATTTTGTTTCCTTACTTAAATAACTAAGAGATCCATCCATGGCACGATCATGATTTTTGGATCCTCGGTTATGGAGAAGGCATGTTCGATTTCAGAAAAGGGTCCCAAAAACTATAATTTGGTGAATCCTCTACTTTGTAAAACAATATATTTGTTTCCTTATGGATGGATGGCCTAATGATTTAAGTTTGACAAGACTCTTCTTTTTTTCCTTATCGACTTTAAAAAGGGGAAGCCAAGTTTTTTTCTCAACATCCCTCGTCTCTGTAAAATGTACAATATTCTACTCCGAAATATCTTGACTACCTATATAAAAAGGAAAAAAAAGATATATGTAATTTTAATGGAAGAAGCTACTTTATGTCAATGACGACAATGCTTCTACTGTGCTCTTACACCTATTCACCATCAAAGGAAGAAACATTATGTTCTTCCCTTGAACCATTTGCACTGCCATCTGTTTCTTCCCCAATTAAAACATCCATTTGTCTCTCACCCAATTCCACAGACTATTTTTCAATGTTGGCCTTGCAAAGAGGGCATGTAGAATGGAAAAGAAACCACATATCAATGCAATGCACATGAAAACTATTTCTCAACTATTAAGACAATTCATGTGTATGGTCACTAAAGTTCTATCAAATGTTCCATCCAATAGCTATCAATCAAATCATCAAGAGCATTGGTATGAACATATTTAAAGCTTGGGTCTATAATTCTAATTATTAGTCCCAATGTTCTCATCCACATATCAAGATTCACATGTTTTTCAACCACCTTATAGTGCTCATAGTTTGTCCTCATATTCCCATTCATTCTTAGTTTATTGTTACTCATAACAATGCGCTTCTAGTTAGCCATATAGCTATAGCAATAAGTTCCCTCACCTTTCTCTGAATAATGTCCTACCAAGAAAAGTACTCAATCCACTAATGATAATGAATAAGCTAATATTGAAAATATATTAGATACTCAGAACTTTCCTAATAATTAGGATAAAGATCCATAATTCTTTTTAAAAAAATAACTAATTTATTTTTCTCATTATTCTCTTCAAATTTTATATACATTATATAAACTTTAACATCTTCAACTCTAATTTTTTAAAATTTCATTACAACACATATACATATCATCTTTTATAAAAAAAACTCCAAATTCTAGGGCTTAAAAGTGATGTTAACGGCATTCGATTTATTAACGGTAAACATTCTTAGAATAGGAGAAGGATTGGGAGAAAGAGTGAAGATGGACGAGAATTACAAGGTGTCTCACTGTGTCCTATGAGTAATCAAGTGATCACAACCAATTATTCTCAACACTTAACAAATTGACTATCATAAACATTTTTCATAAACAATCCAGAAACCAAATTAGCAATGGTATTAACAGGATTGAAAATCAAGCTCATGGCATTAATAGGATTAAAAATTATAAACAATCTTTTCATTAAACCATAAGCATAACTACATTTCAATAAATTCTTGGCATGAATTCGAACTTATTTACAAATAATCTGAATAACCAAAGAAGGCAACAACTTGTACATAACTCTCTTCACTTGAGAAATGCACATTATCTAGTATTCAAAATAGTAGGCAGGGCAATGCAGGGCATGTGAGTAGCAGAAATGAAAATATGATTACATCTTGTTGGCTTTAGCAAGCTCTACATCGGGTCTGTAATCTTCAGGGATGAATCTTCCCCAGTACCAGTGTGCCTTCCAAGCAAGGGGCATCTCTTCGATTGGTATTCCCTTGGTCTCTGGTAGGAATATGTGAACAAAAGTGATCATGACCAGAACCCATCCAACAAAGAAACAAAACAATCCAAACTTAAAATGGCAGAGCATGGGTAAAAAGGCTTGAGCAATGGAAAATGTGAAGAGAAGATTGACAGAAACATTAATGCTCTGCCCTGCCGATCAGATTTCCAAGGGGAAAATTTCACTAGGAACCAACCATCCAAGAGGCCCCCTGACCATGCAAAAGCTGAGACATAAATGCACACTAAGACCACCACCAATATGGCTATTCCCTTGCTCAGGCTCCCCTCTCCATTGGATCCAAATGGCTTTCCAAGAATTGCTACAATGATAACCTGCACATAAACAAATTAAAGAATTCGTCCCAATTTGTAGCTCCAATTAGAGAACTTGTCCTGATATAAACCTCAGTCGACTCTAAATTAAGAAGCATTTTCAGTTTACACCAAACAATTAAATTTGCAGGGATTGTTTTTGAACCTTGAATGTTCTAAAAAGTCTTCAATATAAAGAGACTGATAGCTTTAATGGCAGAACAAGATAAAAGAATCTCTGGCAGGCCTACAGAGAACATCCAATTATGATCCTATGGAGAATATCCCCCCATAAAGTGGCTCAAACAACAGACAATGTATGACGCAGATTCAATCACAGCGCTCTGAGTACATGTCTTGGGAGAAATATACAAAAACTATAAGAAATTCTGAGAAGTATACAGAAAAACGTGCTTAAACCCGTTAAACACCACCATTTTCCATGCTCTTATTAACTAATAAAAATGACACTAACCTTATCCCATACAATCCTAATTTGAGATAATTTAGCTAATTTCTTGAAGAATATATCAAAAACTGATGTTGTAAGAGACATAAAACTGTGATGGAAACCCTGGGCGCACCGGTACTGGAATCTCAATGCTTTTGCTTCCTTCCAGCATCTGAACAACCCTTATCATTGATGGCCTCATAAATGTGATGCAGGAGCATCCTGGGTGTAAGAGCAATCTTGCATCACCCAAAAATATTTATGTTTTTATATTCAATAAGGGTTATTTTGTGCAGAGCTGCTATCTATGGAAAGTTACTATTTTTGGTAATTTTCGTATGTGCTCAGAATGATCTGATTTCTTTCTTGGAGGTTCATTTTGGTCGTATAAGTCTGTCAGTAAAGTTTCATTGCCAGATCAAGTGTATATTGGAAGATATTGAAGATTTTCGGTATTGGCAGCAGGGTACAGAAACTTTGAACTCAGTTTTGAAGGCTTTAGAGGCCCGGATGAGGTTGAAAATTTGGGTGACGGGCGCTTGCGCGGGTCAAGCTTGTAGAGCGCTTCGTGACATTTTCAAAATGGGGTTATAATAGCCGATCGGGTCAACTGGTGATGACTTATGGTCTTCGGAAGTTGGGCCACCTGAAATGGCAGAAAATAATTTTTTTCAAAATTTCTGTTCCGGTTTCAAAGGTTATCCTGAGCCGACTATGATGTAATGAAATGTAAAATAAATTAATTCTAAGTTTGGTCGGCCTTATTGGCTAAAATTCTGGAACCTTCCCAGGCGGTGAAAAATTGCCTATATAAGGAAGGCTGTATTATTGTCTTAGGCAGTTCAGAATAGTTCTGGGTAGTAGATCTGGGTAATAGTTCGAGGCTTTGTCCTACAGAATATTGTAAGGGAATGCCCATGTGGCTTTGCATATTGTAATTCTAAAAGTTTGTAATTCCACATTTGTGGAGATAATAAGGAGCCAATTTTCTGTTCTTGCATATTATTGTGGTTTCTCCGTTTCTGTTATGTGTTTGTGGTATTAAGGGGAGCACCCTTCATCAAGTGGTATCAGAGCAGGTTTTCTTGAGTGTGTAAACAAATCGCCGACTGTGAGGCAGTTTGCACCAGGACCGTGGTTAGGGTTTCAGCGCGCATCGCGAAAATGCCTCCACGAAGAGAACGTCGCGGAAGACCTGGTGCTGTGACACCTGAGGTTAGAGAGCTGCAGAGACAAGTGCGAGCATTGCAAGAAGAGATTCGCAGAGGAATGAATCTTAATGTCAAAGACGAAAGCGAGGATGAAGCCGAAGAAGAATATCAAGAAGGAGAAATTGAAATTGTGAACCAGGAGGAAGAAAGACTTTTTCGGGCGATTTCCAAGATTGGGAAAAGACCTAAGATTGAGGTTCCTACATTTTCTAGAAATCTTAACCCAGAGGAATTGATCGACTGGATCAATGAATGTGAAGAATATTTTGAGTATGAAGATGTTGAGGATCCTGATAGGGTCAAATTTGCGAAGGCCAGACTGAAAGGTCATGCGAAGATATGGTGGCAAGAGATTCAGTTGGAGCGAAATAGAAGGGGAAAGGAGAAAATCACGAGATGGGATTGGATGGTGGATAAATTGAAGCGATAGTTCATTCCTGTTGATTATGAGCTTGACCTACTGAAGAAAATGCAGAGTTTGAAGCAAGCAGGAAGATCTGTTCAGGAATATACAGAGGAGTTCTATCGACTTCTCATCAGAACAGGCCATGCAGAAGCTGATAAGGAGAAAGTTGCCCGATACCTTAATGGGTTAAGGCCAAGCATTCAGGAGGAGCTGAATCTGGTTCGAATGAATAGTATTGAAGAGGCATACCAGTTTGCCCTAAAAGTAGAGGAAAAGCTGAACAAGAAGTTTGAGAGCAGACAAAACGGAAGAGGTCGCAGTGGACGATCTGGTGGACGGTCATATGGTGGCCGAAATGAAGATCCGAAAAATAAGGATGAGGCCAGTAGCAGTCAGAATCAGCAAGAAAATAATTCCAATCGTTTCCAAGATCAGAATAATAGAGATTAGAGAGGAAGAGGAAGAGGACAAGGATCTGGAAGAGGTGGCTTCCGTGGAACATGTTTTCACTGTGGAGAAGAAGGTCATAGGGCATTTGAATGTCCTCAGCGCCAAGGAAGAACAGACAGGAGAAATGAAGGCTAGGCCAGAGTTGCACATGTAGATGAAGATGCCAGATCATCAAATTTTGAAGATGCTGAAAGAGGAGAAACGTTGATTAACAGAAGAGTCATGTTGAGTGGTGAGAATGAACCTGAGCAAAGGAGGAGCCTATTTCGCACTAGATGCAAGTGTGAGGGTAAATGTTGTGATGTGATTATTGATAGTGGAAGCACTGAATATTTGGTGTCAGAAGAGATGGTGACAAAGTTGAGGCTCAAGAGACAGAAACACCCACATCCATATCGGATTGCCTGGGTGCAGGATGACCACAAGGTCATGGTCAGTGAACAGTGCCTGGTAAAGTTCAAGATCGGTGGGTACCAAGATGAGGTACTATGTGATATCATCTCTATGGATGCATGTCATATGTTATTGGGTAGACCGTGGCAGTTTGACAGATGTGCTGTACACGATGGCCGTGCGAATACCTATTCCCTGACAAAGGATGGAGTGTGACATAAGCTAAAGTCATTGAAGGAGACCGAAAAAAAGGTATGTGGTAATGCAAGAATAACATTTGTTGATGGAAGGAAATTTCTAGATGGTATGAGGCATGAGCATGTATGTTTTGTTTTAATTCTAAAAGTTGGTAAAGAGGAAGTAGAAGATGTTCCTATAGAAATTGCAGATTTGTTGAATGAGTTTCAGGATATTGTATCCGATAACGTGCCTGATAGATTACCACCAGTCAGGAAGATCAGTCATCAGATGGACTTGATCCCAGGAGCGAGTTTGCCGAACAAGGCAGCACATAGAATTACACCTGCAGAAAGTGAAGAGTTGAACAGACAAGTACATGAGTTGTTACAGAAAGGATTGATCCATGAGAGTCTGAGTCCCTGTGCTGTACCAGCGGTATTAGCACCAAAGAAGAATGGAGAATGGAGGATGTGTATAGATTCTAGGGCAATAAACAAGATCACAATCAAGTACAGGTTTCCATTGCCACGAATGGATGATATTATGGACTGTTTGAGTGGAGCTGTGTATTTTTCAAAGATAGATCTAAAAAGTGGATATCATCAGATTCGGATCACAGAAGGAGATGAATGGAAGACTGCCTTCAAGACAAAGGAAGGACAGTATGAGTGGTTAGTCATGCCTTTTGGGCTAACCAATGCACCGAGCACTTTCATGCGGCTCATGAACGAGGTTCTGAAAGAATTTATGGGTAAGTTTGTCATTGTTTATGTAGATGATATTTTGATCTTTAGGAAGACATTGGAGGAGCATATGATGCATATTCGTATGGTATTTGAGAAGCTGAGAGAAGAGAAATTGTTGATTAATTTGAAGAAGTGCAGTTTTGTGAAGAAAGAGTTAGTGTATTTGAGATTTGTAGTTTCAGCAGAAGGTCTAAAAATGGACCCAGAAAAGGTACAGGCTATCCTTGAATGGCCTACTCCAAGGAGTGCTACTGAGGTAAGATCTTTTCATGGTTTGGCTAGCTTTTACAGAAAGTTTATCCGAAATTTTAACAGTATTTTTGGACCCTTGACTGAAATAATGAGAGGGAATAGAAAAGAGTTTAAGTGGACTAATGGGGGCAGAAAAGAGTTTTCAATTATTGAAACAAAAAGTTACAGAACAACCTGTTTTAGCACTTCCAGATTTTAATAAGGTGTTTCAAGTAGATTGTGATGCTAGTGGTACTGCAATAGGAGCTGTTATGAGCCAAGAAGGTAAACCTGTTGCGTATTTCAGTGAGAAGTTAAATGATGCCAAGAGGAAGTATTCTGTTTATGATCAGGAATTTTATGCTATAGTTCATGCATTAAAGAAGTGGAGACATTATCTGCTTCCTAGGGAGTTTGTTTTGTATACTGATCATCAAGCTTTGCAATATTTGAATAGTCAAGGAAAGTTGAATCAGAGGCATTTGAAATGGGTTGAGTTTTTGCAGAGTTATATATTTGTTTTGAAACACAGAAGTGGAAAGTCTAATAGGGTTGCAGATGCTCTTAGCAGAAGGCAACTATTGCTGACAGAAATGCAGATTGAAGTGGTTGGGTTCAAGGAACTCAAGAATTTGTATCCAGAGGATCCTGATTTTGGTGAAGCTTGAAAAGCTTGTACAGAACCTGTTACTCTAGACAGGACGAAATGGTTGAATTTCATCATTCAAGATGATATGCTATTCAGAGGGAGTCAGTTGTGCATTCCACGAAGTTCTATGAGGGAGAATCTCATCAAAGAGAAGCATAGTGGAGGATTGGCTGGACATTTTGGTCGTGATAAAACCGTTGGTTTGGTTAGTGAGAATTATTATTGGCCGCAGTTGCAGCAAGATGTGAAGAAGTTTGTACAGAGTTGCAGAGTATGTCAGATGGCGAAGGGAGTGAAGCAAAATACAAGGTTGTATCAGCCATTACCTGTACCAGAGAAGCCTTGGGAGGATATCAGCATGGACTTTGTTCTTGGTTTACCGAGGACACAGCGGGGACACGATTCAATTTTTGTGGTGGTTGACAGATTTTCAAAGATGGCACATTTCATTCCCTGCAAGAAGACTAATGATGCTGTTCATGTAGCAGAATTATTTTTCAGAGAAGTAGTGAGACTTCATGGTTTGCCAAAGACCATAGTTTCAGATCGGGACACTAAGTTTGTTGGATATTTCTAGCGTACATTGTGGAAGAAGTTGAAGACAGATTTGAAGTTCAGTTCATCACATCATCCACAAACTGATGGACAGACGGAGGTGGTGAATAGGAGTTTGAGAAATTTGCTGAGATGTTTGGTTGGGGATAAGCCAACAGGATGGGATTTGATTTTACCACAAGCGGAATTTGCATACAATAATTCTGTCAACAGGAGCACTGGTAAATCACCATTCCAAATTGTATATGGAAGTAGTCCAAGAAATGCATCTGAATTGAGGAAGATCGATAAAGGAGAAATAAGTAGTGCTAAAGCTGAAGATTTTGCAGAACACTTGAAGAACATCCATGGGGAGGTGAGGAAGCATATTACCAAGATGAACGCACAGTATAAGGCTAAGGCAGATGAGAAAAGGAGGTATAAGAAATTTCAAGTTGGTGATGAAGTCATGGTTCATTTGCGGAAGGAGCAGTTTCCAGTTGGTACATATAACAAGCTGAAAATGAAGAAGTTTGGACCATGCAGGATATTGAAGAAACATGATTCAGGAAGCGCATATGAGGTAGAATTGCCTACTGAGCTAAATATTTCACCAGTGTTTAACATTTCAGATCTGACAGAATATCATGAGGGAGGTGTTGAAGATGAGATCACAGCAGCACAGTGGAGTATTCCAGCAACTAGTTCAGACACTAAGGAGATTGAAGATATACTGGATAGTCGTGTTGGCAGAAGCATAAGGAACATGACATATGAAGAATATCTGGTCAAGTGGAAAGGATGACCTGTTGAATATTCATCATGGCTAACAAAGGAGGAGGTTAACCGTCTTGGTTTTCCTCTACACACCTGAGTCGTGACAGGGTCACTTCTCAAATTACCCCGGGTGTCTGATGCAGGAGCATCCTGGGTGTAAGAGCAATCTTGCATCACCCAAAAATATTTATGTTTTTATATTCAATAAGGGTTATTTTGTGCAGAGCTGCTATTTATGGAAAGTTACTATTTTTGGTAATTTTCGTATGTGCTCAGAATGATTTGATTTCTTTTTTGGAGGTTCATTTTGGTCATATAAGTCTGCCAGTAAAGTTTCATTGCCAGATCAAGTGTATATTGGAAGATATTGAAGATTTTCGGTATTGGCAACAGGGTACAGAAACTTTGAACTCAGTTTTGAAGACTTTAGAGGCCCCGGATGAGGTCAAAAATTTGGGTGACGGGCGCTTGCGTGGGTCAATCCTGTAGAGCGCTTCGTGGCGTTTCCGAAATGGGGTTATAATAGCCGATCGGGTCAACTGGTGATGACTTATGGTCTTCGAAAGTTGGGCCACCTGAAATGGCAAAAAATAATTTTCTTCAAAATTTTTGTTCCGGTTTCAAAAGTTATCTTGAGCCGACTATGATGTAATGAAATGTAAAATAAATTAATTCTAAGTTTGGTCAGCCTTATTGGCTAAAATTCTAGAACCTTCCCAGGCGGTGAAAAATTGCCTATATAAGGAAGGCTGTATTATTGTCTTAGGCAGTTCAGAATAGTTCTGGGTAGTAGATTTGGGTAATAGTTCGAGGCTTTGTCCTACAGAATATTGTAAGGAAATGCCCATGTGGCTTTGCATATTGTAATTCTAAAAGTTTGTAATTCCACATTTGTGGAGATAATAAGAAGCCAATTTTCTGTTCTTGCATATTGTTGTGGTTTCTCCGTTTCTGTTATGTGTTTGTGGTATTAAGGGGAGCACCCTTCATCAAGTGGTATCAGAGCAGGTTTTCTTGAGTGTGTAAACAGATCGCCGACTGTGAGGCAGTTTGCACCAAGACCGTGGTTAGGGTTTCAGCGCGCATCGCGAAAATGCCTCCACGAAGAGAACGTGGCGGAAGACCTGGTGCTGTGACACCTGAGGTTAGAGAGCTGCAGAGACAAGTGCGAGCATTGCAAGAAGAGATTCGCAGAGGAATGAATCTTAATGTCAGAGACGAAAGCGAGGATGAAGCCGAAGAAGAATATCAAAAAGGAGAAATTAAAATTGTGAACCAGGAGGAAGAAAGACTTTTTCGGGCGATTTCCAAGATTGGGAAAAGACCTAAGATTGAGGTTCCTACATTTTCTGAAAATCTTAACCCAGAGGAATTGATCGACTGGATCAATGAATATGAAGAATATTTTGAGTATGAAAATGTTGAGGATCCTCATAGGGTCAAATTTGCGAAGGCCAGACTGAAAGGTCATGCGAAGATATGGTGGCAAGAGATTCAGTTGGAGCGAAATAGAAGGGGAAAGGAGAAAATCACGAGATGGGATCGGATGGTGGATAAATTGAAGCGACAGTTCATTCCTGTTGATTATGAGCTTGACCTATTGAAGAAAATGCAGAGTTTGAAGCAAGCAGGAAGATCTGATCAGGAATATACAGAGGAGTTCTATCGACTTCTCATCAGAACAGGCCATGCAGAAGCTGATAAGGAGAAAGTTGCCCGATACCTTAATGGGTTAAGGCCAAGCATTCAGGAGGAGCTGAATCTGGTTCGAATGAATAGTATTGAAGAGGCATACCAGTTTGCCCTAAAAGTAGAGGAAAAGCTGAACAAGAAGTTTGAGAGCAGACAAAACGGAAGAGGTCGCAGTGGACGATCTGGTGGACGGTCATATGGTGGCCGAAATGAAGATCCGAAAAAGAAGGATGAGGCCAGTAGCAGTCAGAATCAGCGAGAAAATAATTCCAATCGTTTCCAAGATCAGAATAATAGAGATCAGAGAGGAAGAGGAAGAGGACAAGGATCTGGAAGAGGTGGCTTCCGTGGAACATGTTTTCACTGTGGAGAAGAAGGTCATAGGGCATTTGAATGTCCTCAGCGCCAAGGAAGAACAGACAGGAGAAATGAAGGCCAGGCCAGAGTTGCACATGTAGATGAAGATGCCAGATCATCAAATTCTGAAGATGCTGAAAGAGGAGAAACGTTGATTAACAGAAGAAAACCTGTTGAGTGGTGAGAATGAACCTGAGCAAAGGAGGAGCCTGTTTCGCACTAGATGCAAGTGTGAGGGTAAATGTTGTGATGTGATTATTGATAGTGGAAGCACTGAATATTTGGTGTCAGAAGAGATGGTGACAAAGTTGAGGCTCAAGAGACAGAAACACCCACATCCATATCGGATTGCCTGGGTGCAAGATGACCACAAGGTCATGGTCAGTGAACAGTGCCTGGTAAAGTTCAAGATCGGCGGGTACCAAGATGAGGTACTATGTGATATCATCTCTATGGATGCATGTCATATGTTATTGGGTAGACTGTGGCAGTTTGACAGATGTGCTGTACACGATGGCCGTGCGAATACCTATTCCCTGACAAAAGATGGAGTGCGACATAAGCTAAAGCCATTGAAGGAGACCGAAGAAAAGGTATGTGGTAATGCAAGAATAACATTTGTTGATGGAAGGAAATTTCTAGATGGTATGAGGCATGAGCATGTATGTTTTGCTTTAATTCCAAAAGCTGGTAAAGAGGAAGTAGAAGATGTTCCTGTAGAAGTTGCAGATTTGTTGAATGAGTTTCAGGATATTATATCCGATAACGTGCCTGATAGATTACCACCAGTCAGGAAGATCAGTCATCAGATGGACTTGATCCCAAGAGCGAGTTTGTCGAACAAGGCAGCACATAGAATGACACCTGCAGAAAGTGAGGAGTTGAACAGACAAGTACATGAGTTGTTACAGAAAGGATTGATCCGTGAGAGTCTGAGTCCCTGTGCTGTACCAGCGGTATTAGCACCAAAGAAGAATGGAGAATGGAGGATGTGTACAGATTCTAGGGCAATAAACAAGATCACAATCAAGTATAGGTTTCCATTGCCACGAATGGATGATATTATGGACTGTTTGAGTGGAGCTGTGTATTTTTCAAAGATAGATCTAAAAAGTGGATATCATCAGATTCGGATCAGAGAAGGAGATGAATGGAAGACTGCCTTCAAGACAAAGGAAGGACTGTATGAGTGGTTAGTCATGCCTTTTGGGCTAACCAATGCACCGAGCACTTTCATGCGGCTCATGAACGAGGTTCTGAAAGAATTTCTGGGTAAGTTTGTCATTGTTTATGTAGATGATATTTTGATCTTTAGTAAGACATTAGAGGAGCATATGATGCATATTCGTATGATATTTGAGAAGCTGAGAGAAGAGAAATTGTTGATTAATTTGAAGAAGTGCAGTTTTGTGAAGAAAGAGTTAGTGTATTTGGGATTTGTAGTTTCAGCAAAAGGTCTAAAAATGGACCCAGAGAAGGTACAGGCTATCCTTGAATGGCCTACTTCAAGGAGTGCTACTGAGGTAAGATCTTTTCATGGTTTGGCTAGCTTTTACAGAAAGTTTATCCAAAATTTTAGCAGTATTTTTGGACCCTTGACTGAAACAATGAGAGGGAATAGAAAAGAGTTTAAGTGGACTAATGGGGCAGAAAAAAGTTTTCAATTATTGAAACAAAAAGTTACAGAACAACTTGTTTTAGCACTTCCAGATTTTAATAAGGTGTTTCAAGTAGATTGTGATGCTAGTGGTACTGCAATAGGAGCTGTTATGAGCCAAAAAGGTAAACCTGTTGCGTCTTTCAGTGAGAAGTTAAATGATGCCAGGAGGAAGTATTCTGTTTATGATCAAGAATTTTATGCTATAGTTCAAGCATTAAAGAAGTGGAGACATTATCTGCTTCCTAGGGAGTTTGTTTTGTATACTGATCATCAAGCTTTGCAATATTTGAATAGTCAAGGAAAGTTGAATCAGAGGCATTTGAAATGGGTTGAGTTTTTGCAGAGTTATACATTTGTTTTTAAACACAGGAGTGGAAAGTCTAATAGGGTTGCAGATGCTCTTAGCAGAAGGCAACTATTGCTGACAGAAATGTAGATTGAAGTGGTTGGGTTCAAAGAACTCAAGAATTTGTATCCAGAGGATCCTGATTTTGGTGAAGCTTGGAAAGCTTGTACAGAACCTGTTACTCTAGATAGGACGAAATGGTTGAATTTCATCATCCAGGATGATATGCTATTTAGAAGGAGTCAGTTGTGCATTCCACGAAGTTCTATGAGGGAGAATCTCATCAAGGAGAAGCATAGTGGAGGATTGGCTAGACATTTTGGTCGTGATAAAACCGTTGGTTTGGTTAGTGAGAATTATTATTAGCCATAGTTGCAGCAAGATGTGAAGAAGTTTGTACAGAGTTACAGAGTATGTCAGATGGCGAAGGGAGTGAAGCAAAATACAGGGTTGTATCAGCCATTACTTGTACCAGAGAAGCCTTGGGAGGATATCAGCATGGACTTTGTTCTTGGTTTACCGAGGACACAGCGGGGACACGATTCAATTTTTGTGGTGGTTGACAGATTTTCAAAGATGGCACATTTCATTCCCTGCAAGAAGACTAATGATGCTGTTCATGTAGCAGAATTATTTTTTAGAGTCGTGAGACTTCATGGTTTGCCATTGACCATAGTTTCAGATCGGGACACTAAGTTTGTTGGATATTTCTAGCGTACATTGTGGAAGAAGTTGAAGACAGATTTGAAGCTCAGTTCATCACATCATCCACAGACTGATGGACAGACGGAGGTGGTGAATAGGAGTTTGAGAAATTTGCTGAGATGTTTGGTTGGAGATAAGCCAACAGGATGGGATTTGATTTTACCACAGGCGGAATTTGCATATAATAATTCTGTCAACAGGAGCACTGGTAAATCACCATTCCAAATTGTATATGGAAGTAGTCCAAGAAATGCATCTGAATTGAGGAAGATCGATAAAGGAGAAATAAGTAGTGCTGAAGCTGAGGATTTTGCAGAACACTTGAAGAACATCCATGGGGAGGTGAGGAAGCATATTACCAAGATGAACGCACAGTATAAGGCTAAGGCAGATGAGAAAAGGAGGTATAAGGAATTTCAAGTTGGTGATGAAGTCATGGTTCATTTGCGGAAGGAGCGGTTTTCAGTTGGTACATATAACAAGCTGAAAATGAAGAAGTTTGGACCATGCAGGATATTGAAGAAACATGATTCAGGAAGCGCATATGACGTAGAATTGCCTACTGAGCTAAATATTTCACCAATATTTAACATTTCAGATCTGACAGAGTATCATGAGGGAGGTGTTGAAGATGAGATCACAGTTGCACAGTGGAGTATTCCAGCAACTAGTTCAGACACTAAGGAGATTGAAGATATACTGGATAGTCGTGTTGGCAGAAGCACAAGGAACAGGACATATGAAGAATATCTGGTCAAGTGGAAAGGATGACCTGTTGAAAATTCATCATGGCTAACAAAGGAGGAGGTTAACCGTCTTGGTTTTCCTCTACACACTTGAGTCGTGACAGGGTCACTTCTCAAATTACCCCGGGTGTCTGATGCAGGAGCATCTTGGGTGTAAGAGCAATCTTGCATCACCCAAAAATATTTATGTTTTTATATTCAATAAGGGTTATTTTGTGCAGAGCTGCTATTTATGGAAAGTTACTATTTTTGGTAATTTTCGTATGTGCTCAGAATGATCTGATTTCTTTCTTGGAGGTTCATTTTGGTCATATAAGTCTGCCAGTAAAGTTTCATTGCCAGATCAAGTGTATATTGGAAGATATTGAAGATTTTCGGTATTGGCAGCAGGGTACAGAAACTTTGAACTCAGTTTTGAAGGCTTTAGAGGCCCCGGATGAGGTCGAAAATTTGAGTGACGGGCGCTTGCGCGAGTCAAGCTTGTAGAGCGCTTCATGGCATTTCCGAAATGGGGTTATAATAGCCGATCGGGTCAACTGGTGATGACTTATGATCTTCGGAAGTTGGGCCACCTGAAATGGCGGAAAATAATTTTCTTCAAAATTTCTGTTCCGGTTTCAAAGGTTATCTTGAGCCGACTATGATGTAATGAAATGTAAAATAAATTAATTCTAAGTTTGGTCGGCCTTATTGGCTAAAATTCTAGAACCTTCCCAGGCGGTGAAAAATTGCCTATATAAGGAAGGCTGTATTATTATCTTAGGCAGTTCAGAATAGTTCTGGGTAGTAGATCTGGATAATAGTTCGAGGCTTTGTCCTACAAAATATTGTAAGAGAATGCCCATGTGGCTTTGCATATTGTAATTCTAAAAGTTTGTAATTCCACATTTGTGGAGATAATAAGAAGCCAATTTTCTGTTCTTGCATATTGTTGTGGTTTCTCCGTTTCTGTTATGTGTTTGTGGTATTAAAGGGAGCACCCTTCATCAAAATGGATCTTCCTGAATGCACCACAACCCAACCAATACCTCTTATGTCCTGCTGCTCCACCACTATGGACATGCCCAAGATAACAAATCTCATATGTTGTCACAATTTGATCATTTGAAAACCGAATATCTTTTGCCCTTCTCACAATTCCCAGATGTGTCACCTCCTGTGTCTGAAGCTTTGGTTCGAAAATGTGAAGCACTTGACACTGAAGTAAGGACAGAAACAACTTCCCCCAATTCAGGTGTGTTTCATGAACTCTTAGCATTGTCCTTTAACATGATCTGGTATGCAGAAATATACAGATTCTTAAAATAATTTAGTTTCTAGAAGTTTTGGAGTTAAATTCTACTTGAAAGTAAAATTATTGGTATTATTTTTACCATCAATAATGGATTCACGGGCCATTGAAGATCATGGCAGTAGCGACAATGATGAGCTGAACATGAAAAGGTCCCAGTAGTGCGAGCAGTTGAGATTGTCAGAGTCTCTCAATGGATTACTGGATCAAGGATCTGGATTATTGTCAACATCAATGAGCAATTTGGTTAGTCAAATAGGTATACACTTTCAAGAGCAACAGAGCATTCTTGCAGCTTTGGTTCTTTAGGTGAAGACATTTGGTCACCAAACAAAAGGATGTTTGATGAAATTGCTCAACATTTGCTGAGTGATTCTCTTCTATCAGCAACATTTGATGAACAATCAATAATTGCAAGAGTTAATTCCATGTGCTCTCTCCTTCAGAAAGACATGTGAGAGATTACTCCTTTGAAGGTTGAAGAGCCAGTCACAGACTATAATTTTGGAAAATGTACAAACGGAGAACCTGAATTTGTGGATGATATAGATGACGTGAGATCCACACTCTCGAAGAGTGGTGGCCTTGTTCCTGATCTGGCTGAAAACAATTCTGTGGATTCTGGTTGCCAAACTGTTATACCCAGGAAGGAGTCATCTAGAGATTTGCTGCTGCATCTCCCTCGTATTGCATCCCGTCCCCAGTTCTTTTTTCATGCTTCAGACGAGCTAGCTACAAGGAATGAGTCAAATGGGACAATCGGAGGTAATCGACTGAGATAACAGTTACTTCTATGGAGCTGTGAAAGAGGCTGATTGCACCCTGATCAAAAGCAAACACATTTTGCCTCCCATATTGGGA
The DNA here is from genome assembly GCA_027943335.1 of Chamaecyparis obtusa. Taxonomy (NCBI): domain Eukaryota; kingdom Viridiplantae; phylum Streptophyta; class Pinopsida; order Cupressales; family Cupressaceae; genus Chamaecyparis; species Chamaecyparis obtusa. The sequence continues at coordinate 285,197 of BSBK01004046.1, read as the reverse complement.
GATGTACAGGATCTCAAATAATTGAATTGGCCAGTTCAGTCGTTTCAAATACTTCTTGCTTTACAAGCAAGCACCAATCTTGATCGATATGTGTAGTACTACTGTATGTGAGACTTTTGTACAGGGAGGAAATGGGAAGTGTCTTTGATATGTCAATTAAGTTCTTTCATTTTTTTTTAATTGTTATTGTACATTGTACTGTCAAGAATGTTTGGATCCTGGAAGTAAATAAAATATCAGGTCATGTAAATTTGAGGGTGCAAAATATCTGATCCACCATTTTTTCTAGGTATGACCTGATTATCAATAGGGTTCAGTTTACCAACTTTTACTCTACATGATGATCCCCATGAGCCAAATACAAGTCAATGCATCAGTAGTTGCTATTCACATGTTCAATAGATGGAAATGCTGATAGAAACAGAGGATGCTGCAATAAGAAAAGCTGATATGGCCAATTAATGGGCATTATAAAAACATGCATCCAACTTAAGGTTATTGAACCTTTGTATTGCTTTTTACATCTACATTGGACTTTTGTTTTTCAAATTATTTTTTAGGAGGATTCACATCATGACAAGACCTTTCTGTCTTGGGTTTAAGTTTTATAACTTGGTATGTTGGGTGTAATGGTGAATTATAATTTTAAGCATAGCATCTAGATTGCAATAAAAAATAAAGGCTGAGTTGCACTAGGTAATGTAAAGAAACAAAATGTAATTTTAATGCCATTTATTTTCACTGCCCACTGAATTCAAAGTAGATTACTGCATTGTTTTGCGACCTAAAACATATTAGAAAGTTTAACTTGTGGGCTGCACTTTGCAACGCATCATCAGAGCTTGATAGATAAATCCAAAGAAAAAATAAATGTCAAACATAAGGTTTTTTTTTTCTATTTTCTGCAGTAAGAACTGTAGTAAACTATTTTCAAACAAAATAACTTTGCAGGTCGTAGTCTCTCTGTTTTCTCTTGATTTAGAGGGGCAGGGTATTCCATTGCAGCCTTCCTCTTTTCCTGTTTACTTAATGCGATCCCCAGCTGGCATTGGGTTTGGAGGCAAGGGAGGTCAACTTATCCCCAAGGGCCCTGAAGTTTTTGGAGTTGCTTTTGGTAACAATTGTGCTCGTTGGAAGGAATATTGGACAGAAACTGTTCATGTCCATGTCTGACCTGCTCTGACCAATTTGGCTATGCCAAAGTCAGATAACTTAGCATTATAACTTTCATCCAGCAGGATATTTTGAGGCTTTATATCACAATGGAGTATATGGTATCTACACTCCTCGTGCAAATACAGGAGTCCTGGGGCCATGACTTGAAGATGAAATCCTTGTGACGACTTTTAGAAACTTGACAATTGAGTTGTTATGACTTTTAGAAACTTGACAATTGAGATGTAGGAAGGATGTAAAAATTTGAAGAAATAAAAGAATTGGAAACCCCTAAACTTAGAACCCTAAATGTCAGAATCCAGAAAACTGTAAGAAAGTCGGTAACAATGACAGGTTAGCAAACACATAGTGAGCCTGTTAATTCTAAATTTACCAAATACACACTGCGCAAATTAAACCCAAATTCACCAAATGAATACAGTTGATTGATCCAAAATTAATTACATTACCTGAGAGATGAACATTTGAACTCCTCCCTCCATGAAAAGAAATTATCTGCCAACCCTATCAACGCTAAAAATGGAAACAAACGTAGCAGGTACATTGACAAGCCTTGTTATGACAACAGAAAGCAAAGAAGCTTTTCTACTGAAGCTGGTGGTTTTAAAAAGAACTGGGGCATAGAACATGATAACATTAATTCCATATGATTAAGATACTATTTTTTTGCTGCTTCAAGCATCCCTTAAAGTTTTGGCCATAGGTCACTTTGGATGAGAACAAATCCTTCAAATTACCAGATGTCAAAACCACTGTGAGACTTATTTTTTAGTTTAAACAATTTCTTTGGTATTTCTTATTAAGTCAAGGTCTTAAATTGTTTAGCGTCTGGATGAGAAGTAATACTGAAAAGTAACAGATGACAAATCGTACAAGAATTACTTTTGGGTTTGCAACAAGGGTATAAGTTTCAGTGGTAATATAATTGCTACGGGGTTAAGTGAAAATGTGTTATGTAGAACAGAAGTGCTGATGTTTTCCTCTAAATGAGAAATTGAATCTTCAATTGCAATTTGCATGGACCTTTATTAATACCTTCCAAGTATACAGTTAAACAAAACCTTTAACAATTTCCCTTGCCATGCACTTTTCACATTATTCATCACAAAATTAGGCAAATCACCTTTGCCCTGGCAATTGGGAATGCCATTCTTTTTTCATTTTAAAAATTTACCATTTCTGATTACAAAGTGGTGAAAACAATCCCCAGAACTTGCCAGGTTGAAGAAATTCAGGCTTTCCTCAATTAGGAAAACAACCAAGCAGATTTACCATAAACTTTATATTGAAATACAAATTATGACGTATTATACAGATATTGGCATCATTATATAGCTTTAAAACCACCCTTTATTAGGGGGTTCTCTATGCACAGTGGCACACTATCCATTCTGAGATCCACACTTGCATAGCAGATTCAGAATGACCATTTATACTTTAGACAGCTGACCTGCCTTTGTGCATATGCTACTTCCACTGACTGAGGCATTGAAAAAATTTCATTACCTACAAGGCATGTGTATAAACATATCATCAATGAAGATTTCTGAAAATAGGACAGGAGTACTAATATCTACTTGAGAGTTCTCAAAATTCTCTATCATATAAAAGAATTAAAAAGGAGTGAGAGTTCTCAAAATTCTCTATCATATAAAAGAATAAAAAAGGAGTGGCACTTTTACATCAAGTTAATGAAAAAATTAAAAATCCATAAAATGAACCCTATCCTTTGCACAAAGTATATTGTAATGCCTCAGATGGTTTCCTAAGAGAATAGTTTGTGCTTGTTTCTCTGGGGGATTCAGAGACAAGAATCCCAAAACCTTAACCTCTATCTCTCAGTACCTATGAATTTGAAGAGAGTTTTCAGGGCTTCTATCAAAATGTCTCAAAATACATGAAAAAGAGCTTAGCACATTCATCATCAACGTGAACAATATGCTACTAAAAACCATCAGGCTCTGACATTCACATGTTCAACCATATGCTTCAAGCTTTTATTTCAATGGCACAAAATTGAAATTTAATCTACAAGAGCATCTTACCTTAAAATTATCTTCATTTGTATGATCATCTCCTATATACAAAGGTAGTACATCATTACAATTTGCTAATCCTGCAAAGTATCAACAATGTGAGATAAGAGAGGTCCTTGCACAGGAGAAGCAAGTGTGCAGTAACTTGGTAATAGGTCGTTCAAGTTAACAAAGTTTCAAAAAACTATTCAATGGAACAAGAAGCTGAAATCTCCAAGTACTGAAGATCAATTTCAAAAGAACTCACCAAAAGTTCTGGATAGACAATGTATCAACAATGTAGTACATCATTACAATTTGCTAATCCTGCAAAGTATCAACAATGTGAGATAAGAGAGGTCCTTGCACAGGAGAAGCAAGTGTGCAGTAACTTGGTAATAGGTCGTTCAAGTTAACAAAGTTTCAAAAAACTATTCAATGGAACAAGAAGCTGAAATCTCCAAGTACTGAAGATCAATTTCAAAAGAACTCACCAAAAATTCTGGATAGACAATGTATCAACAATGTAGTACATCATTACAATTTGCTAATCCTGCAAAGTATCAATAATGTGAGATAAGAGAGGTCCTTGCACAGGAGAAGCAAGTGTGCAGTAACTTGGTAATAGGTCGTTCAAGTTAACAAAGTTTCAAAAAACTATTCAATGGAACAAGAAGCTGAAATCTCCCAAGTACTGAAGATCAATTTCAAAAGAACTCACCAAAAGTTCTGGATAGACATCAGGCAAGCAATAGATCTTTAGGATGCTTGCAAAAGTTGTGGAGTTCGGCTTCATGCCTGCCAATTGCATTTTCTTGAAACTTTCCAAGGCCCCTTCAGAAAACCCCTTGTGTGTATCCAGAAACCATTGCAGTCCAAGAGATAGATACATGGGAACTGACTGCATTTATAAATTTACAGAAAACCATAACAAATTAGAATCAATAAAGAATCAAAACACAAACAAAGAAAAAAAACCAAAATAGAATCGGAAATCCTTCATTCAATCAAAGACGATAAATCCTTTATTCAAGGTAGCTCCTGCACAGAGCATCATTCAACAAAAGACCAGAAACCCACAAACGGGGAAAGGGAAAAACATCACTCAACCTGTTGGTTCCTGAAATCACTGGATTTCTTCTTAGTAGTTTCGGGAAACCAATTGACGAATTCGACCTTTGTTTAGGTCAGATTCCTGCACTTTAGGTTAGTAACCAGGGCGGGTGTACCCAAACAAAAATGATAAACTGCTAATCTAAGAACTCGGATCTAATATATGTCTAATCTAGGATCAAAATTGAAAACCTAATCAATGGAACTAGAAATATACTAAAGAATAAAAAATGCTAACACTACAATAAAATTAGGGTTAGAAAATTGAAAGAACTGTTAGAAATTGATTAGTAAACTAATTGAAAACTTTTAAATCTAAGTCCTAAATATAGATAACTGCTTCAAAATTGGAATGGGTAGAACCTGGAAACAAATAAATGAAAATAACATAAATATCAACATGAACTAAAGTAAAGATCAGTGCCTATAACATTGGGCAATAAAGTGTTGATAATCAAGTTGTACCCGGAGACAGTAAAAAACCTAGCAATCATTATAGACAACTTTGTTGAGTTTAACTTCGATGCTTATAGACCAACCAACTACAGTTTGGAAGAGTTTAACTAAAAACATACCCTGGGAGACCAGCAGTTTCATCACATATAATAATTACTAAAATTTAAACGATCACATTAAAGGAACTTAATAAAAAATTCATCCAATGCAACATAATTCACCAAAAAACTGCTTTTCAATATTAAAGATTTTAAACTTATCTCTCCTTCAGTAATGAGATATAATAATGTTCAAAATTCGTTCATCGGTTCACCAGATTCGTCCCAAAAAAATTTACTCCATCGTGTATTCCTTTATAAACATTTTGTTCTCAAAATTGTCTTCTAAAAAAAATTATTCCCCTATCTATTTACAATTGAATAAATATAAATTTTAACGGTTCCCTGTGAAAGGACATGCCCTTTCACAAGACCTAATCCCGACAACTAACCTAAAAATTTACATATTAAATCACAAAATAATCTTTTAGGGAAATGTATTTCCTGTGCAACAAATTAAATCTGTTACAATCTTCAGGTATGTGCATAATAATCCAATGTTTAACTCCTGCATCATTAGATAGTCCTTTAAAAATTTAAATGATTATATTAATAGTATTTTGAAGTTTTCAATATGATCATATTTATTAATCAATAATTTATTGAAATAAATTAATGCTACAATTCTATAAACATATTTGATGACAAAAATAGAGCATAAAAAATTAAATACTTATTTCTATGTCATCCTCACATGTTATAAGCAATCACTTTAATTGTCAAATCATAAAGCAATATATTAATGAGAAAATATTCAAAATTAATAAATAAAATAACGTTATGCTTTTAGCATTTTTATTTTTACTTTTCTAAGATAAAACATAATGCATTTATATTTATATATCTACAAATATAATGTAATATAATATTGAAATATAAAACATTAGGGTTAAAAGATTTTCAAGAAGGTAAAACATGATAAATGTCTTTTGTATACTTTACCCTAATAATAATGTCAAGTATTAAAGTAGGGCAAAGTAATTGCATAGAAAATGAAATATAAATAAAATATCCCCTTATGAAAATAATACCCTAAGCATATTTTAATAATATAATTTATTTTACTTTTTTAGGGTAATCTTTCTTTTATCCAAAAATCATACAATATAAATGCATGTACCTTTGAAGAATTATTTTTATATAAATACTCAAATGGTCACATTTATATGCAAAATATAATTATCCAAATATCACATTTTAACCAAAGAATAAGAAGTATTTTCTCAACGCAATTTTTATGCATGTAAACTAAAACCTTCTCTTTAGAACTTACTCAACAATATAATATCTTTGAGAAGGGTAATAATCAATTTATAGTGTTTCAATTACAATTTTCCTTAAAGTCATAAATAATCCTTAAAGTATAGAGGTGAGAAATACTCCCTATGATAAATATTCTGATTTCCTTTCCTGCACATGTGAAGGAAATAAATTAAACTCTTATCTCTATATATCTAAATAAAGTTTTCAATATAAAAGTTTAATTAGAATTTTCCCAAATGATATGTTTCAAGAATTAACATAAAAAATATTATACAAAGTGCATAATAGGTGCTCTCATGAGAATAATATCCATATTTAGTCCTCTTAAAAATCCAATCATCTGGATATATATATTTCACAATAAATCAACATATACCCAAGAATAATATATCAAAATGTGTAAAGGATGTGACCCTAAAGTTATTAAGAGTCAAACTTGATTTTCAAAATATTAACTATAAGTAAAAACAATATGATTATGTCTTTTCATTCAAATAAATATCTCAAAGAACAAACATAGAATAATTGGTGAGGGGAGGATGGGTAGTTAGGATAGGAAAAGGGATCAGGTCGAGAGGTTGAGTGTTCAACTCCCTCTCTGTGTCCTTTTATTAAAAATATTAATAAAAGGGTAAAATATGAATTTACCTAATTTTTAATAATTATTTTATTCCACATATATATATATATATATATATATATATATATATATATATATATGCTTTTAAAACTTGGAAATAAAATACTTAACTTTTGCTTCGAAAATCAAACCATATAAACATTATGGATCCCTTTTAATTATTTATTTTTTAGAAAATAGAGAAATAATATAGAAATAAAAATAAAATATCATACTTCCCTATCATACTTTTCTGACGTTTCGTATATATTCAAGCCTGAATTTTTAGGTGCCAACACAACCAAAGACTAGAAACCCATTATTCAAGGTAGCTCCTGCATAGATAATCATTTAATCAAAGATCTGAAACCCACAAACGGGGAAAAGGGCAAAGAAAGGGTTTTAGATAAAGAGGAAAAACTGGTGAGGCGAACCGTCGGCGTCGCAGGAAGTGAGCTTCCACTCTCCAGAGCGGGTGTCAAAAAAATAGAAATGACTGACGATCTTTATCATGGCCTCCGAAGATGTAAACGACAGGACCAACGACGACCATGGTGATGCCCACCCTAGGAGGCAGTGGCGCCCACTTGATATCTGCCACGCTCCATGAATAGTCCTCCAGATTGAAGATACAACTTTGTTGTCCACTGACATGCGAGGCTCCACTTCCCCTCCAAACACATAGGCCTTCTTCCCCACCACTGCCACTGCGTGTGAGGCCCACGACTTTGGCCCTCCTTTCTTCTGCTTTGTACATCAAGCCATCAAGTCATTTATGGTCACACAAGATGGACGGTCAACCAGCTCCCAATGGAAGTCATTGGGCTCTCCACCATTGCCAGCCGTTGATTGTCCATATTAGGTCGAGGCTTTCCAAAATGAAAATGCCTACGGCGTAATTATATTGTTTACCACGCTCCATTTATAGTCCTCCAGATTGAAGATACAACTTTGTTGTCCACTGACATGCGAGGCTTCACTTCCCCTCCGAACACATAGGCCTTCTTCCCCACCACTGCCACTGCGTGTGAGGTCCATGACTTTGGCCCTCCTTTCTTTTGCTTTGTACATCAAGCCATCAAGTCATTTATGGTCACACAGGATGGACGGTCAACCAGCTCCCAATGGAAGTCATTGGGCTCTCCACCATTGCTAGTCGTTGATCGTCCATATCAGGTCGAGGCTTTCCAAAATAGAAATGCCTACGGCGTAATTATATTGTTTACCTCAATCAAATATCATGTGGCTTTGCCGGTTGTTGACCCTAGGTCTATTGCTTGGAAGGCAATTATCCTAACCATTCGACTACAAACGCGTCCATTTTCAAAAGTCTGAACATTTCAACCCCTATTCTAACAGAGCTATACAACGCCGCACACGGAATCTTGGGAACGAAGCACATTGTTTGTGTTTTCCTTGTGTACTGAGAATATGCATTTGCCTTCACTTTTATCCTTCTGTTGCAAAGAGCGCAATGGTAAATGTATTTTCAGATTTCATACATGTCACAAAATATTGCACTGGTAAATGTTTGTTGAGATTTCATTCATGCTACAAAGCTTCTTTCAGATTTCATAGGTAAAATATTTTCCCTGGTAAATGTTTGTTGAGATTTCTTTCATGTTACAAAGATTCTTTGAAAGAGAGTTCATAAAGAAAACATTGCAGATTGTGCAAATAACTGTCTGGGTGGTGTAGTTGAAAATCACGTTAGTCTCACATACTAAAGGTCCCTAGTTCGAACCTGAGCTCAAACAACTTGATCTGTATTAATTTTTTTTTACCAAAATAAAGCGTCGTAAAGTAGAAGTCACTGCGACAGTGCATACACTTAGACATAATAAGTTCTTTAGTTTAAATCTTAGATCATTATATTTTACTGTACAGACAAGTTGTTTTACAGTCAAATCTCTTTACAGAACAAGCTCAGTCTCAGGAAGATATCATTCATAACCTCAATATGGTGTTCAATAGCCATGTTGATAATTGTCCTTGGATGCGGAAACTCTATGAAGACCGACAAAGAGTGTTGATTGAAGTTGTTGTTGAGGTCCAACAATCTCTAGGGAAACAATAAGCACGAGCCAGATTACAATCTGCTCCTGAATCTAGCAAGGCACACAACATATAAGCTTTTATTCCAGGTAATTTAACTGTAATCAAGAATGTTGGACAGGGACTTGAAAACCCTTTTAGATAGGTATAGACATTATGTTGCTCTTCAACTGCTTCTGTTTCTTCTGTTGTCTCTGAAACCAGTGTTGTAACGGGTGTGAAAGAAGACTCTTCACATTTTAACTGCTCAAGTTCTGTCAGATAATTATCGAGAGAACTAAGAGAGCTTGAAGATGCTTGACTTTCTCTTAAATCCTTTTGAACAGAAAGGATCTCTCTGTTTACATCAACTTTTACTGTATACAAAAAAGCTAAGCGATTTTCCAACCACTCAATCTTTGAGGATTTTTGAAATGCTTTTTGTGCAGTTGGGTTTGGAGTGTATTCTGATGTGGATTTTGATCCTGGCCTATCATTATTATTTACCCATTGCATATCAGGGTGTTGACTGAGTATTTCTTCCTTAGCATTTTTGGCTTTGATTATCTCATGAGTAATCTTTTGATGTTGATAGGGATTCACATAGTGTTCTTTTTTATTTTCCAGATGTTGAATCTTCTTATCTAGATCATCTAGATTTTCTTGAATCTGAGAATCATCTAACTCATATTCATTGTCTGTAAGTGTTTTCCTAAATGGAGAGAAGTGTCCTCCTCCTCCTTGTGGAGAAAATTTTCCACGAGACCAATTACTTCTAGAGGAAAACATATTACACATAAAAGAAACTTCAGAATCTTCAGATGTTGAATGAAAACTTTCAGACTCGAATTCTGAGTGTAGACCAAAATGGCGGACAAGTGGCTCTTGTTCAACTGAAATATCTGAATCAGAAATTTGAAGACAATAGTCTTCAGAATCAGAGGAGAAAGGACTGTTAACTTCTATTAAGGGAAAATAATCTAGTCCCGCTTTTCTTAATGTGCGAACTTTCTTTGAATGTTCAGGCTTATGGCGCTAATCACATTTATTTGCATAATGAGGCCCTTTGCATATGTAACATTTTGGTTTAAAGTCCTTCTTTTTGATGCGATGCTTATTCCACAAAAAGGTTTTTTTATATCTTTTCTTCCTTCTGAATTTTTGATGCTCTAAATATTTGTATTCAGGATGCTTAGTCCATTGCTTGCGGCGTGAGAAATGCTTTTTCTCATGCTTATGACATCCATAACTATTTTGCAGGCACTAACATACTCCATGTTTAAGATAAGGTAAGACAACCTTCTTCTGTTTCTATTTTTTCTTTTCAGAACATAGTTCTTCATTGATTTCTCTAATGAACTGAACTAATTGTGGAAATGTGACATCATTTATTGTCATATTTGGAGTATTTAGTATGCTATTTAGAATTCTTTCCCTATAATAAGACTGCAATTGTGAGGGAAATCCTTCTAAGAATGTATTGTACATCCAAGCATTGTTGTTAGTTTGTCCAGACATGTAGAAATTCACATATTGTTCTTTGCAATAGTCTTCAAAGAATTTCATGTCACATATTCTATTTTCCTTAAATCTTTTGTAGGCTGTTCTTTTCTCATTTTCATGTTGTCCCACAAACATTCTGTATAAGGACTCATAGATAGGATTAACTCCTAAGTGAATAAGATCTTCCTTATATTGTGGTTCTAAAGAGTCCCATGTTGTTCGGGCCATGCCTGTTAGAGCATTCAGAGCTTGTCTGATGGCTTGTTTTGTAGTCACACCATCAACAGTATTGATAGCATTATCAATCCATGTTCATAAAATATCAATTGTGGCTTTGTTCTTTATTGGATCATAATCATCAAAATTAGTCAGAGGTGGAGACACATCTGAGAAATTATGAATTCTATCAAATGGGTCACTAGAATTTTCCTACTTTACCATATTAGCAGAGTGCCATTTCCCTATGTTCTTATTAAATTCATGAGGCTTGGGTTCTGACACATCTAATAATAATGGCTTTCCTGATTGTTGACATTTTAATATCTCTAGATCTTCTGTAGCATCAGGGAAGGTCCATTTTCTTGAGTTGGCCTTCTATAAAGTTACTTTCAACTCATCAGACTGATGGATTACTACTTGCTCAAGTGTTTGTGTAACTGTGGATATGGCTTGAGTTACATTTTGGGCATTCATATACTGTTGTGAGCTAACTTGTTCAACTATTCTTTGAACTTGAGAAGTGGTTGTCTGGACTTGTTGTAAATGTTGAGTTTGTTTGGCTTGTTTGGTCCACCAAGCTTCTACTGAGGTTTTAAAACTAGAATAATCACGACGAAGGGCGGCGATATCCTGGGAAATGGTAAAAGACATGACACTGGAAAGATGACTTTCCAAAGCTTTGAGAGAAGCTAAAACTTCATGGAAGTTAGAATTCTGACTGGCTTCCAGTTTTTGACGCTGAAGTTCAGCTTGTAAAAGACGTTGATGTGTATCTTGTTGGAAAAGTAGTGCTTTTCGAAGACAAAGATTAGCATAATTAAGCATTTTAGACTACGTTGTAGCATCAGGCTGATCTTGTGCAATGACATGTTGAGGCCAATATGGAATTGAGAATTTGTCATCTGACGAGTTAAGCATGAAATCACAAAAAGGTGGTATTCCTTTGGGTACTGCTATGGGTACACTGGTAGATGCTTTCTCAGATGCTATAATATCTTGCTCAGAGAATGGTGTATTGTGTCCTGATAAAATCATTCTCACATGAAAGGTATTTTTGACATATTTACAATGATCACATTGTAGACTTCCATCATCTAACTCATTGAACTGTGGATGTTCACAATGGTTGATAGTTTGAGTAAGAGGATTGGAGATTGATGTTGCAGGTTCTCTGAAGGATTGTTTACAATTGAAACAATATAGGGATCCTTGAGAGTTAGGGACACAATTCAAATGGTTACACTAAGTAGGTGATCTTACAGATAGACTTGACTCAGTTCGCTAAAAACCTTTTGAGTTGGATCCAAAGGATTTTCTGGATTTTGGTTCATCAAAGAGGATATGGGCTTTCCTAGGTGTTTCCTTGATACTTGCTATAGTAGTAAGGTTCTTTGGCATGTTTATTTGCTGAAGAGCTCTAGTATCAATGATCCAGTTTTTTGGAACTTGGATATCTACAAGATTTATCATTTTGGGTACTGTAAGCTGAGCACCTTTGGTTTGGGTTTGCCATAACAAAGAATATTTGGCTTTAGACTTATTAGATTGAGGATCCTTGACTATTGGAACGGTGGTGTTAAACAACTGACCATACAAAGCTAAATACAAAGCATGGGTTCTAGATCTGGGTTTCATATCTAGGTAATGAGTACCAAATTGAAACATAAGAACTTTATCTAGATGTGGATCTGACAAACTAATTGCAAAGTTTGGAACTACATCAAAAGTTGTTGCTCCTGTAGCCATTGGAGCAGAAATTCCTCCCATTAACATATCACAATATCTATTATGGCGAACATCAAGAAGAGTCATAAAGACTATAGCTGAGATTCCTTTCCTATACAGTGGTTCACATCTAGCAATAATACTACCTATATGCAGATATTTGTATCCATTTTTTGTCTTTGCTTATTTGACCAGACTCTGTACCTCTTTACTGGACATAAGATTAATGAAGCTATGGGCTTCATCGTTATGGACTTTGACTTGTAATTCTATTACTTTACAGACAGTCTTAGACTTATACTGAAGCATTCCTAAATCAGAATATATTTCTTTCCAATTTTTTGTAGGAAGCTTAAATCTTTTTTCAAATAATTCAAATGTATCATGATTATCTACTTGCATATCTTCATCAAAAACAACATCATTTAAAGATTGAAAGACTGAACCAAGACTCACAAGTTCTTCTGTTTTGTTGAATTCGTCTTCAAAATCCTGCATTCCTTCCATCCCGTTCTACTTCGCACTATTTATCTTTGTTGAGCTACTCTCCTGGCCTCTAAAATGCCTTTCCACAGCTTAAACAACGAGGTCTTACATCACTCAGAAGACACAAGGAAGCAAGAATAGAAGAATTTATCACAGATTTGAGACACAAGAGTAGAATAGATAGAACTTTTTATTTAGGCTCTAATACCAATTTTACAGAATGGAATAGAAATGATCCCAAAAAGAAAAGCCAATTATCTCATTCTCTCCAAAACAGATCAAGAATTATGTGAAAAAGAAATTTTTGAACTTCTAGATAAAGGATTGATCAGATCAAGTACAAGCCCATTCTCTTGTCATGTGATGTATGTTCCTAAAAAAGATGAACATGGGAATGAACTATCAAAAAGAAGATTGGTTGTAAACTATAAACCTCTTAATGCATGTCTTGAAAGTAATCAACATCCCCTACCCAACAAGGATTACATATGGCAGAGAATTCAAGGATGTAATGTTTTCAGTAAATTTGATCTAACAAAATGATTTTGGCAAGTAAAAATCAGGAAAGAAGATCAATACAAAATAGCCTTCTTAGTTCCACAAGGGCTGTATGAATGGACAATTTTACCATTTGGAATCAAAACTGCTCCCTCCATCTTTCAAGGTATTATGGATACAATCTTTGCCCCTTATGCAAAATTTCTTCAACCATACATAGATGATATTCTGATTTTTAGTCAAGATCACAAATCTCATCTTGAGCATCTCAAGAAATTTTTGTCAATATGTCAGACAAATGGAATTTGTTTAAATCCCTCCAAAATTAGTTGGTGTACTGAAAGCCTTATCTTTATTGGCACAAGAATTGAGCCAAATGGAAAGATCTATCCACAGAAACATCTTCTTGAAACAATTCAATAGGTAGAAGTCAAGGATAAGAAATCATTACAACGATTTCTTGGACTAATCAATTACATTGCAGGATACTTCCAGAATATTGCAGAAGCACGCAAAGAACTCAACAAACTATTAAGGAAAAATGCACCTCCTTGGTCTGAAATTCATAATCAAGCTATTCAACAAATTAAACAGCAATTTCAACATCTTCCTAACCTCAAAATTCTAGTATCTGGAAAGAAAATTGTTCATACAGATGCAAGTGACACCACATGGGGTGCATTATTGTTAGAAGAAGTGAAACAGAATAATCAAATCAGAGAAGAAATTGTCAGGTATGAATCTAGATCATTTAAAGGTGCTGAACTTAATTACCACTCTACACATAAACAACTTCTAGCCATGGTCAAGGCATTTGAAAAGTTTCAGTTTTTTATTGGTGATCATAAATTTCTTCTGCAAAGTGATCTGAAAAATCTTCCTGGATTCTTTCGCAAAGAATCAAAAAATAAAGTTGTGCGACCAAGATTGCTCCATTGGGCACAAATTCTTGATACATTTGATTTTGATACAGAGCACATTGAAGGTTCCAAAAATGTATTAGTTGATTTTCTCAGTCGAGAAGGATCTGTTCACATGGTTCATAGCCTCAATCACACTCAGCCTAGGGAAGGTCATAGACAAGTTGTTTTACAGCCAAATCTCTTTACAGAACAAGCTCAGTCTTAGGAAGATATCATTCATAACCTCAATATGGTGTTCAATAGCCATGCTAATAATTGTCCTTGGATGCGGCAACTCTATGAAGATCAACGAAGAGTGTTGATTGAAGAATTCACTCATGATCAACAAGCCCAACAATGGCAACATAATGTTTGAATGATCAGAGAACGCAAAGAAGAATATAATTTTATTAGCAATGTGCCATGGCAAGAAAATTTGTATGCTCTAACACATCAACTGTATCTAGAACAAAGGAATCGGCATTTTGAAGCATCACGACAACTTCTAACTGATGCAGTAATTCAATGACAGCCTTGTCATCCATCTGATGAAGAAATTAAAAATTATCTCCAACATGCAGTCAGCAGTCCTACCTCTCCTGAATGGCCTATTATCACCAGTGTGATCTCTTTCGAATGGCCTACTCAAATACTAAGCAGTACTCATATTCCTAATTAGGAGCGATGGTTAAGTATCAACCAATTGGGAAATTATTTTAGAGTAGTCTTCCCACATGATCATCAGATACAACCAACAACCTATAATTATGGGTATTTGCATAAAATCACATTCAATTCCTATATTGAAAATCCCATAAATAGGTATATCTTCTCTATCTATGGTCCCTCTTTGCAGCAACAAAATACCATGGAACTACGAAGCTTACATCATTGGGCACATCCTCATACTCGACAACCAATTTGGATCTTCGCTACTTTCTAGACCAAACCAGAACCATGGGATATTGGTAATCCAACAAAGCAGACACATGTTCATCTTTGTCAAAGAATTATGTGGAAAGAATAAACTCTTGAAGAAAGATTAATGAACGTAATGAGCATTCCATCTCAGGAAGAATCAGATAGTGATCTTGAATATCACTCACCAAAGCATCAACGATATTAATGACAAGAAAATACCTAAGTGGATGGGGTTGTCATCCACACTTCTTCTCTCTTGCATGACCTCATCCAGCGTGTCAGCTTTTGGGAAGAGCTGATCATTTCTCTAAAAACCATCCATATGTGTTTTTGCACATATTTATTATGTACGTGGCACATAATGGCTCTAGAGTAATGATTTTCCCAACCATCAGAAATTATAATAACTATGCACCAGTTACCAAAGTCTGGTTAAACAAAACTAGGGGTAGACTCCACTACCATCCTAAAAGGGTTAGCCCGACACCTTAATAGGGTCTGTGTTCTCTTTCTCTTCATGGGTTCAAAAGAGATTCTCCCGTAATCACTTTCGGGTGTAAAGTGAAAGCATCACGAGTTGCTTGTCCCTACTTGTTTGTCAGCACACTACTATGTTCATAGATATTGGGGTCCACCCAGACCGACATACAAGTCATAGTGGGCATCTACTTTAGTAGTGCGTTGTGCTTTAATAAAGTGGTTCTCCTGATTCTTGACATGTGTCAACAATCAGTTGAGACCCCCTCTCCAATTTGCCTATAAAAGCATGCTCCCCTAAAGAAGAAAGGCATTCAGAGAGTGGCGCAGCGGAAGCATGGTAGGCCCATAACCCATAGGTCCCAGGATCGAAACCTGGCTCTAATAAGATGTTGTTATCAGCTGAGGCTTCCCATTTCTTTTGCGACGAGATTCCATTTTGCATTCAAATTTTTTTCAAGATTAAGGTTGTGACAGGGAACACAGGTTAAGGTAAGCATCGGTGGAGAAGTGATTCCAGTTCAATTTCTATATGAAAATACATATGTTGATTAATAGCTACTGCAGTTGGCTAGTGCGTAGGTTTAATAGCTATTCTTGATTAATCCCGAGGTCTAGAGTTTGAGCCTCTCTCACTCACTCCCTGTTATTAAACTCCTTTCCTAGTGTTGTACATTGAAATACCGTATTTAACAAGCACCAGTTTTGGAATAATATGCATACATCCATTATATCATTATATTCTCACGAACATAAGGGTAAGTGTATACATATGAGCTTGTCAATGTGTTCTTTGTTTTTAATTTTTTCTTCTTTTTCTTTTCTCTTTTTTCTCTTCTTTCTAGTTTTTTAATCTTTTTAGTTTTCTTGATCTGTTGTATTTTTTCATTTTCTTTTTAAGTTTTTTCATTCTAATGATGGATCATTGAGCATGATCCGAATTATCATGAACTATAGAAATTTCATGCACTTAAATTAAAATACACAGTTAAAAAGATCGGATAAGATCGGATTTTGGCATGTCAAATTGATTTTGCCTAACCAATGTCATTTTAACGCCTACACTGAATCCAGTTGAACAAAAAAAACACTAGTTGTCCTTATGTCAGACCTTTCTGAAATATTTTTATTTTCTAAATGCTCAAATACTTGTTGAAAATAGTGCAAGAAATAATCCTTTTACTTGTTTTTAGTAGAAATTAAACTCTTAGAATACACTAAGATAACCTCTAATTCATTGACATTTGCTCTTTTTTAACATCAGATTCACAACAATTTTTCACTTCTTCCAATATCAAGAAGATTTAATCTTTTAAAGTAGTGGCAAAGATGGTAAAGAAATCATGTTTGTTAAAGTCCATGAATTTTACAGTATACAAGCTGGTGGTCTCATGAATTTTATTATTTAGTATATTCAATTTGACAAAATAATAGATATATAATATTAATAATAAAATAATTGATATAAGTTAGAAAACTTGACACAATTTTAACAAGTGGCAAAAGAAAATCCCGAGCCTCTAATCCCCCACCTTTTCCATCGCGTCAAATCCTAAGTCCTAAAAGGTATAGGTTGATATTTTTGAGAAAGGTTTTGATTAATATTATCTTGGCATTGTCCTTATCATCACTCATCTCCAAGATTTAGATCTAAGTACACATTTATCAATTCACTGCCTAAATTAAATTCCATGTGTGCAAAATTGAACCATGTTGTTTCCACATGTGTGGATTTGACCTAAAAAATTAAAAAATAATTAATTATCTTAATTTTGATTGGTATATTCCACTTTTTGTAACTATTATGAATTTTACCCTACCATGGCACTATTTGAGAACTAGTCACAATTCATTTAGATTACCAAGGATACTTACAAGATGTTGGTTAAGATATTTGTGTTTTTTAAATAACAAACAAATTGACTCTCTTTGCCCAGATTTGAAGACAAATTGCTAACAAATAGTTGAATAAATTTCTTATTTGATCATTAATTTTCTTCTAGATTTTAGAGGTACTACACCATGTTATGATGAAATTTGGGTTTTTTGGGATATGCTTTTAACCAAAGAAGGAAAAGAAAACTAACATTTTTGTGTATCCATTCAATACAAATGCAATTATGAATTGAGAAATAAACATAATCAAGATAATGACTCAAATACCATCCACTTAACACCCACAAAAGACGATTGAGAAATAAACAACATTTTATTTTAGATGATGTGAGCAACCTATGATTCAAAGATCATATAATGTTCATATCCACAACTTGATGTAACAAGTGATAACATCAAGGAGTGATCACAAGGCACCAAAGAAAATGACAATCTAAGGGAAATACAAATGTACACAAGGATTCATAAAATCCTCTTTATTCCCTTGACAAAATCAGAGAGTTGAAAGGCTTTCCTCTCTTGTACAAAATAACATGTCTAGAAAGAAAATGTGTTGCTTTATCTCCCTTGACAACTGAAATAGAAAATGCCTTCCTTCTGATCGATTCACTCATTCCTTAAAGGACAAGGGGCATCATAAAATCTCAACCCTTTCCCCTACTATGTTTTAGTATTTAAAGACCTTTCCTCTCTATAAGGTTATTTGATTTTCTAAGTGTCATTTGGAGAAACAACCGTCTCTTCACATTTTCTTTAGTTAGCCGATAACATTACTCATTCTAAGATGATGCTTTATATGGTGACCACTAATTCTTAAATCCATGTAACAATCAATCTAAATACATCGGTAAAGGTTTCTCATCTGTTGTTGGATGTCCATTATTTTGCACTTGTAGCATATTCATCAATATCAGGGGCCTTTCATGGTGGGAATATTTTTGCATGTTGGGCTGAAAGTTCTTATGCCTTCCCATTTGCTTTGTTTATATCTTTCTCATCATCTTCACATCATACTACCCCAATCCTTTTTACGCTAATTATGGATGATTTTTATCGTCATCCAATGGGTTTCTACATCACTTCCAAAACTTGTTTGTTTAATTTTTCTAAAATTTCAAAATAGGTGGATTTATAAAGGTGAGTTTCTCCTTAGCTTCTAGAGGTGTCAATAATTTCTTTGTGGCTATAAATAGTTCCAATCCTTAAAACAACATTTTGTGTGGGGCAACTTCTCTTTTTTTGGGTCTAGGGCCTACCACAAATCGGAGGGAAGAAAATGTCCAGTCATGTAATGTTGCTAGATTTATGTTAAAACTAGTTTTACTAGTAACTATATCTGTCATTTTGAGTAGCGAAAGCCTCCAATAAATGAGGCTTCAATGATATGACTCTTTTCCTAGACCATGTAATGGTTCAACCATTGTTGATGTCTAAAAGACAAAATACACCTCACAATCCCTGTTGCTAACCTTCAGGGGTGTGGAAATTATCATAAAGTGTAGGTGATAATTCATTTAGATCAAGTCTTAATTCATTTAGATTGTCTACGACAATTAAAAGAGTATTCACTAGTTTAAATGACCATTCTAGGCATATTATATCCAATTACTTTTGAATTACATGAAATTTGTGTAATCTTTGTTTTTTTTGGTTTCATTGGGAAGAGGAATGAATGTTGTGGTTTATTGATTTTCATGATTGATCACTATGAAATTCAATTTCTATGTTAAAATATAACTCATGAAAATGTAGATATCTTACAAAATATCTAAGTTCAGATAATCCCAGTTACTTTAATATACAATCCTCCTAGGGTTTTTAAAGCCTTTTGCAAGATAGTCAAGTACTTCTTGATCAAAATATATTCTAAAAAGTAAAATTTGTTTAACCAAAGAGAGAAGAAATTGTCAATATGACCATGGAAAGGAAAATGGAAGGAAATTTAGGTGAATGATACAAGAAGAAATGCTCCTAGAAGTTACACAAATAGACCTAGAAGTAGCCAATAAATAAAATTTAAAACACAAATATTGTACTCTACGCACATGATCTGCATGTCTATACATTCATGTAGGCTATTTGAACTTCAATGTTGCCAATATCAAGAAAAAAACCAAACAAAAAATAAATTCTTGAAGGAAAACGTACTTCCAAGCATATAAGAGGTTGTATGCTAGTTCTCTTTCTAACTTATTCATTCTAGGAAGATAGAAGTAGTATGCCACAATAACTATATAATGTTTTCATTCAAACATAAATTAAGATTGGTTCAAATATTAAAAGGTTGAGTGAAATGGGTAGGTTTCACTTGGTGTTTCAAATTATGAGCTTGAAAATCAAACAAAAGAAAATTTTTGGGAATAAATCATCATAATAAGATCAAAAAGGAATTACATAAACATAATGAGCCAAAATAAAAATACTACACTTCTTGAAAAATGAATATGCATTGCTTTGTAAAGGATAACATTGTTATTGTTCACTTTATCAAAATATACTTGCTCAAAGTTAAAATGTGGAAATGATCTCATTTTATAGATTTCTTATTAGATTGATGAACGACCATGATTAGATTTTGGATCATGCGTTTACCCATTAAAGGTGGAGTGGACGTGGAGAGGTGGAAACTATTATTAATTAGTCGATACATTTATTTATTTAATTATTTTGATCAATTTGTGAACTAATTCGATTTAATTTGTTTCTCAATTTGATTTGATGAATTGACTTGTCATGTTTATTATTAAATTAAATGCATGGATAATGATTTTTTTCAATATAAGAGTATTTCTAAAAATAATAATTAAATTATATATGTATAATAAATATTATTTAATCAATTTATTTTGATAAAGTTGAATAATTAAGATAAGATGAATTATGTTAATGAGTGAATGCATTTAGGTGTGAATATGAGATTGATGGTATGAAGTGTATGGGATTTATTGATGTATATTATGCATGTAGGGATAAGGTAAAGCTAAATGTACAAGAATACATGTATGTATAAGGTTAGACTAAGGTTATGGGAATGGACCCAAATTCTCACAATATTATACCATTTGACACTATATATGTATTGAAAGATATTTCCTCAATATGGACACAAATATGGATGTGAATTGACATAGGTGTGTAAACGTTGATGAATATGTTTAAAGATGATTTTTTATTTATGTACAATCATAAGGCTACATGTATTAGTCTGTTAGAACACAATGTGAAATTATCCTCACCATAAAGTAATATAGGACATTATTAGTCCCTATCACAATAGGGATACTATATACCCATTAAATTTTTATTTATTTTAGATGGTTTGTTGAAAAACTATTCAACTACATTACCTTTTTTAAACTTTTGTTTAAATTTATACAAAAACATGAATCTTAATTTGTGTTATGATGTGAAGTTCTTAGTTTCATTAAGGGAATTTGTTATAAAACTGCCAATTTTCTTAGTGATCAGAAAAATTAAAAATTTCATTAAGTTGTTATGAGTCTACTAGATAGTTATGTTGGGTTAATTTGAGTTTTAGTTTGGAAATGGTGTGAAAACTTTTAGTGTTTAAGAGGAAACTTAACCGATCGTGGTAAGGCTTTGTTAACCACATAGTGGAGTGTTGAAGATACATTCATTCCTTTAAGGGCTTCCCTGGAAAACTCAAATGGAGTTAGCATAAATCTCCCTAAGGCATTATCTTTGTAATACTGCTAAGTAGAAACCAAAATTGCTTTGTCTACATATCCTGTTTATTAAGATTTATAATTTTTGGGTCATGAATAAACTTGTTTCCATCATTATCTTGTGCAATACGAGAAAGTTTGACCATATCTTTGATGTGAATAATGTGCTTAAAGATCATTGATGCAATCTAGATTAGGATTATCAAGGTAGGCTGGGTTAGAAAAATAGAATTTTTTATTTCATTAATAATAAGTATTGTATCCTACCATGTATATGGTATTAAAAAAGTTCAAATAGATAGTGTAAAGTTTCTTTAAGGTCCTCTATAGAGGGCTTGTATCAAATATATTCAAATGGAAATTACTTAAAGAGATATGGTAGCACTCATTTAGATATCTCCTCCTCCTTTGGGCATGATTCTATGTTTCCTCTTTCCCCATATCTATTGAATATATCATGTTGAATTTACTAGATTTACTAGTGGCCTAAGTTAATAGTAAGATCCTTGATTACCTTCAGAACTGAAGTCTTCTTTACTTATCTAGGGGTGTGATCAAAATACTAATCATGGGAAAGGCAATAATATGTCTATGTTGTAAGATACAAGGTCACAAACTCACATGTACTTCCTCTATGGCTTGTTGTTATCTATGACTGAGCTTTATCATAATGGTTAATATATGTCATTGCAAACAAAGATAATTTCTTTTGTTAAGTAATAAAACCTAGTCTCTGTTTCAAGGGATGAACCTATAAGATATTTTGGAGTTTTTCATATTGATTATGAAATAGTAATCCAAGAATTTGGAGTTTTGTTACTAATCAATAAACCTTGTGAGCTATGGAATTGTTTTAGAATGGGCACATTGGTAAATAATGTCCTATTACATGGTATGGTCTTAAACCCTTCTAGAGTACTCTTTCTATTTCACTTTTTGTAGAAGAGATGCTTGGTTAGATATGAAATCCTATGATAAGAACCTATGTGTGTGTTCCTTGAGATATGAAGGACAATTACATGTGACTTCAATCCCATTTGAGAATGAGTATGTAGGTAGTCCGTGGGCAATGCATGCTCCTATGATCCCAAGTCCACAAAGGAGGGTTTAGAAGTCAACTCCAAGATTTGAGGTTGTTCCTAAACATGTTTGACCTTCCCTCTTCGTATGTTTTAGTCTAAGGATAAAATTTATATAAAACGGCTATAAATGAATTAACAATAAGTTGGCTATAAATGAACTAAGAAAACTTCCCAGGAAGTTGTTCAGATATTAGACAAAACAGGCGGCTCGATAGATAGTATTCACATGGCCCTCGTTCATCTTGTCACAGGCCCGTATAGAGAATATTAGAGAAATAGGTTAGAGGCAGGACTCTTTGAGCTTTTTTAAGAAGGTAGCAAGTAGCATCATTTGCAGGAATTAGTAAGAAGGGATGGTGAGATTCTTGGGAATCAGATGTAGGTGCGAGCAGGAGAGAGTGATAGTGGAGTCTCCAGAAGAGCAGGTCACCAGGATTTTCAAACATGCCAACGGTCAAGAGAAGACCACCATAATCTTGTTATTGGGAGCGGATTATTGGGCAGGAGGGCATGTACATGACGGAAAGATCGTTTATGATATTTTCTTGCCCATCATTCAAGTATTGGGTCACCCAGTGATAAGAAACGGTATGGTTCGAAGAATGATTGAGGAGGAGATTTATTTAGAGGTGACCATTGCATTGGATTTGATAAATTCTAGCCTCTCGGGTGGTGGTCTGGTTGTTTTCTTTTGTGTGGACGATGAAGATAAGAAGAAGACTTTGAAGAAGGCTTGGGCACTATCCAAGAAATGCATTGTAAAGGATTATGATATGTCTAAGTTCGAAGCCTTATGCCAGGTTAACGATCAACTCGTCATAGCGGAGGTAGTAGCGAGGTTGATCAATATTGGCAATGGGATAGGATATCTCTATCATTGAATAGAATATTTTAGATAGTTTCTTTGGTAACCTAATATGTAATTGGAGAGATAGCTTCATCTTTATGTAATTTCTTCTTTCAGCAATACAAAGGGTACTGCCCCCTAGGCAGAGCTTATCCCCAAAAAAAAAAACTAAGAAAACTTGATGACTCGTATTTAATGATGTGAATTTCGGCTAATAGAATCTAATGGGATGAACCATGGGTATTTTTATTGGGCACATATGGTCTACTTGTTATAGCTATGTGCTTGATTTTGGGTTGAACTTGGGATGATATTCCTTAAGATTGCCTATGCCATCTCCAAGCAAAAACTATAAGTATTATTATAAATGTTGGCTATTTTTTACTCACATCTTTCTAATAAAGAATTTGTTTATGAATAATGTTATTTGGTTAACAATTTGAATGAAATAAGTGTGCTATATCAGTTTTTGGATTCAATTGTGTAGAATTTTTTGTTATCAACGTTTCAAATCATATTACATGATCCATCATTAGGATACAAGAGAGCAAGAGGAACATAAGATGGTAGATTGCAGATCTAGCAAACAATAAAAAGAAAGTGTGTTTGATTACTCTATAGATATTTGTTATGTGAACATTTTGTATAAAGGCCATTTCATGTGGGAACACTATGAATCTTTTGTGCTGTATAATTCAACTCCAAACCGGTTTCTATGTATGGGCTCTTGAATTGCTTGATTGTAATATACATACCTACATACACTTGACTAGTACTTATGAACCCTTGTGCTTTGTAGTTTATATGTGCATAGCTACAAGTCCCCAAATGTAAGAACTAAGTCTGACACTGGAGTTGTTAGCAGGTTGTCATTAGATCGTGTCAATGAAACTATCTAGACTGAATGTTGTATTTTGTGGAATAGTTGACAATGTTTGATTAAGTTGATAGTTGTTATGAACTAAATCTAAAAAAATAAAATTAATAGCAACCAAGGGGTGCTAGTAGCCAAATAAAAGAAGATAATTTCTATAATTCGTACTTATAAGTTGCAACACAAAACTGGAAATTGTAAAGTGACATGAATTTGGATTAATCTACATACCACATTTACAGAAAATGAGCACTCTAATTTCCTAAGTCAAATTTAATTGCAGCATGAATAACTCCAGCATATTTTCATACTCCTGTGTGCTATAAATGTGTCACACTTCTATGGATCATTACATGCAAGGAAACTCAAGAATGAGCCCTCACAAATCGATCCATAGCTCCCTAGGCATGGAGTGCAAGGGTTTTAAGAATGCTCTCAGCTAGAGCTATTTAGCCAATAACCTTGCTAGTAAACCATGCAATGGGAGATTCAATGAAGACAAGGGCAAGAATGCCAATATCCCCAAGAATCAAATGAAATGCAATGCAATGCAAGCTAGCTAAGAATGAAGATGCAAGCTAAGCTATGGAAATGAAAGATGCAAGTATTACAAAGCCTCCTAGTTAAACTAGATGAATTAATCTAAAGCATAAAGGAAATCTAAGCTAAGAATGCCATAAAAATGAAGCTACTATGCAAGAAATGAAATCTAACTATGAAGCAAAAAAGCCATGATGATGCAAGAATGAAGACAAGAAGATAGAGTGTTGATGAAGATCCAAGATGAATGCCAACAATGCTCCAAATCTTCAAACCCTAGATGCAAGAATGTCTCCAAAAGCTCCAAGATGACCTAGAAAACCTGTAGCATAACAATAGCATAAAAATTGTGTGTGCAAATGAGGAAGAGAGCTCTCCTTTTATAGGAAATGAGGAGAAATGGACCATGGAGATTAAGAGGCAAAAGATTTAATCAACGGTGGAGCTTAAAAGAGGAGCAATCCATGTGCACAAGTATCCTCCAATAGGAAAATAAGAGTTGACTTTTGTGTCCATATGAGACAAAAAGTGCTTTTTCCCTTTTTTATAAAATAAGAATAATGTTTTATTTGTGCAACTTAGGATAAGAGGAAAAGTGGGGGCTTTTTATTTATTAAAAGGGGAGGAAATATTCCTTTTAATAAATAAAGACTTAGGATAAGATGGTTAGCCCATAGAAAATAATCGAATAAATGATAGAACTAGGATTTGATCAAGAATAAGTAATTGATAATTTAGCAAAAGGGGCTAATAGTCTAGGTGACCATTTTTAGGTGTATACATTTGCCCCTCTTTGACTAATGTGTGATCGATTTGGGAACACATGTAGTCAAAGAATGAAGTTGAAATGTGAGATCGATTTGGGATCACAAAGCAACTCAGATCAGCCAAGAAAGCAAGAGATAGCCAAGAAGGCAAGCAATAGCGTTCTGACTCCAAAGAATGAAGTACAGAAAAATAGCAAATCCTGCATGGTCAGCCTGGTAGCGACAGTACTGAACACTTAGGAAAGAGATAGCCAATAAGATATGATGTGTCTGCCCCCTTGGGATCGAAAGCGAAATCCAGGTAGAGGGAAAGCAGAAGCAAGAGCAACATGATCAAATCGCTAGAAATCATAATCGAAGAAAGAGAACAGGATAACCATCAAGCAGTGAAGATATGCCCCACACATGGGACCCGGGGCACGAACCAAGCGGTCCCTCAACCCGAAAACACCACGGAGGGGAAGAATTTGAACTTGGGATTGAAAGTGAATGAAAGATGGGAAGTTTGAAAGAGATGGAGATGAAGAGGTGAAGAATGCCCCAGCGAAGATCGAAGGATCAGGCCTCAAAAAGGTTAGCCAACTGCGTGGAAAAAGGAGAAAGGGTGATTTGGATGATCAAGGTGATCTTGGATTTTGGTTTCGATCGCGAAATGAAAGGAAAATGATGGGATATGAAAGACAAGAAGTGAAAGACATGATTAGGAAGAAGTGAAAGGTGAGCGCAGTTGATTAACAAGTCCATGAAAGATGAAAGGAAAGCTCTCTCCATATGCAAGATGCAAAACTAAACTAACATGAACTTAAGAAATGCAAGCTACATGAAAAGTGGCTTACTTGCAAGGTTACAAAGCCAATAGACATCTAATATTCATCATTGAGCGTTATTGGTAGTGTCGTAAGATCATACAATACACACTAGTAGAACTAGGTGGATCTGAATATGATCTATATCAGATAGAAATGTGGAAATCCCACCTAGGCATCAAAGACATGTAGGTCAAGATGACTAGTGCAGTGAGATTACCTAAGTTTAATATAGCAAGATTATACTCGCATCGAGACACAAGGAAAGTCAAGATGGCTACAAGTATGCACTTGCACAAAAATAGTCAAGGATAATACCCTGTCAATCCACAGTGTCAAGTAAGACCAGCATAAATGCTCATGACAGTTAGGATCAACAAAATATACCCACAAGCAGAAAAAGCAATAAAACATGTTCTCATACCCTCAGTCTTCTAGCTATGCATCATTGAAAACTTCTCAGGGAGAGACCACTCAGCAAAGAAATCATCATAGACAGCATGCAAAGAAATAAATTCAAACAAATCTCAGCAAGTCAAGTGCGTGTGTGTAGGTCATAGAGTCAAACTTTGAGTATCGCATCTGCCAGTGAGAAATATCGCATCATACTAGACTGCAGGTAGGACATCTGATAAGTGTTGAGAAACACTCGACACAAGGGTAATGTTGAAAAACACCATTGGGGTGGTGTTGAAAAACACCATTGGAACCAAGTTGCCCAAGAAACCCAGACGCACAAAGAGACCCAGGATAAGCTTAAAGCAACATATGCCCCCTAGACTAAGACAAGAATCAATTCCAGGCTAGGAGAGGCAAAGCGAGAAGTGGAGCGAAAGAGCGCCACGCAAGACTGATAGACATAGGTGCAGAGGGTCTCAAGCAGCGCCTGTTTCCAGGTTTTCACCACTTGATAGATTTTTTTCAGGACTTTTTTATAATTTTTTTGTATTTTTGCTACCAAGGCGCCTATTTCCAGGTTTTCACCAAGGCACTTTTTTCTATTTTTTTTTTTTTGAATTTTTTGATTTTTTTGGTGAGACATCAAAGTGCCTATTGCTAGGTTTTCACTAGGATGCTCATTTTTTCAGTACTTTATATGCTTTTTAGGTTTTTTTCAGCATCATATATGATTTTTTTGGAATTTTTTCAGGATCATAAAGTATATACAAGGAATGCCCCAGACAGGAACGGGCATTAAAGATCTGCTTCCTTTGATGTAGAGAACTGATAGGCCCCAGGCCCAAATGCTGCAACTGTGATGATAGGAGGTCTCAACCAGTTCGACCAATAATAACCAGCCCTAAGCAATGTCTGAGTTAGTGGAGGATCATTAGAATGTGATCCACATATGCCATCGTGGATTTCAGCTAGTACTTTTTCTGACTCCTCTATTTCTAGACACTTAAGGAGAGTTCCGTCTAGACCCTTCCTATACAAGTCACCAGAGACAAAGGCAAAGTGTAAGGGATGGCGAAAGGAATGGTGTGGTGGATTTTCAAGAGGAATATGAGGTGGAAGATATGAAAAGATGGTAGGATTGTAAGATTTGTGAGCAGGATAGCGTAATTCGTCCACCAGGAACTTGAAGTGAAATTTATGGTTTTTCATTTGTAAGATGGATATCAAAGTAACCAAGGCATTAGCAACTCTTTTCTCAGCTTTAGGAATGGGCTGAAGTATAACAGATATGAGATCATGCTTGAAGTAGTGCACCATTTTTCTGTAGAGAATCAGCTTGTCATCTTTTATTTGAGAATCATTATTTTTGAGCAGATTTTTATTTTTACTTTTCTTAGGTGCGGATACTACCACAATGTGGTTTTCACCATCCGACCATTGCTCCTTTCTTTTGAATTGATGACTATGATGTTTGATTACTAATTTGACCTTTTTTGTTGCTAGTTCGCTGGTGGAAGAAGTAGCAGGTGTTGATGCGAGATGAAATGGAGTGACTGGTTCAATAGCATTTATGTGAGGGATTTCATCTCTGGTAACAAGAGAGGTTGAGCCTATAGGGTAGGCTCCAAAAGTAGCTAGATCTAGATTCCTCATAGGAGGACCAACATAGTCCACTAAGGCAATACGGGGAACAAACTCATCAGATCCAACACAAGACTCATCAACTACGTCGGGTGGGTTACGAGAAGTATGAACCACATCAACATCCATATCTGTCATGGGAGGATCTTCTGGAAGAAGCTTAAGATGCCGAGAAGTAGAGATACTCATGTCATTATGTGAGAGATCACCTCTTTGTAGCAGTCGTGCAATGTTGCGACGTTGTCTATCATAGTGCAATGATTCTTTAGGCACATAGGTTCTAGACATAGAAGACTCAGCAATATCATCAGTAGGCATACATGCTTCTCCCCAAAGAAGTGAAGTAGAAGGAAGATCATCTCCCATTTGAGCCATAGTGTGTAGCGGTGACTCATCTGTATCTGTGTCTGAATTACTAAGCATGGGAGTATTTCTAGAATCCTCTCTATAGATCCACTCTTGAATAGCTTGTTCTTCTCTTTCTACTTCTAAAGGAATGGATGAAGGAACAAAAGTATCAAAGATCACCATAGCAGAAGTGGAAGGTTGCATCTGATCAGAAGGTCTCCCATATGACCTAGGAGAAATAGGTATAGAAGCAAAAGAACCCAGTTTATATTCACCCATACCAAGGCTCATCATCTTAAGTGATTTCTCAGCAGCAGCTAGAGATGTACTAAGATCAACAAAAGGTTCATTATGAGGAACAAATTTTTCAGTAGCAGCAAGAGCATTGATAGCAATAGTATGGTCTCCAGGAATCACAACCTCAGTGCCATTGTATGGAAATTTGACGCACTAATGATAAGTGGAAGGAATAGCCTGCATGTCATGGATCCAAGGACGACCCAAAAGAATGTTATATGCGAGTGGGATGTCCAATACTTGGAAGCTAATATCTTTCGTGATAGGGCCCACTCGGATAGGCAGCGTGACAAGACCTTTGGAAGATCTTTCCACTTCATCATAAGCTTTTATAGTAATCTTCTTCTTGGAATCCACAGCCAATTCTGACAAACCCAATTGTTGTATGACATTGAAAGAAACAATATTTAACCCTGCACCATTGTCTATCAGAACTCGGCGGACTCGGGTATTGTAGACTAGAACTTCAATGTGTAAAGCTAGATTATGTGGGTGAGCAATAGATATGTCATCTTCTGCAGAAAAGGAGAGAGATAGCGGAGATGAAATGTGGTTGACCATAGCTTGAAATTGATCTGGATCAATGTCATTGGGAACACATGTTGTACGTAGAGCTTTATCAAGAATCTCTCTATGCGAAGGGGATAATCGAAGCAACTCAAGGATAGATATCTGTGCTGGTGTCTTTTGTAAATGTTGGACAAGATCATAGCTAGGGGTGGCTGAAGGAGCCACTTGTTTGGAAGGCAAAGCTTGCTTGGGATCTTGCGCAGTTTTAAGGACAATCTTGGCTTGCCCCCTAGTAACAGCATTCAGTGTCTCACTTCGGGAAGATGAACTACCACGTGTTTGCAAGACTAACTTTGGCTTACCATGATTGGTGTTATTATCATCTTGAGACCTCATCATTAGAACACTCTCAATGGGCTCTACCATGTTAATCACAAGCGTATTAGAAGGATACGTGTAATTGATCTTGGCATCATGATTCTTCTTATGTGTTTGAGAGGTTTCCCCCTTATCATGCTTAGGTAGAGGATCTTTGAAAGCTGTGTGATCAGAATTTTTAGTTAAGCCATCAGTGGAGATTGTGCCATTCTCAATAAGATCTTGAATATCATCCTTAAGCCTAAAACAATTGTCTGTTGGATGTCCCTTGTTTCTGTGATAATGGCAGTAATGATCCTCTCTCCACCAATCAGGCTTATTTATCGGATCCCAGTTACCAGGTTTATCAGGAAGCATAAGATATCCATTGTCAACCAAAGTCTTAAGGATCACATCGTAAGGTTCTGCCAACTTGGTATAGACTCGCTTTCGAAATGACTTCTTAGGCTTATCTGCATATTGAGGTTTAGGAGCATTGTGAGTGTTGCTAGCTTCTTGTTGTTTTGCTGCATAGATAGCATTGGAAAGATTGAAAGCAGGCTCTTTAACTTTAGGAGCATCAACAACCCCATCATTAACAACATACTTGTTCTTATTCCAAGGTTTGTTCTTGTCTTTACCATTGCCTTTAGCATCTTTATTAATAACAATATCCCCTTTTCTTATAGCTACATCCTCAATCCGATATGCACTTTCAACCATGTCATGGAAGGAGGAGAACAGTTGCTTCCTTAGATCATAAAATAGCTCAGGCACAAGTGTGTTGACGAAAATGTCAATCTTTTCTCTTTCAGGTAGCTGATGAGGATATCGAGAATATAATGACCTCCAACGTTGGAAGTAAGTTGCAAACGGCTCACCTTGATGTTGTCTTAGATTACCGAGATCTATCACAGTGACAGGTTGTTGGATGTTGTAAGAGTACTGTTGGGTAAATCGCTGAGCTAACTCATCAAAAGTCTTAAGCGGTGGTGTCAATTTCGCAAACCATTCCAAAGCTTGGCCTCTTAAGCTTCGAGGGAATAAGCGTAGGAGATATGTGTCTTCATGAAGAAAGTCCATGCTAAGAGCATAAAAGTGACGCACATGGTCATGAGGGTCACCATTTCCATCATACTTGTCATATTTAGGAACCTCAATATCCTTAGGAAACGGGACCATGTATAGATCTTTATCAAAAGGAAGAGCACAAATTGATTCTACAAAAGAGACCTTTGGAGGCTCTCTTTCTAATGCCATTTGGGTAAGGCGTTGATTTGTCCGACGTAATTCTTCTTGAAGGACTTCCAATTCAGTTGGTACTCTTTGTTGGACAATTTGTCTGACATCATAGCCGGGAGGAAGCTTGTATCCTCTAGAAGTCATATATTGAAAATATTGATCACCATTACGCTCTAAAAGCTTATGCATCATTCGTTGGAAATCCACATCTTGTTCACATCTCATAAGATCCTCACTAGAAATCTCATCATTAGCCTCTGCCTCATGTTGAGAGGGAGGAGGTCTAGGTGGTGAAGAAGGCATAGCAAAAGTTGGCCTTGGAGGAGATCTTGGTGGCATGTTGTCGTCATTGTTTCCATTGTTAAAAAGAGGTCTATGCTCATGATTACTAGTCTCAGGTTGCTCATGAAATGTCCCTCTATAAGCCATGTGCCTAGTAGCATCCATCCTTTGTTGATTGTGTTCTTTGTCTAAGCGCGCTTGATTATCCTTACGCTTAAAGTGTTCTTGCAAGAGTTGAAACTTTTCTTGTTCAGTCAAAGTGAGTGAGACACTGTCTATGTTTTTGGGGGTCTTGAATGCGGAAAAGAGGAAACCTCCTTTATACCACGGTGTAGCCTTAGAATTCTCAGATTGGTCAGAACTAGAACTGTTGTTGCTAATGGGTGCTTTTGAACGTCTAGTTGGAGAAGGTAACTGTGTATAATTGAACGGAGGATGACTCTCCTGCTCAAATTGAGACCGAGTTGTAACCGGCATGAAAAGAGATGTTGGTTGACTAATAGAATGAGACAAAGTTTCTCAGATTTGAGATAAGGAAAGCTAATAAAGATCACTTGTCAAAGTAGAACAATAGAGAGATGGCTCGTCAAAAGTGCTCAAGCACTTACAGCAATCAATTGACTAAAGCCAAGCAATGAGCAAGAAGCTCAATAAGCAAGTAGCTAGAGAGGTAACCGTGATGCGACAAGTGATCAAGAGTAGCATTCATTAAACTCAAATCCAATAGTTTTAGCTCATTTGTTTCAGTCTAGAACAAATCTAAGCATGTAGGTAACAAACCAGTTTCAGATAAGAACAGAAAAAGACACTCTTCGACAGGTTAAAGTGCAAGTTTAGCAACTCTGAATTGTAGCAATGACAGGACAGTAGAAATGACTCAAGATTCTTGGTTGAGGGTATGCAAGGATACTTCAATATCATATGACTCTTGACCAGTGAACGTGAAAAACTCAGTTTTGAAGCGCTTGGACCAAATTTGTAGATTGAACAGTGCAATTTTTTAGTTTGACAAGCAATAGCAATAGATAAAAGACAAGTTTGCAAACAGTATGGGATCAAACATGTCATAGAATACTTGAAACAAGGGCAAAAGCAACCTTGCCAAGATAAGCACTTGTGATATCAAAATAGAGAACCTTATGAATGCTACCGTGTGTTTGAATGTTGAGAACGTTTACACTGGTATAGCACAATCGAAGACAATTCAAGCAATTACTACCTATAAGGACAAGGCTCATTACTTAGCAACGTGGCCCACAACTTGATGCTCCCTTGCCTCACACCAAGTGGTTGCCCACAAGAGATATTGGCATTGTCATGGAAGTGTCAAAAACACAACCAAAGGAGCACATATGGTGAGTATCTTGGGGTGATCCGGGTAAGTCCACTTGGATCAATCCTTGCACCACGAAACTAAGTGGCTAAAATAGGGTGGCCTCTATCTAATGGTTCATAGTAAGGATTTCCGTTCATAGCACCCCTCTTGCTCCTCATAAAGGACTAGGACCTCGCGGCCTCAAGAGTACCTTAAGCATTCTTGCTTAATGCTTTCCTCATGGTCACAA
Source organism: Chamaecyparis obtusa (assembly GCA_027943335.1). Taxonomy (NCBI): domain Eukaryota; kingdom Viridiplantae; phylum Streptophyta; class Pinopsida; order Cupressales; family Cupressaceae; genus Chamaecyparis; species Chamaecyparis obtusa. The sequence continues at coordinate 252,553 of BSBK01004046.1, read as the reverse complement.
TCCCACAAGTTACTCACATCAAGCGAAGATAAGTACTATGTCTACCAAGGTTTTGTGTCCTTGATAGCCTTGAGATTATAGTGAGTTGGAATCACTCACCACCAAGGAAAATGATGACAAGGTTGTCCCCACTTGGGTCGTTCCTCTTGATTGCTCAAGAGCAGGCCCGCTAAAGGATCCTAAGCTAAACAAAGAGTGGATGATTTTTGAGGTTCAAGGTTTTTGATTCACCATAAGGGTGAAGAGCATACTCCCCTATCTCAAAAACTTCTCCCAAACACATCAAACAAGATCCAATTACCCCTTTGCTTCCAAAACCTCAAGATGGGTCAAGATTTTCTGATTCACCTAAAGGTGAAGAGCATACTTCTCCTACCACCCCAAGATTCCTTTCACAAAGTATTAAGTGCCTAATGAAACAACTAGTATATGCCGCACTTAATAAAGAAAGAAATTAAACAAGCACTTGATTTAGTTTTTATGCTTAGGGCAGCCCTACAAAAACCATTAGTAGCCCTCTTTGACATGCGTTCTTTTGGAAAAATATCTCAAGCAAGTGCACCTACAACCACAACTTGTTAGACCCACAATGGTTAGCACATGAAAAATCTGATAATCTGCAAAAATACTTGATCAAATGAGAGAATCTAAAAATGAAACCATCATGGTTGGATTGGGCTTGGAAAGACCTTTCCAACGATATATCACACTTAAACTTTTGATACCATTTGCAAAATTTCAAAAAAAATGGGCACCCGTTTTCCAGAGTGGCACGGTTTGAAAATGCTGGAAATTTCAGAAAATTTCAAAAAGATAGCTAAGAACCTGAAACTTGTAAGATAGATAAAATAACCTAAAAATAGCTCACTGCCAGGTTCAGACACAGTATCGCGCGATACTTCGCCCGACACCAGGCGATACTTTTCAGTCCGTGCGATATTTCGCCCAACACCAGGCGATACTTCGTCCGAGACCAGGCGATATACCTCAATACTACCGTGCGATTCTTCTCGGGTGCGAAGTATCGCACGCGTATAGTAAGGTATATCGCGCGATATACCTGAGAAGTATCGCGCGATATTCTGAGACAAAAAACCAGAGAACAAAAATTACGTTAAAAACTTGCCGAAAAATTGACGGAAAATGACGAAAATGCAGAAAAAGAAGGGACAAAGCTAGTCTACTCTGCCCCACGGTGGGCGCCAAAAATGTGTGCTATAAATGTGTCACACTTCTATGGATCATTACATGCAAGGAAACTCAAGAATGAGCCCTCACAAATCGATCCATAGCTCCCTAGGCATGGAGTGCAAGGGTTTTAAGAATGCTCTCAGCTAGAGCTATTTAGCCAATAACCTTGCTAGTAAACCATGCAATGGGAGATTCAATGAAGACAAGGGCAAGAATGCCAATATCCCCAAGAATCAAATGAAATGCAATGCAATGCAAGCTAGCTAAGAATGAAGATGCAAGCTAAGCTATGGAAATGAAAGATGCAAGTATTACAAAGCCTCCTAGTTAAACTAGATGAATTAATCTAAAGCATAAAGGAAATCTAAGCTAAGAATGCCATAAAAATGAAGCTACTATGCAAGAAATGAAATCTAACTATGAAGCAAAAAAGCCATGATGATGCAAGAATGAAGACAAGAAGATAGAGTGTTGATGAAGATCCAAGATGAATGCCAACAATGCTCCAAATCTTCAAACCCTAGATGCAAGAATGTCTCCAAAAGCTCCAAGATGACCTAGAAAACCTGTAGCATAACAATAGCATAAAAATTGTGTGTGCAAATGAGGAAGAGAGCTCTCCTTTTATAGGAAATGAGGAGAAATGGACCATGGAGATTAAGAGGCAAAAGATTTAATCAACGGTGGAGCTTAAAAGAGGAGCAATCCATGTGCACAAGTATCCTCCAATAGGAAAATAAGAGTTGACTTTTGTGTCCATATGAGACAAAAAGTGCTTTTTCCCTTTTTTATAAAATAAGAATAATGTTTTATTTGTGCAACTTAGGATAAGAGGAAAAGTGGGGGCTTTTTATTTATTAAAAGGGGAGGAAATATTCCTTTTAATAAATAAAGACTTAGGATAAGATGGTTAGCCCATAGAAAATAATCGAATAAATGATAGAACTAGGATTTGATCAAGAATAAGTAATTGATAATTTAGCAAAAGGGGCTAATAGTCTAGGTGACCATTTTTAGGTGTATACAACTCCCACCTCCTATGTTTATATAAAACAAATAAATGTATTGTTATGCATGATTGAATCAGCTCAGAATGTTTATTACAATGAAGTTTTGAACTTACCACTAAAGGTGATCATAATCATGGGCTGAAAATACAAAGGAACATATATTGATTTGTGCCAGTGAGTATGAAAATGTATTGAAACTTTCACGAGGATGTCAAGAACCTTGGATCTTGTCCTTCAAGATGAAAGATAAGAAAAAAGTCAAGCATCAAAGCAATTCAAAATGAATTCTACTTCCAAAATTTAAACTCTAAGCTCAAGAATAGAAATGTTCTTGGCCCACAACCACTGCTTCCCAATTCTCTCATCACAGGTAACAAACTTTAGGGAACTTAGTTCACAAACAGTTGAAGGTAACACTGTCAAATGAGAACACTCTCTCATATCAAGCTCCATCAATTTCTTGAGTTGTCCTATTTCCTTTGGAAGTTCTTTCAAGCCCTCACACAGTGAAATGTCTAGATATTCCAACCATCCAAGTTTTCCAATTGACACAGGAAGCTGTTCCAGGCGTGGTAGTGTTGATAACCTTGACATTCTTAGATAACTCATATTTCCAAAATCATATCAAAAATTTTGAAGCAGATGATAGTTGGTAATAAAGCATGAAAGAGTGGGGGGCATATTGCAAATACCGAGGGGTAACTCCTTCAAATCACTGCTATGGTCTAGGTTAAAATTTGGTAGTTGGGTGTTGATGAATGCAGATATATTTCAAAATCCTTCACATAAGCTCAAAGATGGCTTCTCTAAGTTCTGCAGTGCTTCAATGCTCAATTCTTCACCAAGGGGTGAAATCAACCTCTCCAAGTGGACAATCTTAACTAGAGTGAGCAATGATAAGATAGTGAGAATTGAAAACAGTAAGTGTTGCATCCAAAAAATCAAAATATTTTGAATAATTTACATAGACTGTTGAGTTCCCCCACTGAACAAGGGATTAGATTATCAGAGACATAGTATTAGTTTTTCAATGTCAATCATAAATATATCTTGTGCACGACAAAGAAGTTAAAGCCATATTATACATAAAAAAATTGCTTGAATTTCAATTCTATTCCACAATTTGATATTAAAGGTGAAAATGGAAAATTATGGTTAGCATTTCCATAAATATATATTTGGACAAAATCCATGTTTAAATAACTCACCAGTGAAAAGGGAGAAGATTTGAGTATCAAATGCACTACACTAAGCAATTCCCCTTTGCCAAACAAAGTAGATTCCCTGTTTGTTATGAGTTATGACCAACCTCTTGCTATTGACTACATTGTCTTGGTGTGCCGAATACAAGGCCAGGTCTCATACTACATCATGCTCAGAAAAGCATAGCTCTGAGGCATTTCCATATTGGGATTGTTTTACTTCCCCTATTAGTGCTAGCAAGTCAGCTTAGTGTTGATAAATATGGTAATAGAAGATCCAAGATATGAAAAGAAAGACAATACCTTAGAATACCATTAAGTTTAATAGGTTTTTGCTTGCCAGTTCTAGATGAAATAATAACTGCATCATGGCTTCGTAGGTTTCAAACGTAAACCCAATCAACAATTAATGCACCACCACTGATTTTCTTGTCCCCTGGAAATAAGTCCAACTATAATAAACACTAATCTAAGTAATCAATACAAGCCTGCAACAATCTAAATAGTACTTTCTATGATAATCTAAAATTTATTCTACTTTAGAAAAAATGATCTGTCCATTCACAATCCTATTGTGCCTTCCAATACAAAGAGCTTTTAATCACCTTTAGAGCAAGTTGCAGACCATCACATTCTACTTACACACGCACTTCATAAAATGTAAAAAGCATTTGTAAGAAAATGATTTTAGAAAACATCAAAATCTAATTAATAAATAAATATTTTTTATGAGGATCCAAAAGAAAAATATTTCAGAAAAATCTATACCTCCTTTAAGAGATTTGCATGAATAGCGCCTAGAATTGATATCTGCTCAAAAATCCAAAAGCAGAAAAGAAACAAAATGTCCTTTGGACCCAACAATGGTAATTAATAGAACTGGGGCTAATGTAAAAATCCAGCAGGTTCACCAGAACATGGTAGCTCTTTAACCACTTCCCAACCAGTTGCCATCTACTTCAAAATTTACCATATGATCTTGGAAATATGAGTCATCTAAGAAAATTAAAACTATCAGCATTACCAGGCTTGAAAGAGCGTCCAATATAAATTGGAAAGCTTGGACAGTTGGAATATCTACATATTTCAGCATGAGAGGGTTTGGAAGAACTTCTAGAGGAAATAGGACAACTCAAGAAATTAAGGGAGTTTGGTACAAGAGAATGTTCTTGTGTGAAAAGGTTACCTACAACTATTTGTGAACTAAGTACCCTGAAGCTTGATGTATGTGATGAGAAAATTAGGAAAGTGGTTGCTAAGCAAGAAAAGTTCTACTACAGAGCTCAGTGTTAAAATTGTGGGATCACACCTCCACTGTAAACTGCCAGCACATTAAGCACATAGTGCCAGTGTTTACATTAAGATGGAATATGTCCTCACAATGACAGAGAGGACATATTCAAGATATCAAGGACCAACCCTTCAAAATCGCTGCTTTGATCCAGGTAAAACTAATATAAGGTTGCTTGTGTTGAATGTGGATATCTTTCCAAACTCTTCACATGGGCTCAAAGATATTTTCTCCAAGTTCTATTTTCTTCATAACTCTATTTCTTAGCAAGGGATGAAATCAATATCTCCAAGCGGAGACTCTTAGGGTTGAGCAAGTAAAGACGACATCTACACGTTTCACTGTTGCCTTATTTGTATCACAATTTAATATTTAGGACATTTAGAATATGCATAAAAAGTAGTTTACAAAGCCAGTTGAGCTTACCCACTGAACAAGTGATTAGAATACCAAAGCCTTACAATGTTGTTTGAATTTACTTAGATTAGCGATGCAAACGTCATGATAAGAAGAAAATCATGTTTGAAATTCAATTCTAATATATAATTTGGCATCAAAGCTGAACTTACAAAAATGATTAATACCTCAAAAAAAAAAAACCACAATTGGGGACCGAAATGTTTTTTTTTAAAGAGTTTTTTAATAACATACCAGTGGGAAAAGAGAGAATTTGAGTATCAAATGCAGAATCTCTTGCTGTCGACTACATTTTCTTGGTATGCCAAATAAAAGGTCAAATCTAGCAATACATCATGCTGAGGAAGTATAGCTCCGAGGCATTTTCATATCAGATAGTTGTACTTCCCCTGTCTAGTGCAAGTGTGTCAGCTTAGTGTTGAAAAATATAATAGAGATCGTATACAAAAGGAAAGACAAATTACCTTACGTTGCTACTTAACAAGTTTCCGGTTGAAGTCCAGATAAGATACCAAAAGCACCACACTTCTGCATGTTTCGAACATAAACACAAATATCCAACAGTGCATCACCACAGATTTTCTTGTCCTCTAGAAATAACACTCAGTCTAAGAAATATTCATTTTCTGCATCATCTAAGGAGTCAATACTGGTCTGCACCAATCTATATAACCTTTCTGTGTGATAATTTGATGTTATTCTCCTTTAAAAATCTTAGTTTTTACCCCTTTCCAATCCTCTAGGATTCCCCATTAGAAAAAGCTTTAAATCATTTATAGCCTAAGCGGTAGATAATCATTCTGTTTGCACCTCCACATCACAAATGCATAGAAAATTATTAGCAAACCCTTCAGGACAACAAAATCTTATTAATGAATATATAATACAGAAAAACAACAATATTTTCATAAAGAGCCATACCTCTTTTACTATATTTGCATCTGTAGCACTTAAAATGTATGTCTAAAAGCAGAGAAACAACAGGGCATCCTCTGGGCCTAAACATGGTAATCGATAGAGTTCTCGAGGATTGAGGGGATTGTGGATTTGTGTCTAATAGTTATAAGTGTTTTGGAAGCAAGGTGGGATCTCTGACTTATTTCTTTTTACCAAATCTGAGCCCTAAACGCAGGATTTATGGGTCATGAATGTAAGAATAGTGGTATATTCCCTATAGATGCTGTTTCAGACAAGGGAGACTTTTTAAAATCTTGTACAGGTGTTGCTCGACAAATGTTATCCATTCTGAAAGAATTCACAGAGAATGTTGTGACCTTCGAATGGAGCACTAGGACTCGCTGAGCAATTATATATCTAATAGACGAATGGTTATCATACCATCTCATAGTGCTGACATGTCTTCACCCAAATGTCCAACCTTAAAGCATAAATTTTATGATATTAATTGGAATGTGAAAATATCATGTGCAAAAGCTCAAGCCATGAACAAACAATTTGATTATAAAACATTTATAAAATTGTTATAAAATTATAAACTCGAGATATCCAATTTCACTCACATGGTCATCAATTCTTCTTGTGCATAGTGTTTAAATTCTTCTTTTTAAATAAGAAAGAACATTTTTAGATATGAAGGAATGGGATAATAGTCATACCTATTTAAAATGAATTTGTAATATAATAGTTTATTATATTATTAATTATTTTTATGTTGTATACTTTATAAAGCAGATAATATGTATAAGATATTAAAATCATATATAAAACTATATATAAATGGTTCAAAGGTATGATCTTTAATAACATTATTTTCTAACGCTTATCTTTAATGTCAATAATAAGCATCACCTATCAATTTCTATTAAAAAAATGAAGTACACTAGTAATGTAGAACTTCTTTAAGAGTGACACGGTCCCCATCAAATGCATCATCTAAAGCCAAGCATTGAAATGAATTTGGAAAATATAAAGGTTTTTAAATGATTGTTAAGATTTCAACCTAATTCTTCTGGTTCATAGTATCTATTCCATTTGATAATAAGATGACTAAAACTTGAGAAATTTTTTTAGGAGGATATTTTTTCCCTTGAAGTGCCAATGATTTTCAATTTTTTTTTCTTATCTTTTATTTTTAAAATAAAATAAATTGGTAAGAGTAAATAGTTTGTCAAAGCCTATGATCATGTTGAATGACCCTTTATCTTTTCCATGCCCCAAGCTTTGGGGTTTGATCCAAGATGTATTTAAATGGTCTATATGTTTTTTTATAGATGCCTCTACTTGTATAACTATCAATAGCCGCTAGTCGAGTGCCTTCGACTCTTTCCACTCTACTCGACAAGGGGTGTCCTCTTTCACCCTCTTTGTTTGTTCTTGTGGCTAAAGGATTCGGGTATCTCTTGGCCCATTTTGTTTCTTATGGGCTGGTTTGAGGTATTGCCCTACTTGAGTCATTGAACCAACTGGTCAATGGTCAATTTTTTAATAAAATCATATCTCAATCTCATTGAGAGGAGTAAAATATCAAGGAATTTCTCAAGTGTTTCGATACCTTTTTTCTTTCCTTGGGTTCATCCATTCAATGATACAAAACCAATGTTACTCCCAATCTACTCTCTTTGCACTACTTTTAGAAGTGGACTCGTCATGGGGAAATATTTAGATTTTCAAGCATTTCCTTCACCTTTCAATCTTTGTCAGTGGTTATTTGGAATGTGGTTCTCACTGGAATTGAAAAAAACTTTCCAGCTAGATTACGAAGACCCTTTTCTTGGCATGCAAATTTTAGGTTTGTTCTAAAATCCTTGCAGCCACTTGCACGTGTTATTCTTCTTATCAAGCTCATTCTAAAGCTTCTTATTTAAAGTTTGAGAAGTTCCCTAGAGATATTTTGGGCTTCCTTTGACCACCACAAGGTTTCATTAGGTTGGTAAAGAGATTTGTGTCTCCCTAAGGAGTTTTGCAAATTATGATTGCTTTCTACCCAACACCAAGGATTGACACTCTATGCCAAATGGGTCATTCAAGCACTTGTCGATAACAAATCTTGGTAGATTCTTTTGCGACATTGTGTTTCTTCAACCATTTTTGTCATTCAATATTTTTGGAGGGGGCTAGACTTCAAAACCTTCTTCTCATGCACAAAGTTTTTCATATTGAGGGCATTGTTGTTGCCAAAATAATTAGGCATGATTGGGAGGCAATTAAGTTGTGGCTTTGGTGGGTTGGATCTTGGCTCACAAATGGACTTTTTATCAACTAACATAATCTTTAGTGATCTCCTTTTTTGTAGAATCAAGGTCTCCTTTTGGCCCAATTGCCATGGATTAAGGCCTATCAATTCCATAAAAATAGTTTCTAAAGCCAACTTTGTTGCAATGAACTTGGGCAAGATTACTTTTAGTATTGAATTTCAATAAAAAAATTATAAGACTTCAAAAGTATTGTTTTGTAAAATATCAGGATTATAGTTAAGAAAAGAAGACTTTCATGTAGTTTGGAATATATGAATTATTTTTTGGCATATATTTATGTCCCCAATTATCATTGTTAAAGAAGTCATATTTTATTGGTGTACTAAAATTGAGCCTTAGGAGGTATCACTAACATACACACACCCCCTCAATGGCATAATCTAAGGTCAAGCATTTATTTGAATTTAAAAAAATTGATATTGAATAAAGGTTTTTACTCTTATTGATTATAATATATATTCCATTTGCTAATCAGATAAACAAAACTTGAAGAAATATTTAACGATGGAATAATTTTTCTTGAGTGAAGTGCCCTAGTTTTCAATATATTTTCTCTCTTTTTTCAGTTTAGTAAAAATTCTTTGATAAGAACAAAATAGTTTGATCATTATATAATAGGTGGGACTTTTAGTAGTACTCAAAAGAAAAATTGTTGCACTAATTTTTTGTCTCAATGATGCTTCAATGAAGAATTAAAGACGATTATTCATTTTTTCTGTTAATTAGGTAAAATTGCAACATCCCTAAGATATCTCAAGAATTTACAATAAATGGGTTTAACAAGATGCAAAGTGGAGAGGTTGACATTGCATCCCTAGGAGAGCTCCATATAAGAAGACCCCTAAATAACATTGCTTAGCTCAATAAGTTGATATTATAGAGGATGAGGAACCATCAAATGTGTTTTTGGAACAAGCCTCCAAACTACTTACATGATTTAAAGGTGGAGTTTTACCCAAAAAAATATATTCAACCAACTAATTAATAATCACACTTTGAATTCAATGGCTTGATCAATCAACAAGAAAGACTTTTTATAGGGGCTACTAACTTATTCAATTTTGTAACCTCAAAAAAAAGCACTCAATATATTTATTTTTAAATCTGGTTATTTTGATTCTTGATAGGCATATTTGATTAGTTGTATAATTATATACATTGAGCAATAAAGAGTAAATAAACTGTAATGCTATATGAATGAATTTGGTTTCTCATTATAGACCAACCTACAATATTGCCTACTATGATGAGGATTTTTCCTTTCTATAATAACGGTGATGAGTACTTTAGAATTTTTTAAAACTTTTTTCTATTATTTTAAATATTGTTTGATGTAGATCAACCTATTATACTAAATCAAATATGGATTGATCATGTTCTATGTATGATATAATTAAATTTATATTTATGTTGACAGTGTAATAAATATCATGAGGGTTGAAGGTTTATTGGATTTTTTTCTAATAAAGTTAAGTTGATTTGAATAATGTACAATATTTTATGGATTATTATTGAAGTTTGAATGTCTTTTAAAAGATGAGGTACTTGTAAGAATATGAAATGTTTTTTACTAAGGAAAAAATAGGTTTTGAAAGGACTTGAAACCCTTTACAAAGAAATTACATCATATTAAGAATTAAAGCATACAGACAACCAAACTAGATGAGGAGTTTACAAAATAACAAGTTGGCACCATACTAGAAACAACCAAGAGCTAGAATAAAACAAAAATCCAACAAAACAATAGTAAAAAGACACAACAGGACCAGCACTTTGAACAAATTAAGTCAGATTTTTAGAAGCTTAGCAACCTCTAATTTCGGTTGATTCATGTTATCAACAACCTTCTTGAGCTCCCCAATATCATGTGGCATCTTCACCGACTTCTTTTTGGCGTTTGCACAAGTGCATTTTCTAGGGCTAGCAGGACCCTCGCGACCTGTATCGTTTTCAAAGTCTAAATCAACAATGGGTTTTTCCTAGTGCATATGTTCCAACTTAGCCACCATGGAATTCATGTGCTCATCCAAGGACTTGAGAACCTTATGAATTTGCTTAATTTTGTACAAAGTGTTCTCCCACTACAACATTTGGGGTCAAATTTTGACACCAATTTGCAACACCACTACAATTTGTGTTTTTTTTGCAAGTGCCCCCAACGGTGTTGTAATAGAAACACTATCATCATAATTGTGACACCCATTTGATATTCACTATGTGGTACTCCCCACTTATGATCATTTCATGAGGAAATGTCTTGATGGCTCACGGGCTGCAAGCTAGGGCATCATACATTGTTCATGAGCTCACTATTTAATACTGGCATTGTTTACATCTTTTCATTTGGAATGCTTGATGACCTGCGAGCTTTGAGAGCTAGGGCATCATTTCTATTACCTTCAAGGCATTGTGTGAAGTGCTTGATCTCTCTTTATTTGTTTTGTTGTTGATATTCACTATGCGGTACTCCCCGTTTATGATCATTTCATGAGGAAATGTCTTGATGGTTCACGGGCTACAAGCTAGGGAATCATACATTGTTCATGAGCTCACTGTTTAATATCTGGCATCATGCAAACATACATTAATACACTTACTATTTTTAATTTGAGCTCGGGCATCATGCAATGTTATTGCTATCATTGCATTCTTGTTGTTGCTGTGCACCATATATTGTTTTATACACTATTTATTTCATTGAGACCATGAGCTTGGCATTTGTAATGTATTTTTTGTTATTGGATCAATGCTACCATGTTGTTGAGTCTATTTATGGCTTGACTATGCACATGCATAATTGTAAATGAGGATTAGTAATATGTTACTAGGCATTGCTTAGATCCTTTGGATCTAACCCCATTTTTTCCTTCCTTGCAAGTTTTGGATCATACAAGAGCATACTGGATTGAACCCCGGGTCAACACTTCATTACTTCAGGCAATTTATGGTACCTTCATTATTTATGTTCATCCACTTATGTATGTTTGCATTCATTCATATGCTTTTGAAAGTTGGCTATTAGTGACCATATAGGACCACTCTTGATGTTTTTGGGTCATTTGATGAAAAGATGTAAATAGGGACATCAATAATAAAATAGGGATATCTTAATAGGGATATATTAGGATTAATATCACAAGTAAAAACATTACACAGTGGCATTTAGATTAAGTACAATATGAATTCACATGCCTTTAATTATGATACACTTTTGAAATTATCACTCATTGGTCATTTGGCAATTCAAGATATAAGTATCAGAATATAAACTATTGCAAAAGGAAGAAACACATATGTATCTATCATCATTAATACAAAATATAAAAGTATCCCACAGACACACAATTGCTATTATAACAACCATCCTCTAATCTCATGGTGTACTAGTCTCAAGGTAAGAACAATTTACTTAAGCCATCATATAACTATCATCCTAAAGTTTAAATAGACATTGACTATAGATATACAACACTGAGCCATAATAAATTACAGAGTTTCACTACAATTTCTATGTCCACTGCCATTAAAATATATCACTCCTCCTGTTATATAGGCATCCTTCTCATTAAGTGTTTCCATTAAGATATATCACTCTTGTTATATAATGTATATGCATACTTGTTTAAAATGCCATATTTGTTGCTCTTACATATTATTACCATTTCACTCAAATTTACTTGACATTAAAGCCAAGCCCAAAATGTATACATACGTGTAAGTATAGGAGAAGCTGAATTCTACAACTATTGAAAAAAAAAAAAACTATACCAATAGCAGCTTACGAGAAACTATACTTGTGCTTACCACACCATACCTCAACATCATAATGCTTATCATTTTCAAGCTTGAGCGAGACTTCGTACCACGCACCATCCGCAAATTTTTACGCAACACTGATATAGGCTGGAGGTAAACTACATGTGTCATGTAAACAACATGGTTGAATGCAATCTCTTTTGCACGTTTTCAAGAGTTTTCCCACCAATACAAGCATAAACAACACATTGAGCGTAATCTACAAACACTGCGTGGTATGAAGTCTCGCTGAAGCTTGAAATATATCCACTCCTCATGTTATTGTCAAAATTGAATTCAAATATTTCTCAAAACATTTATTCTTATAGAATTAAGATATCCTTATCTCAATAATAAAACAATCTTCCATAATAGCTTTTGAATCACATTGACACACACCCATGTTCTGTAGCATAGTTTGTTTTAGAAGTGTATGGTTGATGTCCCTATTTTGAAGTGTTTGATCATTTCTATTACCTTCAATGCATTGTGTGAAGTATTTGATCTCTCTTTATTTGTTTTTTTTTTAATATACCTTCTCTGATCAACTCTGATATTCACTATGTGGTACTCCTTGTTTATGATCATTTCATGAGGAAATGTCTTGATGGCTCGTGGGCTACAAGCTAGGGCATCATGCATTGTTTATGAGCTCACTGTTTGAGCAACTCATGTCCCTATTTGATTGGCTGTGTTGTGTTTGTTATATTGAGTTTACATCATATATTTAGTCTTAATAAATATCTTATAAAACAACATAAAACTAACCCAAAATACCTTGTCTTAATAAAATCTTAATAAAATAATATATTTAGTCTCAATAAAATCTTATAAAAAAATATATATTGTGTGAAGTGTTTGATGATTGATCTCTCTTTATTTGTTTTGCTATCTTGTCCATTTGACTATTGTGGAGGTGGAAACACAAAACCTAGGATTAACTGGGGCATGTCTCCAATAGCTACGCAACATTTTCCTTTTTTTTGTGTGTAGATTTGTTAGAGTGAGAAGATAGTGGAGCAGTTACTTGGCTTCATCAACTTCTCTTTGGGTTGAAAGAGGTTCTACCACCTTTTTTATTTCACTCTGCCTTTTCTTATGTAGATTTATTGTTTACTACTTTTTTTTATCATTAGCGTGCTTTACTTCTAGTATTTTAGTTAGTTTTTAGGATTTGCACCTTGATCTTTGATCTTTTTATTCTCTAGATAAATGAGTGCCATGTGGAAATATTGCATTCACATTTTCATCCTCAACCTGCTCTAGTGTCCAAGGAAATGAGCTTGCAGAGTTTGATGTTTTGTCTCTATAGCTTAATCTTTTGGCTTTTGTACTCAAAATATCATTATCTGCTAGCAAGTAGTAGCTATTGTGAGTTTCTTTTATTTTTGCATCTTAGTTAGTTTAATCTTTCATCATTTAGTTGTCTTGATCTCCTACTCACACGAGCGCTAGTTGAAGTAAGATGGCACAAGGGCTAGTTCATCCCTTGAGATTTCAACTAGCCTTGAGGTCTATAAATTTTCCCTTCTCCACATTTTGGTGAACCCAATGTGAACTAGGAGCCTCTAAATTAAACCTTCTCCTTTTGAGTGGTAGTCTCTTTGCCGAGAAGGTGACGATCACTCTTATCTCACAACATGCCCAGAGGGTGTTCAAAATGATCTTTATTTTCACCCCTCTGCATGAGCCATGTAGCAGGGAGCCCTCCCCTCTCTATATCCCATCATTGATAAATGGGGCCTATGTCATGGGTGTTGTGGTCGATCCTACGTGTCAAGTCAATCTTATAATTAAGGAGGTGCTCTTTCTCAATGGTCTTAATCATGCAAGATATGATGAGTACTTTTCCACCATTAGGACACGCGACATACTAACACTTCCCCTTTTAGGGTGAACCACCTTGATAGTTCAAGTAGGACCCAAGGAATTCTTTTCAACTTTTGTCTTCATTCCATAATCAGACCTCTTCAAGGTCAAGTTGGGTATTTCCTGGTTGGTATCCATGGGATTCGTACCTTCTATTGTGCATAAATGCTTGAAGTACACAAGAGTACCATTACATAATCCAAGATACTAGATATCATCCTTTGGTGTCTCGTGGGGGCTTTCTCTTGGACTATTTTGGCCTACTCCATTAGGGCCCTTGTATCTGTAGCAAGACGCTTCATTTTTAGTGTATTAGAAGTATAAAATTAGGGAATTAACTTTAAAGTTTTTAGTGCCTATTTGCTCTTCCTATGTTCAACCCTCTCATGAGACTCAATGTGCTTCATATTTTGCCCCTTCTTCGTCAAGAGATAAAGGCAAGCATGTGCTTCATGAGAATCCTCCTAATCCACCTTAGTCTTTGCAACCTCTAGCAGTGTCTCGTGTTCCTGAGTCTACACCTAGTGTAAACAAACGAAAAGCACCCATGTTGCCTAAACCCAAGAGGTTCCCACATTTCCCTATCCTAATCATCACAAACATACCTCAACTTGTTATCTATATAAAAGGTAATTAAGAATTAAACTAAGACTGTGCGTTAACCCCTAGAACCTGCTCCTAAACCTCCAAGGGCATCCTTAGTTCCTCCTGTTCACCACAAGGAAAAAAGAGGAAAGGTGCCTATGATTGAGTTTGTAGTTGCTATGTTAGTGGCACCTCCTACTCAATCAATGGGGCCTTCTTCCTTTTCAATAATGACATTGATGAGAACCCCTATGAATTTGTATGTCATTAGGCCCTTTTGATTTTCTCAGCTTGACTTCAACCTATGTCAAAACTAACTTGTGCGTGAGCATAAATGTTGCTAGTGATAAAGGGCTTTGGCATGTGAGGTCGCCACAATGGTGTAAAATGCATCTTTAGAGCCTATGTTTGTTGCTTCCACTCTGGCTCCTAGACATGCTCCTATCTCAGCTGCCCCAACTTTTTTATTGACTACCTCTTCCATCTCGCTTCCTCACATACTAGGAGTAACCTTTGGTCCTTGCACCAAGTGGGTTCAAGTCTTCATCTCTCCTTCATAGGAGTTGTTGCTCATCAGCTCTTTTCCAAATGTCTTGTATTTTTCCATGCTAGTGAACTTGTTTTATACCAAGTTGTGTCCAATGTGATAATGTCCACTCATCTTGCACCAACTCCATCTATTGATGACCGTTGAGTTTTTCTAGGGCCTTGAATGTAGCTAAATTGGATTGGAGGGTTTCCTCTCAATCCTTCAAACCAAATTTTGAGAATGGCCCTACACCTGAATTTCACCACCATAAGTCTTCTTTGATGGATCACCTTTTGGTTTCAGTTCCCATAGTGGAGAAAGATTCGGCTTCTCCTCAGCTCATCTTCTTCCCCTTTTGTAGAGGTTAGTGGTGTATATGCGCATCAACATGAGTCAAATGCAATCTATGAGGCTTTCTTGTTTGCCTCTCTTGAGGAGATTCAAATGTTGATGATGATCTTTACAAGATCCCTCTCACTCACCTCAATGGAACTCTTGGGTGAAAATGTAAGGTAGATTCATCCTTGGCTTTGGTTGTTGGTGAGGCACCTAGGGATGCTATGTGGTCATACCACTGCAATATCAACCTGTCTTCCTATATGATCAAGATTGGGAGGACAATGATTTATTTGTAGATGATATGTAAAAACACCACTCACTTCTACATCTTTATATTGGAGTGCATTTTTATGTGGACCCCAATGCTTTTCTTTTAAAGTTGTTCCCCTCTAGAGGACCCTTGTACTCCATTGGTACTGAAAGATAAAGGGTTATCTATCATGTACCTTTTTCTATTTGTTATTTTATTCTTCTGTTTCTCGTGCTTTGATTTTTGACATTTGGGAATGATGCAAAGTGTTGGGGGCATCTAGGCTTCCCTTCCACATTGACCCAGATTTGTGTTTTCTTTTATATTCACGCACTCTTCTTCAGATCTATGCCATGTCAGCCCTAATAAAATACCCCTAAGAGGATTTATATCATATATATTTTATTATATTCTAGATTATGCGCCAACTCATTGGATCCCCATGTCTTTGTCTGGATGTTGTGGATATCATGGATCACCTGTTGTAGGGTGACATTCTATGGAAACATATTTTACATTGACATGTCGCAATGCCTTTATCTCTCATAAAAATGTCTTGTACTCCCCTCTAAGTAGCCTAGTCCATTCTAAGGGGGGAGTTGTTATATATGATTGTTTGGTTATCTTATTATCATATTCTTTACATCACAAGTTTTTCTCAAAAAATTATCTATGTATGAGTGGTCCATCTCTCCTCATCTTGGTAACCATGATCAATATTTCAATTTCTCTCCTATAATTTCACATTGAAGAAGTCAAGATCAAGTCTCAAGCATTCTTCAAGTATTCCAATGTGTTTTCACAAAACTCTTTTCCATGGATCTAGCTTCTTTCCCTCATTAAAGGCCAATAAAATGAGTTCACCATCAAGGAATAAGATCATACATTCAATCATCCATCCACATTCATTCAAGAAACCAATTCATCTCTCTCTCTCTCTCATCAAGCATTGTGGAAAACTACATCCATTATACAAGGTTTTTTTTTCATGATTTTCTTTTGGGTTTTTGTGTTAAATTAAAGTTATTGCATTAACATATTTGATCACATTAAAAGAAGCATTTGCATTTCCAAGGTATGATAAATTTCATTTTTAAGATCTATCCTCTATTGTATGACAACACACTCTCATTTACTTTATTTCATTTCAAGGTCGATTCCAAATAGGGGTTTGATTGAGTGAAACCCATGTTTACAACCTTCTTCCCCAATTTTCTATGTAGGAACAAGTGAAAAAACTTTTATCATTAATCTAAAAAGTACAAGATTTAACGAGCAATATCTAAAAGTTTTAGGAAAAAGTGTAGGGTATAGGGTGACTAGGTGACCTATACCCTAGTACAGGGCAACTAGGTGTCTTATACCTTAAAAAATAGCTTCAAATTCAAACTCTATGTCAGTGTTGCACTATAGTTTCCATTTTCATTCATTACAGGTTTTTGTTTGATCTATGTTTGTCTATTTTTTGCTAAGATTTTTCATTTATCTAATTTAACATCCTATCTTTCATCATCCTATCATATTTCCTCTAAACAACTTATCCTAATCATCCACTTGTGAAGGATCTTTGAACCCACTTAGCACTTGATTCCTACTTGAGCCTATTGGGTCATCTTCACTTAGATTATGCAATAAGGAAAAATGATCTATCCCCTTTGCTTGTCTCTCCTTTTTCTTATTGTACAATATAATTCATCAAATATTAATTGGGAATCAAGAAAAAAAACTTATAATCAATTCTTCCATTAATTCAATCACTCTATATTAAACTCTCAAACATAAAATGGGAGAAGAGAATAAAATCATAAGAAAGGTGATCATACTTACAACACTAAGTATATGTATTGTGGGCATATGGTGTTTTGATTAAGTAAAAATAGGTTTTGAAAGGACCCAAAACCTTGTACAAAGAGTAAAGAAAGACATAGCAGTGAAAGATCTTAGAACAATTATGGAACACCACCCAAAAAACTAGAGGAACTCACCATAGTTCCCATCAAGAGGGCGAAAAACCAGCCCAGCTAAACACAACAAAGGACCATCAAGATTTACATTTTAGCCCATTCTTATGAGAACGTAAAGACATCAAATGAAGGTTTGGAGTTTTTGACTTTTTTTTCCTTTAACTGATGTCCATCCATCCTCCACCTTTTCAGCAGCCATCTACCAATCCAGAGAAGCATCTATATCCACATAAGGGATAGGGGAAACACAACTAATCCCCAAAACCCTCTTAGGCGTGACATGGGCATCAATACCCACAACAACAGGAGATAAGACAACTGAACCAGTGCTAGCTTTAATGTTCTGGATAGAGACAACAACAAAAGAAGGAGAAACCTTAACATTTTGAACCAAATCTTCCTTAGAGACAACATCTATAGCATCAAAGACAGTAGCAGTAGCAACTACCAAAGAATGATCAATCTACGGTGAACAATTTGTCACACCCCCCTCCTTGGAGACTTAACGAACTGTATAATGATGGTCTAAAACCCCCATTCACCAAGAAGGTTATTTTTTTGATCTAACCTTATCAGAGGAGCACCGCACAACAAGATGTCTAGTCTTATGATATTTCCTGCATCTAAATGGAATACCCCCATAATCAAGATTCTGGGTCTAAGATCCATTTGGAGAAGCCAAAGTTATCTGTTCAGGGAGACCCTTTGAAACATCAACCTCCACAAGAATACGAGAAAATGTCATCTTACAAACATCAGAAGAATCTGTATCAACCATCTAGAAATCCCCAATGGCCTCCCCCACAGACTCCAAGACAAAATCTGACCATAGATGAAGGGGAAGATTCATCAATCTTACCCATAAGGGTATTTTATTAAAGGATTCAGTGAGAGGATCAAACCCCTGATACCAAGGTTTAGCCATCAGGGGGAACCGCTCCTCCCAAGAGAAATAGTTGTTACACAAAATGGTGTTCCTATCTATAGTATTATCAAATTTCACAATAAAAAACCCCTTGCCATAGGGTAAATCTGAACCGTATAAGTTATGATGGGCTCCCAATGTTTGGAAATCCAAGAATGTAAATCAGGAAGAGAGGGCCATAAACCCCTAAAATGAAAAAATAACAATAGTAAAAGAGAAAGCATCTGCAGTTTTGGAGATCTCATCCATTGTATCTTAATCAAGATTAATCATGAGGGGGCTACTTACAGAGACTAGCAACACAGAAGGACGGGATCCCCCTTTTCCAATAGAGGTAGGACCATAGATACCTACCTCAAAAGCAGCCACATCTGCATATGAAATCGTTGACCTCCCCTTAACAGTCTGAAACCTTGAGAGGGTCGTTTGGGAAGACCCTGGCAATGACAGAGACTATCATTTTTGGGAAGGCTTCCGCCCCTGCTTCTGGGTATATGGTGTTAATTACATACCATGTTATGGATTTTCATTCATAATAAATAATTTTGTGTACACCTACATACCTCTTATTTAACATGCATTTGATGATTATTCGTCATAGTATCATTGATGTATTATTGATTCAAGCAATGGTTTGATTTATGATGTGTAAGAAATGCTACGTATGTTTATACTCTTTCATTGTTGTAACTATCTATGGTAGGGGAAATGAGAGATTAGAGGTCAGGGAAGGAACAACAAGTTTATCCATGTGATGGTTCCTTTCACGACCTTATGTTTATCTTTCTAATGCAACTAATTTGAATTCTATCCCCTACTATCCAAGATAGGCTCATTATATTTTTTATATAATTTGTAATCGGTGTTTAAAGTCATCCCATCAACATTAGCTTCTAAAGTGTCTTTGTGTGTATGAAGGGTTCTTATTTTGTATACATGAAGTACTTTGTAGCTTATATTTTTTATTTCATGGTCATTATAAGTGAGGGTTGTGCCTTAAGGTGACATATATTTTTCTTTACACTTCCTGTTTAGGCCATATTTTAAATTCCTCAATCCATCAAATAGTTCTAAACTATTATTGTACAATTTATTTTTGGATTTCTAAAAAAAATATCCATTATCATATACACAACATCCTATATGGATGGTGAAGTAAGAATCAAGTACTCTATGTTTGACTTCACTAGGTAATAAGAATCTACAATATACTTCATATTAATTGTGTCCTCTGCAATGCCAATGTCAATCTTGCACTCAGATAGAGTATTATGAGCCTCCATCGCTTACAAACCAAAAAGGACAAATACTTGCAAATATAAGCCCAGGCGAAATAATCGACTTAGAATTTATGAAGTTGCCAACAGCTTCTGAACTCACACGCGCAGGCATCAGCATTCACCCAGTGACCAATGAAAATCGACCCGAAAAGAAAGGATCAGGCTATGTTACTAGAAACGAGACGACAACCGCAACGTGACGAGAAACGGAATATTTAGAGGTTGTCTATAAGAAACGGATATATATATATATATATATATATATATATATATATATCAGAAATAAAGATCAAATATTATAGATCACTTTTAAATATTTTATTTAAAATAATTTCTATTTAGAAAATGAAAATATAATTATTAATTCATAATTAAATACAATAATAATAAAAATAAAATCCTACCTTATTAATATTAAGATATTATATGCAAATTTTACTTTTAAAAATTATATTTAACCAAAAAAATTACTAACATTCATATATTCAATAAAAAGTTATTATAATATTAAAAATATATTATAAAAATTAATTATTATTCAATAAATACATTATTCAAACATAAATATTGAAAAAAAGGTGTTAAATTTCATATCTATAAATTTATATATTATATTTATTAACAAAAAGTTATTCATTTAATTGGGATATCAAGTTAAACTGTTAATATATTAAACTTAAATATAACAAGAGCTCTGATAGAGCTATAGTCCCTGCCTTGTGTTAAAAATAGAGGATAGATTTGTTCAGTAGTTTGAAAATTAAGGCTTAGAAAGCTTATATGGCCACAAATAAGATTGCAAGCAATTATTGATTTTGTATTCTTTGTAGGATTAGAATGTGGTAATATTGACATATGTATTTGACCATTGGTGAATATCCAATTATAATGATTAGTTCTATGTATTTAAGATATGCATGATTCACATTGAATAAAACTTAATATACAACTCTTTTGTGTGATCACCTTTGATGTCACTACTAACTTTCACACACCAAATTATTTATTTATTTGTATTAGATATTATGTTTATCTTTTGCATATTTTATATTATATAAAGAATATATTATATGTTAAAATTATATTTATACTATTGATTATATTTGAAAATATTTTTTTCTATTTTTTGGAAAGATATATCCTATTTTAAAATAAATGTATTGGAAAATATATTTTCAAAATTCTCATACATACATACATCTTACAATAGATCTCTTGAGTAAAAATCATATAGGTTTATAGTGAGTTTATCTTCATTTAACATTTATTTTATAATTATGTGGGGTGAAAATACATTAGCAAATAGTGTTGTAAAGTTTATTTATTTGCATGCATTTAATTTTAAATAAGAATCTATATTTATTAATATGTATTTAATTATTTTAATATATTATTTTTTAAATGAACTACAAATACAATTTGATAAATTGGATCTATAAATTAAAAGTATTTTTTATTTTATTATAAAGTTAAGATGATTTGATGAATTAATGTATGATTGCTTATATGATTTTTTCTATTTTTTAATAATTTTTTTAAAAATAAATAAATTTATAATTTAATTTTTTTAAATATTTATCTCAAATTAAATCTAGTTTTAATATTATGTAAAAATTTGAAATTTGATTTAATTTAATATATATAAATATTTTATTTTATTTTTCATCCCTATCTACCTATTTGCAAATCTCCACTCTATGTTCATAACAATCTATAAATATTTGTCATCTTTAGTATTTAGTATTTAAAGTGGGAAATAATTTATCCCTATCTATTTATACAACCGTTTAGGATTTTACTTAATGTAGGAATGAAAATATTGAATAACTTTTAATTTGATGAAGTTTAAATAATTTAATATTTTTAATTTTATTCTCAATTTTGATGAATGATTGATTTTACAATTTGATCTTTATTATAAAAAAGTCTAATAGTATGCACAAGTTTGTATCTATTTTTAAAAATATATATATTAATTTAATAGTTTTATAAATCTTCATTATTATTTTATTTTAAATAAATTATTTATTTGATTTTAAAAATTTCTTAAACTTTATTGACATAGTAAACATATTATTTACATTGTAAACTAAAATGCGTATCTTACCAAAAGAAACACTTAGTTTTTTTTTCACACTTTTTCAAACTTGCCTTAAAATACACTTAGTTTTTTTTTCAAACTTCCCTTATATATTTTACGATTTAGCCAATACCTGTACCACATAGGGGACATAGGGGTGTCGGTAGGTTTTAGAGCTTGGGTGAATAATAAAAAATGGCAAAATTTAGGTGCCGGGAAAAATATATTTTTAAAAGCTATATATGGCAAACGGAGAAAACTGAGAAATTCAGCCAACGGTAAAATCTCTCATCAGCAGATTTGACAGCTCATGCAAAGTATACAATTTGAAAGTTGAGTGTGCTTGGTGGTCGGTGAATAATTTCTATGAGTAGATTTTACACCGTATAGGGTGGCTGGTGACTTGACTGCTGTAAGGGATTCAATGGCTATCATTTCATGTAAGGGATTCAATGGCTATCATTTCATCTAAGGTACACCTTCTGTAAGTTAGGATAATTAATTATTGATGGGAACATAAAATGATTTATGAAACATTGTGATTTTTATTATTTTTGAATAGGAAAAATAATAAAACTCTCACCAAAAATAATGGCAGCCAATAAGAAAAAAATAATAAGTAATAAGAAATATATTTAAAAATAAAACAATTGATTTATATATTTAAACTTTTAAATATTTTTTCTAATTTTATTGACACAGTGTTCAAAGCAGAAATTAATTAAAAAAGGAGTGCAATGAAAACATTAATTCCCTGCCTATGCTAACAAATCACATGCCAAAAAACCCGAATATGATTGCTCTACCAAACAAATAGTCAATAAACACTCGTACCTTCCTATTTAGTGATAAGAAGTCGAGTGAAGTAAATATTTTGAATTTTGAATTTTTCAGACCTGCAACCCCAGAAATGGCCGTTTCTGCGGTTGAAACGGGTTGCCCTCGTTGAAACGCGAAACGGCAGGCATTAAATGGTTAAGATTTGATGAGAAAACAGCAGCACTCTACTTACCAGAAATGATGGTAACGCAACAGTTATATTCAGTACTGAGCAATTTAATAATTAATTGCAATGGTCTCCAATGCCCTCTTTTATAACATTGAAAGGTGCTGTTTGTGTCTGCGTGCTATCATACACTTTGAAGCAACTTGACAGCTGATGAAATGTTTGTGTGCAGTGTGCTTGAACAAGGACAGGTTAGCTTGGGTTTACCCAATGGAGATGAAATGGGTAGCTAAATTTGGAAGCATGGTGGGATCTCTGACTTGTTTCTTTTTACCAAATCTGAGCCCTAAACGCAGGATTTATGGGTCATGAATGTAAGAATAGTGGTATATTCCCTATAGGCTTCTACAGTATACAATATTCCTTCTGCCATTTGGTCTGAGTTTTCATACAACATAAATGGGTCCTGGCATCTAAGCAAAATTAAGGCCGTTCACAATTCTGTGGCTTTTTCTGAGATGCTGTTTTTGGACAAGGGAGACTTTTTAAAATCTAAGGAATCAATACTGGTCTGCAGCAATCTATATAACCTTTTTGTGTGATAATTTGATGTGTATTCTCCTTTAGAAATCTTGGTTTTTGCCCCTTTCCAATCATCTAGGATTCTCCATTGGAAAAAGCTCCAAATCATTTACAGACTAAGTGGCAGATAATCCACATTCTGTTTGCACCTGCACATCACAAATGCATAGAAAATTATTAGCAAACCCTGCAGGACAAAAAAATCTTATTAATAAATATATAATACAGAAAAAACAACAATATTATCATAAACAACTATACCTCTTTTACTATATTTGCTTTCGTAGCGCTTAAAATGTCTGTCTAAAAGCAGAGAAACAACAGAGCATCCTCTGGGCCCAACAATGGTAATCGAGATAATTCTTGAGGATTGAGGGGATTGTGGATTTGTGTCTGATAGTTATACGTGTTTTGTACCATGGATCTTCAAATAACACATTTTCCTCACATTTTCTGCGGTAAACATAATCAGTATATCAACTACTGAAAGAAACACTTTCTGTCCACTATACAAAAAATAAAACCAATAAATCAAGTCAGGGAAAATATAGAATAATAACACAGTTTGTTATGTGCTAACCCAGAATTTAAAGGGAATGAGCTTATTAGTAAAGGCTCAAAACATGAATGCAATATAGAAGTGATCTAACCTTTCATTTGAAGATGATTTCATAGAGCACCCTTCTCACCACCTCTCGCATAATGCACACCAAACATCCACACCTCGCTGTGGAACAAAAGTCCCTCCAAATCCCCAATACATTTCTCCAACCCCACATAAAATTGAGAATTTCAAATCAATACGTGGAATCATTCACCACTCCAGAACTGTCAAAAAATGAATCAAAGCCATGTATTGAACTTGTCACAAACTGTTTCTTTTACATGCAATGATATCATATACATCTCTTCCTTATATAATACTAAATAGACAGGCAAATATCGAACTAAGTTTTATTGAAGTTTCCATGAAATTGGCATTCTCAGCGTATACGCGCATTAATCTGCATTTTTTTTTCCCTACCACCAACCTTGTCTGATTTGTTGCATAGAACAAATTAATTCCAATGCCACGGAGGTGGGGTTTTCCTGCTAGTCTATTCCTTAACTCCTGCCACGAAGCTAACTTTTATACCAGTTTGTTTTATCGATGGAAAATAGTTTTCAAAAACGTTTTATGACAACTTTTCAACTCTTCTAAGCAATTATTGAATATAATTCTTCAAATAATTAAATTAGGACCACCCTTCAATTGATTAAAATATATTGTCATGGTAAAGTATAGATTGGAGTATTGTACATTAATTTATTAAGAGTTGCTCATCACTATTGTAGGTTAATTTGTCCAAAATTATTTTAAGTTTATTTATTTTTAAACATAATGTTAAAGATTATTTATAATTATGTATTTAATTAAATTAGTTTTTGAATGTGTATAATTTTATGATTCAAATGTAAGTAATATGGATTGATGTTGATGAAGTGATTGCAATAGTTCAATAAGAAATCTCAGTTTAGCATTTATAATATGGAATATAATAATAATGGTGTAACTAGTAAGGGTTTGATAAGGGGTGCCACGCTCTTAGTCCAATACTTATGATATAGCAAGATAAGTGGTGGTGGCTTCATTGGAACCTACTTACCCTTTTAGTGAGCTCTCCAAGAAGGTTGTTAAACCTTGTTACTCAAGATGATCACTTGCTACAAGTGATTTATCTAATTTCATATTATGTTGTGCCTTCATTTTTTCAAACCACTTTTCCCCTTGAAGACAATTAGGATTCTCACAACCCTCCCTTTTTTTCGCCTAAACTCACAACCCTCCTTGAGTTTTGGAAGGAGAATTTGTTGCTAAGAAATGTCATGCAATTTGGAAAGTTCTCCCTATCGAACAAAAGTGAATTTCTCACAGAATAATTATTCTAATTTAAAAGGGCGGGAGTTCAAGGAAATATCATTAGACCTATGTTTTTAATCAACTACTTCTTATATAAAGTTAGGGGTATGATAGATTCAAAATACATGTTCGTTGTATGAGAAAATTAAGATAGATTTACTCCTTTGGACATTCTTTATTTTTAAGAGATTAAGGTGGTTGGTTTCCTATCATGTATCATTTTGTATGAAACCATGAGCAAGGATTTGGTGGTGTGGTGATAAGTGTGGTCCTACAAATTAGCAACCCCGTTAAGCTACAAGGTTGTGACACTTATAAGAAGGCTTTGTGGGTCATGTTCAAAATTTACAAGACCTTTGAGATTGTCAAGTCTATTCTTTGAATGGTGTAGTTCAAAGGACCCTCTTTTGGTGCTAGCTTGCATATGAATGACTTGAGGCCTACTATATAACCTTAACATGGTTGTGGTAGCATCTAAGAAGAATTGCACATCCCAATGAGATGGTGAGATTATGAAAGAGAGGTTGGGTTCTACATGTTTAATAAATTTAGCCTCAATAATACCGTGTTGTCTTTCAAACTATTTATTTGGCATGGATACCTAGTTCAACTTATGTGGTAGCGTGGAAAGAATAATAAAGTGATTATAGTTTCACTATGATTTTTGTACAACTATGTTCTCAATTGCAAGTTAATGTACTTTTCAAGCCTAACCTTTATTAGATATTATTCTTTTTTACCACTCTCCAAAAGGTGACAATATACCTATTAAAGTGTACTTTATACTTTTATTCATGAACAACATGCTTTCAACATGTTAAGTCTATCTAGCAACAAATTTAAGTGCAAGCACAAACTCACGTATCTAGTTAGAAATCTAAGTACAAGAGTTTCACATCATCCTCACACTATGTAAATATGAAGCTCTCCCATGATGACTCAAATTAGAGATATAAAATCATAATTAACCTCTTGCACTTGGTATTCTATCAAAGTGTTGTGATTAGTCAACCTCATTTGCATCATACTTTGGAATATTTCTTTGAATTTCATTAATATGCTCTAAACACATTCTACACCAATAATGTTTACATTTTTTTCATTCTAATTATTGTCCTGATGAGGAACTCAATCACAATTTTTCCAAGTTTACTTAGGGCTTCTATCTTATTTGCAAAGATTTAGTTGAATTCTTAGACCACAATGTTGAACATTTTCTAACTTAAAATTCTCTATTTTTATCTTTTATTTTCTTATATTAAATATTTGATAATTGAAAACTCAATTAATTGATTCTTTTGATTACCTTCTCTTATAGATATTGAATCTCATCTAATTGATTTTATGCTTCTTCATGAATATTTATAAAAGAAAAAAGATAGAGAATTTAGAAAAATGAAACTCAATATTTTAATTCTCTATCATATTTTAGGTTCTTTACCTTTTAATGAATTTTATCTTTTCTAATACCTATTGAAATTTTTGTTCTTAAATTAAGTAACACCTAGGTGTTCTAACATCTTTGTTTGTGCTGCAATAGTCTTGCTTGATTTTGTATCCTGTGTTATGAGGTAAGGACTTGGTGATAATCTCAACCTAAAATACTTCCTGAACCTAAATATAATTTAACACTTAATTTGAATTATTTGACAGCCAACTAACATAACTCCTCAGAACACATGATTCAATTATTTATTACTCTTAACAAACATTGCAGTATGTCACATTCAAGAAAGTGTTATCTTATTATATATTTTGAGTAATTTGTACACAGAACACACTTCTGAAAATTGTAAACTTATGAGCGGTCTGATTAATTTAATCTACATTCACAGGAAATGATGGAGATTAAATTAATATTCTGTGCGGACAACACACGCCCATTTACACACACCCACATCCAAGTTTATGCATAACAAAGAATTTTCCTGGGAGAGACAGTACGTTCGTTATGTATTTACAATCCTGTAAAAAACTCTTTACTGCACTAATCTGCCATTAAAATTGAACATAATCTTAGGCTGAAAATCTAGAGGGCCTTATATTGATTTGTGCCAATGAACATGAAACTGATGAAAAACATTTATAAAGGATGTCAAGATCCTTAGATCTTATTCTTCAATATGAAAGATAAAAGTCAATCGTCAAGCCAATCCAGACTAAACTGTGCTTCCACAATTTGAATTCTAAGCTCAGGAATAGAAGTGTTCTTAACCTGCGACCACTGCTTCCCAATCGTCTCATCACAGGTAACGATCTTCAGAGAACTCAGTTCACAAACAGTTGAAGGTAACATTGTCAGGCGGGAACACTCTCTCATATCAAGCTCCTTCAATTTCTGGAGTTGTCCTATTTCCTTTGGAAGTTCTTTCAAGCCCTCACACAGTGAAATGTCTAGATACTCCAACTGTTCAAGTTTCCCAATTGATGCAGGAAGCTGTTCCAGGAGTGGTAATGCCGATAACCTTAACATTCTTACATTGCTCATTTTTCCAAAATCATATGGTAAATTTTGAAGCTGATGGCAGTTGGTGATAGAGCATGACAGAGTGGAGGTTATATTGCAGATACCAGGAAGTAATTCCTCCAAATTATTGCTGTGATCGAGGTTAAAATCTTGTAGCTTGGAGAATGTGGATATATTTCCAAACCCTTCACATAAGCTCAAAGATAGCTTCTCTATATTCTGCAGTGCTTGAATGCTCTGTTTTCCACCAAGAGGTAAAATCAACCTCTCCAAGCGGACACTCTTGAGTTGAGTGAGTGAAGATAACACATCTAGACCTTTCACTGTTGCCTTGTCCGTACCGCGATTGGATATCATCAGAAACTTCAAATTCTTCATGGATTTCAGAAATGGGGGAAGAAAGTATTCTGTCGAATCAAAGAGCAACAACAAAGTCTCTGTTTCAGGGAAGTTCATATCATACCAGTCATTTTCCTCCATAGGGCCTGCATGTATTATATACAAAGCAAATCTAATTAGAAATTTATGCACTAATAATGACTACTAGTTATGTATGTGAAAATCACGCACATGCAGCCAAGTGACCTAGAAAAGTGATGTAATTCTGAAAATCAATTTTGAAATTTAAATTTTTTTCCCTATAATTGGAGATCAACAATGAACATGAAAACAAAGTAATGTTTTTCTGGACCAAAATGGATGTGGAAGAGTTTTTGAATAACTTACCGGTGAGAATGGAGAGAAATTGAGTATCAAACGCTCTATCTCTTAGCAGCTCCCAATTCTTTAACGAAGCAAAGTTTTTCCTTTCTATGACCAACCTCTTGGGGTGGGATATATTGTCATGGTGTCCCAAATACAAAGCGAAATCTCGAATTCCATCACGCTGGGAAAAGTAAAGCTCTGAAGCATTTCCATGTCCATACGAAGTTGCCGTACTTCCCCTGTTAAGTGCAAGCATGTCACCTTACTGTTGAGAAATATGATTAATAGAAACCCAATATAGAAAATTGTATTAAAGCAAAGGCAATTACCTTGAGTTGCTAGTTAAATTGAACAGATTTCTGCTTTCAAGTTCTGATAAGACGGCAAAAGCATCATGCCTTTGAAGCTTTCTAACATAAACCCAAATGTCCAAAAGTGCATCAGCACAGATTTTCCTGTCCCCGGGAAATAATCCCAAGTCTAAGAAACATTCCTTGATTACACCATCTAAGGAGTTATTACTGACAAAATTATGGGCATACTGCAGATACTGAGTGAGTACATCTGATAAGGAGTAAATACTGAGCCCTTTTCTGTGAAAATGTGATGTATATTTTCGTTTAGAAATCTTGTTAGTTGCCCTCTGCCAAGCCTTGTGCGATTCGCTATGCATAGAGCTTGCAATCATCGACACCATTTCCTAAAGTATTTAGGAAAGTGTTAATTTCTCTTGGATTTGAAGCTTTTTACTGCTGCTTAATCCTGAGCGGCTTGTCCTTTGAGTGTTTCTTTTCTGCGATTTCTTCTCTTTGCAAGGCTAACAGAAGTGTCTTCTTTATATAAGAAATAGGATGGCCATTGAAGCTACATTGGAATCTGCATTCTCAGCGTAGACGCGACTGAGTCTACAATGTGCATTGATTGAATTTATTCCCTTTCATACTCACTTTCGCAGGAATGTGTAAGAGATCTTTCCTGGTTCGTTGCACTCTCTTCGCAGGAATGTGTCAAAAATGTTTCCTCGAAATGGTTTCGTACTGTCTTGTCGCGTTCCTTTCATCTTTATCTTAAATATGATGTCAGAAGGACATCTGTTGAATGTGGTTCCGATTGCTTCCATACGGGCACATAGGAAGTTGACTTTTCAAACGTTTTGTTTCATGTAAAAAAATATTTTCATGACCGCGTTTGGGGTCCTCTATGGTATCGTTGCTAAGTCTACTTTTATGGACAATCTTTTATTTTATTTTTTATATAACATATTTAAGTTAAAGTGTTTTGGAAATATTCTATTATGGTAAATAATACAATGATAAAATGATGATATCTATTAGTATATTTATATTTTATTAATAAAACTTATGTAGAAAATATTGAAAGATATTAAATCTAAAGAATCTTTAACAATTATAAAATAATATTAAAAAACATAAAAACATTGTTATTTCTGATTAGATAAGAAAGGAAACGTCAATCTTATTTTTTTTCATTTTTATGACAAAGATAAAAAAATTGTGGTGCCATTGTATAGTTACACCTCTCAATTTAATTATATAACATTTATTTTAGTTTGTAATTTTTTTAAGTTAAAATAATTGAATGTCTTTTTATTCATGTATAATATGAGATAATTATAAATATCATTATAATGGTTTAAATAAAGGGTTTTCAAATTGATATTCATAATGCAAGATATACTAATGAAAAAAATTACTAAAACCTTGACACCTACAAACATTCTTATCTCAATGTAATGATAATGCAAGAGAAGTGGTGGTGGCTCTATAAGAATATGCTTATCTCTCCAAAGAAGCTAGAAAACCTAGTTACCTAAGAGAAAACATATTTGCAAATGTTTCTTCTTCTTGCAAGCCTTCTCGCACATATAAACCATTTTCAAAAACTTCTGTTAGGTGACCTCTAAGGTGGCATAGATTGGATTGCATGGTGGTTTGATGCTACAACTTGCACTTTTCCTTTTCTTAATGTTCTATAACCATTGATAAGAGAAGATTCACCACAATTCTTTTGTGACCATTTCATTAGAGCTCAATTAATTCTTCACTTAGTTTGAGGTGGTGCACTTCCAAAAAGTTGTACACTAAGTGGCTAAACTGTGCTACTAAGCATATGTGGTGGATTTGTACATAGCCAGAAGAGCTCATATAAAAATTAAAATTTATTATTGAGGGTTGGGAAAATTATTTTAAGGATTTTTTCTAATCCTTCTAGTCACACAACTTAGTTCAACAAATAAAATCTAGATAAAGAAATAGATAAAAAAAATAATGTCTTTTTTAATGTTTTAAAAGTTCTAGGGTAGCACTATCAATTTTGATCAAAGCTTAAGACTCTTAAAAAATATCCTTAAGTAGATTTTAGACAATGATCAGATGCAAAATCCCTTACTATTTGTCTTCCATTTAGTTAGTACCTTATGACAAACTCCTTACCAAGAAGAGGATCTCCATTATTATGATAGTTAACATAGTAAAATAAAAGGCACATGGTTTCAATAGCTTTTCCAATGAGTTCAATAAAATTATAATAAATGATTTTGTCCATGAATCACAAAAGGTCTATAGTGAAGCTTTTGATTTAGAATATCTAGGGTTTATTGTGAATAGTATAATATTGAATTAAATACCAAAGTTGATAGGTTTAAGCTTTAATTTTCAAACAAAGAGTAATCACTCTTGAATTTTTTCTATGAGGTCTATGTGCTTGGTGATAGACATATTCTCCTATTGGTTATTCATATGGAGGAAACATAGTTCAAAAAAATAAAATTTGCAAGTGAGAAAATATTATTGTATTGGAAATTATGGAAGGGTTAGGAAATTCAATTTACACGTAGTCTTTGCCAAAATAGACTTTGAGAAAGATTATGATAAAATTAGATGACCCTTAGTTTCCATCATTCTTAGTAAGGTCTACATTGGACCCAAATTCATCCAATAAATTAAGGCATTAGTTACTATAACCTTTAGTCGACTCATTTTCAATAGCATCTAATATCAATAATTTAGTTTTGTCAACTTTATTTGTAATGGATGACCTATATTTCAACATCACCTTATATGGTGGATACTAAATACTTTGGACATCTAATTGGTAAGGCTATCCCATAAAGATGGGTCAAATGAATTCCTCTCTTAAGTAGAAAACCCCACTCGACTCGTAATGGTGATGTTGGTGATCCAAATTTAACATTCAACCCTAAAAATCAATCTTTAGACCTAAATCCAACAATTGATGTTATTTAATAATAACAAGGCTTGATTAATGATGTAGTTGGAAGAAATAATGAATAGAATAACATGAGTGGGCCGCTCATCTACAGTTTTGGCTATATAGGACAAAGGAGGATATTCCTATATATCTTAATGAGATAATTACATAGATAAAATAATGGATTATGTCACATAGATTAGTGGTAGCCATTGTTTAACACAATCCCAACTGTTTGTCACTATACACCTCTTACAATACCTTACTCTAATTAAGAACTAAAGATTAAGTTCATTCAGTAATCTAACTTTGAAAGTTGTACACAAAATTTCAAAAGCTTTCCTTTCATCTTTTCCTCTTAAATCAAATCTACCTTTTTGCCTTTATAGAATAGGAATCTATCTAAATGAGACAGACATAAAAATTAATAAATTTCTTAATACTTATACACAATAATGAATTTTTTTTATACTTTATTTAATTTTCTATATTCTTGACTAAATACTTGGGAATTAATAACATCCAACTCAAGCCATCATGTATATAATACAAGTAAAATGAATAAATAGTAAATCTAGGATCTTCTATCCATTAATCTCACTTTTCCATATGGGATGATTAGTAAATTATAGTAGTTTCAAACTAAACATCTATCCGATACTAGATTGACAACACTAATTCCCATTGGCAACCTTGTTTGACTTTGGGACAGCCTCCTTTCTAGACTACTTGCAGTCTTTCTTGACTTTGCAATCCCATATTCAATATATGGTTGTATGTATTTATGTTTATAGTTGATAGTTGAAGCTTTTTATGATTGTAGTTGTATTGTTGGTGAATATGGTTGAATCCCATAATGTCAACTCCTTTTTGGTTTTCTATATACAATGGATGCCTTGCCTCTCTTTTCTTAAGGCAATTTGGGGCTTTTGCACATTTCTTTATTTTATGATCAGTTGATCATTGACTCAGTTGCCTTCATTTGGTATTAGAGCTAGTTTGAGAAATATGTGTTTCATTGCAAGTGATTTGTAAGAGATCAAAGAGCAAGCAAAAGATTTCAAAAGAGATCCAAAAGTGAAAGTTGTGAGATCCAAAAGAGATCCTAGCTAGCCATTCCTATTGTTGTTGTATGTTGTTTTTTTGTTGCTACTGTATGGTTATTGCTATATGTAATTTTTTATATTTACAGTTGAAAAGAAGAAGCTAGTAGCATGCAAAAATTTGGTGTTAATTTTTCGTCAAAGGAAGCAATCAGCTAGGTGCAGAAAGAAATGTGAAATCTATTTTTTATTATATTAAAAAATCTTTCATATTTTACAAAAGAGGGTGTGAGTGAAAGTTTTTATCTGATAGTGCATGAGTGAAATTTTTTATCTCAATAGACAAGAAACAAAAATCAGTTATTATTTTTGAAAGGGAAAGTCTTATTTTTTTAAAGAATAAAGCTTTCAAAAACTAAAAAAGTGATAACTAATTTTGTAAGTGATAATTATTTTGAAAGTGAATTTGTTGTAAAGTGACAAATCAATATTTTGTAATTAAGTGCATTATGGGTTGTAATAGACACTTTTTTTCAGAGAAAAATAATAAAAAAGGTTTTTTTTTGTGTGGGTCCCAATTGAAGGGACAATGAGAGTATTCATTTGCAAAGATCTCTCCTGAATTCTATGTTGAGCATTTGAGTCATTGTACATATTTTAATGGAAAATATGGTAGGCAATATAATGTCTAATGTGTTGATTCCCGTCTTTGAAGGAGACAATTTTACATATTGGTGTACTAGAATGCAAGCTCTACTTAAATCTAAGGATTTGTGGGAAATTGTTCAAAATGACTACATTGAGATAGCAGATGTGAATGCATTAATTGACCAACAAAAATGGGAATACAAAGAAAATATACAAAAAGATAACAAAGCTTTATTCTTGATTTAGGGTGCAATTACTCAAGCTATTTTCCATAGGATAAGTGGTGCTCTTGATTCTAAGAAAGCATGGAAAATATTAAGTAATGCATATCAAGGTGCACAAACTACTAAATTGCAAACAATGAGAAAAAAAACTTTGAAAATGTAAAAATGACAACTAGTGAATTTGTCAATAAATTTTTGACAAAGGTAGGTCTAGTGAGTCAGATGAAAGTATTAGGGGAAGATGTAGCTGACAAACATTTCATTGAAAAGATTTTGAGAAGCTTGATTCTAACATTTGAAGGTGTGGTCTCTATAATTGAGATATCTAAGGATCTCTCAAGCATTAAAATTGATGAATTAAGTGGAATTTTGTTAACAACTGAAGAAAGAATGAAAAGTAATGAATAAAGATTAGAGAAAGCATTTTCCTCTAAAGAAAATATAAGAGAAAAAAGAAACACATTCTTCAAGAGTCATAATAAAAGTGATGGTAACAATAAGAATGAATACAAAGGTGAATCTAGCAATTCTAAGGAAGAGGAAATTATTCCAGAGGAAGAAGTAGCAACTTTAGAGGAGTTGGAAGAGGAAGAGGTAGAAATAATGGGGGAGATAATAGTAAAAAGAATGTCCAATGCTTTCATTGCAAATGTCAGAGTAAACAAGGTGAAATAGAAAAGAGAAGTGCTCATATCACTGTTGAAGATAAATTTTTTTTATTTATTTCTTGCCTCAATACAAGTTTAAGTGAAAATAATGTGTGGTATATAGACTTTGAATGTTCTTTACATTTGAAACATAATGAGCATCTATTTATCAACTTGGATCAAAAGCATCAAATTACTCTAGTACTAGGAGATAATAATTCTCATGGAAGAAAATGTAAGGGTACCATTGTAGTTACAACAAAATATGGTGAAGTGAAACATACTAATGAAGAGCACAAATGACAGGGGACAAGATGTTTCCTCTTCATTTTACTCATGGGAACCAAACACTAAGGTCTAGTGAAATGAGTGAAAGTAAAATTTGGCATAAAAGATATGGTCACCCCAGTTTTAATGAGGTGCTTTTACTCAAACGATTAAAAATGGTTGAAGGTCTACCCTTTATTGAAGATACAAAATAGATTTGTGAAAAAAAGTATTGTTGGAAAGCCACATAGGATACAATTTCCTATTGAAAAATCTAGTAGAGCTAAACAACATCTTAAGATAATTCATACTAATTTGTGTGGTCCCATGGAAACATCATCTCTAAGTTACAAATCTATGTATTTTATAACTTTCATTGATGATTACTCAAGAAAAACTTGGGTGTATTGTTTAGTTGCAAAATCAAAAGTATTTGAAAAATTTGTAGAGTTCAAGAGGTTGGTTGATAAACAAAGTGG
This sequence comes from Chamaecyparis obtusa, assembly GCA_027943335.1. NCBI lineage: Eukaryota > Viridiplantae > Streptophyta > Pinopsida > Cupressales > Cupressaceae > Chamaecyparis > Chamaecyparis obtusa. Next base: position 217,472 of record BSBK01004046.1, on the reverse strand, counting down.
TAAGTATATCAAAGTGATAAGGTTAGACAATGGAGGTGAGTGCAAGTCAAATCGGTTTATTGATTTTTGTAAAAATCATGGAATCAAGAGAGAGTTCACTACTTCCTACACTCCATAGAAAAATAGAGTTCCTGAAAGGAAGAATAGGACAATTGTTAAAATGGAAAGAAGTATGTTGAAAGAGAAAAATTTGGATAAATTTTTTTGGGCAGAAGCAATATACACAACAGTGTATCTTCTAAATAGAAATCTTACAAAAGAAGTTAAAGGAATGATTCCTAAACAAGCATGGTTTGGGGTAAAGCCGAGTGTTGATCACTTCAGAGTATTTAGGTGTGTTACTTATGAACACATGTCAAAATAAAAAAGGTCTAAGTTAGATGATAAAGACCTTAAATGAATTTTTATTGGTTATGGAAACAAAAATAAAGCATTTAGGTTGTATGATCCAATAGGAATTTTCTTTTTGATAAGAAGAGATGTGGTATTCAATGAATTGGCATAATATATCAAAGAAAATGAAACAAAAGGAAAAGAGATAGTAATGAATGAGATTGAAGAAGAGCAAGAAGATGTACTTGAATCATCTAGCACATGAGAAAGAAAATATCAAAAATATCAAAGAAGGATAGAAAAGAATCATCCATCAACTCGTATGTTGGATTAAAATTTTGAAAAAATGATAACAAGGTCACAAGCAAAAGTGAATTTTGCATTGATGACTCAAATCATGGAAAATAATGAGCCACAAACATTTGAACTAGCTTAAGAAAAAGAAGAGTGAATTGAAGCAATGCACAATGAAATATACACAATTGAAAGGAATAATGCATGGGACTTGGTTCAATTACCTCCTGGTAAGGAAGTTATTGGTACAAGATAGGTGTACAAAACAAAGTATAAATCTGATCAAAGCATTGATAAGAATAAGGCTAGATTGGTAGCCAAAGGGTACACTCAACATGAAGGTATTGATTATACTAAGACATTTGCACATGTAGCACAAATGGATACTATCAAATTGGTTTTGATAGTAACAGCTCAACAAAGTTGGATAGTTTATCAAATGGATGTGAAGAGTGCTTTTTTGACTGGATATATTGATGAGGAAGTGTATGTTTCATAACCTAAATGTTTTGAAATGAATTCTAAAGAACATTATGTTTGCAAATTAAAGAAGGCCTTGTATGGTCTCAAACAAGCACCAAGAGCATGGTATTATAGAATAAACTCATACCTATAAAAGAAAGGTTTTTCATGAAGTCAATCAGATCCAAATCTCTATATCAGAAGCTCAACTAAGGATATCTTTATCTTAGTTCTCTATGTTGATGATCTTATCTTCACATAGAATAATCCATCTTTATTTGTAGAGTTTAGAGCAACCACGATTACTGAGTTTGAGATGACAAATTTGGGATAAATGCACTAATTTCTTGGTATAGAAGTATGGAAAAATAAACATGAAATATTTATGTCTCAGAAAAAATATGCTTAAGATATCCTACAAAAATCTCAGATGCAGATTTGCATACTAGTTGTAACACCCATTGAAGTTGAACTTAAATTGTCTACTTTAGATGTGTCAAATCCAGTGAATTCCACTCTATGTAGACAGTTGATTGGAAGCTTGATCTACTTAACTACTACTTGTCTAGATATCACATTTGCAGTGAGTTTTGTCTCTAGGTTCATGTCAGAGCCTTAGGAATCACATTGGAATGCAACTAAAAGGATTCTCAGATATGTTAAAGGAACATTGAGCTATGGTCTCAAATTTCAACATTTAGAGGATCGTAGATTGGTTGGCTATACAGATTCAGATTGGGTAGGTTCTGTAGATGATAGGAATTTTACTTTTGGTTACACTTTTAGCCTTGGTTCCATGCAGCATTCCCTTGGAAGTCTAAGAAACAACATACAGTATCACTTTCTACAATAGAGGCAGAATACAAAGCTGCAACATCAACAACTTGTCAAACTATATGGTTGAGAAGACTACTAGAAGACTTACACCAAATTCAGAGAGAACCTACCTTGTTATTTTGTGACAACAAGAGTGCTATAAAAATGAAAAAGAATCCAGTATTTCATAGTAGAACCAAACACATTGAGATACACCATCACTATATTAGGGAATTGGTTCAACAAGGATTGATTGAAATTGTGTATTGGAGTACAAAAGATCAGATTGTAGATATCTTCACAAAGGCTCTTGCTCATGAAAGGTTCCATAAGCTCATATATTTACTTCATGTTCTTTCCAATGGTCATTACGGGGGAGAATGAAAATGCTAATTTCCATTGGTAACCTTGTTTGACTTTGGGGAAACCTTGTTTCTAGACTACTTGTAGTTTTTCTTGACTTTGCAATCCCATATTCAATATATGGTTGTATGTATTTATGTTTATAGTTGATAGTTGAAGCTCTTTATGATTATAGTTGTATTGTTGGTGGATATGGTTGAATCCCATAATGTCACCTCCCTTTTTATTTTCTATATAATGAATTCCTTTCCTCTCTTTTCTTAAGGAAATTTGCGGCTTTTGCATATTTCTTTATTTTATGATCAACAGATCATTGATTCAATTGCCTTCATGTAGATAGGTAATTTAGTAAATTGTATAGGCTTACAATAGCAATAGCAATAGCAATAACAATTTGGCTAGAGACATTGGTGCATGTACAAAAATATGGAATAAGAAAATAATGTTATAATATGTTCATGTTATGTCTTGGTTGTGACCAAGCTATGGTTTAGTCACTACCAAACAATAATGTGAGCGCATTACAAATGTTGTTATCATGCTTATCATAAAAAAATAATACTTAACTATTATTATAACACAACCTCTATCTCTTGCTCTCCCACTTTTTCTAGATCTTTGTATCTATTTCTCTCCACCTCTCCCTCTCTTAATCAATTTTAGATAATAATATTTTATTTTACAAGATAATTTTTTAAAAAACTTTTTGGAAGTGTTTCCCTTGAACCCTATAAAGGGTTGCCAAAAATTATAGCTACCACCTCTAAGCCAATCCAAACTGAAGTATACTTACATGCATTTTAACTTTGAGCTTTGAAATAGAATTGTTCTTGACCTACAATTACTACCTCCCAATTATTTCATCATAATAAGAAGATTGGGAACTTAGCTCACAAACAATTATTGGTAAGTTGATCAAACAAAAATAAAATATGTCATATCAAACTTTCCAAATCTCTTGAGTTTTCCTATTTCCTTTGGCAGTTTTTTCAAGCTCTTGCATACTACAAAATCTAAGATAAATTCCAATTATCCAAGTTTTCCACTTCATGGTGTGAGCTCTTTTCAAATTTGGTGATTCTAGTAACCTTAACACTCTTAGAAAGCTCATATTTCCAAGTTGATATTGCTTCATATTCTAAAGAAGATGGAATTTATAGAATAGACCATGTGGCACTGGATGGTACATGACAAATACCAAAATGTAACCTATGTAATAGTTAAATTTCACATTTTGGAGTGCAATATATATTTTTACCCTCTTAAAAAACTCTATTTTTTCAAAAACCAATTTAACTTTTTATTCTTTCATTGGATATATAACACCTAGGTGCTTTGGTATGGACTTTTATAAGATAATATGACTTGGTTTATATGTAAATTAACTTAACAATGTAGTCTCTTTCTTGATTGCCTTATTTTTTTAGATTTAATTATGTGTAATCATAAAATCAAGATCTTTATTTGAGATGCTAAATCTAGATTAGATAATGTTTATTCTTTAATTTTTAAATCCCGTAAAATAACTAGTTCTTCTCACTTTTTATATGAACTTTAAGAAGAAAGAGTCTAGAATACACTTTAGGGAACTCTAGAGCATCAAAAGGGAAGTATGTGTTATTGGAGATTCCCTTAGGGACATGTTTAGAAGAACTTGTATGAAATATAAGATAATGCCATTTATATTGGTTATCTAATTGCTAATCTTCACACAAAGCCTCAATGGGTGAGATTGAATAAATTACTACCTTCATTTATTAAGAAAATTAAACAATGCCAACTTAAATATCATAAATCATTTTATGATAAAAATATGCTAATTATAAACTATTGCAAGAAACACCAATAAAATTTTATATAATATAATATATTGCTATTCATGAGCAATATGCTTTCAATGTATTAAAAATAAATTTATATTACAAATTAATAACACATGATACAATGTTTTTTATTTCACAAAAAACTAGTTTTGAAGGGACTTGAAACCCTTCACAAAAACATCACAAAAGTTATTCTGATAAAGCCCATGAAAAGAAATGGATCAAGACCAAAATGAGGGTTTTACCAGTAGACTCCCTCAACTTGAGAACACGATTGCACACAAAAACCAACATGCAACCAAAAAGAAAAGAAAGAACCAGAGAGAACTCCAACCCAAACACCAACAACCAAAAGACAATTAAGTGTTTCCTTTCAACCTCCTCTTTTTGGAGAAAAGGGTCATCTCAAAAGAGGACAAAGAAGTCTTGGATTTATTACCTTTTATTGTAACCCAACCCTCTTCCACCTTAGCAACAACATCTTGCCAATCCAAAGAATCTAGTGCTAGAACCCAACCAACAAAAACCATACAAGTGCCAACAATATGGGCAACAACAACTTGAGAGATGACAACACCAACAATGCCCTCAGCGGGTAAAACATGATCAACAACTAGAGCCCTATCAGAGGTAGCCAAATTTGAGACACAACAGGTGCAGAACTAGAATCACTAACCATCCTAGTGACCACATCAAGAGAAGGGGTCATAGTAGCCAAGGGAGGAATCCACATCATCTATAGAGGAACCAAAGATAGGGCCAACAATATTCTAAGAGATAGGGCCATTAACAACCCTCAGGACTGCACCAATAATGCTCTAAACAAGAACATAACAACAACCATTAAAATCCCTATTAGAGACATCTATAGGAAATATTCTCAACTTGATAGTTTACAAGGAAAAATATAAGCTATTCATAGGTTTGTTTCTAACCAAGAGGATCGTACAATTAATTTTACTTCATTTCTAAAGAAAGATACTACTTTCTCTTGGAATAAAGATTGTAAATAATCATTTGAAAAATTCAAACAATATCTTTCTAATCCTCCTATCTTACAACCTTCTCAACTTGATAAACCATTCTTGTTGTATACTTTAGCCTCTTCAAATGCCTCAATTGATCTTTTAGCTCAACATGATAAGCATGGAAAAAAGTGACCAATGTATTAGTACACTAGTAGAACATTGGTGGACTATGAGATGATGTATACTACGATAAAAAAATAATGTCTTTCTTTAGTTTTTTCTTGTCAAAAGCTCTGACATTATCTCCTCAATGCTGAAATCAATGTTATTGTTATATTTGATTATTTGAAGCATCTCTTCTCTAAACTAATTTGTTAGGATATTTGGCTAAATGGGTTATGCTTTTAAGTGATTTTAATTTAAAGTTTGTCCCTCAAAAATAAATTAAAGGGAAATCTTTAACATATCACCTCACTGAAGCTCCTTCCTCTACTTCAATCTCTAATCCTATATCTTTTCTTGATGAATTTTTGTTACTGGTTGACATTGATGACACTTGGGAATTTTACTTTGATAGGTCTTGATATAAAATTGGCTTTGGTGTCGGTGTTATTCTTGTCTCTCCCTCTAAGAAACTTATTCCTTTATCTTATCATCTTAACTTCTCTTGTACTGATAAAAATACAGAATATGAAGCCCTTATTGTTGGATTAAAAATGAATTTATCCTTTAAGATTAAAAACATTAACATCTTTGGTGATTCACAATTAATTGTGCAATAGATGAATGGAACCTATCAAACTAAGAATGATAAGTTGGCACAATATATTGATTTGACCTTAAATTTGCTTGATAAGTTTACTTCTCATTCTATTTCATCGTTACCTTGAAAATATAATCAACATCTAGATGTTATGGCTAGTGCAATATCTCTTATTTCTTTAGAGGAAAATGAGGAAAGTTATCTATTCACCATACATATTATGGTCACTCCTATAATTTCTGAAAATAATATTCTTGACTGTTGTTATTTTATTCTAAATTCAGATGAGTGGTACTCACATATCTTTCATTACTTGAGAGATGATAATTTTCCTAAATCTACAACAAGGAATACTAGAGCTCGTATTTATAAGCTATCTACAAGATACATCATTCTTGCTAACATCCTCTATAGGAACTCCTATGATGGTCTTTTACTTAGATGCCTAAATGAAATTGAGATCCCTATTGCTTTACTAGAAACTCATTTTGGAGCTTGTGGTGGGAATTTTGGTGGAAAGTCTTTAGTCAACAAGCTTCTTCATATGAGATATTATTGGAAAACTATGGAACAAGATTCCTTTTCCTTTCTCAAGAAATTTCCTCAATGCCAACATCATAATAGGCTTATACATGCTCATACACATGAACTCCTCTCTTAGGTAGCTTCATGTCCATTTAGCATGTGGGGTTTGGATCTTATTGGAAAAATATCACCTCCTTCTTCTCAAGGACATAAGTCATTTGTAAATTTATTCTTGAAAACATCAATTCTATATTTGGCATTCCTTCCATGATAGTTTTTGACAATGGTAATCCTTTTAAAAATAAGGAAGTAACTGAGTTTTTGGAAAAATACCATATTAAGCAGTGTTTTTCTACTCCTTATTATCCTCAATCTAATGGTCAACTTGAAGAATCTAATAAGGTTATTGAATAAATCCTTAGGAATATTGTTAATAAATATGCCAAGGATTGGCATGCATAGTTAGCCTATGTGCTATGGGCTTATTGAACAAGTGTCTGCACCGCAACCAAAACATCTCCCTATAATTTGGTTTATGGTGTCGACACTGTTATGCTTTTAGAGTTAGAGATTACTTCAATAAGAATTTCATTTAAGATATAATTAACAATGACACTTTTAGAGAACAACATTTACAACAACTTGAAATCTTAGATGAAAAACACATTAATTCCCTTGAACATATCAAAGCATATCATAAATCTATTTAGAAACAATGCAACAATAAAGTGATTGAACATTCCTTTTTGGTTGGAGACATAGTTCCTTATGAGAATCAGCGTGACATTAATGCTCTACCTGGTGAAAAAGCAAAGTTTAGTCCTAATTGACTTTCTTTCTATATCGTTGCAAATGTTTTTGGTTTGGGCACATATAAATTAACTAATATGGATGGTATACCCCTCAAGGATCCTATAAATGATGCATTTGCATTGGTACTATGCTTGAGTTTATTTTTATTTCCTTATCTCTTTCTCTATGCTATTCATCCTTGTGTGTGCTTGTATTTTCTTTATATTTTAGAGCATTATGTATTCTTGCTTCAGTCTAGACAAGAATTTATATGTTTTGGTATTGAATATTATGTGTAATATGTTAATCATTTACACATTATGTAGAAGATACTTCACCATTTTATTTTCATCAATATTATGTTAGAATATATTGATGTTAATTTATTCTCACATGTTTACCACTTTAATATTTATGTAAAATAAATCATAGAGACATCACAAGTAGACATAAATATGAAAAACATAAGCTGCATCACATATATATCAAAATGTTTGATACATAGTGTTTATAACTGAATGTGGACCTCTTATTCAGCCATAGACTTAAACATAGTCTTTACTCATCAGCCACATATGAAAATGAATATGAATTACTCATTTTGCACGCCCTTATGAATCAACCTATTGCCTCCTATTTAGGTGGAGTTTTGAGTAACTCTCAGAATTGAGAGTCCAACAACCATAGACCAAGCTCTAAAACGGAGGATTTTAATGCTAGAAAATGATTGTAATTGAAAGCAAACTAGAATGATAATGCAATATTAATCTAAGAAACTTGTAATAAGTTGAGCATTAGTCTAAAAACATGGTAAGAAAACTAAATTAAACATGAGAATGCATCATTATGCTAAGAAAATAAATTATTCTAATATGCAATATAGAAATAGCTTAAAATGCAAGAGTGAGACAATAATTCGATAGAATTTCGATGCTAAAAAATTGCCTCCTCAAATGAGGAATGAGAGGGTTCTAATATAGAGAAGAGTCCGGGTGGATATTGAAGAGTTTCTTGCAAAGAAACGGTCGACTCTTCGTCTCCTTGGTGGGAGATGAAACAATTTGGAGAGATTATTTAATTAAATAAATGAAATATGGCCACATGGGTGTCTTTTCCAATTACTTGAATAATTAAATTCAAATGAGGATATTTCATTTAAAGAACTAAATATTGTTTAATTCCTTTTGATGTGTATTAGCTAAAAGGGGTGGAATTAATTTAATTAAAGCACTAGGACTTTATAATTAAATTAATTGATCACAAGGTTTATTTAGCTAATAAATGTCGATAATTAGGAATTAAATATAATATGTGATTAATGCAAATTTGAGGTTTTCTGCATTTGACACTAGGTTGAGTAAAGTCAATTAGGAGACATAATTTCCTAGTACAATAGGACTTCGATGATGTTGAAATTTGAAGAAATAGGACTAAAAGTGCCAAAATTGGTTAGGATCGCAAGATGCCAATTTTGGGGTATTACATTTTACCCCTCTTTGAATTGATGTGCAAGAAGCGCATTGATTCAAAGAATAGTCTAATGTGACAATTAATGAGGTTTTAAGGATTATCTCCAGAACGATGCTTAACACTCAGAAGTCGAGGTTAGATCACCAAGACACTGATCAGATTGAGTTGCAGAACCATCTCCAGAATGAAGCCTGATTCTCCAAAGCCTAAGTTAGATTGTGAAGACATCGGTTAGATTACCACTTTTAGATAAGATTGTCCCCAGAATGAGGTTCAATCTTTAGGAGTCAGGGTTAGATTGCCCCAATACCCATTGATTAAATGATAACTGATGTAGATTTTTAGGACTATCTCCAGAATGAAGCTTAGTCCTCCGAGACCTGGGTTAGATTACCCAGATACCGGTCAAAAAGAGCTTTCAAGAGCCATCTCCAAAATGAAGCTTGACTTTCAAGAATTAGGGTTAGATTTTCCTAAATACCTAATGAGATTTTGAGAACCATCTTCGAAATGAAGTTTGATCCTCGAGGATTCGAGTTAGATTGCTCAGATACCTAAAAGATAGATGACAAGATATGAGGCACAAAGATGCCCCTAGTGACGAGATGCCCCGAGCGATGAGGACTTTTGATTTAGATTGGATTGATTTGAGACTGATTCGACAAGATTTAATAATGCAATCATCTTGCCCCCTTGGGAGTGAAATTGAAAGATGACACATCATAAAGATGATTGATAACAAAAGGTTGTAGATAGAGATAAAATCAGAGATCTAGAAGAACTCAGAACGGATTATGGAAGAATTGAGAAGATGCAGTAGCGATTTGGAGCGATCTGGAGGTCTTGTTGACCAAGTTTGACCATGGTTGACTAAAATTTACTAGAGTTGACTTTTAATGAAAAAGATGAAGGATTCAAGAAAAATGATGATGAGATGTGATTCTGGCAAGAAAATGACATCAAAAGGTTGACTGCACAAGCGTCTGATCATGTTGATCCTAGAAATTTAAAACATGATTTTGAGCTATCTAGGAGTGTCAGATTTCGATTTCGATCCCAAAAATGGATTCAGAGCGGTTGATTTAGCAAAGGGTGAAGTTTTTGCGCAAAATGGAGCACTATTGAAAATTAGGTCAAAACCTATATAAGGCCCAGAAGGGTAATTTTCAATTCATTATTCACTTTTGTCTTTAGCGATTTAGAGAGCTCAAAGAGAGATGGAGAACGTGGTAGTGAGATCGCACAGATTCGAGTGCTCTCGACGACATAGCCGGCTGACGCCAAAATGTTTATAACTGAATGTGGACCTCTTATTCAGCCATAGACTTCAACATAGTCTTTACTCATCAGCCACATATGTAAATGAATATGAATTAATCATTTCGCATGGTTGTATGAATCGACCTGTTGCCTCCTATTTAGGTGGGGTTTTGAGTAACTCTTAGAATTGAGAGTCCAACAACCATAGACCAAGCTATAAAACAGAGGATTTTAATGCTAGAAAATGATTGTAATTGAAAGCAAACTAGAATGATAATGCAATATTAATCTAAGAAACTTGTAATAAGATGAGCATTAGTCTAAAAACATGGTAAGAAAACTAAATTAAACATGAGAATGAATCATTATACTAAGAAAAGAAATTACTCTAATATGCAATATAGAAATAGCTTAAAATGCAAGAGTGAGACAATAATTCGATAGAATTTCGATGGTCAAAAATTGCCTCCTCAAATGAGGAATGACAGGGTTCTAATATAGAGAAGAGCCCGAGTGGAGATTAAAGAGTTTCTTGCATTTAGAAACGGTCGACTCTATCTCCTTGGTGGGAGGTGAAACAATTTGGATAGATTATTTAATTAAATAAATGAAATATAGCCACATGGGTGTCTTTTCCAATTACTTGAATAATTAAATTCAAATGAGGATATTTCATTTAAAGAATTAAATACTATTTAATTCCTCTTGATGTGTATTAGCTAAAAGGGGTGGAATTAATTTAATTAAAGCACTAGGACTTTATAATTAAATTAATTGATCATAGGGTTTATTTAGCTAATAAATGTCAATAATTAGGAATTAAATATAGCATGTGATTAATGCAAATGTGAGGTTTTCTGCATTTGACACTAGGTCGAGTAAAGTCAATTAGGAGACATAATTTCCTAGTACAATAGGACTTCGATGATGTAGAAATTTGAAGAAATAGGACTAAATGCAACAAAATTGGTCAGGATTGCAAGATGCCAATTTTGGGGTATTACACATAGTTGGTACTATAACAAAATGTTCCCTATATATCTAAACATGATCATTACATCAGTGCTCCCCATAGGTTGATGACTCTTGGATCTATCTCACCTATGGTGAGAAGAAGATGGTTGTATTGAGATGGATGGTCTATGAGAACATGAAGTATCGGAATGGATCCTAGATAACCTCTGACTTTGTTTCCCTTGCCACACCTGCAACTCAAGTTGGTCATTTCTCAACTCCTACTCAAATTGGTCTCTTCTCTCCCATAGTAGTTTTATCTCTATCTCTATGGGTAGGAATAGGTCCTTGTGTCATATAGGATCTCATTGTGGCTAGTATCTCACCTAAGAGGATGATGGTATCCTTGATGCTATAGTAATGTCCCTCACAACATCACTCACATACTATCTCCATCCCTTAACACCAACTGAAAAATACATAATATTAATAATAAACATTATAAATATATATTAAGTATAACTTCCAAAAGTTTATATATCTATACCTACATCTGCCTCTTGATAGCTTGGATCGAAAGAAGCTCTAAACATCAGGGCTTTCCCCTAGGATCTTGCTAGGGGCATGGACTAGATGGGCTCTCCATGCTCTTGGTGGTTCATGTGCCTTGGGGGAGGCATCTCTGAAGAGGCTCTCAGTCATCAAATCTATAGAGGGGTAATATATAGTCCTCTTACGGCCTCCTCATATGTTGCATCATAGTCCTCTTCCATGGGTGTTGCCTCTGACACATCTTGTTGATCATCCTCTCTGGGATAATCATCCTCATCATAATCATCACCATAATTCTTGAAACCATCCTCATCCCCAATTGCTGTTTTGGTTCCACAACCACGCTCCCCTTTTTGGGCCACTTGGCCAAAGGGGCCCCCCTTCTTTTGGCTTGTTTTTTTTTTAGTTCTACTTGTTAGTCTGGTTTTTGTCCCCTTGTTGCTTGAGTTTTGTCTAGTTTCTCCCTTTTGCAGTTTCACTATCCCTTAGGTGCGAAAGGGCCAAAAGGCCAAAAGAGTCATCTACCCACCACAAGCATGCCTTGGCACATTCTCAAGATTTTGGACTTTTGGAGGTTCAAAACACTAAAAGTTTGATTCCCCATAGGAATTAACCTTTCGGAGGTTCGAAACCCTCGAAAGTCCAAAAGGTCGATTGGTGGGGTGGCTAACATCATCCCCACCAGAGGCCTATAAAAGGTGCAAAGGCAACCATTTTGGTCATTTGCATTTTGTGCCACCAGTTGATTTTCAAAGCTTTCTTTGCACGCTCTTCTTCCAGTCTTTCACTCTCTTCGACTAACATTTTTCTTCAATTTCCTTTCCCTCTTTGACATGTTTGAGGTAGGTTTCTTTGCCTCCCTCTTTGTTTGTCACATTATGGCTTAGATTTTAGTTCTTGTTGGTTTTGTCTTGCTAGGTTTTAGGGTTTGGTCTTTGTTTTGTTTTGCTTCGGGGTCGCAGGGTTGTCCCCTTGGACGCCTTAGCATCGAGTTCATGGTCGAACTCAATTAGAGCTGATTTTTGAGCTCTAACCCTTGTCATCTTTTCTTTTAGTCATTTGACCCTAGAAGTTTCATACTTTCGTAGTCTGAAATTTCGAAGAAGGGTTCAGTCTAGTTTGTTTGCTAAGTCCCAATTTTTGGCATTTTGGCATTTCACATGCCGAAACATGCATCTCTCTGAAATGCCAAAATCTAAAAGGACGGTCTGAAACTAACTTGACATCTTCACATTTTTTAGTGTTTCACACACTGAAGTCTCTCCAATGTTTCTCCACCTGAAAGGCCAAAGTCTGGCCTATATGATATCTTTTTTCGCCCTTTCGACATTTTGTCCTTTCAGAGGTTTGAGACCTTTGAAGGTCCAAAATGCCAAAATTGTATTTCTTGAATATTCAGGATTTCTTTTTTGGGGGTATCTTGATTTTTTCTTGTATGATTTTCATCAGTGCTCCTCCCTAAGTATCATATGTTGGTTACTAATTCATGTCTCACTTGTTTTTTGTAGAGTGGCAAAAAAAGTGAGCTCCCCAGTTATGAAGTACCAATCCAAGGGCTACCATGCACCTTCCAAGGTGGAAAACTTACACTCAAAGATCATAGATGTAGACATCGGGAACATCAACTAGAATGAATACTTGGTGAAATGTGCCCAACCAGTAGGAAGATCAGAGGACTGCACTTCATTAGTGTATTGTTCTCTAGTGAATGCAGTGGCGCACCCTATGTCCATCCTCTCTTCCGACCTGATAACCACACTAGAAAATTATTACATATCAGATGAGAGGTTGGTAAAGAACAACATGGGAGAAGTGGTTATGGACCTCCGACCGAATAATATTGAGGATGTCTCCCATCTAAAAAAGGGGATAGACAAATTCTATGGTTTCTCAATTGGAAAAGGAATGAATTTCTATAACAAAGACATCCAACTATCCCACAAGATTGTAATTAGGGACTACCTCATGCAACCTCTGCCAAAGAAAAAACTGGATAAAATAGACATGAGGAAAGGTTATATGAAGGAAGACATCTAAGAAGCCATCACCATGATCATTCGGGTGTATGGACTATAGAAATCTATATAATTCAAGCTATGGATGATCCTGCTCATTGAGAGGATAAAGGAGAGGTAGGAAAGATTCGATTGGGCAACCATCCTCAGTGATAACCTTGATCAACAATTGATCACGGTGAAGAATGACCCGCATTTCTACATGACATCTTATGTTGTGTATCTGCTGGCAGCGATGGTAGTATACCCAGGGGTAGTGAAAGTTGGTGCCATGGGTGACCCAAATGCATGGCCATATACAATATATCCACAATTGGTCTAGAAAGAATACTTCACTCAAGACAACTCGGAGTATCAAATTGTCAATGATGCTTTTGTTTTTACTATCATCTGCTCCATAGAAGGAGATTACGCCAAAAGAATGTATGAAGAAGCAACGGCTAAAGTAAAGGCCCTTGGGGCATTCTATATCCAATTCAAAACCTTCACACACATCTGGGTGGCAGGAAACACCCTTACTCCAAAGAAGTTGTGAAGGTATCCATCAGATAGAATAATCTTATTAGAAATGGCAAGACAATTGTCAGATGCACATGAGTATATCAAGCACAAAAAGAAGCATTGCTCAGATTTCCCAATCTCAATAGGTCCCCATTGCCTATAGGACATGAAGATATGAAAATCACTAGCCTTTTAAGGGGATAGTACCTATTGTGGAACTTCATTCTCATTAGGACCAGATTTGATCCCGTTGGCACCTACAACCATATAATGGTAAGGCAATATGTACATGAGACTCATATTGAAGATCACTGGATTAATTACATGAATGACTATGAGGTTAGGATCCATGACTACTACCAAATGAATCTAGAATTATCATAGACTTCTCTACTACTCTGAATACCACAAAAGGTAAAGGAGGTTGATTCAGAAGATGTCTTAGACCCCATCTATAACTAGGATAAAATATACACCAGTGAAATCCTCAATGCGAAGGTGGATAGGGATGATAATGATGACATAAACTTCAAAGCTAGACATGCCATCAAAGTGATGAAGGAATGGATCACCCATCCATTTCCAATGGAATCTGTGCCTATGAAGCAACACCCGGCTCAACCGTCCAAAGAAAAGAAGAAGAAAGGAGAAAAGGTGTTGATGCCACAATTTAAAGAGGTTGCACTGTTGAGGCTAGAGACAGTATACATACATGAATTCCTTACAACATATGGGTCGGATACTAATTCTAAGAGGCCAAAGAATAGAATCACTAGAAGTATAGCACCCCTAGATGCTCCCCCTTCTAGCAGTCTAGAACCTTTAGGTGCACCCAAAATGACACCAAAAGTAAAGATAACTGGACCTAGGCCACCTGGAGTAATTAAGTGACATGTATATAATAGAAAGAGATCCTTGATGCCCACCCACATGGAGACCCTTTTGGAAGAGGATGAAGATGATAAAGAAGATGAGGAGGACCAAGTACCCCTCAATAGAAGGACCTAATCAATGGGATTCCTAAAGAAAAGGAGGCCGTAGGAAGAAGATGTGAAAGAAGATGTTGAAGGAGGAGCCCAAGGAGAGAAAGTAAATTTGATGGACACTTTGGGTGATGATGAATTTGATATTTTTGACTTTGAAGGCCTTCGTGGATTCAAAGAATCTAAACAACAAGCTCTAGCCAAGGGGCCTTTTGCAGAACAACCTGTCTCATTCATGTCCCTCTCGAAATAATTCAAAAGTCCTTTGGACAATGTTGGAGAGGAAGTTCAACTGGAGTCTCAGGAGTCAGTTGAGGAGGTTATAGATGAGGTTCAAAAGGAGACCATTGAGTAAAAAAATGATTCTTCTATAGGGGTCACCTCTGAAGAAGACATTGGAACTCAAGTCCCTTTATCTCAACAATAAGTTCCAACTCTACCTCCACCTATCCAAAAAACTCCACTTCCACCTCAAAAAAAAACACCATCCACCACTTCACTTCCACCACCAGTTCAAACCACTCCACTACCACCACAACCTCCACCTACTCATATTCCCATGCCTAATACACCTCCTCCACAAATGCCAATGCCTTTGTCCACTCTTCCTCTTGCTCCTACACCCCCACACAAAACCCTCCATCTCAGGTACTTACTCCTCCACCTTCTCAAATTGAGAAAGTTGTACAAGGACCTCAAGAGCTAGGAAAGGGGACAAAGGTAATGATGGAGGTTCCATTTGAAGAGGAGGCTGGATCAGAATGACAGGCTAGAAGAGAGGAACAAACAAGCATTGGAGAGGAGCAGATTACAAGAAATAGCGAGGGAAGAGGAGGAAAGACATGAGGAAATTGAGATAGAGCATAGAGCTGATGCCTCTAGCCTAGTCGTGCCATATGAGCCTATAAATTTCTTCTCTAAACCCACCTAGTTTACTAGATAAATTCAATCGAGGGTAAGGGTATATACTAATGAAGAGGGTACAAATATAGGAGTGCTTGGATGAGCATTTCACCAAGCAGAATTCAGTGCTCGGGAAAGGACTCTGTCCTATGTAATGCAAGATCAGGAGGGAAAGTGGAAGGCTCAGGTAGTAGTTCCTACAATGAATATCAGCATGGAGGAGATCATTCGAGAGGACTATGTGCTGGAAGAGGTGGACCTACGAGAGCTAACAAGAGAGGGAAGTAAAACTATGGCTACGCTAGGATTGAAGCATGCATTGGGATTCATGGATAAGGATGAGGAGAAGATAAAAGCCTTAATGGAGAGAAATAAGGCGATGAAAAAGTTTATTTTTAAAAAATAGGTCCCATTGACCCTAGTAACCCTGAGGCCTCATTACAGGCTATTTTGGAAAATAGGGGTGCTTCAGAACTACCTGTGGATATCCTACATTCTTTCATTCATACATGTACATATTGGAAAGAATATTTTGAAGGGTTTGCTAAGACTACTCTTAGAAAGATTTTGAGGCCCTTCAGGAGTATTCTTTAGGGGATAACCTATTTGATCGACCTTATGAGTGGAGACAATTACCTTGAGGAGAGAATTCTAAAATGGAAAAAGGCCCTTGAAGATCTCACAATAATAAGGAAGTAACACTTCCAAGTTTTGGTCAAGATATATGAGGGGTCAGAGTTAGATAAATTTGAGGAATGGATTAGGGATATCACTGGCGCTTTGGGTATTTATGAGAAAACCCTAAGCAAAGTCGATAAGAAGATGGATGAGGGATTACTCTAGGTTGGAGAGATGCATAAGTTTTTTGAAGGTTCTGATTTGGACCTATATGATGAAGATGATGAACAAATGATGCATCCCGTTAAGGATATCATAAGTCAATACCTTCATATTTTTAATGGAGTTAAGACAAAAGAAGATCTTCAACAGATGTTTTGTTAGAAGGAGGAGATGTTGTCTCGAGAAGAGGAAATAAGAGGTTTTGCTAATGAGTTGATCACCTTCTGAAAGAAGCAATAGGAATGCCTCGAAGGTGTTAGAATGGAAGACTTTGAAGAAGTATAGGAGATCATTGATAGGCTCCGCAACGCTCACCCAGAAATCCTCCCAAGTCGCTAAGTGTCCAGTTTTGACTTAGCTGATTTTGTATGAAGGAAGAATACTTTTTGTACACTTAGCCAATTTTGAGGACCAAGATTTTTGGCATTTTGGCCTTATAAGATTTTCGGCATCTGAAAGTCTAAAACTTGTAGAAGAGTTTCTTCAACACTTAACTAATTTTTTAATTCCATTTTTTTGGGGTAATGGTCAGGGTCCAAAATTTTTAGGCCATCACTGCCAGTAAATTCAGTCTTCTCTAGTTTCTTTTTTAGTTAGACTGATCACTTCCATGGGGTCATTTCTGCATGATTTGAGGGCATCTTCCAGTTGAGTCCACAGATAAGAGCTGCAATAAGGAGTAAACAGTAGAACTACACATTTTAAGAAGAGCACACACTAGTTCAAGACTTTAATTTTGAGTTGTTTTTGTGCATAATCTGCTCCCAAATTGTAATGCATGAGGTTTAATTCCATGCTAGAGTAGTTTAAACTTTTTTTAGAGATAGTTTCTTTCATGTAAACTCTAGTTTAGATTTATTTTCAAGTTTATGTGCAACCAAAACCCTAGCTACAAAATTGAGAGAACATTTCTATAAACTGTATGAAAACAATGTAATTAAGGTTTGTTATTATTGCAATACAATATATATAGTTGGTGCTTCAATCAGGTGTGACAAATTATTGGGAAGATCTCTCTTCGGTGCTTTAAGATAAATTTATCTCACATGTGTGTACATCTATGGTGGCTTTGTGATCTAATGAATTTTAGCTTATCATACATCAACATTTATTTCCTTGATGATTACGTCTGCTAAGCTGGGATTGTGATTTATTGAGATCTTTGTTTTGTGGGTTTTCCTCATCTTCTTAATACTTTAATTCGCAAGGCAACACAACATCGGTTTATGTCCATTAGTTTATTTTTTCAGCAAGTTTCTTTCAAATTCTCGTTATGTTGTCCCTTACTTTCTTTGCAAATCAGTCACAGTAGATTAAATAGATTAATATTGCTTTCATTTAAAAATTAAAAAAAATCCCAAAAAAGAGAAATATTGGCATGTTTTAAGGATTTGTTTTGCAGTCCCTCGAAGATCAAACCAGGAAAGGCCTCCTCATGAACAAATTCACATTTATCTTCAGTTGAGCTATCTAAGAGGTTGGGTCATTGAGACCCAACCCAGAAGGAACCTCGAGATTGATTTACATCATTTTTCCAAGCAGGGAATTTGCTCACATAAATTCCTAGCTGTTGTCTCGTGTAAAAATGACGCTCTATACAAGTGACACTAGGAGGGCCCTTGAGATGGAAACCACTAAATATTGGATCATTTTCTCCCCCAAGGTTTGAACAAGTGCTCAGATCATCACTAAACAAAGGGGAATTACTAGAACTCAAAGAAGTTCACAAACCTTGCATTAGTAAAATGAAACAAGGGGAGGACGTTTCACATCAACCAAATACACATAGTCTTCCTCCATTTCTGCATATTGCTACCCCACTTGCTGCTACTCCACAACCAGCCCCAATGAATTTTTTCACAAATGCCCAAAGCTCCCCATTGGCTCCAAATGGACAACTCCACGAGCTTTCCAAAAACCCCAAAAAATTATTTCCATGCATTATCTATGGGGAATCTAAGACATTAGAAGAACACATATGTGCCTTCAAGGAGTTATGCAATCTTAATTAGATTGCACATCAGGACATTATGTGTTGCCTTTTCCCTTTCACATTGGGGGAATTTGCATATAATGGGTACCTAAACCTTCCATGGGGGTCCATCCCAACATGGGGAGAATTTGAAACAAAATTCCTCAACCAATTCAAGCTATATGTGGATCCTGCCAATCTCCATCATCAATTCATCTCGGTGAGAAAGGACCATAATGAACTAATTATGATGTTCAATCACCATTTCTATAAGATGTACCAGAGATTGGAGGCTCTTTATACTCTGCTTGTCGAGGCTTCCATACAAGTGTAACTATGGGACTTAGATCCTTTAACATCCATATTCCTGAAGAGGCTACCCCCAGTCGACATAGATATTTTGGAGAAGGTGTGCAATGAATCCATCACCTTCACCCAACAAATAGATCCACAAGCAGGTGGAAATTATGGTGTTTCACTTTCTTTAGGGAACACTACCATGATTGGCCGATTCACAACACACAATCAACCCCCGGTGTATCACACCCTAAAACTCAATCTGATGCCAACCCCATACACCGGTGCCCCACCACTTGCCATCACATATCCAAGATATGATGCACATAAGATAACCCTATGTGAGAAAAAGGTTGCCGCCCCAAATAAACTAGATAATACATTTTTGAACGAGGTTGATGCCATGAAGAAGACCTTATCCCATATAACAAACAAGATCACTAGGATGGAACTAAATCCACCTCAAAACCAAGGAAACTACCAACAACCAGTTGCTGCCCCAAACACCTATCCCCAAAATCAGAATCATAATTATGGTAGCTACAACAATAACAACAACAACAATGGAGGCTATGGGAATACTACTTAAGATAAATAGTTTGGGCAACAGTGGACTAATAGGCCATGGAATATACATCCTAACAATGGTAGTATACCCGCTGACAATGCCAATGCCTTTAGTTCATTCGAGGCTAACTTCACCCAAGCTTCAAACGTACATCAATCAAACAATGAATACATGGGAGAGTTCGACAATTAGTATGGTCAAGACCTTGAGAACTCCCATACTCATTTCAATGCTATGGTCTTCGATTCCTATGACCCGGTTACTGAGGGAGGTCTTACAGATAACAAAAGTGAAGAGGAATTCATTTTCCTATTTAATTAGTAAAGTCAACCTAAGTATTCTAAGGTCCATGCTTTTCAGAATAAGAACTGAAACAATTATAATCTAAAAAGAAGGAGAGAGCCTTTGATTGATGATATTCCCCTTAGAATGCAGTCCACTCCACCAGACCCACGGGCTAACAAAAACCCCATGCCTCCTAGGGGTCCCAGTGGCACCGTCGCACCAATGACACAACACCAGCCCACCATACTGAAGAACCCGGTTTGGGCCACTGAAAGATATAGTGCACTAGAGGAGCTAAAGAGTATTAAAGCTAATATGTCAATGCATGATATGATACAAAGTTTCTTCTCACAAAGAGAAGCCCTCCTAAATTCCTCAGACCATTCTAAGTCAATTCCATCATGTAGCAATGCTAGAAATTTGTCAAATGTCAATACAACTGAAGCAATGCCAACCATGTTCAAGGATCAGGTGGAATTACCCCCATTTTTTCTTAGTCTCAAGATCTTTGGAAAAAACCTACACAATTGTCTAATTGATTTAGGGGCTTCATGTAACGTCATGCCCTTATCCATATGCCAGAAGTTGGGAATGAAAACCCAACCAACCACTAGGGTCATAATTCAACTTGGAAAAATAGAAGTTAAGGTCATTGGAGTCCTGAAAGATAGTCATATACAATTGACCATTGAGCCCAAGATCTAGGACTGCATAGACATACACATCGTGGACATCCCAAAAACATATGGCAAGCTACTTAGTAGGGAATGAACTAGGTCCTTGAGAAGTTGATTCTCCACAGATTTCACCCAACTTTGGTTTCCCTCGGAGGGACTTAACAACAAAATCAAAATTGATGCTGAACCAGAACTAAAATAGATGATAACTGAATACAATACCCCAAATGAAGTCTTGTTCTTGCAAGATGATCTTGGGGTCTATCAACTCAACATAATCTGAACATTTCACATCAAGGAAGAGGAAAATTCTGATGACAACCCTGTACAAGGTTTGATACATACTCAAATCCTGAAGGAGATCCTCATAGAGTTTGTGGGTAATATGATGAAGAATATGAAACATCTTGGGCAAGATGCTAATCTAAACATATTAATGTTACCAGGGTATTGTCGTCTACACCAAGTGAGTCACTCTGAGTTTGAATGCCAAGATTGTTAGGGCACTATAGATCATGTAATGAAACAAATGTCCCACACACCCAAACTTGCAAAAGGGATGTGTTATACACTAAGTTTTCACCCTTGTTTCAAGTTCTCATAGTCTTGATAACCTAGTATAACATGGGAATCATCTCCAGGTTGTGGGACCTATGCTAACTAAGATGAGACCTCTAGGTTCTAGGTTGGTTCCTTTTGGATAATAAGCTTAATTTTCTTCTTGACAGGAAAGTAAAACTTTGGGGGGAAAGGGATAGAATAAATTCTTGAAAGGGAAATGACTTGAAAGCAAACTACCTACTACGTGATACACCGAAATGAAGGTATGAATTGTAGCATAAAAGATAGATTCAATGAACAAGCTTAGGTCTAGGAGATCACAACTCACTAAATAGGCTTGCAAAGTATTTCATAGAAGGGTCTACAAAAAAGAGGGTATTTAGGGAAAGAGAGATTCTTTCACAAACAATAACACTCCTAGGATTAGACAAACAACCTATGACCTGCAAACAAACATTCACCTCTGCAACTAGGTATAGGAATGATACAAGATTGTTAAGGGGTTGTAGTATACCCATAAAAGCATTCACATCAAATCATCCACAAGAATACACATGAATTTCAAAAAGAAAAGAGGATCAAGAACCCTAAGATATCACTAAAAAACATATAAATATTGAATTCATTAAGAGAGAACTTAGACAAGAAGCATAGGGACATGAAGAATGTCACAAAATACCTTTCAATATCTAAATAATCAATGGGAATTTACAACTGTAGAAGCCAAAGGGAAAAAAGAATACCACATATGACTCTTAAGAAAGGTAAAGTTCCTTTTACAATTGTCGAACTCTGAGCTCTAAAAGCTCCAAAAAACATTATATACATCTCCTATTTTGCATGCAGGCAGGAGTCAAAACCTAACTAGGGTTACACAAATTTTCAATAGAATAGTAGCCAACCCTAACTCTATCAAGTATGATCATAAATACATCTTTGCAATACCATGGCCGATCAGATATTTGTTACGTGCCCATCCGTGTACTGCATCCACCCGCGGACAAGCAACCTTGCTCCATCAACCTTCCTGCATAAAGTCTCACTATGAATGCTCAAAATGGTACTTCTCAAGGACAAGAATCAACCCAAAAAAACCGCCCAGGCCTCCTCATCATCCTCTTCAACTACAAATGTCCTAGAAACATAAATTCTCTAGCTACCTTATTTTAAAATGGCTTTCTGCGAGAAACAATGGCGAAAACCATGTAGGTAGATTTGAATTTGAATAACAATGGTTAACATGCTTAGGTTTAAAACATAGCCATTGATATCACTCTTTCCCAATAGACTGGGTGGTCATCATTAATCTTAAAATAGTCATAGGCCCCTTTGAAAATTCTATGTCCTCATCAGCATATCGCGACCAATGGGAGTCAAGCATGTTAGCACATCAGCATGTTTGGACCCACCTCAAGCTTTCCTTCCTTAAGTTATTCAGTGAATGCATGAATGAAGACCCTTTTTCATTTGCAAAAAAATTTCTCTTAACCTCGGTCCGGTCAAGTGACTAGGCGAACACTGTAGTCACTGAATCTATGAGTCTTTCGGCTGACCCTGGTTAAATCTAGCGAACAAGAGAAATCCTTCATTCGCCAAGTTGTAGAATACCTTACTAACCTTGGGCCCATCTACCACATGTCAATCTTCCATTCACTACATACTGCCTGGTCACTACTGACAAAGGACCCACCACAGTCTTAGATTCCAATCTAATGGCGGGTGCATCATCTCATACTCTCAAAAGATTCCTTTAGATCATGCATCGGCCATTGATTCTTTTAGGTCTGGGCCCCAATGACACATTATAGTTCATCGCTATGTGGACCAATCAAATGCGAGCATTTCAGAATATGAGGACCCACCTGACAAGGCTCTGACAACAAAGTGAAATTGACAGTTGGCGCATGATCTCATGTGTCAGAAAAACTCCATGAGAATACATGCCAACCATAAGATCTTCCACACTAGACAGTCTCTGGGCCCACTCTTACAAAGTTCCAAATCATTACCTCCATCCAATCAAAAGCCTCCATGTCAGACAATGTGGAAATGGACCCACCGACACATGAAGCGTTGCATGAAAAGGAAGATCAACAGTCGACGTAAGATCACATGTGTTAGAGAAACTCCATGAGAATACACACCAGCTATCAGATCTTCTTAACTCGGACCCCCGCTTAGCTGAGACCACCAGACATTAAGAAATCACGCGACTAAAGAAAAGTTAACCGCTTCATTGGGTCACTAGTTGTTAAGGAGTTAACCGCTAGGAATAAGATATTACGCGAATCACTACAGTCGCTACTTCACCGAAAGGAATAGATAACTGGCGGAAGACTTAGAGAACTAGTGACCAAAGGCATTCGCCAAGTTGCACAATGAAATACTTAACCTCAGTTTGACTTGGAGAATACGTGAATAAGGCATTTTCTGAATCGTCGAACCAAAGGTCCAACTCGGGGTTGAATTGAGAGATTGCCCGACTGAAGTCTTAGTCACCGAATCACTGAATAGAAAGAGGAAAATGCCACCGACTAGGAGATAAAAGGCATTCGCGTAGCTGAGAAATAAAAGGAATATTCTACCGGGGATTAGGAGAACTCGCAACTAAAAGGAAAGAATAAAGCGCACATGGAAAAATGGAAATTTTAAGTGGCCCAAAAAGGTAACTGCAAAATAGAACTTGGCTTAGGTTCTTCTAGGGTTTTTTGCACAACGGCTATAGTTTTCAAAATTTAGACCTGCAGACTAGGGAGCTAAAAATAAATTGTAGAGGCCAGAAGGAAGGACATAAGGCCATGAAAATTTTAGGGATGCTTGGCAAGAAAAAAATGCAGACCTTGGGATAGATTTTAGCCAAATTTGCGTGGAACAGGGAAAATTGGGTAACATTTTGGCAATTTTTGTTGGATGTCATCCTGCTAGACATTGAAACTAGTGGCCTTGACATAATCTATTGGGCATGGGGTCATCTTAGGAACACAAAAATTCGACAAGGAGACAAGACTAACACTAGAAAGACAAACTTGTGCACGAGCACTTCTTGGAAAGCAAGAAACTAACCTAGAAAATAGGGAAAGAAAACAAGAAACATATTTACAAGAATTTACAGAGAGGGATTAACCTCAAAGCAGGGCTTCAAATGGAAACCATTGACTGATATAGGCAAGGCATCTCCTCCAAGAGTTGATAGCTGAAAAGCATTAGGCCCCCCGCATTCTATTATAACAAATGGTCCACCCCAAAATGAATCAAATTTTGTATGTCTGCTAGGCCTGGCTCTGAATTCATCCCACTTGAGGACTACATCTCCAACTTTGAAGTTTATGACCCTGACTCTTTTATCAAAATTTCTCTTTGTCT
Source organism: Chamaecyparis obtusa (assembly GCA_027943335.1). NCBI lineage: Eukaryota > Viridiplantae > Streptophyta > Pinopsida > Cupressales > Cupressaceae > Chamaecyparis > Chamaecyparis obtusa. Next base: position 193,132 of record BSBK01004046.1, on the reverse strand, counting down.
AAATCTGGTGGAACTTCGTATCCTTCATGGATTTCTCTCTAAGTTCTTCTAATTCCATGAGCTAAGCATACTTGATCTGTAAAGGATCTCCTTCTTCAAATAGGACATACTGAGTGGCTAGGTCCAGAGCTGGAAATTCTGTTGAAATGGACAACTTAGCCTCTCTACCATATACTAACACATAAGGAGAGTTTCCAATTATTTTCTTTGGGGTAATTCTGTCTAACCATAAGGCAGACTTCAGTTTAGTATGCCAATCTCTCTGATTATCCTGCAGGGTTTTCTTGATTATCCTAATCAAGTTCTTATTTGTTGATTCTACTAAACCATTTCCCTGAGGGTAATAATTTGAACTTGTATTCAGATAAATTCCATTCCTAATTGCCCATTCTAAGACTTTGAGACCTATGAATGCCAATGCATTATTTGATATTATGGAGTCTGGAGTGTCAAATCTATGGATTATATCATCATAAAAACTCAATACAACACTCTCATTTGATTCTTTTAAGGAAAATTCCTCTATCCATCTAGTGAAATAATCTATTGTAGTAATTATCCACTTGTGTCCTGCACTAGATGGAGGATTGATCATACCAATAAAGTCTAGACCCCATTTCATGAAAGGTTGCTCTGTTCTGACTGGCTGAAGGGGTAGGGCTACAAGCCTTTCTTTTCTTGCAAACATAGCACATTTGATGCATTTTCTCACATAATCATGGCTATCCTTAAAGATAGATGGCCAATAGTATCTAGCCCTCATGATTTTAAAAGCAGTAATCCTAGGAGAAAAGTGACCTCTAGAAGATCCATCATGAAATTCAAATAGGACATCAGCTATCTTTTCTAAATCAATGCATCTTAAAAGGACACCATTCTGAACCTTTCTAAAAAGAACTTCATCTATCAGCACAAAAGGAATAGATTGTAATCTATAGTATCTTCTTTTTGTTGAATTCAAACCTGCAAGACATTGTCCTATCTTCAAGTAATGAATCATGTTAGGCAACCAACCTGATGCCTGGGCATGTTCTTCTATATAATGCACAACCAAAGATGCTTCCATTTGTTTTGATTGCTTTGAACTTTCACCCCCTACCAAATGCTCACAAAGACCTCTTCCTCTAACTAGCTTGGTGGTTTGGATATCAATGTCATATTCCATCACCTTGGTGATCCAACCAGCTCTTTTCTCATTTAGGTCCTTGGAAAGCAAAAATTCTTTGACACTTGGATGAGTAACTTTCAAGTGTACCTTGCTATGGGTCAACAAATATCTAAACTTTTTAAGGCTCTTCACCATGGAAAGTACATGTTTTTCTACAAAATATTATCTCTGTTCATACTCTTCTAAACCTTTGCTAAAGAAAGAAATAGGCTGCTCCAATCCATCTGAGTTTTCTTGAGTCAACATTGCAGATATAGCATCATGTCCTCCATAAGAATTTAAAGGATAAAATCCTTACTAAAATTTGGGTTTAACAGGGCAGGAGCTTCTGTCAAGGCCTCTTTGATAGCCTAGAAATTAGATTTTCCTTCTTTAGTCCAGCTGAAAGTTGAACTTTTCTTTAACATGGCTATCAAAAGCTTCAATAAATCTGCAATATTAGGCAAGAAATGCCTAACAAAATTAATCTTTCCTATGAAAGATTGGAGGCCTTTCTTATGGTATGGCAATGGTAGCTCTAGGATGGATGCAATTCTCTTAGGATATACTATAATTCCTTCTTTGGATACTACATATCCCAACAATTTTCCTTCATGAACTGCAAACACACATTTCTTGGGATTAAGAGATATCCCAAATTCTCTACACCTTTCAAAAATCTTCCTCAAATGTTTGATATGATCTATTGCATGTTTAGAATAGATAGTTATGTCATCTAAGTAGACCAGTACAAATTTGTACATGAGGCTTTTGAAGGCCATATCCATTGCTTTTTGAAATGTAGCACCTGCATTTGACAAACCAAAGGGCATCTTTTGATAAGCCATGGTCCCCCACTTGGTTGTAAATGCACTCTTATATTGATCCTCTTCATTAACCAGGATATGATTGTATCCAGAATAGCCATCCAAAAATGAAAATCTCTCAGACCTAGAGACACATTGTAAGATTTTCTCCATAGAGGGTAATGGATGGCAATCTTTTAGGGAGGACCTGTTAAGATCCCTGAAGTCAACACATAATCTTAACTCCCCATTCTTCTTCTTGACAGGAACAAGGTTGGAAACCCAACTAGTATGCTTAATGGGGTAGATGATACCACTTTCTATCAATTTGAGCACTTCTCTATGCATAAGTGGCTCAAGCTTGGGATTAACAGGCCTTTGCTTTTGCCTCACTGGTTTGGCATTAGGCTCTAATTCAATAGTGTGTTGAGCAAGGGCTAGATCAAAACCTTTAAGGTCTTCATATTTCCATGCAAATACATCACTGAATTCTTTAAATAACTGAGTGTAAGCTTGGTTTTCCAATTCAGTGTTTATCTTTCCAAATTGCAAGTTCTTACCTGGCTCCAACTCTAATTCAACACAATGTTCATGTTGGGCTACCAGGCCAGCTTTATTTTTCTTAACTTCATCATCCTTGTTAAAGATAGTCTCTAAGGTGACAAGACCTCTAGGCATCTTATTGGACTTAAGTTGTATCACTTGATCACCATAGTTTTGTGATAACCTCTCTTGATTATGCCTTGAAAAGACATCCTCTTTAAACAAGAACTACAAAATTTGTTCATCATTGTCAAACACTTGCCAATTGACATTATTATTAGGAATAGATGGTCTGAAAATCACTTTGATATGTTGTTGGGTCTCCTCCTTTAAAATACTATTTGGAATATCATACTGAGATCCAACAGCAGCTAATCTATCTGCATTTTGATTTAGCTTCCTAGGGATAGCAACAATATTGAAAGCACAAAAATCTTCAACTATATCCCAAACTCTATGTTTGTATGCTTTCAAGGTGTCATTTTTAGTTGCACTTATCCCTCTCACTTGGTTGACAACTAACTCACTGTCACCATAAACCTTTAGGGCCTTAAGCCCCCTTTTTCTAGCTCACTCCAGTCCATTCACAACACTTTCATACTTTGTAGTGTTGCTAGTGTAGGAGAAACTGAATCTGAAAGCTATGTAGTATTTTTCTCCTTTTGGGGACACTAACATAGCACCACCACCAAAACCATGTATACTTCTAGCTCCATCAAAAAATAGTTACCAAACCTGATTATTCTGATCCTTTGAATCAGTGTCTTCTTTGAAAAGGCTTGGCTCTATGGATCCACTCTCTTGTATCAAATAGCTTCCCAAACCAAAATCCTAAACAAGATTTTCTTGGGCCTCTTAAGCTCTTTCATCTAGTAAAATATCAGGGATACTTTCTATCTTAGTGTCTGCTTCTCCAATGGTTTGGAAGTCACTGTCATCAAATATGGGGCAATTTACATTGATGGTATTGGACACATATGGCTCTATATGGTGTGCTACCAATGGTTCTGACTTAATGGTGACCTTGGTCCCATAGCTTGTGTGAAATAATATGTGAGACCAATCAGAAGATAGGTAGCCTCCTATCTTAGCTGTAAACTCCCTTGACAAACATATAGAAAATAAAGTAGGGAGATCTATGATATATATATATCAAGGAGGATGGAAAAAATAGGACTAGCATGTAGGATCAGACTGGTATCCTTGGCCACACCTATAGTATTCACTAAGGACCCATCAAGTTGTGTGACCTTCTTTTGGAAGGGTTCATATTTTAGTCCTAATTGGTCATCCACCTTCTTGGGCATTATAGTGCTAGTAGCTCCACTATCTAACATACAATTAAGCACTAAATATTTTCCAATGATTAAAAATACATAAGAGGGAGGTGGCTTTGAGTTCCTACCTTGCATGGCATTGGCTTTGGAGTTGCTAATTAGAGCCTCCTTTTCTTGATCAGTGTTAACAAACACTGGCTTTGCAGCTTCTTTTGCAAGTTGAGGAGTTGCTACTTCAGTCATGACCCTCCTCAAAATTTCAGACTTCCCTGGGATAGCCAAAGAATCCCACATAGACATGGTGACATTCACCTTCTTCATGTTGTCTACAATGTTGAAAGGTGTCACATTGTGTACTCTTGGTTGTGACTTCACCATGATGGGCTCCACTTCTTTGAGAGTCTGACCTTCTTTGCTTGTAATGGCAGGAGCTTTCTTGAATGTGGTGGGAGTAGCCTACAGAAGTGGTTCTGCAGATGTAGTAGCCTTAGTACCAGAATTTGCCTGCTCCATCTCTTGAGCTCTTCTCTTTGCTCTTGTATTGGCAACAATAGCAAATTCATCATTGACTCCATTGAAGTCTGGATGCTCCCAATTGAAAAGAGCAATCTCATTCTCTTGTGATTCTTGTTGAGGAACTGACCCACTAGATGAAGCCTCTGATTGAGCTTGTGAGGCATTTTGAACCATTAGAGCTTGGTTCATCCATCCATTTGAACATGTAGCCTGATTATGAGGCTGATTACAAGGAAAAAACCATTCATTATCCATAGCCATATTATTTTGACTAGGAACCATATCCCTAACCAGATTTGTAGAATTGAGGGGTGCAGGGTTATATGGTTGGAATGGTCTCTTATTAAAATTTTGCCTTTGTCCTTGATACCCCCCTTGGAATGGTGGCCTATTTTGTTGATAAGACTGTCCTTGATTCTGATATTATTGATTAGGACTTTGGCCTTGTGGCTGAAAGGGTGGTCTGATTCCTTGATCTTGTCTCTTTAGATTTGTAACCTCTTTAGTCAAGGTCTGCAACGAATTTGTCATTTCTTGCTAACTGCTTTGTTGGCTATTCTTCATCTCTTGTAACTCTTGAGAGAAACTTGTTCCTAACTCTTGACCACTAGTACTAGCCTGAGGTGCTAATATGGTGGGAATAGGGGTAAATGGGGGTACTTGTATAGGTGCAATGGGCTGAAGGCTAGGGAAGATAGGCATAGGTGGGCTTCTGCCTATCATGCCTGCTTGGATTAAATAATTTTCAGCCCTGACAACTATGTCAAAAGCTTGGGGTAAAGAAGTACCACCCATAGATTGGATCATGATAGAAATTTGGCCATTTAGACTTTGCAAGTAATATAGAAAAGCATGGTCAGCTGATGGTCTCACAGAGACTGGAATTCTATTCCATGTTTTGAGGAATCTACTATTGTAATCTGTCATTTGTTCTTGAGGGTCTCTCTTAATGGTTGTCAATTGGTCAACCAAAGACAAGTTATCTGGTTTATCCTCAAAATGCTTACTCAATGCATCTCCTAACCCATCCCATGAATTGATGGAACCAACAGCTAGAGTTCTAAACCATTCAAGAGCCTTACCTTTTAGAGAGACTTCTAATAATTTGGTGGCCACATCTTCTTGGGTTATGTTGTGTATGCTGCAAATGGTGGTCACATCTCTTATGTGCTCAAAAGAAGTTGTTCGCCCTTTACCTGTGAAATTAGGTAAACTCTTTAGTGCCACCAAGGGCACATCATGATGTACAAAAAAAGTCAATGGACTTCCCTGATTGAAAGGTGCAAAGGCAAACTGCCTAGCCATTGTAGGAGCTGTGATTTGAAGGTTAACAACTATGTGAGTTGTATCTGCTGCTGGATTTGAATCTTTTTCTAGATCTCTGGTTAGAGATCTACCTCTTCTTTTGAGATGAAAGGGAAAAGGTCTCCTTTCTGAAGTATCAAGAGGTTCAGACTGAACTCTCCTTGCAGGGGATGTTTTTTGAGTTGACCTACCCTTATAACCTCTTTTTGAGGGAAACTTTGAAAATTCAATAGGCTTTGAGCTCCTAGTCTCAATCTTTCTCATAAACTTTGAACAAGGTTAGCCTGAATCTATGAAATCAGTGGAGTCACCACATATACTTGATAGAATAACTTCTAAAAGCCTATATTATGCAATCTGTATATTAGAGATAGCATAATTTTAACATGAATCTAATTCTTTTACTATCCCACCGAGCGTGCCAGAATTTTTATACACTAAGTTTTCGCCCTTGTTTCAAGCTCTTGTAGTCTTGATAACCTAGTATAACATGGGAATCATCTCCAGGTTGTGGGACCTATGCTAACTGAGATGAGACCTCCAGGTTCTAGGCTAGTTCCTCTTGGATAATCATCTTAATTTGCTTCTTGATAGGAAAGTAAAACTTTGGGGGGAAAGGGATAGAAGGAATGCTTGAAAGGGAAATGACTTGAAAGAAAACTACCTACTAGGTGATACACCGAAATGAAGGTATGAATTGCAGCATAAAAGATAGATTCAATGAAAAAACTTAGGTCTAGGAGATCAAAACTCATTGAATAGGCTTGCATAAGTATTTCATAGAAGGGTCTACAAAAAAGAGGGTATTCAGGGAAAGAGAGAGATTCTTTCACAAACAATAATACTCTTAGGATTAGACAAACAACCTATGACCTGCAAACAAACATTCACCTATGCAACTAGGTATAGAAATGAGACAAGATTGTTAAGGGGTTGTAGTATACCCACAAAATCATTCACATCAAATCATCCACAAGAATACACATGAATTGTAGAAAGAAAGGAGGATCAAGAACCCTAAGATATCACAAAAAAACATATAAATACTGAATTCATTAAGAGATAACTCAGACAAGAAGCATAGGGACATGAAGAATGTCACAAAATACCTTACAATATCTGAATAATCAATGGGAATTTATAACTGTAGAAGCTAGAGGGAAAAAAGAATACCACATATGACTCTTAAGAAAGGTAAAGTTCCTTTTACAATTGTCCAACTCTGAGCTCTAAAAGCTCCAAAAAACCTAACTAAGGTTACACAGATTTTCAATAGAATAGTAGCCAACCCTAACTCTATCAAGTATGATCATAAATACATCTTTGAAATACCATGGCCAATCAAATATTTGTTACGTGCCCATCCCTGTACTGCATCCACCCGCGGACAAGCAACCTTGCTCCATCAACCTTCCTGCACAAAGTCTCACCATGAATGCTGAAAATGGTACTTCTCAGGGACAAGAATCAACCCAAGATGGCCGCCTAGACCTCCTCCTCATCCTCTTCAAGTGGAAATGTCCTAGAAACATAAATTCTCTAGCTACCTTGTTTTAAAATGGCTTTCTACGAGAAACAATGGCAAAAACCTTGTAGGCAGATTTTAATTTGAATAACAATGGTTGACAGACTTAGGTTTAAAAAAAAACCATCGATATCACTCTTTCCTGATAGATTAGGTGGTCATCATTAATCTTAAAATAGTCATAGGCCCCTTTGAAAAGTCTATGTCCTCATCAGCATATCACGATTAATGGGAGTCGAGCATGTCAGCACATCAGCATGTTTGGACCCACCTCGAGCTTCCTTCCTTAATTTATTCGGTGAATGCGTAACTAAAGACCCTTTTTCATTCACAAAAACTTTCTCTTAACCCTAGTCCGGTCAAGCGACTAGGTGAACAATGTAGTCGCTGAATCTCTGAGTCTTTCAGTTAACCCCGGTTAAATCTAGTGAACAAGAGAAATCCTTCATTCACCAAGTCACAGAATACCTTACTAACCTTGGGCCCATCCACCACATGTTGCCCGGTCACTACTGACAAAGGACCCACCGCAGTCTTAGATTCCAATCTAACAGCGAGCGCATGATCTCATACCCTCAAAAGATTGCTTCAGATCATGCACCGGCCATTGATTCTTTTAGGTCTAGGACCCCATTGACACATTCCAGCTCATTGCTATGTTGACCAATCAAATGTGAGCACGTTAGAATACGAGCACCCACCTGACAAGGCTCTGAAAAAAAAGTGAAATTGATGGTCGGTGCATGATCTCATGTGTCAGAAAAACTCCATGAGAATACACGCCAGCCGTCAGATCTTCCACACTAGATAGTCTCTGGGCCCGCTCTGACAAAGTTCCAAATCATTACCTCCAGCCAATCAGAAGCCTCCATGTCAGACAATGTGGCAATGGACCCATCGACACATGAAGCGTTGCATGAAAATGAAGATCAACGGTTGGCGTAAGATCGCATGTGTTAGAGAAACTCCATGAGAATACACACCAGCTGTCAGATCTTCTTAATTGGGACCCCAGCTTAGCCAAGACTACCAGACATTAAGCAATCACGTGACTGAAGAAAAGTTAACCGCTTCGCTGGGTCGCTAGTTGTTAAGGAGTTAACCACCAGGAATAAGATATTACGCGAATCACTACAGTCACTGGTTCGCTGAAAGGAATAGATAACTGCCGAAAGACTTAGAGAACTGGCAACCGAAGGCATTTGCCAAGTCACACAATGAAGTACTTAACCTCAGTTTGACTTGGAGAATACACGAATAAGGCATTCACTAAATCATCAAACCAAAGGTCCAACCCGGTGTTGAATTGAGAGATTGCCCGACTGAAGTCTTAGTCACTGGATCACTAAATAGAAAGAGGAAAATGCTGCTGATTGGGAGATAAAAGGCATTTGCGTAGTCAAGAAATAAAAGGAATATTCCACCAGGGATTAGGAGAACTCACGACTGAAAGGAAAGATTAAAGCGCACATGGAAAAATGGAAATTTTAAGAGGCCCAAAAAGGTAACTGCGAAATAGAACTTGGCTTAGGGTTTTCTAGGTTTTTCTCACAATGACTATATTTTTCAAAATTTAGACCTGCAGACCAGGGAGCTAAAAATAAATTATAGTGGCCAGAAGGAAGGACATAAGGCCATGAAAATTTTATGGATGCTTGGCAAGATAATATTGCAGACCCTGTGATAGATTTTAGCCAAATTTGCATGGAACAGGGAAAATTTGGGTAATAGGATGACTACTCACCTAGGTGATGAAGGCCCTTCTCATTATGAAAAATCCCTAGTCTCCACAAAGGAAAACCCTATAAAAGAGGAGTGGAGCTCCTCAGATGATGGTTGCCTCTGCCCATGTCATAAAGTATGGCATGATGCAAAGGCAAAAAAAAGATGAAATGGGTGCCTCTATCCATAAGGGAGAACCTAGAAATAAAGAGTGCAGAGGTTCTAGCCATAGAATACCTATCACCACTAGACAACCCCATTGAACCCCTAATCAACATACGTCCACTGGAAATTGTGTTGGAACTCCAAACCAAGCCTCTTTCTCACAAGAATTGTCCTGTATGGAAACTCAGATTTGATGGCTCCAAATGTAAGCAAGGGGGAGGGGCTGGGATTGAGTTGATCAACCCCAGGGGTGGTTCATATTATGCTACTTATGGGCTATATTTTTACTGCACCAGCAATGTTTCTGAATATGAGGCATTAGTATGAGGTCTCCTCATGACACATGAAAAGAAGGTAAAAGCCTTAGTCATAGAAGGAGACTCATAGTTAGTGGTCAAGTAGATCTGTAGCTAGTATTCATGCACTGATAAGTGACTGGCCTCGTATCAGAATCACATGTGGGATTTAATTGAGGACTTTGAAGCATTTAACATCAAGAGTGTCCCAAGAAGAATAAATATTGTCCTTGATGCCTTGGTAGTGTCAAAAAGTTCCATACATCCACTAGAGAAGTCAAAGCTAAGAAAGTTCTCCGTTGAGCTGGTGGAAGTGCCAACTCTTCTAGATAACATCATGAACTTCTAGGCATTCCAGGATGACCAACAAATACTTGAATTCATCATAAGTGCTAGGATCTTTTAAAGACAAAACATTGATGAAGAGGATGACAAGATCAAAGAATTAGACGATTTAGGAATCCTAAACTTGAAGACTAACTCCATCCCAAAAGGAATGGTAGCCTTGGAAATGATTTTTGACAAAGATGAATATGCTCATGAAAAGAGGAAGACACCAGTTATGGGAGGTGATGATTGTGAAATCTACAATCTGGGCACACAACTTGAACCCAGGAAGGTTTGTATTGGTAAAATCAATATAGAAAAGGAGAAAAGGTGGATGGTAGAATTACTCAATGAATACAAAGATGTTATAGCCTGGAGCTATGAGGACTTGAAAACCTATGACCCTACCATCATTGTGAACAATATACTATTAAACCAAGATGCCAAAACCTTTCCGCCAAAGGCAGAGGCTGGTGAACCCTATGATTGAGCCAGTGATCCAGAAGGAACTACAAAAATTACTGGATGCCAAGATCTTCTTTCCTATCTGACATTCAACTTGGGTCACAAATCTCATTCCGGTGAGAAAGAAAAGTGGAGAGGTCTGACTCTATGTGGACTTACATAATCTAAATAGATCTTCTCAAAAGGATAACTACCCATTGCCATCCCTCGACAAAGTGTTACAAATTGTAAATGGCTCCCAGATGATGTCTTTCCTCGATGGTTACTCTGGGTACAATCAGGTTATGGTAAAGGAAGAAGACCATTTGAAGAAAACATTCACTACAAAGTGGGGAACCTTTGCCTACCACCGCATGCCTTTTGGTTTGATTAACACCAAAGAAACTTTCCACTAGGCTATGGATGAAGCATTTAAAGGCCTCATCAACAAGTGCATCATCATATATATGGATAACCTCACAGTATTCTCTAGAAACCATGCAGACCACATTGAAGATTTCTGTAAGGTTTTGAAGAGATGTAAGCATTATGGAATTTCACTAAATCCCAAAAAGTGCATCTTTGGGGTAACCCAGGGTAAGCTACGTGGACATGTCATATCTGAGATAGGTATTTCAATCAATTTGGAAAGAGTCAAGGCTATCCTTAAACTAGTCCCCCAAAATAGTCGAAAGGAATTGAAATCTTTCTTTGGAAATATCAACTTTGTCAAGAAGTTTATTAGTGGGTTCGTGAAGATAGTGCATTTGTTGAAGACATGTTGAAGAAAGATGAAAAGATAGAATGGAATAATCCTACTAAAGAGGCCTTTGAAGAGATTAAGATGTCCATTGATACCACTCTGGTTTTAGTTAGCCCAGATTATCTTCTTCCATTCAAGGTCTACTCTTTCGTATCAGAGCACTCATGTGCGGGAATTCTTACCCAAAAGAAGGAACAAGAAGATGAAAGACCAATAGAATTCATGAGCTGTCCATTGAAAAACATTGAACTCAAGTACCCCAATCTCAACAAAGAATCTTTTGCATTGGTTAAGACTATCAAAAAGTTCAGACATTACATCCTTAGGAGCAAGGTCATCACTATTGTTCCCGATCTAGCTGTCAAGTCCTTGTTAATGAAAAATTAGTTGGGAGAATGAAGGGGGAAATGGATGGCTATACTATAATAATTCAATATCAAAATCCAGCCAATGAAGTTAGTGAGAGGTCAAGGTCTTACCAAAATGATGGCAGAAACATAACAAGGTTTAGTATGTCAAGTATACACCAATGAAGGGATAGTAACCGACATGTGGTATCAAGATATAGTCTACTAATTACTCCAAAACCACTACTCAGAAGGATTGATTGGATCCTAGAAGAGAGCCTTACAGAATAAAAGTGACTCCTATATTCTAAAAATTCGAAAGCTCTACAAGCGCAATTATGATGGTCTATACCTACTTTGTTTGGATAGGATAGAAGTTGAGAAAGTTATCATAGAGTTTCATGACAATTACAGTATAGGCCATGGGTCAACTAAAGCCACAACACATTAGATATTAAGGTCTAGTTATTATTGGCCTACCTTGTTCAAAGATACACACAAACACGTGCATTCATGTCATGTTTTCCAAGCTAGCACCATTCACGAGAGACATCTGGTAATGCCCCTACAACCAGTTTATGAGGTATGTCCATTCGCCCAATGGGGGATAGATTTTGTAGGGTTGATTAACCCTCCTTCCTCTGGAGGACATAGGTACATATTGACTGCAATCGACTATTACACACAATGGACCAAGGCATAGGTTCTAAGAAAATGCACCACAAAAGTGGTAACCAAGCTCTCAGAAGAGTTCATTATCACATGATTTGGTATGCCTTTCTTTATGGTATGTGACAATGCACCCTATTTCTCATCTGCATCCCTCATACAATGGGCCTTCAAAAATTAGGCAATCCTCAAATTCTCATCTAACTTTTATTCGCAAGGGAAGGAGGTTGCTGAATGAAGAAATAAAAACTTGACAATAATAATCAAATGCCTCTTGGATGAAAACCCTTAGGATTGGAACACACAGTTGAAGTACACCTTGTGGAATGACCAAGTGAGAATAAAAAATGCTTTAGGGACTTCCCCCAACCAGTTGGTTTATGACCCGCAACCCATTTTTCCTATGAGCCTAAAAATACCAATCTTGAGATTCATGGATCAATACGTCAAAGGTGAGGATCAGGTGCAGGTTCACCTCATGAACCTTTTAGACCTAGAAGAAAAGAGAACCATGGCCTTAGAACATGTGGCCAAACACCAAGATGTCGTCAGATGTCAGTTTGACAAAACAAAAATAATAAAGGCTTTTAGGATTTTTTATTTAGTCTTGATGCGGGATAAAGCGAAAGAAAAACTGGGTAGCCACACTAAATTCCAACGCTTTTGGATAAAACCTTTTCAGATTGCAAAGATCTTAGGAGAGAACACTTTCATAATTAGTTCTCTTGACAGGGAGCTGGTCCCATTGCCCGTCAATGGCCAGTATCTCAAACACTAGTTTGGGTCTTCAAGGACCTTAATCTTTTCTTGTACATTCTCCTAGCTTAGGGTCTTGTATTGTGTCATTTTCTTTGGGTCAATCAAGTTGTGTCTATCAAGGGGCAGGTGTATTTTTTTTGTTTACCAGGTAGTTTGGGAAAAAGATGAGGGTCTTCTCTTGTCAAACCCTTTGATTAGATTTTGTCTTGCAACGAGCCAGATATAAAGGTTGGAAGTGAAGTGTTTTCCTCTCAAAATTCTCGAGCGGATTCATCATAACAGACCATCCTTGACACTAGCACACATCTAAAAGGATTCCAAATTGAAGGTTTCTTGGACAAGATTCTAATCAAAATCAACTAACGCCCATGGTCATGAAGGAAGTCAAAAGTCAAAACCCTTTTCCATCGGGAACATGGACTAAAAGAAAAGAGAAAGAAATTAAAAGGATGAATGCATAAAGACAAAGTCAATGAAAAAGAGAAAAACTCAAATACTTGGGTAGCATAGTGTAATCGCTGCCTGGGTTTTCAAAAAAATAAATCAAATCAATCAAAAATACAAATGAAGAGGTGGAAAAGCCTAAGCGTTGCCTCAATTCGTCAAGAGCACCAAAGCTAGAATAAGAGAAGAAATGAAGTATCTAGAATACAATGATTCGAGAAAGTTAGTTTTAATTTGATACATGTTGACTCTAAGAGCCTTCCAAAGAAGTTTAGACTTCAAACAAAGCTCATTTGTAGGAGGGGAAGGGTGACTTTAGCAACCTCTACCGGGGCTATAAATGCCTACCTAGTAGTAGAGCAAGGTTAAAATGACTTTTGGCCAAATTCGGACCCGTGGGTGGAGATTTGATTATGATTAGTTGAGAATCTGAGAAACTTGTATTGAAGGATTTTTGGAGAATATGAACACATACATACACACACTGGATGTGGATGCGAATATTTTTTTTGATCTTGATATGATGATAGTAGAATTACTATCGCTGAAGGGTTTTTGTGTCTGGCTCACCGCAAGATAGGATTGTTTCATGGTGGAATGAATAAGGGATACTCGGGTTGTTTTCCCTTTCTTTTGTTGTGGCTATTTGTTGTGGTTCCATAACTACACTCCCCTTTTTGGGCCACTTGGCCAAAGGCCCCCCCCTTCTTTTGGCTTGTTTTTTTGAGTTCTACTTGTTAGTCTGGTTTCTATCCCCCTACCGCTTGAGTTTTGTCTAGTTTTTCCCTCTCACACTTTCGGTTTCCTTTAGGTGTGAAAGGGCCAAAAGAGTCATCTACCAACCACAAGCATCCCTTGGCACATTCTCAGGATTTTAGACTTTCAGAGGTCTGAAACACCAAAAGTTTGATTCCTTGTAGGAATCGGCCTTTCGATAGTCCGAGACCCTTGAAAGTACGAAAGGCCGATCGATGTCATGGATGACATCATCCCCATTGAAGGCCTATAAAAGGCATAGAGCTAACCATTTTGGTTAGTAAGCATTTTGTGCCACTAGTTGAATTTTAGAGCTTTCTTTGCACGCTCTGCTTCTAGTCTTTTTGTCTCTTCGGCCAACGTATTTTCTTTGGTTTCCTCACCCTCTTCTGTGTGTTCAAGGTAGGTTTCTTCACCTCCCTCTTTTTTCGTCATGTTAGGGTTTAGGTTTTAGTTATTTTGTTTAATTTTGTCTCACTTGGTTTTAGGGTTTGGTCTTTATTTTGTCTCGCTCCGGGGTCGTAGGGTTGTCCCCTTGGACCCCTTAGCATCGAGTTCATGGTCGAGCTCAATTAGACCTCATTTTCAAGCTCTAACCCTTGTCATCTTTTCTTTTGGTCGTTCAACCCTAGAAGTTTTGGACTTTCACAGTCTGAAATTTTGAAGAAGGGTTTAGTCCAGTTTATTTTCTAATTCCCAATTTTTTGGCATTTTGGTGTTTTGCACGCTAAAACATGCATCTCTTTGAAATACTAAAACTCAAAAGGACAACCAAAAACTAACTTAACATCTTTACATTTTTTGGTGTTTTGCACACTGAAGTCTCCAAAATGTTTCACTGCCTGAAAGGCCATAGTATGGCCTATATGATATGTTTTTTCACTCTTTTGGCATTTCGGCCTTTTGGAGGTCCGAGATCTCTGAAGGTCTGAAATGCCAAAACTGTGTTTCTTGAATTGTTAGGCTCAATTTTTGTGGGGTATCTTGATTGTTTATTCTATGTTTTTCATCAGTGCTCCTCCCTAAGTATCATATGTTGATTACTAATTCATGTCTCACTTGTTTTTTATGAAAAAAGTGAACTCCCCAGCTATGAAGTACCCATTCAAGGGCTACCATGCACCTTCCAAGGTGGGAAACTTACACTTAGAGATAACAGATACATACATCAGGAAAGTCAGCTAGAATGACTACTTAGTGAAATGTGTCCAACCAACTGGAAGATCAGAGGACTACACTTCATTAGTGTATTGTTCTCTAGTGAATGCAGTGACACACCCCATGTCCATCCTCTCTTTCGACCTGATAACAACACTAGAAATTAATTACATACCAGATGAGAGGCTGGTAAAGAACATGGGAGAAGTGGTTATGGACCTTCGACTAGAAAATATTGAGGACATCTTCCATCTACCAAAGGGGATAGACAAATTAGATGGTTTCTCAATTGGAAAAGGAATGACTTTCTATAACAAAGAGATCTAAATATCACACAAGATTGTAAATAGGGACTACCTCATGCAACCTATACCAAAGAACAAACTGGATAAAATAGACATGAGGAGAGGTTCTATGAAGTAAGACATCCAAGCAGCCATCACCATGATCGGTCAGGTGTATGGACTGCAGAAATCTACACAGTCAGAGCCGTGGATGATCCTTCTCATTGAAAAGATAAAGGAGAGGTAGGCAAGATTCGACTAGGAAACCATCCTCAACAATAACCTGGATCAACAATTGATCACGGTGAAGAATGACCCACATTTATATATGACATCTTATATTGTGTATCTGCTAGTAGCGAGGGAAGTATACATAGGGTTAGTGAAAGTTGGTGCCATGGATGACCCAAATGCGTGGCCATTTACAGTATATCCACAATTTGTCTAGAAAGAATACTTCACTCAAGAAAACCTGGAGTATCACATCGTCAATGATGCTTTTGTTTTTTTCCATCATCTACTCAATAGAAGGAGAGTACGTAGGAAAAGAATGTCTGAAGAAGCAGAGGCTAAAGTAAAGGCCCTTGGGGAATTCTATATCCAATTCAAAACCTTCATGTACATTTGGGTGGTAGGAAACACCCTTACTCCAAAGAAGCTACCAAGGTATCCATCAAACAGAATAATCTTGTTAGAAATGGCCAAACAATTGTGAGATGCTCACAAGCATATTAGGCACAAAAAGAAGCATTGATGGGATTTCCCAATCTCAATAGGTCCACATTGCTTGCAGGACATGAAGATATGAAAATCACTGGGCTTTGAATGGGATGAGTACCCATTCCAAAAATTCAATCTCATTAGGACCAAGTTTGATCCCATTGGCACCTACATCCCTACAAGGTGAAGGAACTATGTAGATGAGCCTCATATTGAAGACCACTGGATTAATTGCATGGATGACTATGAGGTCAGGGTCCATGACTACTAGCAGATGAATCTAGAATTAGCACAGACTTCTCTAATGCTCTAAATACCACAAAATGTAAAGGAGGCTGATTCAGAAGATGTCATAGAACCCATCTATAACCAAGATAAAATATACACCAGGGCAATCCTCAATGTGGAGGTGGAGAACGATGAGAATGATGACATAAAATTCAAATCCAAACATGTCATCAAAATGATGAAGGAATAAATTACCTATCCATTTCCAATGGACTCCATTCCTATGAAGCAACAACTGACTCAACCTTCCAAAGAAGAGAAGAAGAAAGGAGAAAAGGTGTTGGTGCCACAATTTAAAGAGGCTGCACCGCTGAGGCCAGAGACCATATACAGACTTGAACTCCCTACAACATATGGGTCAACTACTCCTTCTAAGAGGCCAAAGACTAGAATGACCAGAAGTATATCATCCCCATATGCTCCCCCTTCTAGACGTCTAGAACCTCTAGGTGCAACCAAAAAGGTGCCAAAAGTAAAGATAACTAGACCTAGGCTAGCCAGAGTAATTAAGGGACATGTATATAAGAGAAAGAGATCCTTGACATTTACCCACATGGATAACCTTTTGGAAGAGGATGAAGATGATGAAGAAGATGAGGAGGACCAAGTACCCCTCAATAGAAGGACCCAATCAATGGGATTCCTGAAGAAAATGAAGCTGCAGGAAGAAGATGTGCAAGAAGAAGATGAAGGAGGAGCCCAAGAAGAACAAGTAAATTTGATAGATGCTCTAGGTGATGATGAATTTGATATTTTTGACTTTGAAGGCCTTCATGGATTCAAATAATCTGAACATCAAGCTCCAACTGAGGGGCCTTCTATAGAACAACCTTTCTCATTCACGTCCCTCCTGATATAATTCACAAGTCCTTTGGACAATGTAGGAGAGGAAGTTTAGTGGGAGTCTTAGGAGTCAGTTGAGGAGGTTAAAAATGAGGTTCAGAAGGAGACCATTGTGTCAGAAAATGATTCTTCTATAGGGGTCACCTCTGAAGAAGACATTGGAACTCAAGTCCCTTTATCTCAACAACAAGTGCCAACTCCACCTCCGCCTGTGTAGAAAACTCAACTTCCTCCTTAGAAGAAAAACCCATCCACCACTTCATTTCCATCACCAGTTCAAACCACTCCACTACCACCAACCTCCACCTACTCATATTCATGTGGCTACTATGCCTCCTCTACAAATGCCAATGCTTTCACCCACTCCTCTTGCTCCTACACCTCCCGCACAAAACCCTCCATCTCAAGAACCTACTCCTCCACCTTCTCAAATTGAGATAGTTTTACATGGACATCAAGAGCGAGGAAAGGGGATAGAGGTCAGAGTTAGATAATTTTGAGGAATGGATTAGGGAAATCACTAGAGCTTTGAGTATTTATGAGAAAACCCTAAGCAAAGTAGATAAGAAGAGGGATGAGGGATTACTCTGGATTGGAGAGTTGCATTAGTATTTTGAAGGATTGGACCTGGACCTATATGATGAAGATGATGATAAAATGATGCATCTCATTAAGGATATCATAAGTCAATACCTTGATATTTTTAATGGAGTTAAGACAAAAGAAAATTGTCAACATATGTTTTATCAGAAGGAGGAGATACATAAGATGCTATCTCGAGAAGAGGAAATAAGAGGTTTTTCTAATGACCTAATCACCTTCCAAAAGAAGCAACATGAACACATCGAATGTGTAAAATTGACAGACTTTGAAGAAGTATAGGAGATCATGGATAGGCTCCACAAGGCTCATCCAGAAATCCTCCCAAGTTGCTAAGTGTCCAATTTTGACTTAGCTGAATTGTATGAAGGAAGAATATTTTTTGTACACTTAGGCAATTTTGAGGACCAAGATTTTTGGCATTTCGACCATATAATTTTTGGCCTCTGAAATTTTGAAACTTGTAGAAGAGTTGCTTCAACACTTAACCAATTTTTGAACTCCATTTTTTCAGGGTAACGGTCGAGGTCCATAAATTCTAGGCCATCACCGCTAGTAACTTTAGTCCTCTCCAGTTGCTTTTTTTTCAGATTGATCGCTTCCATGAGGTCATTTATGCATGATTTGAAGGCGTCTTCCAGTTGAGTCCATGAAGAAGAGATGCAATAAGGAATAAAGGGTAGAACTACAAGTTTTAAGAACATGCATAAGGTCTAGACTTTTATTTTGAGTTATTTTTGTACATAATCCACTCCCAAATTGTAATGCACGAGGTTTAATTCCGTGCTAGAGTAGTTTAAACTTATTTTAGGGATAATTTATTTCATGTAAACTCTAGTTTAGATTTATTTTCAAGTTTATGTGCAGCTGTAACCATAGCTGTGAAATTAAGAGCACAACTCTATAAATTGTATGAATACAATGTAATTAAGGTCACTTATTATTGCAGTACAATATATACATTTGGTGCTTCAATCGTGGTGTGATTTTTCTTCTCTCTTTGTGCAATTCATAAATGTGTGTTTTCTCGTTCATTTGTTTCAAAGAGCCAATTGATTGTATGGTGATTTTGGCCAGTGATTCTTTTAGTCTGGTGTTTATCTTTGTTGCATTGCTTTTTTGTGATGAATTATTGCGAAGTTCTCTCTTCACTACTTTAAGATAAATTTGTCTCATGTGTGTGTAAATCTATGGTGGCTTCATGCTCTGATGAATTTTGACTTATCATACATCAGTGTTTATTTCCTTGATGATTGCATCTGCTAAGCTAGGATTGTGATTTATTTAGATCTTTGTTTTTGTGGGTTTTCCTCATCTTCTTGGTACTTT
The DNA here is from genome assembly GCA_027943335.1 of Chamaecyparis obtusa. NCBI lineage: Eukaryota > Viridiplantae > Streptophyta > Pinopsida > Cupressales > Cupressaceae > Chamaecyparis > Chamaecyparis obtusa. The sequence continues at coordinate 174,099 of BSBK01004046.1, read as the reverse complement.
AATTCACAAGGAAACACGACATCAGTTTATGTCTGTTAGTTTATTTTTTCAGCAAGTTTCTTTCAAATTATTGTTACCTTGTCCCTTAATTTCTTTGCAAATCAGTCACAGTAGATTAAACAGATTAATATTGATTTCATTTAAAAATTCAAAAAACCCCCAAAAAGAGAAATATTTTCATGTTTGAAGGATTGTTTTGTAGTCCCTCAAAGATCAAACTAGCAAAGGCTTCCTCGTGAAGAGATTGACATTATCTTCAGTTGAGGTATCTAAGCGGTTGAGCCCTAACCCAGAAGGAACCTTGAGATTGATTTACATCATTCTTCCAAGAGGGGAATTTTCTCATGTAAATTCCTAGCTGTTGTCTCATCTAAAAATGACGCTCAACAATTACTCTATATTGTTCTCTAAAGTATGGCCCTAGATTTGTAGTAGGGTAATCCACTAGGAAGATGGGTTTCATCCCCTCCATGCTAATTTATTTAAGGTAGTCCCAGGTTTCACCTGCATTACTCATTGTGGCTGCTACCTTATTATCCTTCTCTCTTTCTCTAGATATGTATCATATACACCATCCATGGTAAGCCTTGCTATGGTCTTGGGCCTCTCTATGTATCTTTATCCATGGGTATACAATGACACTAATATTAGAGGATTCTATGTCAAACCAAATTACATCCTTACTCTTTCAAAGTAATATGGATTCACTATATAGTTGTGACTACCCTCTAGATATATGTGCCTCTGCATGCATCTCATTTGTACATCGTTCCCTCTCCAAGCTAGCATGTGCCTGTATGGTCAGCATATGACATTGGTGCTCTATAACCGATTGAAGGTGACCCTCCAATAGAGAAGATCTATGAACTACCACATCCCACTTAGTGGATAGGCATATGCCCATGGATCAATATCATTTATGTCCATGGGTATCCCACTGGCCTAGTGCATGTGATGTGCTCAAACACCCATATCTGCAATACTATGCACACCACTATACTCTATCTCTAATATCGTACATATACACTGAGATCGTAGTATAAGTGGTCCAACATGCTTCTACCCCATGAGTATACCAGCCACAGTCTCTCCATCCTCTGTACTATATGTTTAAGTGGAGTAGAAAAATATGGTGCCTTTCGTATCAAGAGAACCAAAAATAGCAAAAAGGCATAATAACACTTTCCTAATCAAAGGAACCCCCACCGTGGCATGTAGTATGGGATTCAATCTAACCTAGTCTTCGTGGGTATGAATCGTAGCCCAACTACAATAGTACATCTAGTCTCGGTCTATCTCCACCTCATTTATTGATGTGTGGGATCTCACTGTCCATCCTTAAATAGGTAGTCTTAAGATCCCATATACATCTTCCAAAGTGATTGTCATCTCACCTGAAGGTAGATGTAATGTGCACATATCCCCATTCCATCTCTCCATAAGTGCCATCAACGTGGCTTGGTGAAATTAAATTTGAGGAAGATGGTATACCTAGTATAATCTAACATCTCTAAGAAACTAAATCTCCTATAGTTGTAGTGATGTGTATTATGATTTGAGGTATGACATAACCTTCATGGAATGATGCTCTTCTAGTACTGACAACTCCTACAACTATCTAGATCAATAATATTTCATCAATGCTTCATCAAAATTTATCTACTATGTAGAAACCAGAAACATCTAGGTACAAGTCAACTTACTAGGTACATGTTGAATTTATGGGTAGAGATCAAATTTATACCCATGTATAATTTGACTTCCTAGGTATAGGTCAAATTCTTGGGTATAGGTCAATTTTTTGGGTTTCTAACTCAAACCAACATAATAACATCACCATGACCAACATCCTACACCTACAATGAAAGGAAAAGAATGCCAAACATAAGGAAAAACATGGGAATAAATGCATACCTCCTCCAAAGGCGTGCCATCTATAAAAGTTGTATGTAGAGCCTCTAGTCTCATGAGCTCCAGTCACACTCTCCTCAAGATACTCTCCTAATCTTCTTCTTCCTTCTTCACAAGAGCACAATTAAGGTAAGAATCACAAATGAGATTTTCAAAAGGTAATAACTAACCTATTTCCACTTTTTGAAGTAGTTATATTTGTGCCTTTTATTTAGCTTTAGCCCATAATTCTCCTTACTTACCTCTTTGCAATAATTTGATCATAACTTGAGCTAGGAAGCTCTAATTTCCACACTGATATAGACACTGGAATCATGCTTCACTATACTTTCTTTCTAGGTACCTTTTGGAATGTTTAAGAAATATATTGAATGGTTTTGGAAAGGTCTTTGTCAATAATTTTCTTTCACAGTTCGTCATAATAAATAGGATTCCACATTTCACTTTCCTAAATAGCACGATAAAATGGGGGGTGGGGGCATATAGTTAGCCACAAACTTCACCATATTCCTTAGTAAGTCCTAGGTGATTTATGATTATCATTAACACATGGTTTTGTAGGATGCAGTTACTAATGGTTTCTTGCAAGATCTACACATTGTGGAATTTAATATATCTTTTGTTATTTAATGATGTTCTTTCTACTTTCGCTTGCATATGCATGTAGTGTCATATACCACTAAAGTGGGGGCTAAATGTATCATCTAAAATTGTAAGAACCTATGTGCTCTACAATTTAACAGTTGTTTAGTACCATCCTTAGTGTATTTGTATTATATATTTGCAATATATTACTTTATAATTATATTTAATCTAATTCAATTTCAATTTTCGTCTCTCATTAATGTAAAATTTGAGGTAGGAGTTAATCTCTGTGCATCCTCCTCTATGTTTCACTCTCTAGCTTGTGCAAAATTTGAGGTAGGAGTCCACTTCTATGCATCCTCTATTTTTTCTCCAATCATAAAATTCATTTCTTCTAAGGTGCTATCTTGGTTAATTCAAGATTTGGATGCCTTTGTGGTCAGTTTTCAAACTTATCTTTCTGATTCTCCCCTGAACCACTTAACATTTCTTGAACCCTGCATCATTTTCCTTGAAACTATCCCTTTAAGGTATAGGTCACACTTGGGGCAACCTATACCAATATAGGTCACACTTGAGATGACCTATACCCTGAGGGTTTATTTTTGACAAATTTTGGGGCCTCTTGTGAGATAATTTATTTTTCCCACCTAGTGGGGTCAACCTTCATGGATTTGAAGCCCGAAATCACTATAAAAGAAACTCATTTTATTCATTTTGAGATAACATAAGAACAAAAGAGAACATAAGGAAGTACAAGGTGGACATCTAAATTTGACAACAAGAAATTGGAAGGTGGAAGCCCAAGTTTTTGATGTTATCCATTTGAAGCAAGGGTTGATCATCGCATCCAATCATTCTCAATCAAGCATCTACATTTCCAATCAAGCTTTCAATACATCATTTCTACATTCATGGAGTTACAAATGGATTGTGAAGATGGCTAGGTGTAATTTTTCCCTTGGGTGCTTGGTATGATTTCCTTGTTATATTTAGATCTATGCTTTGTTGCTTCATATTTACACTATCACATTTACATGCATTCATATACATTTTTATTGTAGATCTACATGCTAGTGTTTCACTCTTAGGGTTAGATCTTGTCATTTTACATTTTACATTTTACATTACTAGCTCCTTTGCATTCTAGACACACAATCTAGATACACGAGCACTATCACACTTTACACTTTTCTAACGACTATCCGTGAAGGTGGAAATCCCCAAAATGGGGGGTTGACTAAGTAAAACCCCTATATAGCGAACCAAAAACACATTTTCTTATTTTTTAGGTTTTGGAGCTAAGATTTAGTTACAGATCTAGATACCCATTTGGAAGTTTGTCCTCGATCCACTTTTCTATTTTAGATTCTGACAACTTTAGGTATAGGTTGCCTCAAGGTTCACCTATACCCATAAAGTTTGACATATACCATGAAAGTTCACCTATACCAGGGAGAAAAAGAGAGATTTGCCTAGTTCATATTTGCAGTTTTTAGGTTGTTTGATTTGGAAATTAGTTCATTTCAGGGCTCTAATAGTTATAAAATGAGTCTCAAAGCTCATTCTTCCTCTTCCATTATTATATGCACACATTCCTATCCCCCTTTATTTCATATACTTTCATATTTGTACACATCTAATTTACATTACATATATAGGAATCCTATGCTAGAAAATACAAGGCTTGTTGGATTTAGATCTCATACTTGTATCCTTGCTCATTTGGTTGTACTTGCTAGATCTATCCCATTTTGGTAAGGGTTTTTCTCCCATGATTTCATAATGTATATGTTGAATGGTAGTATAACATCATTTGATCACTATTTCAACCTATATAGTTTCTATGGAATAAACTTGAATTTTTTGATCACGAATTCAAAGTTAGGGTTGTGGTTGAATGTAAGAAACTACTAGTAAAAGAATGGATGTATATATTGGATAAGCATGATAAGGGATCCTCCTATATTATTTTTGAAAATCAATTTTTTACAATTGTTGGGGTATTTGAATGGAGTTATCCCATGAGGATTGTCTGATAGAGCTAAAAAATTTCTAAGACCAAAAGATTTAGATCCTGATTCTAAAGTGGACCATAATTGGGAGTTATGGTTATACTACAAGGATCATACAATCATTAGAGTATTTGGGAGAATAATTGTACTAATGACCTTACCCATCACTCTACCATATAAAATTGTTTTCCTTGAGATTATGCATCAAGTAACTTATTTGTAGAGTATGTTGTTTTGAAGGGAGCTCGTAGGAAAGGGTCTTTCTTCCATGCTCAAGTAGTCATTCATGGCCTTTTTCATTTATTAAGTAGAAAAGTATTTGTAGTAATAAAAAACATACTATATGAATACTTTTTTCCCACAAAAATTGAAAAAATTCTGATCTAATTAAATTCATAAATAATATTTATAGTGGTGTCCATCCACATGAAGAAAATGATATTGCTAATTGGATGCCAAATGCAACTAATTATGAAGATGTATTGAAGAGGAGATAAAGAAGGTACACCATCCAATATGCTCAGAACAAGAAAAAGAAGGAAGGTAATTATTCTCCTACCTATAAAATGGCACCTACCATTTAACTTAAAATGAAAATGTTTCCTACGCTCTATAAAGATGTTGATAATATGCCCTTGCCTTATGCAAAAAATCCAAGGGCTCAAGAATCTAGGTTTGTTCCAATTGAGATACAGTTTAAATCCTCACCCTCTTCTATAGGATACCCTATTGGAGTAGCTTCCCCACCTCCGATCCCAACTCAATCATCCTAACCCAAATTTGAGCAATCAATTATTTTTTCTCCTCTTATCTTCAAGGTTCCACAACCATCTTATCAATTTCCACTTCCCCCAATAAAATATTTTGTTACATCATCACCAAAGAAACCACTGTAGGCTCCTTTATCCTTAGGATCAAAACCCTCTGATACATTGGAAAATCCTTTAGCAATTATACCTTTGCAAATCATAGGTCCCTAGGTAAGCCCATCCCATAACTTTTTACCAAGCTTTTAAATCTCCCATCTAGACACCTCTTCCCCCTCATGAGTTTGACACTTTAAAGAAGATGCAAATTAAAGAGCCATCTAAAAAATGACATTTTCAAAATTCATATTGTGAGGAGGCTTGTTAGATGATTTTATAATAGAGGCATTTATAGAATCAATGGGTGATGATGAGTTTGTTAAGAGGAAAGAATTCAAGCAATTTTTTTGTCAACACGAGGCTGCTCAATTTTGGTAAAGTAGAAAGGGATTGATTTTGAAAGTTCAACTAAAGAAGAAGAGATTAAAATCAAGGACGAAGTCCTCTAAAATGTTTAAGAACAATTATTAGTCATAACTACAAAGAAGGGAAGGTATATAATCAAAGAAAGAAACATATTGATTCTAGGGGGATGGGATATATCATCTACTATTGCATTTGATAGTCTTATAATGAGGCAAAATATTGATCTTTAAATCTCAACCCTGGATTTGGAATAGCGTTTTATTTTTGGAGCATCCTTTGATGATAAACTAGATGTGCTAGCTATATGGTCACTCTATCCTGGAACAAGGAAACCAACTATGGTTTCCCAACATGAACAATTATATTGGAAATTACTTTGAACAAGTCTAACTACTTCACAGACCCATAAGCATTTGGATTGGTGGTAGATGTTTCCCAAATGGCACATAAGGTTACCATAAGAGATCAACAAAAGATTCAACCTATGGAGGCCATAATTAAAATGCTAGAAAAGCAATTGAAGGATAAACAAAGATTTGCCACTCTTGAAGGGCCCCCTCCCAAGGAAGTGATGAGATTGAAAGCTGAGGTGGAAACATTAGATGTTGAGAATGACATGTTGAAGAAAGAATGGGAAAATTTAAAAAAGATGTTCAAGCAATAGAAATTAGAAATATAGAGTAAATTAGTCAATCTCTTGCTGAATTTTTTGTTTAAAGAATAATTAGGGGTTTTAAGTTCTATTTAAAAGGGTTTCATCCTTTTCAGATATTTGGTTGACATATATGAAGGATGGGTTAGATTTGGTACATCAAAAATCATAATAAATGATAAGGATTACATTCAACATTAACAAATTATTCAACAATTCAAAGACCATGGGTTATTTGTTGTGTAATTATTATTTTTGACTAACCTTTCTTTGTGTTTTTAAATTTTTGGCTTAGTAAGTAGCCCTTAGTTCCCACCATTTTGAAGTTTATAAAAATTTGAGGTCTCAACTTCAAATTAAGTTTGGATTAACTTAATCCTATTTTAAGATTGATCTCTATCTCGTCGAAAAAGATTTAGCTTTGAATTCATTAGATTTGAAGAGTAAATACAAGTATCTTGAAGACAGCATATGAAGAAGTTTGTTGTCAAGAGGGTCTAAGAAATTTCAAACAACATACACCATGAACACTAGAATTTAGGTGGAAACCAAAGATGGGAAAAACCATGGAGATCACTATTTATCAATTATGAAAAATTGGTTAAGGTGACACTAGTTAAGGTAATTTTTACAAAATGACTCACTACCAAGATGCTCACTGTCAGTGGGCTAACTACCTAGCTACAAAAGTAACTAATACAAAATAGTCTTGTAGACAAAATATGAACTAATAGAGTTGCATCTAAATATGCACGAAGTCAGTTTTAGTTTAGAGAACAACAACAATTATCTGTAGCAGATTCGGTTAGGAATCTTCTACCAAACTTTAACAACCTTCTTTGCACAACGACTGCCACACAAATTGCTTCTTCTTATCACTTGCTTCTCTATACCTTGTCACATTAATTCATGCTATATTTTGCACCACTTTATTTGTTTGTACACTTCACCACACACACTCTCTCTCACATACACACTTGGATCTAAAATGATGTTTTGTATATATACCCGTAGATCAAATAAGTTGGCTTAGCAAAATTTGTCATCTTGAAGAACAATCTTGAAATACTCAAAAGGCTTAGCACACTAGCATTGGACCTAAAAAATAGACTACACATAAAGATATTTATACCACATTACCATGGGACCCATAAATAGGTCATAAATATGACAAGAATTTTACATAATGTAATTACCAAAAGATGAAAAATATTTACTACATGAGATATATTCTAGAGCCAATGAAAATTCCACAACCAATCTACCAAGTCTTGATCCCCATAAAATTAAACAACAATTAGAGGAACACAAATAACAACATATGTTATGGAAGTGATATACCACAACCTTGTAACATACTAAATCAATGTTCAGATAGTAGTGATACTTGGAATAAGCTCTAAATGGAACAACTAATATCAAGCATTTAATCTTAACTATTCTACACTAATTATCCTCTACAAATTTTCCAAAAACATAAACTGCAATATATAGATCAAAGGTGAAAGTCACACTACTCAACATCATAGCATACCATATACAATAGAGAAATACTATGTACAACATCCAGAGAACAACAAATTGGAGCATTGGTATAGACATAAATGACAACAATTCCATAAGAAATTCTCAACATTTATATGGTTTGTTATATTGTAAGACATAGAGCTTGTGTAGGGTAAGGCATATAGGCTAGGAGAAATGAGTGTTTGTGAAAAAAATCATTTGTCTAAATGTGTCTCTATCAAAAGAGGTCATGTAAAAGAAGATTTTTAGATGATATCCCTCAGGATATTGATATTTTAATCTTATCAAAATTTTGATAGTATTTGAGTGGCCATTGAAAAGAAGTTAGTCCCTTGAATGAGGTAGTCAAAATCGTGAATATTAAATTAGTGATGGTTGTTAATGGGAATCTGTAAGGGGTGCATTATTAGTTGTACCCAACACCCTAAAGTATTTGGTGTAACTATGATTGATGAACCATGCATCTAAGAAAGATTCATATATAAATAATGAGTACAATGGCTAGGTACCCATATATGTTGATAGATTGATTTCTTTTATATGGACTAAATAATTAATTTTGATGTACGTATGGAAGAAGAAAATCCCAGAGTGATGATGGCTTCCCCATTGTGATGGTTTATGGTTATCCAAAATGACTTGTGTTATAGGTTTGTGGTAATCCAAAACCAGTTAAATGTGAAAAGTTTATGGTGATCTTGAAACCATTTGTGTGAGACTTTTGTGGTTAGTCGAAACTATTTGAGTGAAAAGTTCATGGTAAGCTTGAAACCACTTAAGAATTATATTGGTTACGTATCATTTGTAAAACCCAAAGTGATTATGACGAGGGGAAGAAGCATGAAGAATTTGATAATATATTGTAAATGAGTACCTAAGAAGGATTTAAGCTAGGACCCATCCTTTCTAGATTAAGGGGGGTATCTAAAGTTCAATTAGATAGTTAATTTATGAGGGGATGTTAAAAGGCATAAAATAATTACGTTAGATGTATACAAGTTGTTGGGACATATATAAGAGTCGCCCAACTACTAAGCCACCCAGTATAGTTGTCTGCCCCGCCATCAACTCCACCACCCACCATTAATGTTATAACTAAATTTGATGCAAAATAGTAGATGTGACATTTAATATGTATTCATTTATAAATTAATATATTAGAACCATGTTCACAAGAGCTCATTGCTATGGATTTATCCTATATGCCATATTTAGAATAGTTAGTGTAATTAATTTATGGAGGGATGTCGAAATAAATTAATTATCTTAGCTAAGAGGAGGTCGTCGACATAGACCATTTATAGAACCATCTCAACGACCCTACATAGAGTAGTCATCCACCATAAACATGTCAGTTTCTTCTCAACTACTCTAATAAATGCTTCAGCTAACTCTATCTATAGTGGATTTCACATTTATTGTATGCAAACTTATGTGTTTAAGCACACCAATGAAACATTAGATCAAAGAGTTAAATAAAATAGAAATAAAACATTGGTAAACACAATAAATAAATCTCTAAGAGTGTCTCATTGTCCTCTAATCTCAAGGACCTATTTCATCTATTAACTTTTTTCTCATTGGCATTTAGACTTCATAGATGACAACTTGAGAAACAAGATTTTTATGAAGATGCAAGATAATTTGATCTAAGATGCAAGATAGATGATGTTTGATATGACATTCATGATGGTAGATGTTAACTGAAGCTAAAATGTATATAATATGATGAGATCTAAGATGAATTATTCTAAGAATTGATTTATTTAAATTACAATATTAAAATTAATAATAATGAAAAATGCATAATTAATCTATGAAATTATCTAAGTTAAATTATTTGCAAGCTAAATTTGACATTATGACGATGCATTTATGATTAATGAGATCACTAAACTAGCATTATGCCTACGCTCAATTGAAAGATGATGCAATTTACTCTATAATGGTCCCTATTTATAGGAATTTCCAAGGCTTGGAGGTGAGTTATTATTAACCATGGTCAAGTTGCAAGTTGGGTGAATGGGATGAAGTGTCACCAATGAGTGTTCAAGATTGACTTGTTGAGATGAATGACCAAGATTTAAAATGGTGATGTTGAGTTGTGTGCTTTCGTCCCATTGGTTCCAAATATGAAATATTCTTGAGAATATTATTTTGGTTTGTTGAGAGAAAATGAGATTTATTAATTTAAATGAATTAATTACTTTAGCCATAGAGTGAGGTGGCATTTGACATGTGATGAGTTGGTTAAGAGGATGATGTGGAAAAGGTATGAATGGGGTAAATTTTGATTTAATTAATTAATGTACATTAGAAGAATTATGATTTTATTAATTAAATTACTTATATTTAATTAAAATTGTCCTTGACCATTTTTAGATATACACAATTATACATTTTCCTATAACTTGACTAAACTGTGCATGTATCTAAGAGAGCTCATATTTATGAATTTCTCCTCTGTATCCTAGTTTTCAACTCATCCGATAAGGAGTCAATACTAATCTACCACAATGTATATAACTCTTTCTACATGATAATTTGATCTATATTTTCTTTTCGTAATCTTTTTTTTTTTCCCCTCTTCCAAGTCTTGTGTGATTCCACTTGTAGCAAGCTTGTAGTCATTGAAACCATTTGTTAAAGTATTTACAAAAGCATCAAATTTCTTTCCGATTTGAAGCTTAGTGGTGCATAATCTTGAGCACCTTTCCCTTACAATGTTTCTTTTATGTGATTTCTTCTCTTTCAAAGGCTAATAGAAGTGTCTTCTTTATATAAGAAATAAACACGACAAATATTAATTGACTCGTTCTTATTGAAGTTGGAGGACAATTCCTAGTGTGTACGCCAAGAAATCTTGCGGCAATGGTTTGATAAAATTCTCATCGAGAATATTGTTGGAATTCAATTCTAAGGTTGTTTTCACATCAGTTAGATCATTAAATATGTTTTGGAATTCAAATCTAAGCCTGGTTTCTCATTCATTCTATGACTGAATGTTTAAAATGTATCGTCCTTATGCTTTCATTAGACTTCATGGAAACTAACGTGAATAATTCATGACGTCTATATCAATTCTATACTCTCTCCTTGAAAGATCCTCCTACAAACAATTTCTTTCCTATTTGCTACTTTTAATTATCTCTAACATGTTTTATATAAATTTCTCAAATGTATAGCTATGCTAGTTTAATTCGAGTTGTGAGAGAGACGTTTCCGGCCACCTGCGATACAATGCATTACGGTGACCGACACCTCAATGTGGAACGAAACCGATTGGAAACCCCAAATACAGATAATTGAGATTCCCCTACAAAAATATCATAACATCCACCATTTCAGACCTGCATAAAACTAAAAATGAATCGAACCCACTTGTAAAACTTTTCTGAAACCGTAATTTCTTTGCAATTTGAAGCTGACTGCTGAGTAATGATAAGCGGCTTTCTCCTTAAACTGTTTCTTTTATGTGATTTCTTGTCTTATTTGCATGGCTATCATACGAATCTTTTATAATACTCGTGGCAAATGCTAGATGCGGCGTATACGCAAAGAAATCTATAAAGCTTTTTTTTAATTTTCTTTCTGCCGGATCGAGTTTGAAAATCCTCGTTAAGTTATTGGAATTCAATTATATTGCATCGTCCTCGTGCTTTCATTACAGTCTTCCAGGAAACTAACACGAAAAATTCATGATGCCTCTATAAGCCTATATAATGAAACCATTTAGCCGTAGATCGTCATTTTAAACCCTCCTTCTCCGTTCTCTCAATCATTAGAACACACTGTCTGTTTTGGTTCTTCTCTGAATAATTATCAACTTACAACGTAACGCACCAGTTTGTGAATCTGTGTTTCTTCTCCAAGGCGAATATAATGGACAAGTCGATTCTTAAGAAATTGGTAATCCTCCTCATTTTTGTTATTTGTTTTCTGAGTGTCTCTGGCAGCAGGCACAATCTGGATAAGATGAAATCACAGTCTGCATCGCATAGGAGTTGCAGCGGCGACTTTCATGACAAGGGGTGTTAAAGTCACAGTCACACAAGAAGTGTTAAAAGCTTATTGTAAAGGGGTGTGAACTCTATTTTATAGAGTTTTATTGTTGTTTGAAATATAAACCTGCAAATTGTAATAGATGTTGGAATATCAATAAAGATTATTCTGTTGTGTTTGTATATTTTTGTGTTTTAAAATTTATATGGATGTTGGAATAGATGTTGGAATATCTAAAAATAGATTGCATGCAAATCTCTGAACTACTATTATGCATAAACTCTATTTTGAATGATGATTTGTGATTGTAGCAGAACAAAACGTTTATAAGGCAAGGAAAAGTTCCCCCTAACTGAGGCACAATGTAATTCTCCCCTAGAATCAATAAAAAGAGATATTTTTTTGTGTGTTTAATACAATGTCCTATTTTCTCTGTTTCTTCCCCTGTTTTTAGATTGTGTTTTTTTTTTAAATCTTAATAAGAAGAAGGGGGCACCCTGATACAGTTGCACGACCATGAATAAATATTTGTCATAGCTAAACTCTATTCTGTATCAATGACTATTGTACATATATCTTTGATTTTTAGTTTGTTGTCAATCAGTTATAGTTAGCTGTCAAAATTCTAGGTCAGTTAATTATAAGATTGTTGAGATTATTGTATTCATAAATATGCAATATTGTTGATGAATAATATAATTGATGTTGTTCTGTTTCAAATATTTGCTTTGTTTTGTTCTATTAATTGTTAATTTCCTTATTATATGAATTTCCTCTTTATGGGGGCAACTCCTTGGTTTCCTTTTCCCTCTTTTGTTTAGGGCTTAAAGATCACATGTTTAATATTAATATTAACTGTTCCTGTTTGTCAATCAAAATATTTACAACAGAGTTTATTTATATTATTTAAAATTATAAACAATTTTATTTCTAATCATACAAATTAACAAATATTTATCTCTATCCTTAAGAGAATACTAATAAAGAACAATTCTATTAAATCTATTAGATGTAAATGATTAAAATTTTATTCATCTTTTAATCACACATTTTAATATATATGAATAATCAGAGCACACATCTGTTTTGATTATCGACGAGAAATATCAAGGAACATCATTAGTCGTTGCAACTAAATGTACAGGCTGTGGAACATTAGCGAACATCTCAACGGCTCTTCTCCACAAGGCAAACTGCGAATGCGATGCACAGATCAGCGGTAAAGAGAATGACGAATAGTTTTTTGTATTCTGAATGTTTCTAGCAGGCACAATCTCGATGCCCATTTTGCGAATAAGAATTACCATGCAAATTTCGTTCCAAGCGTGGATGAGATAATGTCAGAGTGTGTATCGTCACATCGGAGTTGTGGTGGCGAATTCCCCGAGAAAGGATGTTGTCCACACAGGAAGAAATATAAATCGACACCCTGATTCAGTTGTGTTATAACTAGATTATGCTCCTATGAATCAATGTGTTGATCTATTAATAAAATAGTAAAACAGAGCAATGAAAATAATTTGATATATTAATTGCACGGTATAAAAGCAGAACAGAGGAAAACAGAGTAGCAAACAAAATCAAAATAGAACAGAGCAGCAAAACACACTCATGTATTAATACAAAGCCCTGTTATTTGTTAAACATATTGTATGAGAAGCCTCTCTATTTATAGAGCTTAGTTAGACCACTAGAGAGTTCTTGATAAGCCACGGTGAGAATAGAAGAGAGGATTTTGGAGATTTCTACAGTGTTCTACGTAAGAGAATTCTAGAATGTGTAATAAATGTTTATCTATAATGTACTATTAATAAACTTTATTATAACACCTTCCGCAATGTTTATTTGGAGAGGATAGGAACCTCCTTGAGTTGTAACAGATTTCTGACTTTGAAAAATTTGACAATAGACATTTTTTTATAAATATAGATTAGTAATTTGATCTTTTGTTTCACAAAATTGTAGCTCTATCACTTGACTTTCAATTAGATCTCGAACAAAGTGATGATTTTTTATTTTTATTTTTATGCAAGCTCTGCCTAGGGGTAGTACCCATTATATTGCAAAAAGAAGGAAATACAAAGGGAGATGGATATGCAACTCCATATTAGAGCAAACAACAAAGATCAGTGATACAAATACATGATCCCATTGCCAATAGACAACAACCTAACACCTACTTCCTCGGGAAAGAGGTTCCCATTTGCCTGTATTATTACCTCAAATTTGGCCAAATCATATTCCTTCACAATGCCTACCTTGTAGGTTGACCAAGCCTTGTGCATAAGTTTTTTCTTACCTTTTGCCCCAAGAGCGAAGTGTCCCAACAAACAACCATCTGTCAGCTTAGTTTCAATACTGTCCAACGCTGTGACCACCTCTAAGTACATGTCATCTGCCACCATCCTGCGCACCTAACCAACTACGGGCAACGAATGTCCGAGGACCTGAATGATGGGTTGGAAAAGGTCTGCTATCAACCTCCTGTCATGAATGTGTCCTCCTGATGATTACTCTACCCCCAGAATAATCACCATGGTCGCCTGCTCCAGCTCGTTGGCTAGACTCAATATCCTCTGAATCTGCTCCTTCGATGATTCCACTAGTGCCTCCACTTTCCCACAATGACAACTAATGCCCAAATGATTCGCCATTGACAATGTGCTGAGAAAAGTTTCATGTAGGCCATTTATAGATAAAATCTGTCTCGTCGATGATATCTCTCTGCTCAAAATAGCTCTTTGAATCTAATTGCCTGTTGTGAAGGACTGGATTTTGAACAAGAGCCATGTGACGAGTACTTCTGTAGCATGCACACTGACCAAGATCCCATCCCCCTCTGCCAGTGTCGTCAAAACATCAAAAGCTAGCCTACCCCGGCCCTCAAGAGAGAATCTAGATCTGCAGAGATGATGACCTGTAATCCATTCGACAACAGATCGTCCTGGCTGATCTCCAGGTCCGACTCTTCATCAATCCCCAAATTTGCCAAATGATCTGCCGCTCTATTGCCTTCGCGAAACACATGCTGGATATGGAAGTCACTCAGATTCTTCAAAAGCTCATCGATCCTGGGAAGCCAGCTAGCCAACCTCCAATTATGAAATTCAGATTTTGAGACACCATTGAGTATGACTTGGGAATCTCCTTCTATGATGAGCTTGTCTATACCATTGCTGACACACTAGCTAAGCCCGACCTCGAAAGCAAAGATCTCAGCCACATTGTTAGTGGTGACACCTACACTCCTTGCTATCCCCTGCATCACTTCTCTCTTAGCATAATTCCTGACTACAACTCCTAGATCACTCCTACCCAGATTGCCTCTACTAGCTTCGTCAAAGTTCAACTTGTTGGAAATATTCAGGAATTAACCGAGTTACTGAGAGGGGAGGGGTGAATCAGTAACTCCAAATTTTCTTACAATTTTAACATGTAATTTACCTTTTAACCTTTGCATACAGAAAGCATGAAACTTAAAAGCATTCACAATAATGACACATAGATTTGGTTACCCAGAAACCTTCCAAAAGAAAGTAAAACTGGGGTGGGGATGAAACCCACAAAGCTTTAATACTGCAGAATAAAGTTGGCCGGTTAAGGCTTACAATTTGATCACTTCTGATGATCTGCCCTGTTAGGAGCAATAAGGATTGCTAAATCCACCCTGTTAAAGGATTTACAAAACATACAATGAAGTATGCACTCGGTAAAGAGATTTTACAAAGACTGTTAAGTCTACCCGGTTAAAGGATTTAGTACTGGTTCACCTGTTAGGATGAAACAGTAGATCTCTTGCTTTGCAACTGGATTGCTGATTGAGATTCGCTGATGTACTGATCACCTTCTGTGATGAATTTGTCTTTGCTGTATCTTATACTTCTGAAGCCTTCTGTAATTCGCTTATCTCTGCCTTTTCTTTTTCCTTTCACATATATTCTACTTCATACATCTTGACATTTTTATTTAACAACATTGTTTATATACAAGTCTTAAACAATTAATTACAATTACAATTACACAGTCGGCTTGACAAATAAACATAAGTGCTACTAAGTCGGCCCAAGTATGGTTACAAAGTTCCTGCAAACTGACTCGGTGACTTTCTGATACTCGGCGTCCACTGCATTACTCGGCATCGTCATGCACTCGGTAGAAGTGAAGGCACGGTTCATACTGATCACTCGGTAGGTTTTGAACTCGGTAAATACTGGTGACTCGGTAGACATGATGTTACTCGGTTTACACTGTCCTGTTCGGTTTGTACTAACTTGCTCGGTTTGCACTGTCTGCTCGGTTTGCACTGTCTACTCGGTTTGCACTGTCTGCTCGGTTTGCACTCAGAATGCAAATCAGTGTTGTCACTAGTGGCAATTCTGCTTAATGCCAACAATCTCCCCCTTTGGCATTAGTGACAAAAACACTTATTGGCCAAAATTTATATACACGAATCATGCTGAGTTTTATTTTAATTTTTCAAAATTTGTCTTTGTTATAGGGCTTTATACATTGTCTCCCCCTTTCAATGTGCTAACTGTTTCTTATACAAATCTATACATATCTCTCCTTCTATACATATCTCCCCCTTTTTGACGATAATGCCAAAGGTGCATATACAAGTTATTTACAGAGAGAATCCAAAATTTGATAGAAAATCAGAATGTACCTTCATTATTAGTGCCAGGGTTCTGTCCCAACTTTCTTGCAGGATCTTACATGTTTGTATAGCAATTTGGACTTCTGCAGAGAGTTCAATCATGTGATCTGCTATAGAGAACTGATTGTCATGAATCAATGTTTTGGAATGTTCAATGTGCTTATACATTGTATTCATGATGGGAAGGATCATGTGTTGGATGTCTAGCAGTGTGGACCGGATCCTTGTGTCTTCTTTCAGTAGATCAGACTGCATATTAGATAGATGTGAAATTTTCATGTGATGAGCAGAGCTTGAACTTGGTTCAAGTTGCAGCTTCTGTATGCTAATCTTCATATCCTCATCCATTTTATTCATTTTATCCTTAACATCCTTTGTGAACTCGGCAATATTGCACAGTCTGGCCAAAAGAGAGGTAGCATTCGAGTAGATAGATTCAATGTTAGACAAAACTGAAGACAATTCCACTTGGTTAATAGCTATGTGCTGAGCAATGTGCTCAAGCACTTTATTGTTGAATCTCTTCTCGGCTATTTCAACTAACTTTTCTGTCCCGGATGAATCCTCATTGTATTTCTCAACTGCTTCTGCTAATTGTAACAAAACATGCTGGGAGGAGTCTACTTTAATGCCTAATGCATCAGACAAAATGTCCTTAGCATCCTTGATGATTTGATACTCCTTGTCTCTCTCCTCTTTAAGTTTCTTTTGTTTTGCTTTCCTTTGGAGGATCTCACCTATATTTTGCATCTGGTCCGCTGATAGATTTGCAAAATCTAATGTAGGAATCTCTATCTCTTCATCTAGATCTATATCCTCTACTATATTTTTACCCAAAAATTTTATACTCGGTAGAGCCTTAGGCTTATCTGTACTTAATGCTTTGGTAGTAGTGACAGTAGATAAAGTAGGGCTGGCTATAGATACTGGTATACTTTCTACTGGAGAACTTAAAATATTTACACTTGAAGATTCAAAAACTGGAAAACTTACTGCTGGAAAACTTGATGGTGCAGGAGACTGCAGCTCGGTAGAAGAAATGGTAGCTGCTTCTGTTGTTGCTAAGGATGATTGGACAAATGTAGAAGTTGTCACAACCATGCTTGAAGGTGTCTCCGGGCTGGATGTAGAAACTTTCATTGGAGAGGTAGGAAGGGATGCAATGACTTCTGCTGCTATCCTCACAGTATCATCTACCTCAGTGTCTTCTTCTTGTTCATCACTGTCATCTTCAATATCTTTTATTATTACAGTTTCAATACTCGGTTGGTGAAGGTGGTATATGTTCTTCCATGTGGCATTTGCAGCCTTCACAACCGATTCAATATTGTTGATCAAAATCAAACAAGTATTGAACTTCAATGTCATATTATTTTCATTTTCTTTTAATGCCTTCTTTACTTCATCATTATTCAAGCTCGGCATCAACTGTCTCAGGTTTTGATCAAATATGTCTATCACCGTTTGCTTTGCATTGCTCCATCTCATTTTTATTGGATTCAATAGAACTGCTGGAACCTGTGGGGCAATTTCTTCAGGAGAGTATTTCCACTGTCCCATCTTCTCAATAACAGCATCTTCTATTTCCTTCTGTTCTGCTTCCGATCTGGTTTCATATCTTAAGGATTTTATGTTACTTACTCCAGATCCTGATCCGTCTCTAAAGAGTTTGAGCTTTTCTTGAAGGTTTAGAGGAGGCCTTTTGAATACTATGTCTTTATCTGCCTTGTCTGCCTTGTCTGCCTTGCCTCTTGTATTTCTCCTTGTAAACACAGCAGTGGGAGGCATAGGTGCCTTAGTGATGAAAACTTTTCCTTTCTTCTTTTCAGGTTCTGGTTCCTCTGTTTTCTCATCCTTTTCCTCTTCTTTTTCATCTTTTTCTTCTTTGTCCTCGGTTATCATTTGCATTTTGGCTATCCTCTTCTTTCCTTTGTTTACCGCCTGTGGAAGCTTTATGCTTAGTTCAATTCTCACCTTAGCTTCATCATATGTTCCAAAATATGGAGCTTTGGGATTGACAGGCTGATTAAGAAGAGCTTCAATGATATTCTTGGTTTCATCAATATTTACCTCATAAGGAAGAGGTTTTACATATACAGTCCTCGGTTTAACTGCTTGAATATACACATTATCACAATCCACCATAAAACAAATGTCATCTTTGTAATCTTCCACCAACTTCTGTGGAATCCGGAATCTGTCATTCATTTTCTCTTTGAAAGACTCAAAATAATTATCCATAATGCTTTCAAAGTTTTCACCCATTTCTGAGATGTATTCATTTATTTCATAGAGGACTGGCACATCTTTTCTCCATACAACTTTTCCTTTAGAAGGGAAGAATTTCTGAACATAGAAGAATAAACAGACCAACAAGGATCCAAACTTACATGGATTGTTTTTGGAAGTTTTAATGCTTTCCATGTTTTTGTTAAACTGCTTTAACAATAAGTCTGCTAGGTCAAATGTCAAGTTATTCTTGACCACTTTGTATGCTAGGTCAATAGCTTCATAGGAGACACTGTTCTGTCGACTAGAACTGTAAATCTTATGGGCAATAATGTGTGTACCAAACTTCAGTTCAGCGTCGGTGATGCTGCTAACTTTCATGCCTCTACCGTCCCACTCGGCTAGGGTTTTCTTCTCTAGTTCCGTCCGACCTAGGGTTTTGGTAGTTTTAGCTTTGTTTAACATGGGAAGACCGGTGACTTGTTGAATCATCTTCTTTGTGATCTCAATAGGTTGCTCAAGCCAAATCTTGCCATCATGTACTCGGCTGAAAATGTATCTAACCCATTTATCTCGAAAGTTTCGAGGTAGATGTGCAATGTGAACTAAACCTTTATCTTCCAGATGTTTGTGCTCGGGTTTCAGAATACCATCCACACATAGTTCCTCACGCACAATATCTAGTTCTAGGTTTCCCATTTCATGAATTGAACAGTTAAAATGATTGCGGATATCATTAATAAGCAGTACCTTAGGAGGAATCTGAGATTGAGCTCCGTTCGGATCTAGGGCTACTGCAATTGCGGGCACGATCTTAAAATCTGGTGCTTTCCACTCCCCTTGGACTAACATATCAGATCCTTTCTTCACTGAAGTGCTGGATGATGCCATGGTAGCTCACAGAAAATTCCTTTCGCAAAAGTATTGAATCGCCGGGTTGCTCTTGAAATTTTCTGCTCTCAAAGTGCTAAAGATTCGCGGTGAAGAATGAGTTCGATTACTTGCTTTTTGTTTACAACTCTGTCATTAATGCTCATTTTAAATTAGGGTATGAATTCTGACAGACTGTCACCCACTAAGAATTAATTGCTCGGTAAAGACTTCACAACTCGGTAAACTCGAGAATTCATATTGCTCCGACCTCGCTCGGTAAAGACGGGTACCGACCTTGCTCGGTGAAGACTGATACCAACCTCCCTGTGATCTCACTGCATCTTGCATGCTGATTTAGATCTTTCCTTTAATTTCGGTTCTGGAACTGCTTGAAATTGGTCTATGAGAATACAGTTCCAGTGCTTCCTTGGAAATTTAGTTTGAGTCGGTAGAGCCATCCATTCCATTACTTGGACTGGATTGCTCGGTAGCTTTAGGAATCCATTTTTGTCTCACCTGTTTCCTGACCTTAGTTGCTTCATTCTTCTTTCCATCTTCAACTTCACTAGCATTCATGTAGTTTCTGGCTATGTGACCGAGTTTAGTACATTTGAAGCATCTTACGGTAGTATCTCTTTTCCTTAGATGATGTTTTATGCAATTCATGCCAATGTGTCCATATTCTCCATAGTAATGACATCTACACCAGGTGTTGTAGTCCCATCCAAACATTGCTTTCACAATTTGTTCTGCTGGATTAAATGTCTTGGATCTGCACTCGGATGCCTTGTGACCTTGTTTGTTGCACTTGTGACAATTGCCTCTGAATCTAGGTTTTTCCCTGCATTCATTTGCTTTGTGACCAGGTTGATTGCAGCTGTAACATTTTCCATTGAATTCTGCTTTTTCATTGTTCCAACATTTATTTGAAGTATGTCCTATTTTACCACAATGATTACAAGTAGGTTTTTGATTTCTTTGAGTACCTTGCTTAGAGGATTCGCCTTCTCCTTTGTATCCAAGTCCTGCTTTTCCTTTTTGCCTATGAAGATTTCGCTCATACAACTGATTCAAGTCTTCTTGACTTTTCAGCATTCCTTCATTGATTTGTTTTTCAGCGTTTAGGTCATCCACCAATCTTAGATTGATTTCCTTTTCAGATCTTAGTTCTTCTCTTGTGCTTTCTATTTCTGATCTTAGATTCAGAATTTCTTCATTTGTATGAGAGATCTGATCAATTAGGTTTTCTAGCTGAAGGGTTTTATTTTGGACTTCAATGTTTCTTCCATCTAATTCATCTTTCAACTTGTTTCTCTGTTCCAAGATCTCACAGAATCTTGTAGAGTGTAGCTCTTGTTCTCTTTTCAATTTTCTCACTTCTTCCTGCAGAGACCCATTCTTTTCTAGGAGTTCTTTGACAGCATTGTTTGCTTCATCTGAGTTATTTGAGGGAAGAAGATCTTCAATCTTTTCTTCAATGTAATTCTGATCATTCATCTGATTTGCAAGTTCTTTCCTTCTTCTTAGGGATTGGGAAAGATGTTCTTTTGCTTCTTTGAGTTTAGCTATGGCCATTTCCAGATCTAGCTTTTCATTTTCAATCACCTTGTTCAGTTTGAATACCTCCATTGTCCTGGATCTTTGCTCAAGCTAGTTAAGCTTTATCTTGAGAACCAATGCTGCTCTGAAACCAATTGTTGGAAATATTCAGGAATTAACCGAGTTACTGAGAGGGGAGGGGTGAATCAGTAACTCCAAATTTTCTTACAATTTTAACATGTAATTTACCTTTTAACCTTTGCATACAGAAAGCATGAAACTTAAAAGCATTCACAATAATGACACATAGATTTGGTTACCCAGAAACCTTCCAAAAGAAAGTAAAACTGGGGTGGGGATGAAACCCACAAAGCTTTAATACTGCAGAATAAAGTTGGCCGGTTAAAGCTTACAATTTGATCACTTTTGATGATCTGCCCTGTTAGGAGCAATAAGGATTGCTAAATCCACCCTGTTAAAGGATTTACAAAACATACAATGAAGTATGCACTCGGTAAAGAGATTTTACAAAGACTGTTAAGTCTACCCGGTTAAAGGATTTAGTACTGGTTCACCTGTTAGGATGAAACAGTAGATCTCTTGCTTTGCAACTGGATTGCTGATTGAGATTCGCTGATGTACTGATCACCTTCTGTGATGAATTTGTCTTTGCTGTATCTTATACTTCTGAAGCCTTCTGTAATTCGCTTATCTCTGCCTTTTCTTTTTCCTTTCACATATATTCTACTTCATACATCTTGACATTTTTATTTAACAACATTGTTTATATACAAGTCTTAAACAATTAATTACAATTACAATTACACAGTCGGCTTGACAAATAAACATAAGTGCTACTAAGTCGGCCCAAGTATGGTTACAAGGTTCCTGCAAACTGACTCGGTGACTTTCTGATACTCGGCGTCCACTGCATTACTCGGCATCGTCATGCACTCGGTAGAAGTGAAGCCACGGTTCATACTGATCACTCGGTAGGTTTTGAACTCGGTAAATACTGGTGACTCGATAGACATGATGTTACTCGGTTTACACTGTCCTGTTCGGTTTGTACTAACTTGCTCGGTTTGCACTGTCTGCTCGGTTTGCACTCAGAATGCAAATAAGTGTTGTCACTAGTGGCAATTCTATTTAATGCCAACACAACTTTATCCATCCAATTGAAGGAGCCTACCAAATAGCTTGTTTCCTCTCTGCCTTCTTGTTATTGAGCTTATGATCCCCATGATGCTTGAACAACCACAACTTCTTTATATCATAATCCCATTTTGACTGATATTTATAAATCAACCCTAGAATTCTATTGTTTATTACTTCCTCTATGACAACTTTAATTTTTACCTTGAGCTGACTAACCTCGAAGACTTCTTCCTTGAAGATCCTTCTATTGCACTCTTTCCACACATGCCAAACCAATAGAGAAGGGATCACTATCCAGATTAATCCCCATTTTGAGTGTGTTCTATCAGCAGGCCATGAATATAAATGATTTCATTTGACATTTATTTAATACATCCTCCCAAAATTTATTATCCACCCGGCCCGCATAAAGGGGTAGCCCGAGATAGGAGATCAGAAAGTCTCTTTGCTCAAACTCCAATATGGTAGAGATATTTGACCTCAGCCTCTTGCTGGTATTGAGGAAGTACCCCCTCGATTTAATCTTGTTCATGCTTTGACCCAATTCTCTTTCATATTGTTAGGGTCAGTTAGAGTCGCCATATGAAAGTGTCTTTGACCCTTCTCATTTTCTTCATTTACAGTCTAGCCCAACGTCGTTCCCTTGATTGGTCTTTCTTCAACATTTCTCTGAGATTGCCTAGCCTTCAAATTATAGCCTCCATGATCATTTGTTCAAAGTCGGCCTTGCTTGGTTAAATTTTCCCAAGACTTATGTGTCCCATGAACCACTTCGAACCTCTTTAAACTTCGGTTCAAAGTAGTTCGAAGTAGTTTAGTCAAAGATTATTTTTTTAAAGATTCATTTATGTAGGTGGGTCTTGGTCTACATCATATTTAGCGAAAAACCACTTTGAACCTCTTTGAACTTGGGTTTGAAGTAGTTCGAAGGAGTTCAAGAAGAGATAATAGATAAATTGAGGATTGGTTTGACAGTTTAAATGATAGATGATGTAAGCTGGCGATAGAGTTAATTTTGAGTTCTTAATGCAGATAGTTTTGACAAGACAAGAGCCATAGGATAAGTCCAGAAGTGGAGATTTGGGTCACGGTAAAAGAAATCTTTAACACGAGTGGGGGATATCACTTAAGAGGAATTAATGATAATTATAAGTGACATGGATTTCAAGGACACCCTGTTGTCAAATCATCATTACCCACTTCTTTCTAATTAATGCCTCCATTTATGATGTAGGGGCATCCAAGGTTAAGGCAAGAGCATTCTGTGTCCTCAGTGAAACTACATGGAGTGTTAGTATTTTGGCCGGTGTTACATAGTTGCAGCCTTGACCGATGGTCTCGGTCATTGAAGAAAGCTCGATCACTGAAGAAACTCGGTAGTCTCTGGTGCTCGGTGAAAGTGTTACTTGGTCATGCCTGCGGTGCTCAGTCGACACTAGTGCTCAGCGATGCTTGGCTTGCTCGGTTAATTTACTGTCACTCGGTAGTTCTAGTTTACCGACTGGAGTTCTGTGTGATTTGTTGAGCCGACTTGGTGCATTTATTGTTGGTAGATATTGTTATGGGCCGACATGCTGAATTAAATGTTTGTATACATTTGTAAGCCAACTTGTATGACATTTAATTATTTGTTTTGGGAGAGTTAAGGGTTTCATCTTGCCGACTTGTGGCTGATGATTAGTATTTAAGGAGTTCTTGGGTAGATGTTTAGGGGACATAAATTATGACTTGACAACCTAGCAGATCTGGATGTTAGATGTGAAGCTTGAGATCTGAAGTTGGCGAAGTTTTGGAAAAGTTCTTGATGTTCTGGCAGATCAGATTGATATCTGATAGTTGTTTGTAGCAGAGCTAGGGGTTTGAATACTTGGAGACAAGGAGATTGCTTGAAGGCTTGCGAGCTCAAGTTTAGATTTTCCTTAGGGTTTCCATTAGCTTCTGATTATCTTCAGAGCTGAACTAGCTAAGATTGTATTGGATCTTGTCGGATCTTGCAAAATTGTTTTCTGATTGTAATTGGCCCTAACCTGGAAGGCCTTACAGCCAAGCATGTTAATGAAAATTAGTGTTCAATAATTATTTTGTGTTACATTGTTGAGTAATTCGTTGTGTAATTCTGTTGGCTGCAAGGTTTGGACTATCCTTAATTGGATCCACCTACCTTGACTGCATCAGGTGGTATCAAAGCAGAAGGTTTGATCTTGTTGAAGCAGAAGATTGACCTAGATGATCTTGCGAAGTTGATCTTGTTGGCAAAGAGATTGTGTGCAATCTAGATTGTAGATCCAAAGCACTAAACTTGTGGAATTGTGCCCTAGTTTTTTGCAAGATTTCCGGTTGAGATCTGACTTGTTACAACTTGGAAATTGTCATAAGCTGGCCAGTGAGGGTTTGTTGTAGAGGGTTTCTCTTATCGTTAAGGATGCCTCCGAGAAGATTGGACCATAGAGTTATTTCTGATCTTTGTGATATTGTTGAATCCCAGATCACAGAGAAGGTGAAATCAGATTTCAGATCTGAGATGGAATTGATGAAGAATGACATGGTCGCCGAGATCATGAGAACTGTTGTTGGTATACCTAGGAATGTTGGTACTGAGGATGGCTATGAAGAAGTTGTTGAAGAATTTGAAACTGTTGGATCTAGTGGTGATGACTGGAGGAACATATATGGTGAAGATAGAACTGCTCGGTTACCTACATCTGCTGCTCAGTTTAGTAATTACCGAATGGAAGTTTCTACTTTCTCTGGTACTTTGAAGCCCGACAATCTGATTGAATGGATTGGTGAACTTGAAGATTTATTTGAGCTGGAAGAAATTGAAGATCCTCTTTGGGTGAGATTAGCACAAAAAAATTTGAAAGGACATGCTACTCTTTGGTGGAAGGAACTACAAAGCAACCGAGAAGATGAAGGTGAAACAAAGATCAATTAGTTGAGGTTGATGGTGACTAAGTTGAAAGCTAAGTTCATACCGGCTGACTATGAGCTTGACTTGTTTAAGAAGTTGAAGAATCTGAAACAAAAGGATTTGTCTATTGAAGATTATATTGAGGAGCTCTACAAACTTACTATTTGGTGTAGACACTGAGATCTTGGTAAGGAGAAGGTAGCTTGGTATGTGAATGGTCTGAGATTCAATATTTAGGATGAGCTTGGTATGCTAAAGATTGATTCTATTGAAGATGCTTATCAATATGCTTTGAAGGCAGAAGATAAGTTGAAGAGGAAACAACCTAATAACTCCCGAGGGAAGGAAAAGATTGATCACTCGGTGAAGGATAAATCGACTGATGTAGAAGATGAACAGAAACCAGTGGAATCGAAGAAGACAGGTATAATTATCTTTAAAGTTACTTGCTATAACTGTGGAGAGGAAGGACACCATTCTTTTGAGTGTACATAGAAGAAGGTTGACCAACGAACTACTATGATGAATGAGAACATTCAGAATGAACCTAAATCAGAGAACTTGTTGCTTCGACGAACATTGCTCGATACAAAGGATGAACCTTGTTAGAGGAGTAACTTGTTTTGGACCCGATGCAAGACTGAAGGTAAATCTGTGATGTTATTTTTTATAGTGGTAGTCTTGATAACCTAGTTCAGAAACTTGGTTTGAGTAGAATGAAGCATCCTTGTCCTTATAGGCTTGGCTGGTTACAAGATGTTCATGCTTTGGAAGTTAGAGAACAATGCTTCATTGATGTTTAGATTGGCCAGTACAAGGATCTTGTGCTTTGTGACATTGTGAAGATGAATAGTTGTGATATATTGCTCGGTAGACCTTAGCAATATGATTGTAGAGCTATTTATGATGGTGTTCGGAATGTGTTTACTATTGAGAAGGATGAAAGGAAGTTTTCACTTGCCTTTGATGGATACAATGCTCGGTAGGAGAAGCCCGAGTATTGGTAGCCGAGTGGAGATTGTGGATCCAGAGAGAATGAATGATCAGTATGGAGAACCAACCTATACATTGTCAAGAAAAGACTCGAAGAGACAAAGGAAATTGAAGTGGAAGAATTTGCAAGCAAAAAAAGTGGAGGAATTATATGTGAAGAACTAGTTCGGGATTTATATACTAAATCCTAAAAGATGTTCTTCTCACATATGAACATCTTTTGGAACTTGGGGTGTCTGATGCAGGGGCATCCAAGGTTAAGGCAGGGGCATTCTGTGTCCTCGGTGAAATTGCATGGAGTGTTAGTATTTTGGCCAGTGTTACTTGGTTGCAGCCTTGACTGACGCTCTCGGTCATTGAAGAAAGCTCGATCACTGAAGGAACTCGATAGTCTCTGGCGCTCGGTGAAAGTGTTACTTGGTCATGCCTGCAGTGCTCAGTTGACACTAGTGCTCGGCGATGCCTGGCTTGCTCGATTAATTTACTATCGTTTAGTAGTTCTAGTTTACCGACTAGAGTTCTGTGTGATTTTTTGAGCCGACTTGGTGCATTTATTGTTGGTAGCTATTGTTATGGGCTGACATGTTGAATGAAATGTTTGTATACATTTGTAATCCAACTTGTATGCCATTTAATTATTTGTTTTGGGAGAGCTAAGGGTTTCATCTTTTTGACTTGTGGCTGATGATTAGTATTTGAGGAGTGCTTGGGTAGATGTTTAAGGGATAGAAATGATGACATGACAACTTAGTAGATCTGGATGTCAGATGCGAAGCTTGAGAGCTGAAGTTTGCAAAGTTTTGGAAAAGTTCTTGATGTTCTGGCAGATCAGATTGATATCTGATAGTTGTTTGTAGCAGAGCTAGGGGTTTGCATACTTGGAGACAAGGAGATTGCTTGGAGGCTTGCAAGCTCAAGTTTAGATCCGCCTTAGGGTTTCCATCATCTCTTCTGATTATCTTCAGAGATGAACTAGCTGAGATTGTATTGGGTCTTGTCGGATCTTGCAGAATTGTTTTTTGATTGTAATTGGCCCTAACCCGGAAGGCCTTACAGTCGAGCATGTTAATGAAAATCAATGTTAAACAATTATTTTGTGTTGCATTGTTGAGTAATCCGTTGTGGAATTTTTTTGGTTGCAAGAATTGGAAACCTCAAGAATATGGAATGTCGTGCCCCTATTATCATGGACACAGACCTGTTAGGAGTTGAGATAGGGGAGATGGTGATTTATCTCGCAAATCATGCAGCATAGGAGTATAGTTTAGAGTTTTTGTCAAGTGGATTGTTAGAAGCTGCGTCTTTCTCTCCATCAGTTGTAATTCTAGAGTTAATTCAAAAATGTATCAATAGATATGATGTCAAGACTAAATGCATTTTGAATGCTGAAGGTCAAACTCTGATACCTATGAACAAAGAGACTATTATGTCCATTTTCAAAATCCCAAAGAGACTATTATGGGAGGATCTTGGTGATGAGAGATCAGTCTGGACAAGGGATCATACTAGGCTCCTAGTTTCATAGATCGAGATGCTGAAGTTGAAATTTGACACAAGTGGAATAGAGGAAAATGATTCTGAGATAACCAATTTGGGTGCTGACATTCTATAAGAAATTTTTTTTCTGGTCATAGATTGGGAAAGGAAAGAAGAAGACAATATAAAACTAAGGGCTAGAACAATTTTTGAGATCACAGAGACTTGGCTAACAGAGAAAAGAAAGAAACAAACAAATAGCCCCCTTTTAAGAAATGTGATGTAGATTCTACTTCAATCAATATGAATCATGCTTTATGTAACGTGCCTCCTTTGATTCCCAATGCAGGTAAGATTTCATTACCTAAGAAAAGAGTGACACCCAGAGGACATCCTAATGCACTAAGGACAAGGGCCAGAACAAGATCAGAAAGTCTCTCTCAGATGGCATCCCCAGTATCTGATTACATTGACATTGAAATTAATGATGAAGAGATTTCTTTCTCGCCAGAACAATAGGAGAAGAATCGGGAAATACCTGCCAATAATCCTAAAGTTTTTCAAGTTGAGGTTACTCCTGCTAAAACACTTGATAATCGAATGGTTACAAGTTCAATTCCTCCCTGGTTGACTGATTCAGTGAATAAGAAAAGGAATTTCAAGCCTGTTTCACTGCCGGTAAAGGAGATCATCACCAAGTATGCTATCCGGACCTCTAAGGCTAAGAAAATGAAAAGTAAGGCAAGGCTATCCACTGATCCCTCTACCAGGAAGGTAACTATAGAAATAGTTACTTTCAAGCCTAAGGAAGGATTCTAGGAACCTAAAGCAGAAGACTTTGAGGTTACCAAAATGGAACTTGGTGTTTTGAACAGAGACTCTAGAGATCATCTCTTTAAGTTTTTGACCTATCATATGCTGGGACAGCCACAAAAAGATGGAAGAGAAAAATGTGAGCTAAAGAAACTTGTGACCACCATGGTTGAGTTCATCTCTTCTCTCACTAATGTTGGAGCTCTGCCGCTCGCCCAGTCCCCACAGAATTTTGATTTGAATTTAGCAGAAAGCAAAAAGTTAGTAAAGCAGATGCAGCGGGGTAAAGTTCTGATGGAGGTTATGAAGGCCTGGATAAATGGTATCATTGATGAGGGAAGTTCTTTTATCCGAGAGTTCATGGTAACTTGCATGGAGGGAAGAAGCATTACTTGGTGAAATTCAAACTCTAATCCCTAGCTAGGAGTTAGAAGAGGAAAAATGTGTAGCCATTGTAATCCAAGTTCAAGAGATTGAGACATACGGAGTAACTCAATTTTTAGCAGAAAATCCCATGAAATTAGTTGATCCCTGCATGTTGTTTTTCCTAAAATAGAACTTTGGTAGGAAGGGAGCGTTGTTCAATACTACAGTTTCATAGGCCAGGGCAATGGTGAAAGAGGTGAAAGACATGCATGCTAGTACTCTGAAGGATATCAAAATAGTGAATCCTTCAAGTATTTTACAAATTCATGAAGGTAGCAGGGATGTTGATGCTATGGTTCAGGTTTTTACAGATACTATGAATGCACTCATAGAAAATGAAGGACTAACTGTTCAAGACCTTACTAGGATAGCCAATGTGGAATCCATGTTACTGTTGAACAGAGGACAGTTACCAAAGCAATCACAAAGAATTAAGGAGCTAAAATGGGAGAAAAATTCATGTTGTGCAAAGCTGCTTGCACGTACATCTGGCTCAAGAATTGGTGAGCGCATTCTAAACCTGGAAGTTGGTGTAGAATGCCACGTCAGAGAATCTTGGAGGAAGTTAGTAGTTTTCTGGGCATCTTGTTAGCTTTTCTATTCAAAAGACATGTGTCTTAAAAACTCTTGTTTAAATGTTTAACTGGTTTTTAACTACCTTTGCTGTGTGTCCGAGAAGCTAGGTTTTTTTGGAGGCTTTCTCAGACCTCAAACTATAAATGTTGCAGCATTAAACTTTGAAGGGTTAGAAATTTCTGATAGGAGTAGCTTTTAAATACTTTAGTTTATTTTGGTTGAAATTACAAAGATTTATCTAAAAGAATAGTAATTGTCTTTTTTTGGATTTTAACTTTGATTGGATTCAACGAAATATATAAATGCAAAGTTTGGTTTAAATCTTTGAATTGAAACCTGTGGTATATTGGTTACTTTGAGAATTAGTATACCTTATGCTTCGCATGAAATGTTTATGCACTGCAATTATTTGGCTTTTTAGATAATTCTTTTTCTTATCTTTTTACTGTAATTGGATGTCTTTTCTTAAGAAGGTTAGAGGAACTTTGTTTCCAAATAGTTACTTTTGTGCATCATCATATTTTTTGAAACACCTTGATACCTACGAGTATCCGATAGATCCTTCAACACTTTCAAGTTAAAGGTGTATGTATTTTCTTTATTGTTAAAAATTCATTGAATATCTGAGAAGGAAGCTAAACCTTTTGAAAAATGCAAAGGGAAGCAATCTTTGATGCTTACCCAACTATTGATGGATTGTTTGTCTTCTAAGGCATAAAGTATACTTAAAGATCATTTAAAGAGAGAAGACAAATCTATTCGCCAACACATATATATCCAACACCTCCTTGATAATCTTATCCTCTCTTACCATGGCTTCGCCAAAGAGGATGGCATCATTTGCAAACTGATAATGAGAAATGGGATCCAAATTATCATGAATGGAGATCCCACGCCATCTACCCAAAGTTGTCTGCTATTTAATAAATCTACCCATAACTTCTGCCATCAACACAAATAAAAATGGGGACAGGGGATCACCTTGTCTTAACCCATTAGTAGCTTGGAAGAAGCCACAAACTGAACTGTTGACAAAGATGGAAAAATAAACAAAAGACATGCAGTGAAAAATGCATTTGATCCACTCTTGACCAAAACCAAACCAGCAAAGGATTTTAATGAGAAAAGGCCAATGGAATCTATCATACGCCTTGCTGACATCTAACTTAAAAATCATACCGAGTTTCTTGTCTGTATGCAAACTGTGAATAGACTCACCCACCAAGATGATGCTATCCACTATTTCACGTCTAGGTAAAAACCCATGTTGCTCGACCGAGATGATCCTGTTAAGAAGTGGCTTTAATCTATTGACCATGGCCTTAGAAAAGATTTTGTATAGAGCATTGCATAGCGATATCGGGAGGAAATCATCCATAGACAAGCACTCCTATTTCTTGGGAATCAAGGCTATGATGATATTATTCATCTCTTTAACAAATTGTCCTCTTATCTGGAAGGCTTCCACCACCTTAAGAATGTCATCTCCCATAAACCCCCAACACTTTTGGAAAAATTATGAGGAGAAACTGTCGAGGCCTGGAGCTTTGAATGGAGAATTGTCAAATGTTGCTCTTTTGATCTCTTGTAATGTGAATGGGTGCATCAATTGCAAATTGTCAGCATCTGATACTTCTTGGTTAATAACATCCAAAAGGGCTACTGAAGACTATGACAAAATATCATTGGATGCCCCTAGAAGGGATTTGAAATGAAGAACCGCAATCTCCTCAATATCTTCAGCCTTGTTCGGCCACCTGCCCTGCTCATCTTGGATATGATTAATTTTGTTATGGGATATTTTTTTGGTTTTGACCAAAGCATGAAAAAATTTGGTATTCAAATCCCCTTCGCTATTCCAATATTCCCTAGACTTATCTCTCCAAAATACTTCCTCTCTGAGCAAGAGTTCAGACAATTCTCTCTTGAGTAATTTTTCTTTTTCAAACTTTGCGTTTGACATCCCTGCAGAAATAACTAAATTGTTCAGCTCCTCCAATTCTGTTTCCACCTTGATCTTTTCAAAGAAAATGTTTTTGAATGAAACCTTATTCCAAGATTTTATTTTATCCTTAACCAACTTAAGTCTTTTAACAAAAACAAAACTTGGGGTACCATTGAATATATTTCTATCTCTCCACCATCCCTCCAACTTAGGGAGAAACTCCTTATCTCTCCACCACATATTTTGAAATTTGAAGCTCCCTCTAAAGATTTTTTTGACAACATGAAACTTAACTGAATTGGGAATGGATCTGATAATGACAAAGGAAGAATACTAGATTCCAAATTGAAGGAAGAATCAAGCCAAAAAGAGCCAACTAGGAATCTATGCAATCTTTTAGAAATCCTAG
Organism: Chamaecyparis obtusa; assembly: GCA_027943335.1. NCBI lineage: Eukaryota > Viridiplantae > Streptophyta > Pinopsida > Cupressales > Cupressaceae > Chamaecyparis > Chamaecyparis obtusa. The sequence continues at coordinate 142,170 of BSBK01004046.1, read as the reverse complement.
CAAAATTTGCCTGCCTATTTGTCCATGTATATTTTCCATTCTTTGGAACCACATCTATCAAATGATTCCATGTCATGAAATCCCTGAAGTCTTCCAAGAATTCATTCGACATTCTCAATCTCCTCGACTTCTCATCCAAATCCAAAAGAGCATTAAAATCTCCTCCTATAATAACCTTGTCGCTATTAAGAGTAGCTATTTTGGAGGAGATCTCTAGCCACAACTTCAATTTATCCTCTATTTTGATCGGGCCATAAACATTAATTAAAGGAAAAGAAAAATTGTCATTAATGCAAACCGCCACACCAAATAACCAATGATCAAATCTTTCCAACTCCAGCATCTTCATATTGCTGGGATTCAAAAGAAATCCAAGACCCCTTGCCATACCTCTGGCTTCTTGAAAAAAACCTTCCCATTTATTGCAAGAAAAAAGAAAGCTAAGAGCTTTATCCATTCAAAGTTTAGTCTCTTGGAATAAAAAAATATCGCTCTCAATTATGCTCAACGCTTGTTTTACCAAGCGTTTCTTGTCAGGATCAGATAGGCCCTTGACATTCCAGGAAGTGATCTTCATTTTGCACCAAGGGAGATCCCTGCTCCCTTGGCTTTTCTCATGAAATCAGAGACACTAATAATTCCTTTCTCCTTGGCCCTCTCTTCTCTCTTTTTCTTATTAGAACACCTGCCCTTGGCACCTTTAGCTTTGCCTAATAGGATGTTAGCAAATTGACTAACACACCTAGGCTCAATGTTATCCAGTTCTTCCACCAGAAGTAAATCATCCAATGAATCCCTGTCATAATCGATCTCAGAATCTGATCAAACTTGATAATTAATGGGAATGATCACCTTAGAAACAACCTCCCCTTGTCCCTTGTCCTGATAAGAGCCTGAGCATTCCCCTTCCTCCTTAGTCCCGTTCAAGGTTTGAATCAAGGTTGACTTCTGGGATTTCTCTTTCATCTGTAGAGTAGTTATTGAAACCATTTTATGATTCCTGGGCTTCTGAACCCAAATTTTGGTCAGTTTGACAAAAATCTTGCATTTCGCAATGTCGTGATCCTTAAAACCACACCTCGTACACCCAGGTGAAGGAGTTTCAATTTTCACCTGTTGTTTCCAACTACTACTACCCACTTTCAGATTGATGAAGGAGGCAATTTCTTGCACAATGACAATCTTGATCCTGGCATACAAATAAGAGTCATTTTCTATGATTGTTTCATCCACTTCTAACAAAGTGCGCAGTGATCTACCAATACATTCTAGAGACTAGCATCCCCCTAATATTCTAAAGGAAGATTATATAACTAAATCCAAATTGGAGTTTGGTAAACCGCTAAAGGAATAGGATCAAAATTGGCCTATCATGGCTGCAGTTACAAGGGAAGCGACTCGAGAAACCAACTTTTCTTATTCAAGATCTTGTTTTTGTCATCTTCAACTTTGAAGATTATGATAAAAAAACCTTTCAGGATGAATTTTATGATGATATCCCGACTCCAATTATCATGAACCCATACCCTGGTTTGTTCTCTGGAGATCCGTGCTCCAATGAAACACCCAATAAATGCCATCTTTTCCCAGAGGGCGACATCCTCATCAATCTCTTCTGGTAAGTCAATGTCAGTCCCACCTTTTCATTCTCCTCAGGTGTAGACCATGAAGAAACTTTATGAGCCACCCCTCTATCATGACCACCAAAACTAGTCTTGTTCTTGCTGTTGATATGAGCCTTCAACAAAACCTCTGTGATGTGAATCTACCACCATGGCTGCTCCTCTCCCCTCTCGCTGCATCCTCTGGTTTCTTATTTTTCTTGAACAAAGTGATGATACACTTCTACATGCTTGGATTTTTCTAACATAATGGTGCCTTGATTGTCAAAAAAAAATATTAGGAGAATCTTGTAGATGGTATGTGTCTTCAAGTAGCCTTCTAAGCCACAATGCTTCTTGAGACACCTTTGATGAACCAATATATTCAGCCCATGTGGATGAAAGTGGCACTGGTGATTGTTTCTTGGTGCTCTAAGAAATTGGTCTTGATCCATGATGAAAGATGTATCCTGAATTTGATTTTCTATCATCAATATCACTTTCATAATCAAAATCTATATATCCAACTAGAGTAGGCTCACATCCATACTTGTATTCAATGCCAAGCTGATAAGTACCCTTAATGTATCTTAATATTCTTTTGGCTTCTTTCCAATGTTGATTTTTGGATCTGCCAAGTACCTAGATACAATACCAACTGCATATGTAATATTTGGTCTACTTATAGTATGATGCAAAAGGCTCCTAACTAGTTGTCTGTACAATTTTCTATCTACTTTCTTTTGAGTAGAGATGGAAAGATTTCTATTTTATAGCATAGGCCAAAGGGCCTTGTTATTTTTGCAATTTGGATTAAGTCTCCCTCATGGTAGGTCAGGATTTAAAATTGGGAATTTTATTAGTGACTAGAAGATGATGATTCAATCCTAAAAGTGGGAAATAGAAAACAACAATTTGATATTAGGAACGATAGTCCCCTTGCCTAAAAAAGATGGTCTTCCCATCAAGTAATGATTGTAGAGAATGATGAAAACCACCATAATTACAATGACATTCCACTAATATTGAGGCCACATTTGTGCTTCAAGGTCATCCTAGAAATTAAGAATGATATTTTTTTAATGAAAGGGTACTTCCATTATTAATCTCATTGTTTTTTGTCCTTTCCCACATTTAGGCTTGAATTACCATTTTTTGTCACTATTAAAATTCTTGGTTTTAAACCTTGGCCTACCATGGTGAGAGATTTATTCCATACTAAGCTAGATAATTGTGATATCTTTAAAAAATGAAAAAATCCATTTGGCCTATGTTGGCAAAGGGAAATCTTTCCACCAACATTAAGGGTTTGAAAGGCTTTGACCCCTTTCTCTCTATTATGTTGCAAGAGAAAAAAAACAACAAATTTTAACATGTTATAACTATAGGACATGTGTAAAATTAATATATAAATGATTAATAAGTAAGAGATATTTTTCATAGCAATTCAAATTGTGATATTCTTATTAGGATTCAACTATGTAGTTTTTGACTGAAACTCGTTGACCCATGTTTCATTAGTGATTCACAAGAACTTGTCTCTCACAAAAATAAATTCATTTAAATAAATTTAAAGAAAAAATAAATTACCACTTCATATTAAATAATATTTACATCAAAATGACAAGTCAAAACCTTAATAGAACCCCTCGTCTCTTTCCCTTTCCACTTCTTGAAGAACATTGTTGTCACCACGAAATTGAAGAAAAAATATACTAAAAGAAACTCTTCCCATCAACACCATAATAAAACAAATCAATATTTGTTGAGGATAAAAAAATAAAATAACGATATCTTCAGGTACCCATGCCACATATAGAGAAAGAAAATGCCACGGTTTAGATAAAGTAGTTATTTGAATAAAAGCTTAAAACATTGAACATAACTTAGAAGAGATAAAACCTTTAATTTGAAGATCATTGCATACAGCCATTGCCACAGTATTCTTCCTGCCACCTTCGATAAGACACACAACAACGACCCACACCTTCCTTGATGCATTTCACGAACCCCGCCTAAATAGAGTTTCCTGGAATATTATCATAATAACACCTTGAATCATCCACCATTTGAGAGCAGTCAATAAGATGAACCCAAGCCACTTGTTAAACTTTTCATAAAACGACAATTTCTCCCCAAATTGAAGCTTGCCGCTATGTAATTCTAGCTGTGTTTTCCTTAAATGTGCTTTTGCGAGGTAAATTCATAGACGTCATCCTTTTGTAACAGATGCGGCAAGTGGCAGAGGTATTCAAGTTGCAAAGATATGATCGGTATTCTCAGCGTATACCCCAACAAATCTGCACAGCTTTCTTTTATTTTTGTCGTGGCAAAGGTTTGATAATCGTCAATTAAAATGTGCTTGGAATTTGATGGTTCGCATCAGTTCTAGGACTAAACCGCTTACCTTCCCTCTACTCTCATTGCAGACTGATGGAAATTACCGCGAAAACCATTGGAAGAATTTTTTTTTATGAGGAGAGCTAGTATAATTATTGTTGCAGAACAATAATTAGTGCACACATCTGTTTTGATTAGTGACGACAAATATCAAGGCACATCATTAGTCGTTGCAACACAGCGTACGGGTTTAAATCTTTCTTCTTTGTTCTCTCAATCATTAGAACACGCGTCTGTTTTGATTCTTCTCTGAATAATTATCAACTCAGTAGAACAACTAAGTTTGTGAATCTGTGTTTCTTCTCTAAGGGCCGAACTGCGAATATAATGGACAAGTCGACGCTTAAGAAATTGGTAATCCTCCTCATTTTTGTTATTTGGTTTCTGACTGTCTCTGCCAGACACAATCTGGATAAGATGAAGTCACAGTCTGGCTTCCCAATCTGGACATAAGAAAAAAAAGATTGTCATCCAAATCTCTGAGCTACTACTAGTTATGCATAGACTCTATTTTGAATGATGATTTGTAATTGTGGCAGAACAAAAAGTTTGTAAGGCAAAGAAGAGTCCTCCTAACTGAGGCACAATGTAATTCTCCCATAGAATCAATAAAAGGAGATATTTTTTTGTGTTTAATAAATGCCCTGTTTTCTCTGTTTCTTCCCCTGTTTTCAGATTGTGTTTTTTTTAAAAAAAATCTTAACTAGAATGGGGCACCCTGATTCAGCTGCACGGGCATGCATAAATGTGTCATAGATAAACTCTACTCTGTATCAATAAATATGGTATATATGTCTTGGATTTTTAGTTTGCTGTCAATCAGTTACAGTTAGGTGTCAAAATTCTAGGTGAGTTTATTATAAGATTGTTGAGATTATTGTATTAATAAATATGTAATATTGTTGACGAATAATATAATTGATGTTGTTTGTTGTATTTGTTTCGAATATTTGCTTCGTTTTGTTCTTATTATATCCATAATTTCCCTCTTATGGACACAACTCCTTGGTTTCCTTTTCCTTCTTCAATTTAGGGCCTAAGGATCACATGTTTAATATTAATTGTTCCTATTTGTCAATCAAAATATTTACAACAAGGCTTATTTATATTATTTAGAATGATAAACAATTTTATTTTCAATCATACATATTAATAAATATTTATCTCTATTTATTGAATGATTTTATGTCACCAACATAGACAAGGTTCATCAAAGGGAGATTCATCCTTGAAAACCTTATTACTGGTTGGGAAGCCATGCATTGGGCAAGGAGCGAAGATCATAATGCAGTCATGGTGTTATTGGATTTTGAGAAAGCATATGACAGGATTGAGTGGCCCTTTGTTATAGGAATGCTGAGAGCATTCAATTTCCCTCCATATTTTTGTAAGTGGATCAATATCTTGCTCACTGACTCTTCAACAGTTATATAGAGATGAATGGCGATCTCTCTGAAAGTATCACTCTCCAAAGGTCCATCAGGCAGGGGTGCCTAATTGCCCTAGCTTTGTTTGTAATTGTTGTTGATGCTTTATTCTATAATCTGAGAGCTCCCTAGTTAGATCCTCCTGTAAAAGGTAGTACTCTCCTTGATAAGGAACCTCTGCTTAATGCTCAATTTGCAGATGACATGATGTTGTTTATTATCTTGGAAGAAGATAACTTTGATAATATTCTTAGCAAGCTTTAGTTCTTTTGTGATGTCTCAGGAGCCAAAGTGGCTCCTCAAAAATCTTCGGTCATTAGGTGGTCTCCTACTCCACTAGAATGGGTAGAAAGGAAAGGACGGAGGTGGATAGGGCCTAATGATATTGTAAGATATTTGGGCATTCCCTTCTCTATTGATCCATCCCTCAAAGACATGTGGAACTGGCTATACACAAAGATTGAAAAGAAATACATCAAATGGAGACACACTCGTTATCTTTAGCTGGCAGAATGGAGATTGTGTAGAAAATCTTGTCAGCTCACCACATATATTTTTCCTCAGCATGGCTATTCTCCAACTATCAGACTGGGCAGATTGAGAGAATTATGAGAGACTTTCTATGGTCAGATGGTCTAGGCAACAAGAAAAGACATTGTGTCAAATGGCAGTGGTGTTGTATGCCCAAAAATAAAGGGGGCTTGGGCATAAAAGATTTGAGAGATCAAGGTATGGCACAGGCCTCCAAGTGGGTTACACAAGCAGTGACATGTGATGAATCGTGGAAGGTATTGATCAGAAACAATATCAGTAGATCAAAGATCAAGAAAGGTAAATGATGGAAAGATGTACCTCTCTGGGAAAAATTAATGGGGAACATGAACTTATCAGTCTTTGGTTCCAAGGTGTTTTAGTCCATATGGAAAGCTTGGGTTCAGGTGGGGGACCTTCTCTTATTCAGGGGAGCTAGTGGTGGTCCACCTACATACTCTATGTTAGACAGATCAGTTTGGTGGGGGGTGGAGGCCAATAACAAGCCATTGGCATTAACACAAAGCCACTTTGCAAAAAATTGGGTGAAATATGGCATTTCTACTATACAGGATGTTATGATTGACAATCGACTAGGTGATTGGGAGGAGCTATCCAATAAGTACCACATCCCTTCCTCACAGAAAAATACATACTCCACTTTATCTAAGGCTATGGGTCCTTTTTTTCCTAGTAGAAGTATGAACACTAGACAATTCATGCAATGGGTCAAATGGAAGGATGGTAGTGAATTTCACAAGATTTCTACAAAGTAGATTTATGACATGCTGAAAGATAAGGTTGATATTTTTGAAAGGGTGAACCTTGGCTGGGGGCTGGATCTCCTGGTCTCTAAATGGAAATCTTTTTTAACTTTTTCTGGCACTCCCCATGTGTGCCTAAGAAATCATGTTTTAGATGGCTTCTACTCTTAAAGAAGCTTGTTGTGGGTAACACCCTACCCCATAATTTAGCAGAACCTATCTGGTGTGACTTTTGTTCTATTCCTGAGTCTTTTGAGCATTTATTCTTTAATTGTACCTATGCCCGGACTATTTGGTCTATTTTCTTTGGGTCTCATGTTGATTAGAATACAAAACCCGGTCTATCTTGGTCTGAGATTCTTACTGGTTATGTTGAGTCTTTTGATTTGAAAATGAATACTTTTTGGTCTGTTCTTATTTGTGAAATTCTTTGGTTTTTGTGGAAAGATCGGAATGGTGAGATGTTTCAAAAGAGAAGGAAACAACTTACTGAGTTTGGATGTAAACTCACACATTTTCACATCATGTCACAGGTTGCTGCTGCTCTAGAGATTTCCAGGGATAGGTTTATGATTCTCATGAGAGAAGGCCATTTTTTTATCCACAAAGAGGACATAGTATCCTGCCAATATTTCTCCATGCACAAAGATATGCTCCAATAGAGGGAGCTCGACAATCTTAATTAGTTCATCAAGGACATGCATCTTGAAGATAGAAGGCTGCCAGGGCCTAATACACAAAACTAGCAAGGGAAACACTTCTTTTTGATATAGCCTATTCTTATCTTATTGAAGATCTGACAACAATGTTGCAGTCATTCAAAGGGATACAATTTTTTTTGTATTAACATGCATCAGCTATGTTTTGTATTGTATTATCAGAACATTCAATATGGTAAATATGTAAAGGTCTGATGTAATCCTATATGATATGATCTGATGTAAATCAGTACTTTTGGAGACTTTGATGTAACCCAGTTTATAAACTATGTTAATACAAAAAAATATTTATCTCTATCCTTAGGAGAATACTAATAAAGAACAACTCTATTAAAGCTATTAGTTGTAAATCATCTTTAATCACACATTTTAATATATAAAAATCTTTATTATTTAAAATAAAATATGAATATTCAATTTCTTAAAAATTAAAAAAAACTCATTAAACATAGATGTTGTCTTAAAGAGAGGAGTAGCTATGTCATTTTAAGAGTAAGGATTAACCTAATCAAGGTATTTATATGAATGAAGATTACAAGCTATTAGTTTATTTTGAGAGACCTTGATTGTAAGAAGAACAAGCATCCTTAACATGTGGTAACAACACAATTATGCTTTTATCAATACTATTATGAACATGTCATATCTAACCAAACAAACCCACTAATCCTTGCATGCTCTCAGGGAGTCCGACTCATTTGTGACAAATGTAGAGTTGACAAATGACTACATGATTATATGATTAAATCTTTCATCAAGAATATATATATAGGTATCCTCTCAAGTCAAGTTAAACTTGGAAACGTGCAAAATTTCATAAGGTGAAGAAAAATTAGAATAAATAGTATATAATTTTTACCTAGAAATTAACAATTTACTAAAAGTTCAACAAACAACTTTGATTAATTTTAGTGATAGTTTTAAATGGTAGGCAATTCTACACATGGTGTGTACAAAATGTGACTTTATTGCACGGGACTTGAAAAATGTATTGGATATTTGAGGCAAATGTTGATAATGATAATGCTTAGAAAGATTACCAATTAAATGTGTGTAAATGGGTGTGTTTATACACCCAAATAATGCTTCAACAAATCGAAGTGTGAAAATTATATTCTTCTTGGATGCTCATAATACTACATCCATTCCAAAATGAAAAACATGATTGGATGTCCTTTTCTTATCGTCATTGATTTTTGTGCAATTATATTTTCAATTGCAAGTTGATGTACTCTTCATGTCAAACCTTTTCTATATATTCTTTTTTACCACTCTCCAAATGGTGACAATATTTATTTAAATTTACTTACTATATTAATTCATAAACAACATGCTTTCACAATGTTAAATCTATCTAGCAACAAATCTAAATACAAGAAGAAACTCACGCACCTAGAATTACTTTTACTACAAGATGAAAAAAACCCAAATGAAAACTATAACTAGACATGTACCTAGATTATGCATGGACAACTACATGTAACTAGACATGGAGAACTATAAATAGACATGTACCTAGATTAGGCCCTGCTAGATAGGCGGGTACATTTAATATTTGCAAATTGGTTAGTGCGTACATTTGTCCATACACAGGAGGGACATGGGTGAAACTTGGATTGATACTACTAATTGTGGAGATATGGATATAGGGAGGCCAATAGTGTGCGGGGCATTGATGCTAGTTGACCTATATAGGGGTATGTATGAGATCTGTTATCATGGTGGATAGCGTAGAGGGTGAAGTATTGGATATGTGACATTATTGCATGTATGGGAATGGAGCATATCATTGTCATGCGACCAGTGGGAAAGGAGGAGAGGCAGGTAAAAAAGTTGGTTGTGTACACCTAGGGAGGGGCACAAATATGTTATGAGCATATGGATGACATCGATCATTGGAGGGTGACAATGGAAAATTTGAGGGATGGGATTATATGGAGGCCCTATATGGGGATAAACGGTTGGAAAAAGGATAAGAAACATATTCCTTTCATTATTACACCCGTATACATCACAGGTTAGTGGGAGCATATCGTTGAGAGATATGGACCAAATTGAGTGATGAAGCAATTTGAACTTGTGCAAGATGTGTCAGGGCTAGAGAAAAGTTTCCAACATGCTACATAAGAGAGGGTGAGTTAGTTTGGGAGACCACTAGACAAGAGAGGTCTATTCTAGCAGAGTGAAGGGACCTATGACCAGTAGATTGGGATCCTTGTGTTGGACCAATTGGTCTTGAGGTGACAGAACTGCATAGAGGGCTTGGTTCAAGGCACTATAGATAGTGGGGAGATCAAAGTTAGTACCATGGTGTTTCCAATAGAGGGGGGGGAGGTACAGGGGAGGCAAGTGGGGGTATACTAGACCACCCAAGGAGGACTACACTAGTGGTGGTATAGAGGGCTAGCGTTCCAACAGGGGTTGAAGGATTAAAATGAGGGTAGGGAGGAGGAGGGAGACAAACAATGGGTTGGGGGGGGGGTTAGAGATGAGCGAGAGGTGGACAGAGAAGAGACCAAAGATGAGGGTAGGGACAAAGATGAGTTATAGTAGAGGGAAAGGCTAAATATGGGTGGTAGTGTGAAGAATGAGCCATATAAGGAGGGGCAATAGTGATGGATGTGGATGAGAGAGGATGGGCACCATTGGTGTCAGGAGGGCATGTACTAGAGAAGGTAGAGAGATAAGTTCTGCCAACATCACTAAGAGCTGGTGGGGATAAAGTGGTAAGGATGAGGCATAGGTGGAGTTTACTGTTAGGCCAAGGATACTATTTTATCATGGATTGCATCTTTACATGAGCCATTGTCTAAATCCAATCATATGTAGAGGGAGGTGATTATAGAGTGTGATAAGGTAAGACAACAATGAGACACTCTATAGGGGAAGAGGAATAGTATGACATTTGCCTTCACTTTTATCCTTCTATTGCAGAGAGCACAATGGTAAATGTTTTTTCAGATTTCATGCATGTCACAAAATATTGCACTGGTAAATGTTTGTTGAGATTTCATTCATGCTACAAAGCTTCTTTCAGATTTCACAAGTAAAATATTTTCCTTGGTAAATGTTTGTTGAGATTTCTTTCATGTTACATTGAAGATTCTTTGAAAGAGAGTTCATAAAGAAAACATTGCTCTGGGTGGTGTAGTTGAAAATTACATTAGTCTCTGAATAGGGTTAAAATGAATTCAACACTATTTAGATGTAAAAGGAAAAGGGGTGAAATATGAGATCTATCTCTTAACCCAAATTCCCAATGAAGAGATCCAATTTGATCAACCAAGAGGTTAATACACAATTGAATCAATTTATGGAGAATATGGAAGAAAGAGAGAGTAAATCCAATATTTCCCTATGAATGAAATTTATGCTTGGAGTATGAAATAATTGAAATACAAATACTAACCTCAAATTAGGGAAGATCTGGAAAATGTTAAATTCTAATGTCTATGTGTACTTTTGGGCAATTCTAAAACCTGTTCTAGACTGGAAATGCCGAGACAGAGAAAACCCAGAAATCTTTCTCCAAGATGAGCTCAGGTCAAGTTTGACCCTCATAAAAGGTCAAATAATACATTCTTTTTTTTGAAGTCCAATTCGAATTCTGTTTGCAAATCTCAGAATTTTTTTGAAAAGGGTATCCAAATTCGCTCTCATATCCAAAATTCTGCACCTGTACCTACAAGAAAATGGGGGTTTTTGTTGTTTGTTTGAGGGGTTTGCCTTGGCCAAACCCTGGTTTGGAATCAACCTTAATATTGAAATTGAAATAGGAATGCTAGCAAGTAGTAGAAAAGGATCTAACAATGAAGCTATGCAATTCAATAGATATGTAATTGTATTTTGAATGTAAACAAGTATATTAATATGAAAGCTTGAACAAAACAATAAATGTAAATCAAACCTCCATGATTTTATGCTTAGAATCCACCTTGATAAGAGAATGAAATGGATCTTGAAGATGAACAAAGGACCTTGAAGGAAGATCACACCATCATGATGGCTAGATCTAGGGTTTGAATGATGAATCTTGAATGCTTGAACCAAATCCCTTCAATGGCTTAAATGCTTGAATCCTTGATCTTCAATGGAGAACTTGGATGGAGAAGAGGACTTGAATGCTTGAATGGATGCTTGCTTGATCACCTTGAGAGCTTGAGAGAAATTGCTTGAGGATGAGATGTGAAAATGAGAGAGGAAGGCCTCCTTTTATACTGAACTAGGGCACAATCCTCTAGAGGGGCCACCTTGGAGAATTAAATCTCAATTAGGTCCTAACCTTTAGAAAATATACCTAGATTAAATGAAATTAAAGGATTTACCATCCTGAAACCTGCAATGATTAACTCGGAGGCGGAAAAATAAATATCCTGAAAGCCCGAATCCCAGAAATTCTAGATTCTGGAAATTTGAATGAGGGGGGAAAAATCAAGGTTGGATCTAACCTAGTCAAGTTTGACCTTGATCCTGACCTAGTCAGGTTTGAACTTGATCTTGACCTAGTAAGGAACAACCTCGAATTTGACCCTGGGCCCAGATTTAGTCAGAGCCAAGTAAGGAGGTCCCGTGGATGCCCAGAAACCTAGAAATGAAATCAAATCAGGATAGAATGTCAAGGATAGATATAAAATCCTATGATGACTATGATGAAAGCTAGGAGGACCTATTTATGAATCCTACCTAGAAAACAGAGCGATGGAAGAGGGAGATTAAGGAGAATCCTCGAGATCCTAACCCTAATTTCACCTAGAAAGAAGAAATCAAGTGCAAGGAAGGAGTGGAAAGTGAGGAGAAAGCCAAATACATGCAAAGACCCAATCAAGACGCTTAACATGACCCCAAACCACTTACTCGGAGGGCTAAACACTCTTATCATGGAAGTGCTTCCATTTTAAGATGATACAATCTCACATACTAAAGGTCCCCAGTTTGACCTTCCCTTTCCTTCTTTTTCTTTGCTCTTTTTCTTCCTGTTTCTAATTTTTTAATCTTTTCAGTTTCCTTGATCTGTTGTATTTTTTCATTCTCTTTTTAAGCTTTTTCATTTTGATGATGGATCATTGACCATGATCTGAATTATCATGAACTATATAAATTTCAAGCACTTAAATTAAAATACGCAGTTAAAAAGACTGGATTTTAGCATGCCAAATTGATTTTACCTAACCAATATCATTTTAACATGTGCACTGAATCCAGTTGAACAAAAAACAATACTAGTTGTCCCTATGTCAGACCTTTCCGAAACATTTCTATTTTCTAAATGGTCAAATACTTGTTCAAAATAGTGCAGGAAATAATCCTTTTACTTGTTTTTAGTAAAAATTAAACTATTAGAATACACTAAGATAACCTCTAATTCATTGAAATTTTCTCTTTTTTAACATCACATTCACAACAATTTGTCACTTCTTCCAATATCAGGAAGATAATCTTTTAAAGTAGTGGCAGAGATGGTAAAGAAATCAAGTTTGTTAAAGCCCATGAATTTTACAGTATACAAGCTAGTGGTATCATGAATTTTATTATTTAGTATATTCAATTTGGAAAAATAATAGATATATAATATTAATAATAAAATAATTGATATAATTTAGAAAATTGACACAATTTTAACAAGTGGCAAAAAAAAGTCTAAGCCTCTAATCCCCAATGGTCTTTTCCACCCCGTCAAATCCTCAGTCCTAAAAGGTATAGGTTGATATTTTTCAGAAAGGCTTTGAGTTATATTACCTTGGCATTGTCCTTATCATCATTCATCTCCAAGATTTAGATCTAAATCCATATTTATCAATTCACTGCCTAAATTAAAATTTATGTGTGCAAAATTGAACTATGTTGTTTCCACGTGTAGATTTAACCTACAATTTTTAAAAAAAATTAATTATCTTAATTTTGATTGGTATATTCCACTTTTTGTAACATAACAGGATGGAATTAGTATCAAAATCTTATCTCTTTGTGATAGGTCAGTATTTACTTGGGTATAAATAGAATACAATTTCTTATTGTGGATTTGATATATTGACAAATTGTTTCTTATTTTGTTTTCTTCATTCTTAGTCAAAGTTTTCTCTTTTTATCTTCATGAGTTAGGTCGTTACGAAATTTGTTTAACTTTTGAAGGATAACCTTAAAATTTAGAAATAGGTATGCACTAAGGGATGACCCTAACATTAGGAGCTTAACAAATTCTTGTGTAAGCTTTTAAGTGGTGGCACAAAATCATCACCATGACAGTGGTGGATTAAGTTGATAGTAATTGTGAACTAAATCCTAAAAAAATTAATAGCAACCAAGGGGTGGTTATTACATGTAGTAGCCAAACAAAACAAGATAATTTCTAGAATTTGTATTGATGAGTTACAACACAAAATTGGAAATTGTAAACTTATGTGCATCTGGATTAATCTACATGCCACATTTATGGAAATTGAGCCACTCTAAATTCTTGAGTCAAATTTAATTGCAACATGGACAACTCACATATATTTGCATACGCCCTCCACATAGGTTTAAACAAAACAAAGAAATGTCTTGTTATACATGAATACACCAGTTTAAAATGTTTACTATAGTGAACTTACCACAAAATTTGATCGTAATCATGGGCTGACAATATAGAGAAACTTATATTGATTTATGCCACTGAGTATGACAATGTATTGAAACTTTCACAAGGATGTCAAGAACCTTGGATCTTTTCCTTAAAGATGAAAGATAAGAAAAGAAGTCATTCATCAAACCAATTCAAACTTCAAACTAAATTGTACGTCCATAATTTGAAACCAAAGCTCAAGAATAGAAATGTTCTTGGCCTTTGTATCCCAATTGTCTCATCACAGGTAACAAGCTTCAGGGAACTTAGTTCACAAACAGTTAAAGGTAACATAGTCAAAAGAGAACACTCTCATATGAAGTTCCCTCAATTTCTTGAGTTGTTATATTTCCTTTGGAAGTTCTTTAAAGCCCTCACATAGTGAAATGTATAGATATTCCAACCGTCCCAGTTTTCCAATTAGTGCAGGAAGCTATTCCAGGGGTGGTAATGTTGATGACATTGACATTCTTTGATAGATCATATTTCCAATTCCAAAATCCCATGGAAAAATTTGAAGCAGATGACAGTTGGTAATGGAGCATGAATGAGTGGGGGGCATATTGCAAATAGTGAGGTTTAACTCCACCAAATCACTGTAATGGTCTAGGTTATAATCTGATACCTGGGTGTTGATGATTGTGGCTATATTTCCAAATCCTTCAAGTAAGCTCAAACATAGCTTCCCTATGTTCTGCAGTGCTTCAATGCTCAATTTTTCACCAAGGGGTGAAGTCAACTTTTCCAACTGGACACTATTGACACAAGTGAGAGATGATAAGATAGTTGAGAACTGAAAACAGTAAGTGACGCATCCAAAAAATCTAGATATGTTAAATAATTTACATAGGATCTTGAGTTCATCCACTGAACAAGGGATTAGAATTTAGGTTATTAAAGACTAAATTAATTTTTTAATTTCAATCAGAGATTAATTTTGTGCATTATAGGGAAGTTAATATAATATTATACATAAAAATGCTTGAATTTTGATTCTATTTCACATTTGATATTAATGACGATCATAAAAATAATGGTTAGCATTTCCAAAATATACATATTTGGACAAAATCTCTGTGTAAATAACTCACCAGTGAAAATGGAAAGGATTTGAGTATCAAATGTACTATCATTAAGCAACTCCCCTTGACCAAACAAACTAGATTCTCTACTTTTTATGACCAACCTCTTGTTGCTGACTACATTGTCTTGTTGTGCCAAATACAAGGTCACATCTTAGTTCATATCATGCTAAGAAAAGCATAGCTTCGAGGCATTTCATATGGGATTATTTTACTTCCCCTATAAAGCAAGTCAACTTAGTGTTAAGAAAATATGGTAACAGAAGATCCAAGAAATAAAAGAAAAGACAATACCTTAGAATGACGTTAAATTTAACAATTTTTTTCTTGCAAGTTCTAGATGAAATAGAAAAAGCATCATGGCTTTTTTAGGTTTTGAACAAAAATCCAAATAACTCATAATACATCGCTTCTAATTTTCTTGTCCTCTGGAAATAACTTCAAGCCTAAGAAACACTAATCCAAGGAATCAATATGGGCCCATAGCAATCTAAATAGTCATTTTCTGTGGTAATCTACAATCCATTCTCCTTTAGAGTTCTTGTTCTTTTCCCTTTTCCAAACCAATTATGTCTCCCAATATAAAGAACTTTTAATCACCTTCAAAGCAAGTGGCATACCATCATATTTTGCTTGCAAACACATTCTATAAAATGTAAAAAATGTTTGTAAGCAAATGATTTTAGAAAATAACAAAATCTAATTAATAAATAAAGATTTTTTTAAAGAATCTGATAAAAATATTTATTTTAGAAAAATCCTTATAGGTTCTTAATGAGAATTGCATCAATAGCACCAAAAGCAGAAAAGCAACATAACATCCTTTGGGTCTAACAATGGTAATTGATAGAACTGGGGCTAATGTAAAATGCTAGCAGGTTCACCAAAACATTGTAGCTCTTTAAGCTCTTCCCCAACCACCTGACATCTACTTCAGAATTTACCATATGATCTTGGAAATATGAACCATCTAAGAATATCAATATTATTCTTTACCAGTTCTGAAAGAGCTTGGAGTACAAATTGAAAAACTTGGACAGTCAGAATATCTAGATATTTCAATGTGCGGGGGTTTGGAAGAACTTCCAGAGGAAATAGGAAAACTAAAGAGCTTGAGGGAATTAGATATCACAGAATGTTCCCATTTGAAGAGGTTATCTAAAACTATTTGTGACCTAAGTTCCTTGAATTCTGTTTTATGTGATGAGAAATTAGGAAAGTGGTTGCTGGTCAAGAAGATTTCTACTCCATAGCTTAGAGTTAAAATTGTGGAAGCACACCTCCACTGTAAACTGCCAGTACATTAAGCACAGTGTCTACATTTACGAGATGGTTTTGTCTATTGATCCATCGGTAATAGACCATGATAGGAAGGACATATTCGAGATGCCAAGGGCTAACTCTTCAATCTCTTGATTTGATCTAGATTAAAATGATAAAATATTTCTTGTGTTGAATGTGGATATATTTCCAAATCCTTCACATGAGCTCAATTTCTATTTTCTTCATAAATCTTCTTTTAATAACTCTTTTTCTAGAAGGGGTGAAAACAAGATCTCTAAGCGGATACTCTTAGGGTTGAGCTAGTAAAGGTAAGAGCCTACACCTTTCACTATTGCCTTCTTTGTATCACAATTTAATTCCTTTAGGGATTTCAAATATGGGGCAGGATTCAATAAAGTAATTTGTCTCATAAAGGAGTAACAAAGCCCATCTCAGGGAAGTTCATATCACTCCAGTGATTTCCTCCACAGGGTCTGCATGTTTAAATCACAAAGGAAATGCAGCTAAAACATTTTGAATTAATTATGACTATTAGTTATTTAGGTTATATTATTCTTGTCATATGAAGTTGAATGCATGAATGAATATATGGAATGGGAAATGAGAGCTTATCTATGCGATGCAGAAAAAGATGGGCACTTAATGTTATAGCATAAAAAATATGAGAATTTAAAATAACAATGTTACATATTATTACTAATTAGGGAATAGGACATTGAGAGCATCCACAAAAGTAGTTTACAGAGGCAATTAAGCTTACCCGCGGAACAAGTGATTAGAATATCAAATCCTTACAATAGGATGTTTGAAAAATTACTTAGAGCAGTGATGCAAATGTCATGATATGAAGAAAATCCTTTTTGGAATCCAATTCTAATCCATAATTTGGCATCGAGGGTGAACATAAAAATAATGATTAATATTTCAAAAAATAAATTTGGGGGCCGAAATGTTTTTGCAATAGTTTTTGAACAACATACCAGTGAGGGTGGAGAGAATTTGAGTATCAAATGAATGATCATTTAGGAACTCTGTAATGTTCCATTCATAGCTTAACCAATAAACATTCCTTCTTATCTGAGTTATGCTGACAAAGCCTAGATCTGTACCGTATTGTGACAGGAAAGGGAACAGGGAGGCTGTACGAAGGCCATACTAAGCAGTAAGAGGACTGTACGGTGGAGCCTTAGGCCATATGGTGTTTCCCAGAGAGGTCATACGGTGTTGTCAAGAGAGTCATATGATAATGGAGTCAATCCCTACGATGCAACAAGGGAGGTCGTACGGTTGTGTTGTGACCATATGGTGGGCTGGAGTGAGAGCCATACACTAGTGGAGGGAGGACCGTACGAGAATGGAGTGGTACTACATATGGTTGGAAGATGGTTGTACGATGGTGTTTCTGACCGTACATAATTTTTTTGTTGTAGGTCGTATAGATGTTTGATGTTGTAGGCCATACAATGGGCAATGTAAGCTGAACAGAAAAGATGGAGGTCATACGGTGTGGAAGAGGATCCATCTAAAATAGTAGCACCGAAGGATGGGAGGTCATCTAGTGATTAAATGCTTGTTGGATGTTGGAGATGTTACCTTCATCGATGATTAAATAATTATTGCAATCAATAAATAGAACACACCACAAATATGTGCCAAAAAAATAACTTATTAATATGTGCCAGATGCGAATGATGTTAGAAGTAATTCAAACAATAATAGTGCCATAGAATACTAAATTCCAAGTACGAATGATGCCACCAATTTCATTAATGTCAAAGATGCAAATAGACTTCGCAGATGTATACAAAGATGGTGTTTCAGATTTGCCAGATCCCAAAAAAACAAAACACAATAGATTTGGCGCATAATGAAATATCAGAGTGATATTCTCAACGATAGACTAGGGTGGTTGTGAGCTACCAAAACTGCAATAAACCAAATAGGGAGGATCTTTCACCTCTAAAATGGTGAACAATAGAATCCCAATAGGAATTCGCAAATACAAGTCAAATATAAATCTCAACATGAAAAATACATCCTACACACCGTTTATAAATACCCCTTCGAAGAAACTCCTAATGGTTTACAAAAGAATACCGACATGACAAACACCTACTGACAATAATAATAAAAATGGGCTCTCTTTTATTAATTAAAGGTCCATTTATAATATTATTTAAATTATGGGACCAATAATTAAATAAAAATAATTTATTAAAAATGGGGACATTACAAATCCTCACCACCCAAAGATTGCTTGCCCTCAAGAAATTCATCATCGATACTCCAAGATTCCAAGCTAAGCACAGACATTGATAACTGTACCCCCTGGAACCCTCAAGCCACAACATGACCATGCACTTAGAAGGAAGAAAGAAAAGTAACTCTCCATCAAGCTTTCATTGCTCCACTTTGATATAATTGTTGCCATGCCCAGAGTCACCAAGATCCCAATGAAACCAAACATCAAACTCATCGATGCTCAAATCCCAAGCCAAGTGCAAACATTGGTAGTAATATCCATTGAAAACTTTGTGTTTCTTTTGGACCATGCTCACATAGTTGGATTTAGTTGAGACCAGTAAGCCATCATCAAGATTTAACTACGTCACTCTGATATAAATATTGTCATGTCCTTCACTAGGATGCCAACAACGCCAACTGATGAAATCTTTCACATCCTCATGTTCAACAACCTCTTCTAGCATGGGTACAAACACGCATGCTGACATCGATAACACTGTAATGTTTTGAAGGAAATCTTTGCTTGGAGGTAAATTTGTTAGATGTCAAAAAGGCAATCCTGGCCCAAAGGGAATCTTGATCCAAAGGTAATCTCATCCCAAAGGGGATCTCGACCCAAAGGCAATCTCAATCAGAGGGGGATCTCGACTCGAAGACAATCTCAGGCTGAAGGGAATCTTGAATTGAAGGCAAAATCAATCTGAAGAGAATCTTGACTCGAAGGCAATCTAAACCCAAATGGAAACTTGACCCGAAGGCAATCTTGGCCTAAAGGGAATCTCTACCCGAAGGAAATCTCGGCCCAAAGGGAACCTCGATCCGAAGACAATCTTAGCCTGAAGGGGATCTCAGCCCAAAGACAATCTCGACCCAAAGGGAATCTCAATTTGGAGGCAATCTCGATCCGAAAGGGATCTTGACTCGAAGGCAATCCTAACCTGAAGGGAATCTTGATCCAAAGGAAATCTCTGCTCGAAGGAGATCTCGACCTAAAGGAAATCTCAGCTCAAAGGGGATCTTGTTCCGAAGGAAATCTTGACCCGAAGGGAATCTCGGTCCACAAGGGATCTCAATCTGAAAGAAATGTTGGTAGTGAACAAGGCCTCAATGGAAGATAGAGTCTCTGTGGCAATGGCGGCAGAGAGAGCCTCAATGGAAAACATAGCCTCAATGACAGACACAACCTTAGAGGTAGATAGAGTCTCGACAATGGACATAACCTTGGCAATGGACATAGTCTCAGTGGAAGACAGACCCTCAGTGATGGACACAGTCTTGAAAATGGACACAACCTTGATGACGGACACAGTCTCAGTGAAGGACATAGCCTCGGCGACGGACAAGGCCTCGGTGACTGACACAACCTCAGGGATGGGTAGAGCTTCGATGATAGATAGAGCCTTAGTGATGGACATAGCCTCGATGATAGACACAACCTGAGCAACAAACACAACCTTGGTGATAGAGAAGGTCTCAACAACGGACACATCCTCGATGAAAGACATAGCCTTGACGATGGACAGAGCTTTGGCAACAGACACAGCCTCGGTGATAGACAAGGCCTCAGCAATGAACATAGCCTTGGTGACTGACATAGCCTAGGTGACGGATAGAGCCTCAGCAACGGATAGAGCCTCGATGACAGATAGAGCCTCAGAGACGGACACAACCTCACTGATAGAAAGGGCCTCAGTGATGAACACAACCTCAGTGGTAGAAAGAGCCTCAACAATAGAAACAACCTCAATAGTGGACTGAGTCTCAGTGGCGACCATGTCAGAGACAACCTTGGTGGCAGACAAAGCCTTGGTAGAAGACAGGGCCTCATGTAAAGCATCACCTTTATCACCATCATCAAATTTCTCCCACTTGTACAAATGAGATATTAGTTTTTCTTTACAGTGCTTGAATACATTACTCACCAATCTACACCCTGCCATAGATAGAACACATTCTAGATTGAAAATAGCCCACAACATAGATATAATAGATTGGAATATTTCATCCATCTCTTCAATGCACAAAATCATAAGGCTCTCCATAACAACTGAAACCTTACTATCATGACATTCCTTGATTGAAACTAAGAAGTGATGAAACATATCATGGATCAAGTCTTGCAACTCTAGATCTAAGAGGAGGTTACTTACTTTGGCATTTGCATAATTCTCCAATATTGTAAATCTCCTACCAAAAGGGTCACCACTGAATTCATCAAGACTTTGAAAGCTATCAATGATCAAATGCAATATCTCTATCATGGTTTTGTCATCATACGCTTCTCTAGGAGCCTGGATTCTCAAAATCTCACTCAGACATGCTCTAGCTGCCAACTTCATTTCCTATGTCATGGTGTCTCAAAAGCTTGAGTTGGCTTAAGGGATCCTTGATTGGAGAAAGGATCCTCTGTATAAATCTTGAAGGTAATTGGTCAACCTTAAACAAACATACTTCCAATATATCTAATGGAAGATCAATACCTTCGCTGAGCTCTTTGCTAATCCTTTGTAGTGCCTTCAACCACCATTGTCCATCACTAATAGGCACCATAGTGTGATCCAAATCCAAAAATCTCTCAATAATCCCAATAGGCTGGAAAGATCACCAGCTCTGATACCACTGTAATGTTCCATTCGTAGCTTAACCAATAAACACATCTGAGTTATGTTGATAAAGCCTAGATTTGTACCGTACTGTGATAGGAAAGGGAACCAAGAGGCTGTACGAAGGCCATACTAAGTAGTAAGATGACCGTATGGTGGAACCTTATGTTGTACAATATTTCCCAGAGAGGTCATACGATGTTTTCCAGAGAGGCTATGCAGTAATGGAGTCAAGAGGTATGATGCAAAAAGAAAGGCCATACGATTGTGTTGTGACCGTATGGTGGGCTGGAGAGAGGATCGTATGGTAGTGGAGGGAGGACCATACGAGAGTGGAGTGGTACTAGGTACGATTGGAAAATGGTTGTATGCTGATGTTTTTGGCCGTACAATGGACTAGCAAGCCATACGAAAGTTTGTTGTTGTAGGCCGTATGGACATTTGATGTTGCAAGCTGTACAATGGGCAATGGAAGATGAACAAAAAAGATGGAGGCCATATGGTGTGGTAGAGGATCCATTCAAAATAGTAGCACTGAAGGATGGTAGGTCATCTAGTGATTAAATACTTGCCAGATGTTGTAGATGTTACCTTCATTGATCATTAAATAATTATTGCAATCAATAGACAAAAACATACCACAAATATGTGCTAGAAGAATACCTTATTGATATTATTAACATGTGCCAGATGCGAATGATGCTAGAAGTAATTCAAACAATAATAGTACCACAGAATACCAAATGGAAAGTACGAATGATGCCACCAGTTGCACTAATGAAAAATATGCAAATAGACTTTGCAGATGTATACAAAGATGGTGTTTTAGATTTGTCAGATCCCAAACAAACAACACACAACAGATTTGGCGCATAGCAAAATATCAGAGTGATATTCTTGACGACACACTAGGGTGGCTATGAGCCACCGAAACTACAATAAACCAAATAGGGAGGATCTTTCACCTCCAAAATGGCCAACAAAAAAATCCCAACAGGAACTCAGAAATACAAGTCAAATATAAATCTCAACATGAAAAATACATCTTGCACACTGGTCATAAATACCCCTTTGGAGAAACTCCCAAGGGTTTACAAAAGAATTTCGACATGCAAACACCTACAGATAATAATAATAAAAATGGGCCCCCTTTTATTAATTAAATGTCCATTCATAATATTATTTAAATTCTGGGACCAATAATTAAATAAAAATAATTTATTAAAAAATGGGGACATTACAAACTCCCTATACACAACGTCTTGTTGTCAACTAAATTTTCTTGGTATCCCAAATAAAATGTCAAATTTGGTATTACATCATGCTGAGAGAAATATAGCTTTGAGGTATTTTCATATGGTATTTGTTAGGAATGGGAACACTGAGAGGGGGGGGGGGGGGGTGAGTCAGTGTTCACTGTATTTTAACTTTTCACTTTAATCTTTATATTGAACTTTAAATGCTTAAGTACTCAATTAAACATTCACATAAACATGAAACATGAAATCAACACATGACACCAATATCATTACGGGGAAACCCAAATAGGTAAAAACCCTGGTGGGAATTGACACCCACTAATATTCCACACTAGTGTTTTGTGATCCTTGTTAGAAGATCCTTTACCCTGTTAAGAGTAGCTTCACAATGCTTTAAGTATAATAGACCTTGTTAAGGGAAAGACCCTATTAGGATTCTTTTACAATTAACCCTATTAGCTGTGTGGACTCACTATCCTAGAGCTCACTACTCAAGTGGTGAAGGCTACAACCTTCTTGTATCAGATACACACTATATCTGCTTGCTGAATTGTTACTGTGACACTGCTTGTTTGATCAGTTCCTTTGATACGCTCATGCCTTGACCTCTAGCCAAGCTCTAATACGTCTTATACTATCTTTGCACACTTCTTCTCTACTTGTTACAACTTTGTCTTCACTTCCATACTAATTACAATGGGGGCATCTTATATTTATATGCGCATACAAAATAAACGACTAGGTCGACTTTATAACTTATTACAAATAACACTTCCAATTGAATTGGCTTAAGAGCACTTGCAATTATAGATATAAACATGTCGGAAACCTAAATACAATAGGCACATAGCCTTTACAACATTACATTATCATCGCAAACCAAAATGCTAACTGTCGGCTCTATGCTCTGTTCTCTACTGGCACACACTGGCTATGCAACTTCAACTTACGATAACTTTCACATCCTTACATATCTACTTATGCACTCTTAGACTAAGCATGAGTATAGTCTAACTAACTTAAATTCTAGGGCACATACCATAATTTGTCTATACACACGTGTGCTGATGCTCTGAGCTGCAGGAACTATGTACATTGTCTAGTCTTTAACACTTAGCTGATTTTTGATCTTCTCATCAGGTGTGCTCACTCCAAACTGCTATATGACTTTGTTGCCATAATGAAAACACTAAATGAAGTCATATAATTTAGTATAGTCAACTTTCCAAAAATCTCCCCCTTTGTCATTGATGCAAACAAAGGAATATGGCCAAGTTACTAACTATCCCTTAACAAAAAAACTTTTTGTCTTCTATACATTTTTTATACATAATCTTATATCTCCCTATACATATTACTCCATATTCTATACATAACTCCCCCTTTGACATTAATGAAAAAGGTGTGCCAAAATACTGTATCTACACATACTCACTATGGGAAAACATCCAGATATGCTATCTTGAGGTTCTGAATCTCCTTCTTCCAAAAAGTTATCAAAGTGTTAACTATCTAGAGATGGGTGCATAAAGCATATTGAAGATTCTCCATCTTCTCCAAGTCTGTGCTCAGACCTTGATCATAGGTTATCATGGTGGCATCAATCTCCTTTATATTCTGACTGAGAATGTCTAGTGAGGGCGCAAGAGCATTCCTCAATTGAGTCTGTTTAGACCTTATCTTTTCCATCTCTTTCTCTGCCTTCTCAATTTTGTCCAACTGACCTTGGTAGACATTGTTGCAAATGTTCACATCAGTGGATGCATCTAACACCAAAATCTTCACCTGCTCAATCATATCTTCAGCCTCTTTTATTTTCTTAAGGTGGGCATTAGTAAGCTTATCCTGATCCATGCTGTTTGCAATGATTTTCCTTCCTTGATCAGCAAATTCTTTTAGAGATGCTTGTCCTGTCTAGAGAGAATTTAGATCTAGTGCAAAATTGCTCATCAATTCATTCAGTCTCTTCTTCAGATTCTTCTCTTCTGCAACTTTGGATGCAGACTCTTCAAGGCTTGAAAAATTATCTTTGAATTGTGAGATAACTGTACTCACATCATCAACCGAATGTACCTTAGACACTTTCTTGTCTGCAGGCAACAAATTGTTCAGTATGTCCATAGATTCCATAAGGAGAGGATTTCTCATTACTTGTTTCTCCTTTTCCTTATCCATAGCTAGGACGTTGAACTTTATCAAGTCCTCTTCTCCCCAAGAGTCCAAACTAGTTGTGTCAGGTGTCAAACTTGACAACAATGAGGAGGAGGGAGTGATGAGAGTGCTATCTATCACTTCTAGTTTTGTCTTGACTGTTTCAACTGATGGTTCATCATGTCCTTTTTCTTTTCTATTTTCTCTTTTTCTATCTCTTTCTTTTCTTCTTCTTTTTCTATTTTCTCTTTTTCTTTTTCTACTTTAGTTATGTCCTCAAAAACTTCTTGTTTGGGAGGAGTATTGCTACATAACATTTCAGCTTCTTGTGTGTTCACAAAAGCTTCCTCAAACTTGTCCAAATCTATATCAGTGGCCACCATGGCTATCTCAACATTATCAATGATAATGGTGTTGTCCTTCAAGATTCTTGACATGGGCGCAAACTTGTCTAACTCTATTTGTACTTCCACTACAGGCATTGAATCATGAGGACCTGTTCATTGTACCTTCATGGTCTTTGATGTTTTGTCTTTCTCATTAAGTGTTTGAATAATGGGCACAAACTTAGGTTTCATGTTCTGCTCTAACAATACCTTCATAAAGGCCTTCTCATTTTCCTTAGTTATCAGCTCATAGTCTTTTTTCATAAGGTGTAGTGTTCTCATCTTTGTCCTTAAGTGTGGCTTGACCAAATTCAATAACAGTGTCTTTTCTTCAACAAAATATACTGGAAGAATAGAATCAAGAATTTGATCCCTTATTCGGTGGTCTTCTTCAGTAGCTTGTCTCTTCAACGTATCCATTATCTTGCGTACCTTATTTGGAATTGTTGTTTTCAATTCAAGAACTATCTGTGTTGGACAATCATATCATGTATTTCTGATTTGTCAAACTCACTGTATGTTTCATAAAATTTCCCCACTTGATCAATTCTGCCTTCATCAACAATTCTTGTGTTCAAAAATTTAAGGCTTGGTTTGAATCCTATCTTAGGAGGTGCTTGTATGTTTTTCTTGCTCCTTGTTGCTTGTGAGGATGGATGACTAGTGCTAGCTTCTTTCTTCCTCTTGAATATTGACTTATATTCTAGAGGAGTGATAAGGTCAATGGTTTCCTTCGGTGTAGAAGAAGTATCATCTTCTTTACCCTTATGACTGCCATATTTTTCAATTTTTATCTTCTTCATCTTAGGATCATGTGATTCAACCTTAGCTGCATCTGCACTCTTTAGTTCCAAAGAAATCTTTTCATCCCTTGCTTTATCAAGATCTGCTTGAGACACACCATGTATTCTCAAGATCTCTGATGTTACTTTAGGAACCTTTCTTTTTGTTCCTATACTGTTAAGCTTTGCATCTACTTCTTTTGTCTTCTCATCATATGTTTCCCATCTAGGATCTTTGGGGGCTAATAGTAGTACCCGCACATATGCCTCAAGGACTTGTTCCTCTACCTCATACCCAAGTGGATGAATCAACTTAGTTCTTGCTTTAACAGCTTCCATACAAGTTGTATCTATAATGCCCCAAAATTGGCATCTAATCATTCAATCAATTTTGGTGCATTTCTTCAAATTTCTATGTCATCAAAGTCCTAGTTCACTAGGCAATTTTATCTCTCCTACCTGACTTAATTCGACTTGATGTCAATTGCAAAAACCCTAATTTACAATAATAAAATATTAAATTAATTCCTAAAGTCTTTGACTTAATTAGCTAAATTACCCCTATGATAAATTAATTTAGTTCTAAAGTCCTAAACACTTTGAATTAAATTAAAATCTACCCCCTTTAGCTAATTACCCATAAAAAGGAATTAATAATTGCTTGATATTTGAATGGACACACCTTTTTGAATTAATAATTTAACATATTCGAAAGGCCACCTCTGTGGTAGTTTCCATTCTTTTTATTAAGTAATTCTTGTCTTTTTGTCTCAATTTGGGAATGAAGAGTCATGAGTTTCAAATCAAGAAACTCTTCATTCCTCTCTGGGCTTTTCTATTTAATGAGCCTCTTTTTCTCATTCAAGGATCCAACTTTTGAGAGCACATAGATTATAGCAAAATTCTACTACATTTCTTGATATTCAAAGATTTTGATTGCATTATTTTAGTTAGTTCATTTAGCATAATACTGCATTTTCTCTCATCTAATTAGTTTGCTTACTTGTTCTTAATCTAGTTGCATTCTTATTTGAAAATACCAAAAAGAATTTGCATTTTCATTTTAGATTACATGCATTCATATTAGATTACTTGCATTTTTTATTTCATGCATATGATTTTCTCTTAAATCCTCCATTGTAGAATCGGTCTTATGGTTGTTGGCTCTCCAATCTGAGAGCAATTAAACACCCCGACTGCATAGGAGGCAACAGATCGCTTCACTACGGATTTCAGATTGAATAACTCATATTCTTTTCTATAATCTAGTCATGTGAGTAATGATCATGTTGCATGTGTGTTGAATTTGAGGTCACATTCACTCATACACATTTTGGCACCCACCGTGGGGCAGAAAAGATCAATTTATGGCCTCATTCTTGATTGGTTTTTCAGTTTTAGTATTGGTTTTAGGCCTGGTACGGCCATTTACAGACTGAAAACCTTGTAATATAGTAATGGATGGATATAATGATTAATTATCTTTCTCATTCTTTTGGTTTGGTTCATTTTTATAAAGAAATGAATAAGTTATGATCATTTTGGTGAAAGTGGGTATTTGCAGATTTGAGATTCTCTTAATATAGTTAGATTGAAATGTCTGTTATGGAAAAATTGTGAAGAATAGGGATCTATAATAATATGCATTGGAAAGATACATGAATTATATTTCATTTCCTTTTGGTTTGAGTCATTTTTATTCAGATTTGTGAAAGTTATGGGCATTTGAGTGAAAACTGGTTTTTAACAATATGTATTGGAGTTGCAGGCAATGATTTATTCTTAGAAAATGATTTATGAATGGGAAAAATAAATGTCTTACATATTTGGAAACTAGATTCATTAATAGTTATTGTGAAATTGGTTTGGTTTCATTTGGATTCTTTCTTAGAAAGATATGTGATTCCCTAGGCAGGTCTTGGTGTTTTAAATCTGATTTTTGACAGAAAAATGGCAGTCTGAAAAGGTTATTGGTTGAGGAACCAAATTGAATCATAAGACCTTGTAATTTTTGGAAATGATAGTTCTTTATGTTGGATAAAAACTTCATTGTTTCCAAAAATTTTAATATTGTGATTTTATGGGTCAAATAAATCAATCTTTAAAGATTGTCTTGAAGACAACAATGTTACATATCTTACGGTTTGCCATTAATTTGTCTTGATTCTGTACTTTCAGATGTGTGCTAAATGCTGGATTGTAGATCTTTGGACCTAAGGTGAGTTCTTAAAATATCTATAACACTTGATTTGGGCATAAAATTAATCTGTCATGTGTTTGTCTTGAGTGTTACACGCTTTCATAGAACACATTTTTTATGCTCTTAATGGGAAATAAACAAACATAGATTTGCTTTCATAGAAGTTTGTGTTTAAGTGCATGCTTGTCTTTTAAACATTAAGTAATTCTTGGTTCCAATATCAATAAAATCTCATTAAGTAATCTAGGGCATGGATTCATTCCTTGTTTACATGAAGAGTTAAATGCACCACTTTGTGGACTCACTTCATGTTTACTTGGAAAGTTAAATATTCCATGATTCAAACCCTCTTGCACTTATGAGTAGTATTGATTAGCAGTCTTAGATTACTTGTGATTGATCTAGATTTCTATCTTGGGTTATTGGACTCGCTAATCCGCCGGCCCCTCATTTCCGCCCTGTGGTTGCAAGGTCAGCGCCACATTAAAGGGGAGGGGTCTACAGGAAAGAAGCGTTAATTGCTCCACTAGGCAACCTTTTGTGCTTTTTGGACCTCACTTATTTTCTAAGGTGTGGACTCACTTTGAGTTGATGTGAGGAGTTAAATGTTCCACTTTTGGACTCACTTTGAGTTGGTGTGAAGAGTTAAATGTTCCACTTTTGGACTCACTTTGAGTTGGTGTGAAGAGTTAAATGTTCCACTTTTAGACTCACTTCACATTCTCTTGAAGGGTTAAATGTTCCACTTTTGGACTCACTTCACATTATCTTAAAGGGTTAAATGTTCCACTTTTGGACTCACTTCACATTTACTTGAAGAGTTAAGTGTTCCACCTTTAGTGCTTTAAATACTTTTGATACAGAAATACTTACTTTTTCATTTCTAGAAGGCATGCTTGGGGATTTCATCACCTCAAGGGACGACCTTAACTCCCGTGTTCCGGCGGAGTATAAATATCAGGAGGTGAATCCAAAGACACCTCTCTTGGGAATGAGTTAGATTTCACTATTGGCTAAGCCTCAAAGAACTTTATACCTTTGAGAAGTGAAGGAGGAGATTTGGGTTACCGTCTCCCCCTGACTGTGTGATTTTAGATTCTTCTCATCTATGGATTTGGGCCTCACGTACCTTGTGTATATTGAGGACTCCCTTTATAAAAACCTTTTATATCCTTGTAGAAAACTTTCTAGGATGTTGTTGTGCTCTAAGTGCCTACTAAAACATTTTCAAGAACATATACAAGTAGAGTCCTTAGGGAGTAGAAATACTAAATCACTATTCTTGTTCATGTGCAAGGTTGCTTTGTCCCTTGCCCATTGCTTGAAGACTGTTTGCTTGAACTCCTTGATTGTTGTCTTACGTGCTTGATCAATGACATAAATCTGATCTTCCTTTTTGTGTGTGGTCTATTCTTCTATTTTCCTGTTGTTTACCATCAGAAACTGGTTGTCTTGAGTTAGGAATCGATCGATCTTTTCTTTGATTTACGTTGTCTCTCATCTATTCATCTTATCTCTTTATGCCTTTTGTACCTCGTGTTGCGATAGTCTTAATCTTGGCTGTTCTAGCCACTCCTCTTTTGATGACTCGTACCAAGTTCATCTCACATCTCGGCTATTCTAGCCATTTATCCTCTTTTTGTTATCTTTGAGACAGAGTCTAGCTTTATCCCAAGTTCTTTTCTCATTACATCTTCGTTTATGACTATCATGACTCAAAGTGGCAAGACTTATCCCATTCAGAATGCTGATCAAGATCGAAGTAAACCTCATAATCAAGACATATGTCATTCCAAATCTGTTATGAAATCTAAACTTTGTGAGAGATCCTCACATCCCTCCTCATTCCAAGAGTATTACAATCCATTGTTTCAGATACAGTCTGACTTATTATTTCAAGAATATTATAACCCATTATTTCAAGACCAACAAGACTCTGAAGGGTCACTTTCTAGAATCAATCCTATCGATCCTCTTGAACCTATCGACTCTTTTGATCCTATTTTCAAGATGGGAGATCCATTCCACCTCCCAGGGGGAGGTACATTCAGCAATAGTCATGAGCAATCTCCAAATGACCAAGGTCATGGTCAGTCTCAAAATGACAAGAGTTATGATCAATCCCACAATATTCAATATCCGGTCAACATTCAAGACCTTTGCAATTTGAAACAGTGACAAGGGGAGCCTCTCCTAACATTTCTCCAAAGATGGAGACAACTATGCATGAAGTATCTGCATGAATTACCCGAGTCTGAAAAGCTTGATATCTTCTTGGACAATCTTGTCCCAAATTTTGGATACCAAGTATGATTACAAGGTCCCCTCACTTTTGACAATATGATTAGGTGAGCTGTGAGGATAGAAGCATTTATGGTCAAGAAGGGAGGATTGACTTTGAACAAAGACAACAAGAAAGGACATTCTCCCTCGAACAAGGATAAGGATAAGATTATCAACAAAAACATAGATGTTATGAATGACAGGATTGTTGACAATGTGACACCAAAACCCTCAAAGTCTATCTTTAATCTCAGCTCTAGCATGCAAGCAGTCAATGCCACTGAGAAGGCTGCAACAAAAGCTCAGCCATCTTCCAAATTTGCTAGAAACAAACCTTGGATCTCTCACCATGACATGGTCATTTCTCCAAGGAGTGAGGATGATCCTAAACCAAAAACTCCCTTTGTCTTGCGAGGCCTTGTGTCTCCCTCTTATAAATCCACATAGTCTCTAGCTTGTACGAATTCTATCACTCGATCTTGTGCGAAGATTGTTCTCAAAGGTCTCGAACCTTCGACATCCAGACCAAAACTATTTATGGATAAAGCCCTCAAAGAGGAAAAAATCCCCAAAGATCTCAATCTCGACCAATTCCAATCTATGGTGGGTCACTTGACCTCGCCTCATTATTTGTCCTTCTCTGAAGAAGATGATCACTCTCCAAGCCATTCGCATAATGCTCCCCTGCACATTGAAGTTATGGAAGGTACCAAGCATATCCCCTGTGTCGTCATTGATGATAATGCTGCCCTAAATACTTGCTCTGCTAAGCTTCTTACCCAAATGACAGACAACTTTGTTCCCATCAATAGAGAGTCCACTAAGTTCTATGATGCCAAGCTAAAAGAAATAGAAAAGACCTTGAAGATCAAAGATATTGGCATGGGGGAATATTAGATTGAGTCTGTCTTGTCACTGACAACTCTCCCCACATCTCCACATTCCTGTGAGAGACCCTCTGAAGATGGATTTGGTATTGGCTATCAGGGCTATGAGCTTGACCAGCCTAGCTACAACTTTCACTCATGCAAGGATTCAGATAATGAAGAAACACAAATTCAGCCTATGACATATGAAAGACCTTTGAATGATCAAAATTATAATTCAGACTACCAAAAAGAGTATTATCTACCTTCTCAAGTGCTTCAAGAACATGATCTTGGTCCTCACCAGGAGGATTTTATACACTCTACTAAACAGATTTCTACTACTGCAGCTACTACTGAATATGTCATTGCCTCTAATGGCACACATATTGATTGGGAGCAACTGTTGGACGCTTCCCTTATCTTGGGTATGCCTCAAGGTATGCCTATTCCAGATTGTTCCACCACTTCTACTATTGAACAAAATCCTACTGCTGATGACTACAATGGCACACATGCTGATTGGGAGCAACTATTGGATGCTTCTCTTCTCTTGGGTATGCCTCAAGGTATGCCTATTCCAGATTACTCTATAGCTTCTACTACTGAACAAGATCCTACTATTAAAGAAACACTTCCTATATTAGATGACAACAATGAAGAAAGTCTACCTATGACTATGTCTCTAGCTGAATGGGACTCTATATTAGATGCTACTATGTAAATACCAGTTGATGCTATGCACTTATATGCTAGTCTTAACAACTCAAAAGGAGGAGAAACTTATGATCCTCCAGATCAAGCTATTGATGATGATCCTTTACACCCTCCTATGGAGATCATTCCTATGGCTCCTAGGCCATCTGCTCCAAGTTATACTTCTACTGCTCCAACAAATCATGGGTATTTGAGATCCCATCTTGTTACAATCTCATGGAATCCTAGTATATCCAAAATAGAATTGGTTCCTACTCATGCGCTCTTACCACCTGAAAGGGGACCTGACTCTTGGAATAGACCATCTTGGTTAGGCTCACATAATATTCCTCCAAACTTGTCTGACTCTTCTAAGACAACTCACAATCGACAACGCTCTATGGAAGATTACTTTCTTCATCTATCTAATGCATTCATGAATGATGAGGATGATACTGATATATTTTCACTTGAGCCCATCTCATTAAATTCTCTTCCCCCTTCATCTCCAAGAAAAGTGGCCTTTCCACTTCCATTTCCACCTCTCCACCTGAACCAGTCATATAAGCCTCTTTCATCCACCATTCTTGAGTCTTTTGGAAGTAACTTGGATGTGCAACATAAAAACAAAAATAACAAGAATCCACTTATATCTCAAGGTCACCATGTCCCATCTAATCGACATGTGACTATGAAGAAAGGAAAGAATCAAAGGTGTTCAAAAGACCACAAAAGTCCTCAAAAAGAAGAAGATAATCAAAATCCAAAAAATAAAATAAAAAATGGATCTCGAAATCCATTCTACAAGCATTGTCATCAAAAGCTATGTGGATTCCAAAGAAAGGAAAAATCAGAGTTGTCATTCAAGCTTCCAAAATTCTCATACTTCCCTCCATTCCATCACCCTTGCCTCTCATACTTTACCCTCTTCACTCCATCTTGTCTTTTCCCAAAGTGCATATCAGTATCTCCTTATTACTAATGACATGATCAAGAGAAATCCAGAATGTACTCCTCCTAAGCATTTAGAGAGTGGGAAATCTGACAAAGAGTTAAGATGTGTCCATGAGGATATTTGTGGGTCTTTCTTAAGTGATCTTTCCTTGACTATGGACCTCTTGACGGTTGGACACTACTGGTTGGCTCTCTTGCTACTGCTACAACATTTGGTTTTCATTCTGCTGATTACTACTACAAGTGATAGTGCTCTCAAAGATCCACCACTGAAGGAGAGAAACTCAAAGAGCCCATCAACGCTCTTCATCTAAAGAAGTTATACATTTGATATTCTCTATGTGCTCATGTACATACTTATTGGTCCTGAAAAAATCCTAAAAATTGATATATTGCAAAAAATCCTAAAAATTGCAAAATGTCTTGAAAAAATGATCATCTTAGTGAAAACCTGGCAAACAGGCACTTTGATATATCTATTATCCTAGTGAAAACTTGGTAAACAGGCGCCTTGATAATACTCAAAAAAATAGAAAATTTGAAAAAAAAGGAAAAAAAAATCAAAAAATACAAAATACAAAAAAATGAGATATTCAAAAAATACAAAAAAAATGAAAAAAGAGAAAAGTACAAAAAAATTAAAAAAGAAAAAATGTGCCATTGATGAAAACCTGGTAAACAGGCATCATGGTAGTAAAAATAGAATCTCTGCCAAGATGGTGAAAACCTGGTAAACAGGTGCCTCTTGTTTCCTGAAGCTACATCTTCTCTCGGCATCGCTTGGCTCTTAGTTTCTTGCTTTAGTTTTCTTTCCAGCTTTAGTTTTCTTCCTTTGTTTCCTGCTTTAGTTCGTTTCCCGCTTTGGTTTGCTGGCTCATGCCTTTTCTTTTAGTGTCTTCGAGTTTTTGCTCGACTCTTCATGGATTGGAACTAGTTCACACTTGGGGGCACCTACCTGCCTAGGGGGCATTGTCCTATCGATTTCAGAAACTCTTTTCGTGCATCAGTCACCAGTGGTTCTCACTGTGTTTTCCTGCTGATGTCTAGCTACTTTTGAGATTTCTCTCCTTGAGGATCTCTCGCCTATCAGTCGCCAGTGGTTCCCACTGTGCCTGCCTACCAATACCTAGCTTTCGTTCGACCTCTCTCATTTGAGATTTCTCCCTTGCATCAGTCACCAATGGTTCTCACTGCATCTTCTTGCTGATGTTTCGCTAGTATTTCTGAGATTTCTCGCCTTGAGAATCTCTCTCTCATATCGATCACTACTGGTTCTCACTATGTTTTCCTGCCAATACTTCGTTAGCTTCTCGATATCTTCTTGAGACTTTGTCTCTTACGATAGTCACCAATGATTCTCACTGCATCTGCCTATTGTCACTTTCTCGTTGAGACTTTGAACGTTATCTTTCTGAATCAATTTCAATCCACTTGAACATGAAGTTAAACTAAAACTAAAACTAAACGTGTGTTCCTTTGAGGCATGTTGAGCTTTGTTTTCTTTGAGTGCTTGTTTGTTTGCTTTTCTTTTTCTTTGCTTTCTGCTTGTTGGTTTAGTTCCAATGATCCAAAGAATTCATATAAGAGGGGTGTCCATCTGTAAGAACCTCCATCTTGTATTGGATGGCCATGCGTACCTTGACTCCTTTTATATGGATGCTTTGGTGAGGTTGGTTCTTCTCCTTGTGTTTTGAGTGACTTCTTTCTGCTACTGGTGAAATTGTAAACGCTCGTCCTGTTAAGTGAATGTAAGGGTCACTACGAGAAATCTTTGGAAAAAGAAGGAACTCCTATGTGTTTGGTGTGTTTGTTGCAAGAAATATTTAGGTCATTCTAGCAATTGTGCTTTGATGCTTATGTTAACTTTCTGAATTAAAAGGAATAGGTGTTTAGGTCATTCTGACTTCTTGTGTCTTAATGCTTACACCTCATTCTGACAAATCTAAGGCTTATGTCATATTCATATTCTCATGATAGTGATATCAGTGAGGGTTATGTGGCATCTTATGTCCATCCGAACTTAAAAGGCTCTATGATGATAAATATGGGGAGTCCAACAACCAAGTCCTAGGGTTTGCATTTTCATTTTAGGCTTGCATCTTTAGCTTAGACTTGCATTTTCTAGACTTGCATTCGCATTCTCAGCTTTTATTTGAGATGATATCTTGTTTCTCTCTCAATTGGCTTCATCAAAGGTTCTCATCTTTCATCTCGGGTTCATCATGGCTGCATATAGTTTTTGGGATTGAAATCAAAATCTGACATCTCTTGATAGCTCAAAATCGCATTTTAAATTCTGAGACCCTTTGGGATCGAACACTTGTGTAGTCAGCCCTCTAGCATCACCTTCCTACCAGGTCCTCATCTTTACATCATGTTCTCAAGATCTTTTCTCTTTTCATCAAAGTCAACTCTAGTCAAATTTGGTCAAACTTGGTCAACAGGACCTTTGGATTGCTTCAAACTGCTTCTGATCTGCTTTATCTTTTGGATCTTCGATCTTATCTTTATCTGCAACCTCTTACTGTCAATAATCTTCTGACGTGTCATCTTTTGATTTCGCTCCCGAGGGGGCAGAATGATTGCATCATTGAATCTTGTCGAATCAATTCTTGAATCAGTTTGATCTGAATCATCAGTTCTCATTGCTTGGGGCATCTCGGTGTCTCACATCACGCTATCTTGTCATCTATCTCTTAGGTATCTGAGCAATCTAACCCAGGTCTCGGAGGGCTAAGCTTCGTATTGGGGCAATCTAACCTTGATTCTTGAGATAGTCCTAAATCTGCATCTTCATGAATTGGATATTGGGGCAATCTAACCCTGATTCTAGTTCTCTTCTAAGACCGTTGTCTTCGTAATCTAACCTGGACTTCAAAAAATTCTTGTCATCTGTTACTTCAGACTATTCTTTGAATCAATGCGTTGTTCACACATCAATTCAAACAGGGGCAAATGTAATACCCCAAAATTGGCACCTAATCATTCAATCAATTTTGGTGCATTTCTTCAAATTTCTATGTCATCAAAGTCCTAGTTCACTAGGCAATTTTATCTCTCCTACCTGACTTAATTCGACTTGATGTCAATTGCAAAAACACTAATTTGCAATAATAAAATATTAAATTAATTCCTAAAGTCTTTGACTTAATTAGCTAAATTACCCCTATGATAAATTAATTTAGTTCTAAAGTCCTAAACACTTTTAATTAAATTAAAATCTACCCCCTTTAGCTAATTACCCATAAAAAAGAATTAATAATTGCTTGATATTTGAATGGACACACCTTTTTGAATTAATAATTTAAGATATTCGAAAGGCCACCTATGTGGCAGTTTCCATTCTTTTTATTAAGTAATTCTTGTCTTTTTGTCTCAATTTGGGAATGAAGAGTCATGAGTTTCAAATCAAGAAACTCTTCATTCCTCTCCGGGCTTTTCTATTTAATGAGCCTCTTTTTCTCATTCAAGGATCCAACTTTTGAGAGCACATAGATTATAGCAAAATTCTACTACATTTCTTGAGATTCAAAGCTTTTGAGTGCATTATTTTAGTTAGTTCATTTAGCATAATATTGCATTTTCTCTCATCTAATTAGTTTTCTTACTTGTTCTTAATCTAGTTGCATTCTTATTTGAAAATACCAAAAAGAGTTGCATTCTCATTTTTAAATTAATTGCATTCATACTAGTTTAATTGCACTTTCATTTCTTGCATAAGCTTTTCTTTTAAATCCTCCATTGTAGAATCGGTCTTATGGTTGTTGGCTTTCAATTTGAAAGCAATTAAACACCCCGCCTACATAGGAGGCAACAGGTCGCTTCTCCATGAATTTCAGATTGAGTAATTCATACTCTCTCTTGTAATTCGATCATGAGAACAATGACTATGTTGTGTTTGTGCCTGATATAGAGGTTCACATTCAAGTACACTTCTTGAATTCTACTACATTTCTTGAGATTCAAAGCTTTTGAGTGCATTATTTTAGTTAGTTCATTTAGCCTAATATTGCATTTTCTCTCATCTAATTAGTTTGCTTACTTGTTCTTAATCTAGTTGCATTCTTATTTGAAAATACCAAAAAGAATTTGCATTTTCATTTTAGATTACATGCATTCATATTAGATTACTTGCATTTTTTATTTCATGCATATGATTTTCTCTTAAATCCTCCATTGTAGAATCGGTCTTATGGTTGTTGGCTCTCCAATCTGAGAGCAATTAAACACCCCGACTGCATAGGAGGCAACAGATCGCTTCACTTCGGATTTCAGATTGAATAACTCATATTCTTTTCTATAATCTGGTCATGTGAGTAATGATCATGTTGCGTGTGTGTTGAATTTGAAGTCACATTCACTCATACACAGTATCAGTTTCAACCATGAAGCATATTGAATCTTTATACTTTTCCACAATTCTCTCTGGAATCCTGTACCTCATTTGCATCTTATCCCTAAAGGTCTTGAATTCCAATGCTACATAATTTCTCTATGAACTCTCAATATATGCCTTGAGGGATATCTGAGGCATGGTTGGAATGGATTTGTCCAAGTACAAATCTGATACTCTCCCAACTATATGAAGGTACATATAAATGATTAATGACCCAAAACTGAATATCTTTGTGTTGTCATGCTTGATAGCCTTGATATTATCAACCAACTATGCGCGCAAGATCTCACACAAGTTGAACTCTTCATCATCCTTCAAAAGTTTGATGGCTACTAGAATAGTGCCCACAGACACACTATTCACCCTGCTAGTGTGATGAAACCTGTATCCCAATATCATTGACATCAATTTGATGTCTGCTTGCTCTATAGGCTCGATTGTCATCCCGCGCCTATCACTTATCGACTTGCATGTTTTCTCAACAATCTTTCTTACATCCTTGCCCACAGGAAGGATGACACCTATCCTAGAGAGGCCCATCATCTCATGAATTAGGTCATTGGTTATTCTTACTGGTACATCACCTATCCAAAACAAATCATCATGAATCCTACTCAATAAAATATTTATCCATTCTATCTCATAGAATTTATATGTCGTAGCATACTCAACAATAGGGTGATCATTCCATTTAGCATATTCATCCATGAATGTCTTGTATGGTTTCAACATGGTGTCCATGTGCACCCTTAACCTATCCATCCCTACTGGTTCTTTCTTGTAGTAGATGTATGCCCTAATATCCTCAACATGCACAATGCCCATAGACGTGCGGGAGAAAGCTCCCTCTAAGTCATCTAGGGTTGACTTAAATGGATGCCTCTTGAAAACATATCTTTTCTTCTCAACAACATCATAAACAATAGGAGTGGCCATGACTTGTTAATTGCTTTCCAACTTATCTCTGAGATAATCTGATGACTTCCAAATTGGTGCAACGAGCTAGGGTTTCTGCAACCAATCATATGCACTGCAAACGCTAATAGATCAATCTCCAAATCTTCACAAAAAACTCCAAGGCTCTTTTTTCTCTTTAATCGCTCTTAATTCAAATGCAATGAGTGATCAAACAACTTTTTGTGTACTTAAAGTGAGAATTCTGCCAGTAATGCTCACTGCGTAAACTAGGTTGTCAATTCAAAATTTCCAACTTGAGTTTTACTAACAATCAACATGTGCACTCTTGCACAAAGGTTCCTGTTGTCACTAGGGATTGCACCCGAGTATGGCTAAGTATCAAACCTAGCAATCCCGTGAAACATGGGAATATTCTCAGGCTATGGGTAACCTATCTGAGAATAAACCTCAGGATTAAGCGTTGGCTTCCCTTTGGATCGCTTGAAAACTTACAAACTTTTAGGAGGAAAGGGAGAGAGTGAATAAAAACAAACAATTGCGATTGAAAGAAAACAAAGGTGATCCACCAAACTTGAAAGAAGATCCACAACTGAAATTAAGTTTACTCCAATAGAAAAAAAAAACTTCAATCACAACTTTATTCCGCTTCCCTAAATTCTTAATGAAATCAAGTGCTTGAAATACAAAAAATGAAGAAAACTCCACAACTCTGATATTCTCAACAGCACACAAGTTACACGACTGGATTAAAACAAATTCCTAAGAACTACCTTGAATCAACATACGGATTAAGGACACAAAGACATCACAGTAGTCCTGCATGGGATTCAAAAGCCAACCTGAAATTATAGGGAAACAAGAAGGATCAATTTTATTGCTGAAAAGAAACTAAGTACAATTGTGTCTCTCAGAGCTACAATACTCATATCAGAGAGAAAAGAATGAAGAGCTCACCTCAATCACCAAAAGTGAGAGGTATAAAACTAAAACCTAGGAATCTACATTCAAATTCCATTACTTCCTAAGAATAGAAAAAGAATCAAATAAAAGGCCCATGAGGCTGTATCATAATTCAAATGCCAGATTCCTAGATTTCTAAGGGGTGAGGAAAGTGGGGCCCTAAAAATAGATAATCAAAGGAGACCACTCAAGCCACTAAGTCATGCACCAAAAGATTCTGACAATGGTTTATAAAACACCACTATCAGAATTTACAATGGAATGTGCAATGACTATTACATTTTAAAACTAACCCTATATCAATAAATGGATTTAATGCACATTCTAAAATGGCCTCAACCCAAAATGGGGAGACACATTTTTTAAAAATAATCATTAAATAATAAAATCCATTCATATCTAGAACAAACTATGGATATCAAGAAACCAACCTAATGTTTTCAAAATATCATATCAAAAGAAAATCATCATGCCCAAGTTTGTAAACATAATATCAAATAAAATGACCAATGAAAATCTCGACCCTAGAAAGGGTAGAAAAAATCCAATAGTCACAAACTTCCCCACAAAACAAAACTGGTACCTAGACTTCTCCATTTGGCATCTGGAAAGATGCTATTTCCAATGGCACTTCACTGGACTTAGATTTTCGAAACAACAGCTTGAGACTCATAGCAATACAGAGGTAGGTGTTTGGTTTTGAATTCATCTTTTCATCTTTTGGTTTTGATTTCAATGGCACTGGCATTGTATTTCTTCCCTATTACTTGTATCTTACTTTGCTTGTATGCTTGGCTCCATCAAGGGCACTGTGATGGCAAGCTTATTTGTGTTTGATTCTTGCACTAGTGTATCTCTTGGTTATTGACCATAGCATTGGCATACGTTGCTGGTTCAAAACCCTATTCATACTATACTATTTTTTATGCTCATGGAATCATTGTCAAGATGTTATTTCCACTAAGAGGCCTAATGACCTGCAGTAGGGCACTGCTGTATTTATTGGTCCTTTCATTTGTGTTCATGGCTTGCGAGCTGGGACACCATATGATGTGAGCATTGGGCATCAAGTTTTATGTATTCGCTACTCCTTATATGTTTAGCCTTTGAAGTAACACCAGGCCCGTGCATGTTTTCCATTTAGGGCATCATGTATTTGGCACATGAATGGAAATGTACTCACTGCTCTTTATTGTGTGGGGCCTTTGGGGTGATGCATTGTTAACTATTTTTTTATTGTGCTAGCCCGCGGGTGTAAAGCCTGGTTCTGATGCTTGCGGTGTTATCATTGTTAGCTTTGTGAATTGATATTGCTGATGCCAATGGGGGATGCAAACTGATTATGGTGATGTCTTAATGCCAATCCACTACTATATGCATGGTTGGATGGCACTGTGATTCTTGGAAACTCACTGTTGATTACCATGCCTACCCATGAATACGGATTCTTGATTTCCCTAGACTTTGCTGTTGATATTTCCCACTGATATTTTATCCATGACTCGAGTACTATTTAGGGCTCATGGCTCACTGTAGATACTATTGTTGTGGACTCTATATTTTGGAAGGAACCCGATGATCTTCAGTTAGGGCCCTGTCTTTTAATTCTCACTGGCATTTTCTTAATTTCACTAGGGAAACTAGGGCATTGTTGTTATTTTGTTGGATTCATTGGCTCATATTTGGTTCACACAATGACACTAATGTATTCACTGTTATATGAATCCCTAAGCATAATTGTTCATTTGAATGTTAGCATATATTTATCATCCCTCATTGCTTTGAATCTTGGCATCATTGCTACTTGGATCATAATAGCATGCAATATGTGCATTCCCACTATCATGTTTCTTTTACATTGCAATGAAATGAATCCTCACCATTGAGAAGCACCCTCAGATGACCCATAAGATGAAACCTAGGTTATCTTTATTTGTTGTTGATTTTCCATTGTTCAATCATTGTTGAATATGCTCTTATTGTGGATGCCTGTTGTACTCGGAGTATGTGTTATACACTAAGTTTGCACCCTTGTTTCAAGCTCTCATAGTCTTGATAACCTAGTATAACATGGGAATCATCTCCAGGTATGGGACCTATGCTAACTAAGACAACACCTCTAGGTTCTAGGCTAGTTCCTCTTGGATAATCACCTTAATTTGCTTCTAGACATGAAAGTAAACTTTTGAGGGAAAGGGATAGAAGGAATGCTTGAAAAGGGAAATGACTGAAAGAAAACTACCTACTAGGTGATACATAAAAATTAGGGTATGAATTGTAGCATAGAGGGATAGAATCAATGAAAGGCTTAGGTCTAGTAGGTCACAACTTACTGAATAGGTTAGCATAAGTGTTTCATAGGAGGGCCTGAACATAAGGCACAACCTATGACCTACAAGCAAACATTCACTTCTACAACTTGGTGTAGGATTGAGACAAGACTATTAGGGGGATGAAGTATACCCACAAAAACATCTAAATCAGATCAAACACAATAACACACAAAATTACAGAAAGTAAGAGGGATCAGGAACCCTAAGTTGTCATTGAAAACATGCATAGACTTCAATTAATTAAGAGATGATTCAGACAAGGAAGCATAGGGACATGAAGAATTGTCACAAAATACCTATGCAATGTTTGAATAATCAATGGGTGATTACAAAGAGTAGAAGACTAGAGGGTAGAGAAGATACCACAGATAGCCTTCTAAGAAAGGATGACCTTTCAAAAGTGGACTCTCTCCTTTACAAAATGTGAACTCTCTGAGCCCTAAGGCTTCAAAATATAATATATACATCTCAACTACATGTAGGCAAGAGTCAAAAACCTAACTAGGGTTACATAATTTTACATATAGTAATCAAACCCTAACTACCTTTTTTAACACAATTACATCATGTAATTCTAAAAATATCCTAGCTGATCAGATATGTCTATATCTTTGCGTGTACATCTTACTGAGTCCACCTGCAGACACAACCGACCTCAACTCACATACCCACCTGCAACTCCACTAAGCCATGAAGGCTCACAATCTGATCTTATTTCACTGGGTAACAGTACCATTCAAAAGGTGGCACCAACTCTTTCTAGCACCCCCTATCATGAAAACGCAGCAAAGGACCCTACAGACGCTAACCAACAATCACTTCTATCATCTTCACAACCACAACCGTCTGGAAGAAATAACTTTGAGCTACCACGTTGTTTTATATGGCTTTCTGTGAGAAACAATGGCAAAACCCTTCTTAGAAATATTTGAATTTAAATAACAACAGTTAGCAGGTCATTTTTAAAACACAGTCGTTGATATCTTTTATCTCCCGGCAGTCCAACAGCTCAGATTATCCCGACAACAGTTATAAAACCCTTTGAAAAGTATTTGGCCCACCTCGGCACACTATAGCCAATGAAACCTTAGCATGTCGGCATATTTACTAGCTTGGATCCACTTGACTTTTTGTCTTTTTAAGTCACGAAGAACTCTTTAAACCCTGGGCCCGGACTTGCCACTTGTCACTCTTTTATTCATTTTGACTGCTTTGTAGGCATACACCTCGACACTTCTCTGACATCGGACCCACTGAGAACAAGATTCCAATCCATTGGCGGGTGCATGATCTCATGGCCCTCGAATATTCCTTCCAATCATGCACCAGTCGTAGATCCTACTAGAACTAGGACCCCATTGACACACGGGTCCACCTGCAAATCCTCATCAACTCACAGCAACCAATCACAAACCGGCACATCAACACACCTGGAAACGTGGTCCCACAGACTTTCTCTTTACTTTAACCAATCAAAAGATGACATGTCATCCTCACCCGGCATTGGACCCACTGACAGGACCTGAACACTTGGCAGATTGAACGGCAGGCGCATGATCGCATGTGTTAGAAAACCTCTTCACGAAGATATGCCAGCCATTGATCTTCATCCTTCTAACATCCCTACAAAGACTCTGACATGGCCCCACTGACAAATCCTAGTCATTGCTATGTGGACCAATGGAAGATGAGCACATAAGAAAATGAGGACCCACCCATAAGGCTCTGACAACAGAATGAAATTGACGGTCGACGCATGATCTCATGGCTCTGACACAACCCATGACATCATGCGCTAGTCGTAGGATTAAAAGGAACATAGTTTTCTGGGCCCGCTCTGACAAGGTTACACATCACAACCTTCAGCCAATCTAGAGCTTCCACATAGGACAACATGGAAATGGACCCACACAAGGTTTGAAGTGCAACACACTTGGAAGAATCAACAGTTGTCATAAGATCGCAAGCCTCTGATAGACCCTTCACGAACTTACGATGACCATTGATTTTTCTGGACTAGGACCCCACAAATTTGAGATCGCCAAATCATTAAGTGACCACGTGACCAAAGGAAATTTTAACCACTCACTGAGTTGCTAACCATTTAGCGGTGACCGTGAAACATTAAGCGATTGAGAGAATCACTGCAGTCGCTGAATCGCCAAATGGAAAAGGTAACTACCAGGGAAATAAGAGAAGACGCAACCAACCAATAGGATAAAAGCGCACGTGGGTATTGGGTAGTTTTAAGTGACCAATAAAGTAACAATGAATTAAATTAGGGTTTAGGGGTTTTTGAGGGTTTTCTGCCTGTAACGGCTAGTTTTATGAACTTTTTACCTGTAGACTAGAGAGTTAAAAGGATTGCAGAGGCCAGAGGGTTTGCAATGAAGCCATGAAATTTTTAGGGATGCTTGGCAGGGAAAAAATAGAGACCTGGGGATAGATTTTAGCCAAATTTTTATAGAATAGGAAAATTATGGTAACAGTATGATATCGATTACATGCTTGACTGTTCCACTGTATATGCTCACTGGTGAAAGCCTGCGGGCCCATGGAGGCATGCTACATTGTGTTGGTGCAAGCACTATTATTTGTTTATTTGTAAAACACAACATCATTTGAATACTTATGGGGCCCGTAAATGTAGCTCTTTCACCATTGGTCTTTACATTAATGAATAGAAGTGTCTCATTGATATTCATTACTTCATTGACACTATTCCATGCTTGGGTGACTGTAGCTCGTGTTATAGAGCTGGGGCATCATTCTCTCATTGATATCCATGTTTTTTTGGGGCTTAGATTTATGGCATGTATACATCACTGTTGCTGTCAGGGCAAGCCAGTGAGCTATGACATTATACCATCATTTTGAATATGCTTTCTCTCATAGTATTATATTTGAACAAATCACATGCCAAAGTAAAGGTGATACTATGCATATTGTTTATCCTCTGTATGAAAAGAGCCCTGTCAATGATAAGATGTGCTGTTATGTATCAAGTATTTTTGTTTGGGATATTATGACATGTCCCTATTGATCTTGGTTCATCACATCTATCTTGTTCATGCTACAACATTGATAGTCTTTGTTTCTCATTTGGTGCCAATGTTTGACTTACTATGTCATGCTAGAACACACATACTTTGCTATGTCCATGCCATAATATCAATGTATTGAATGCATCCTTGGAGTATGCTATGCTATGGTGTGCCCCTTTTG
This sequence comes from Chamaecyparis obtusa, assembly GCA_027943335.1. Classification (NCBI taxonomy): domain Eukaryota; kingdom Viridiplantae; phylum Streptophyta; class Pinopsida; order Cupressales; family Cupressaceae; genus Chamaecyparis; species Chamaecyparis obtusa. The sequence goes on along the minus strand of BSBK01004046.1, from coordinate 97,505 downwards.
ACATGTAGAATTGTACTCTTATTTCTCTGCTATTTTCACCTCATGCTTTTCTTTGCTTCCATGATTCTGCTCTCATGATCCTCATTGATGCTGCATCATCTAGATGTCCTTTGCTTTTGTACGATGGGTGCTCTTGGCCCTTGGTGCAATCATTGATAGAAAACTTGAGGTTTTTCTATCATGATCCATATCAAGGGCCTAGGTCATTCATTGGATTTATCATTGGATCAGATCCTCCTATATCTGCACATGAAACAAACACGTCAGTGAAAACATGATGCCTCTTTTATTCTTTGGATCCTTGATACACATGCCCCGAGCACAACTTTTGTCAAAGGTGCATGGCTGAGTGTATGTATGTATTCTGTGAATACTGTAATATCAACCATTTCTTAGATCCATTGGATCTAACTGTATCCCCTCTTCTCTTCTTGCAGGTTCTAGATCACAGGAGCTCTCTAGACAGGACTAGATCTAGACATTACCACCAGGCAATGTCTGGTACCCCAGTATTTAATTAATTTTATTTATGTATATCTATACTCATTCATTGAATTCTGGTAATGACTATGCTCACTAGTGCAACACAATGGTGGCAAGAAGTTCTACATGATGTTGCAAATTTATTAGTGATAGGATTTGGTTTAAATCAGCATTTTTTTGAAAGTTTGTATCTTTTTCTTAAAAGGCTATGCTAGCCAAGTCAGAGTTTAAGTTTCTTTTAGTGTTAAGTGTTGGAGTTTAGTTGTTTATTAATTTTCTTAGTACTTGTGTGTGGATTCGTCATATGTTTTGACATTTTTCTTTTGTAACTGAAATGTTCAAAGCTTTTGGACATTTGGCAGTTGAAGTTTCAATCATCATGGAGTTAGAGGAATTTTTTTTTTTGTCATGATTAGTTTCCTGAATTAGAGAAGTCGAATGGTCATGAGAAAGGGAATATGTTTTTGGGAAAGGGGAGTTTTCATTTTTTAAAGTGGTTGTACGAGAGATCTGAAAAAAAAAGGAAAAATCGAAAGAGTTTTTGTTGATGGGAAAAATCTATTCTTGTGTCATAGCTATGGATGGCATGTATTTCCATTAACTGGTTTTCATTTTGAACCCAAGGCATTATTCTTATTTGCAGTAGTGGGATGCTTTGATTGATTTTCCCTTGAATTTTATTTGGTTACAAAAATAGGGGCGTTGTAGTTTTCATTTTATTTTCTGGGTGGTCTCCTTTTTAATATGCATTGAGATTTATCTCAAGATTGGCGGCATTCTATGGTGTCCCTATTTTTGCATATAAGAACACGATTGACTTTGGGTCTCCCTTGTTTTTTTTGCTTATGTTGGACTAAGGAGTTTGGCATTGAAATACTCCTCACTCAATGGAGTGATTTTCTATCTGTTCTATGCATTGAAGGCACATAAACCATGCCTATTCCTCGTGCTCATAGTCTTCATTGGTTTATGTACATAATAGTGGGCCACAAGTTTCTTTATGGATTAGTTACTATACAAAGCAACATTCTGATCCTTTGTTTTGATATATGAATTAATACCTTTGAACCTTTTCGGACGAATCGGCCAACAATACATATTATTAGTATTTGAATTTCATTAGTGTCGGTCTTGGTCGCATGGTGGAATAAACTCTTCCCCTCATGTATCTGCATAATATGGAGTTGCATGTAGGGGAAGAGGATGTATATGTAGAGGTTTACTCATTTTTTGTATTCACTCCATCCTCTACAAGTCTGAAATGGATCCATTGAAGGGTTAGGCATCTTATGTGAGTAACTGGTCAAGATTATGTATATTGGGATTGAAGAGTTGGGAAGACTCCACACACAGTCGGTCAAGGGTCTTCCATGTTGGTTATGATAGAGTTTTGTATTAAACTATTTGGTATCAGTTTAGATCACGGGCATGCCATTGGGGGTCTGGGTGAGTGTTGGGTCAAGTTAGAGTGTGGTGATAAGTGAGCTTGAGTGTGTGAGGCTAAAGATTTGGTCTATAACTAAGTTGTTTATACACATTTCTTATCTATGTATCTACACCACCTAGTCCACTTGCATCACTCACGGCCTGTGTGAACTCAGATAGATGCTTTTCTCTTTCCAATTCTTTTCCCTTTTGTACAACATACATATCACTGATACATGCATGTGTAATCTTTAGATGTAGAAGTTTATTTCCTTTCTCTTTCATGAAATCTCCAAAATGAAATGAACACAAACTTAAATAAGATCACCTAATAAAACAAACTAGTGTACTGTAGCATCATCTAGTAATTAGGTCTCCAACCTAAGAATGAGTAAAAATATGATAACATTTTGGTGACCTCCTTGGAGTGCTTGCCTACTAAGCATCCTGACCAGTTGCCTTAAAGATCCATTGGGCACATATTCTTATATGCTTCAAACTGAACTTGGTTCTTTTGGAAAACCAATCATCCTTGCTGACAAAACTCCTAACTATTGGAGATGACTTCTCTGGTTTATTACTACTCACACCAAACTGAACACCAAACTGAAAGCAAACTGAACTGAAAACTGAAAACAAAACTTGTGCCAGGCACTTAGGGAACACAAAAAATTGGAAACTTCTAACTTACTAATGTATAGGGTAGAAAGAGACCTCAGAAACAAGCCTTGAGGTGAATCCCATTCACTAGAATGGGTAGCTCCTCTCCATCCATACTAGCCAGCTGAAAAGCATTATGGACTTTGCATCCAATCACCATGAAGGGCCCACTCTGTATCGCATCAAATTTAGTATGCCTCCCTAGTTTGTATTTTTCTTCATCCCACTTGAGGACAAGGTCTCCCTCCTTGAAAAATCTAGGTGTGGCTCTCTTATCGAAGTTCTTCTTCATCTGAGAATGATGATCCTCTAAGTTTTCTAGTGGTAGATTTCTTACTTCTTAAAGTTTAATTAGTTCAGCAAGCCTGACTTGCATAGCATCTTCTTCCATAAGATCAATTTCCTTGACTAAAATCAAAGTAGGAAGCTCAGTAGACAAAGGGATCCTAGCTTCTTTTCAATAAACAAGTGTATAGGGTGAGTTGCCTATAGACCTCTAAGGTGTTATTTTGTCTGCCCATAAGGCCAACTTTAGCTTGTTGTGCCAATCCCTCTGGTTTCCCTCTATAGTCCTTTTGATGATTCTCAGCAAGTTCTTTTTTGTTGATTCTACCTGACCATTACCCTAAGGGTAATAGTTAGAAGAGGTACTCAGGAATATATTGTGCTTGAGTGCCCATTCTAAGATTCTAGTTCCTAGAAATACCATAGCATTGTCTGAAATGATAGAATCTGGAGTGCCAAATCTAGACACAATGTCTTGATAGAAGTTTAGGACAAAGGTCTCATTTGCTTCCTTCAGTGCTACAGCCTCTATCCATTTGGTAAAATAGTCTGTAGCAGCAAGTATCCATTTGTGTCCATCACTAGATGGGGGGTTAATAGGTCCAATGAAATCCAATCCCCATTTGGAGAAAGGTTGCTCCACCTTGATGGGGTGTAGAGGGAGGGCTGCTAACTTTTGTTTTCCAGCAAACAGAGCATAGTTCTTGCACTTCCTTACCCAATTAAATGCATCTTTATATAGACTAGGCCAATAGTACCCAACTCTCATCACTTTCAGAGTAGTGGTTCTAGTTGCAAAGTGTCCTCTAGAACCTCCATCATGAAACTCTTCCAGTATTTATCCACTTGGCTGGTTTCAACACTTCTCAACAAGACACCACTATGATCTCTCCTATACAGAACATCATCAATAATTATAAATGGAATAGCTTGGAGTCTAAAGTACCTTCTTTTACTCCTTTCAAGGCCTTGAGGGCACTGACTAGTTGAGAGATAATATTTCATCTATGTTGTCCAGCTTGCACTCTGCTTTGCATTCTGGTTCATCAGGACAACCTCCTCCTTCTGTTGGTTTTGGTATGTCACTCTCTCATTTAGTTGTTCACATAGCCATTTTCCTCTAATCAGCTTGGTCACTTTAATCTGAGTGTCATACTCCATGACCTTGGTGACCCAACCAACCCTCTTGTGGCTCAGGTATTTATTAAGCAGGAAATCTTTAATGCAGGGGTGAGAAACCATTAGGTGCACTATGTTATTGGATAACAAGTGTCTGAAATTGTTTAAACTCCTCACAATTTCTAGGACATGCTTTTTTACATGAGTTTAATTGAGTTCATAACCATCTAGACCTTGAGTATAGAAAGCTACTAGCTGCTCTTTCTTCTTGACATTATGCTGGACTAACATGGCAAAGATACTATCAGCATCCCCAAAAGTGTATAGGATGAAGTCTTTAGAAAAGTTAGGGTTTACCAGAGTAGGAGTAGAAGCAATTGCTTCCTTGACTTCTTAAAAACACCTCTTTCCTTCATTTTTCCAATGAAAGGTTGAGTTCTACTTTAGCATTTGGGTCATAGGCTTCAATAGTGCTGCAACATTTGGAATGAATCTTCTCAAGAAGTTGATCCTTCCAAGGAAAGTCTGCAGTCCCTTCTTGTGAGCTAGTAGGGGTAGTGCCATGATGGCCTTTATCCTCCTAGGATCAATTGTTGTCCCCTATTTAGAAACAATGTGCCCTAGTAATCTGCCTTCATGGACAACAAAAATGCATTTCTTAGGATTCAGTGAAACTCCAAACTCTATGCACCTCTCAAAGATTTGCCTCAAATGAGCTAGGTGATCATTAGTGTCCTTTGAAAAGACTATTATATCATCCAAATAAACTAGAACAAACTTATTCATCAAACCAGCAAATGTCAGCTCCATGAATTTCTAAAATGTAGCACCAGCATTAAACAGCCCAAAAGAAATTTTCATGTATGCCATGGTGCCCCATTTGGTGGTAAATGTTGTCTTATATTGGTCTTCTTTAACTAGAACCTGGTTGTAGCCAGAAAAGCCATCTAACAGAGAAAATTTGTTAGACCCTGAGACATACTATAAAATTTGTTCCATGGAGGGCAATGGGTGATGATCTTTGAGTGAGGCTCTGTTAAGGTCTCTAAAATCCACACATAACTAGATTTCACCACTCTTCTTCCTAACTGGTACTAGGTTGGAAACCCAAGAGGTGTGTTTAATGGGAAAAATAATATTGGCTTCAATCATTTTCCTTAACTTTGTTTTCATCAAGACCTCTAACTTAGGATTGATAGGTCTCTATTTTTGTCTCACTGGTTTGGCATGGGGTTCTAGATCAATGGTGTGCTGGGCTAAGTGGGGATCAAATCCTTTTAGATCATAGTATTCCCATGCAAAAACATCACTAAACTCTTGACATAATGAAACAAAGGCTTGCTTTTCTGGCTGAGTGCATACCTTTCCTAACTTAAGGGATTTATCTTTAAGAATTTCTACAAACTAGTAGTGTTCTTCTTTGACTTTCATACTGGCTTTGTCTCCTCTAAGCTGATCATCAGAGTTAAAAATAGACTCAAGGGTGACCAATCCGTTGGGTAGTTTGTTACTTTTCAACTGTAGCATCTGGTCATTATACTGGTGAGCATGTTTGTTCTGGTTAACTTTAGAGAGCTCAGCTTCTTCCATCAAAAAGTTAAAAATTTTCTCATCATTTTCAAAAACTTGCTAGCTCACTTGATTGTCTGGTATAGATGGCCTTACCAGAACCTTCACGTGCTGTGAGTTAGGACATGTGATCTCTTTTGGAATATCATATTCTGCTCCCATGGCAGCCAGCTATCTTCCTGTTTGTTCTGATTTCTTGGGACAACAACCAGATTAAAAGCACAAAAATATTCCATTAAATCCCACACCCTATGCTTATACATCTTAAGTGTATTGTTCTTTGTGAAATTAGTGCCATGAATTTGATTGACCACTAACTCACTATCACCTATAACTTTTAGGCACTTGATTCCCCTTTGTCTAGCCCATTCTAAACCATGAATCAAGGCCTCATACTCTGTTTTATTGTTAGTACAACTGAAATAAAAATGAACTACAGAGTAATACCTTTTCTCTTCTAGAGAAATTAGGACAACTCTTCCTCTCGAACCAACTTTGCTTCTGGCACCATCAAAAAATAACTGCCACAAATCATCATTCTAATCCTCAGAATATTTATCTTCTTTCTTCATCAAATCTGGAATCACAACACCTTCTTCATGAATGATATACATTCCAATACTAGAAATCTCCATGTTTCTAAAAGGGGTATCCTCCTCCAAATCTCTTTCAGCCTACTCATCTATAACAATATCAGGAATCTTTTCAATAGTGGTTTCATGTTCAGAATCACTTGGATCTTGTTCATGAAGCATCAAATTGGCATTTATAGGGCTTGGGGTATAAGGTTAAACATGACTTTTTGAAAAATCCTCAGACTTGATTCTAACCCTAGTCTCATACCTAGTTCTGAAATATAGGTGGGACCAATCGGCTAAGAGATATCCCCCTAACCTAGCAGTGAACTCTCTACTTAGACAGATAGCAAAGTGAGGAGGTAGATCTATGATATAGATATCTTGGGGAATGGAGAAGTTAGGTAATTCATGTAGAGTGAGGCTTAGGTCCTTAATGACTCTAATGGTGCTAACTGATGACCCATCCAATTGAACAATGGGCCTGTCTATTGGCTCATAAGACAATCCTAGGAGGTCTTCTAACTATTGAGAAATCACAGAACTACTTGCTCCTGAGTCTATCATACAATTATGAACCAAGAAGTCTCCAATAATAAGAGTTACATATAAAGGAGGGGGTTTAACCTGTGGGGCAAGAATGCACTGCAAGCTGGTTTCTTCGGTTTCCTGCTCCTTTTGAGGTGTTTTAGACACTAGGACCCTGGGTTGTTCTAAAACAACTTCTTGACTTGATAAAAGCTTAGCCAACTTGCTAAGTATTAACTCCTTTTGTCCAGGGATCGCCAGGGTGTCCATTAAAGGAACACTAATAGAGGTCTTCTTCATCTACTCCATAATATTAAAAGATCCCAAATTTACTTTAGATTGTCCTTTACGTGCAATAATTTTTGTTTGTGTAGACACCAACTGTGTAGTTGCCTTGACTAGTTCCTTAGCCTCTTTTGACTGGTTTAGAACTAGAGCTTGAATTTCCTTGGATTGTGGATTCACAACAGGGGCTTTCTCACTAGAAGAGGCCACTTGTTCAACCTCCAAAGCCTTCTTCTTGTACCTTGTGTTGGCTGCAACTGGAATATAGTTCGGGTTATCATTTGGTGAAAAATTCACCTCGCAAAAATCCTCTTTTTGAAAATTAACTAGTGCCACTTCAGATGTCTACAACTCATTCGGAGTAGCAACCGACCCTTGTTGAATCTCTGGTTCTTGAACCATCTCCTGCAGTATCATCACATTGTTCTACACTATGAGGGCCTAAGCATAGCCATTAGGACACATCCTTTGGATATGTTTCTGATTACATGGGCAGCCCCATTAATATTCTTGTGCCATGTTATTCTAAGCTACAGGAACCAACTCTCTAGAAGCACTAGGAGTGTTAGGGTTATAAGGCTAGCTAGCTTTTTGGTTATAATTTCTTTCTTGGCCTTGTTGGCCTTATTGGTATTGAGGTCTATTTTGCTAGTAATGATTTTGATAGGGCTGCTGATAAGGCTGTTGATAGGGTTGTTGGTAAGGTTGGGACTGCTGCTTCTTCAAACTAACTAGCTCATTAGTAATGGTTTGTAAGGCCTTTTTGATCTCGTTCAACTCTTGGGATTGATTCACAACTAGGCTAATAGCTTGATGAGAAGGAGCTGGGAGAGGCGGAATAGATGCCAAGGCTAGAATTGCTTTAGGAACAGGATGAAGCTCGGGAAAAATAGGCATTAGAGGCCTTGGGGCTATCTTTCCTGCTTGGATTAGGCTATTTTCAGCTCTTATGGAAAGATCATATGCTACTTGTAAATTAGTTCCTCCCATGGATTGGATCATAATAGAGATATCACTATTAAAGGCTCTTAGGTAGTAAAGAAAAGCATGCTGGCTTGAAGGCCTAACTATGGCTAGTATTCTATTCCATGTCCTTTGAAACCTGAAATTGAAATCCATCATGTATTCTTGGGGTGATCTTTTAATAGTAGTCAAATGCTCAACTAATGAGAGGTGATCTGATTTATCTTCAAATTGACTGGTCAAGGCTTGACCCAACCCATCCCAATCAGCTATAGAAGCAATTGCTAGGCCTCTAAACCATTGCAAAGATTTTCCTTTGAGGGAAGCTGCAAACAACCACACAACCACATTATCTTGGGTTATATTATGAAGGGCACAAAGGGATGCTACATCTCTTATATGCTCAATAGTAGAGGTCTGATCTTCTCCGGTGAAAATAGGAAAACTTTTAAGAGCTGATATGGGTATATCATTATGTTGCTACAAATTCAAGGGGCTGCCTTGATTGAAAGCTACAAAAGGATATTGTCTAGCCATTGGAGCATTAAGGGGAGCTTGAATTGTTGGTGTTGCTTGCACTGGCTGAATTTGGGTAGTGGTTGCAGGAACACGAGCAGGATTAGGAGTAGGATTTGCAAATTTTGATGCACTAGTTTAGGCTTCTTTAGACCTCTTTTTGATAGATGGAAACTCTGTATATATAAAAGGATTCTTACTCTTCCTAGTTGGGATCCCACTCATAAGCTAAAGTATTGATCTACATGAAACAAAATTAGAGTCACCAGGTATGATTTCAAAACACCATCACTGCTCATACCACACAATAACTTGCATAAATCTCCTTAGAAATTTGACTCACTGAATCTTTTGTCCCACCGGGCGTGCCAAAAAATGTTGTCACTAGGGATTGCACCCGAGTATGGCTAAGTATAGAACCTAGCAATCCCGTGAAACATGGGACTATTCTCAGGTTGTGGGTAACCTATCTGAGAATAGACCTCCAGATTAAGGGTTGGCTTCCCTTTGGATCACTTGAAAACTTACTAACTTTTAGGAGGAAAGGGAGAGAGTGCATAAAAACAAACAATTGTGACTGAAAGAAAACAAAGGTGATCCACCAAACTTGAAAGAAGATCCACAACTGAAATTAAGTTTACTCCAACAGCAAAACAAACTCAAATCACAACTTGATTCTACTTCCCTAAATTCTTAATGAAACCAGGTGCTTGAAATACAGAAAAGGAAGAAAACTCCATAACTCTAATATTCTCAACTACACACAAGTTACACTACTGAATTAAAATGAATTCATGAGAACTACCTTGAATCAACATACGGATTAAGGACACAAAGACATCTCAATAGTCCTACATGGGATTCAAAAGCCAAACCAAAATTGTAGGGAAACAAGAAGGATCAATTTTATTGCTAAAAAGAAAATAAGTACAATTGTGTCTCTCAGAGCTACAACACACATATCAGAGAGAAAAGAATGAAGAGCTTACCTCAATCACCAAAAGTGAGAGGTATAAAACTAAAACCTAGGAATCTGCATTCAATTCCACTACTTCCTAAGAATAGAAAAAGAATCAAATAAAAGACCCATGAGGCTGTATCATAATTCAAATGCCAAATTCCTAGATTTCTAAGGGGCGAGGAAAGTGGGGCCCTAAAAATAGATGGTCAAAGAAGACCACTCTATCCACTAAGTCATGCACCAAAAGATTCTGACAATGGTTTATAAAACACCACTGTCAGAATTTACAATGGAATGTGCAATGACTATTACATTTTAAAACTGACCCCTATATCAATAAATGGATTTAATGCGCATTCTAAAATGGCCTCAACCCAAAATGGGGAGACACATTTTTAAAAAATAATCATTAAATAATAAAATCCATTCATATCTAGAACAAACTATGGATATCAAGAAACCAACCTAATGTTTTCAAAATATCATATCAAAAGAAAATCCTCATGCCCAAGTTTGTAAACATAATATCAAATAAAATGACCAATGAAAATCTCAACCCTAGAAAGGGGAGAAAAAATCCAATAGTCATAAACTTCCCCACAAAACAAAACTGGTGCCTAGACTTCTCCATTTGGCATCTAGCAAGATGCTATTTCCACTAGCACTTCACTAGACTCGGATTTTGGAAACAATAGCTTGGGACTCGTGGAAATATAGAGGTAGGTGTTTGGTTTTGAAGTCATCTTTTCATCTTTTGGTTTTGATTTCGATGGCACTGGCATTGTATTTCTTCCCTATTACTTGTATTTTACTTTGCTTGTATGCTCGGCTCCATCGGGGGCACTGTGATGGCAAGATTATTTGTGTTTGATTCTTGCACTGGTGTATCTCCTTGTTATTAACCATAGCATTGGCATGCGTTGCTGGTTCGAAACCCTATTCATACTGTACTATTTTTTATGCCCATGACATCTTTGTCAAGATGTTATTTCTACTGAGAGGCCCAATGACCCGTGGGTAGGGCACTATTGTATTTATTGGTCCTTTCATTTGTGCTCATGGCTTGCAAGTTGGGACACCATATGATGTGAGCATTGGGCATCAAGTTTTATGTATTCTCTACTCCTTATATGTTTAGCCTTTGAAGTAACACCAGGCCTGCGCATGTTTTCTAGTTAGGGTTTCATGTATTCAGCATATCAATGAAAATGTACTCACTACTCTTTATTGTGTGCGGCCTTCAGGGTGATGCATTGTTCACTATTTTTTTATTGTGCTATCTTGCGGGTGTAAAGCATGGTTCTAATGCTTGCGGTGTTATCATTGTTAGCTTTGTGACTTGATATTGTTGATGCCAATGGGAGCCGCAAACTCATTATGGTGATACCTTAATGCTAGTCCACTACTATAAGCATGGTTGGATGGCACTATGATTCTTGGAAACTCACTATTGATTACCATGCCTACCCGTGAATATGGATTCTTGATTTCCCTAGACTTTGCTATTGATATTTCCCACTAATATTATGTCCATGACTCAAGCACCATTTAGGGCTCATGGCTCATTGTAGATACTATTGTTGTGGACTCTGTATTTTGGAGGGAACCCGATGATCTTCGGTTAGGGCCCTATCTTTTAATTCTCACTTGCATTTGCTTCATTTCACTAGGGAAACTAGGGAACTATTGTTATTTTGTTGGATTAATTGGCTCATATTTGGTTCACACAACGACACTAATGTATTCATTGTTATATGAATCCCTGAGCATAATTGTTCATTTGAATGTTAGCATATATTTATCATCCCTCATTGCTTTGAATCTTGACATCATTGCTATTTGGATCATAATAGCATGAAATCCATGCATTCCCACTGTCATGTTTCTTTTAAATTGCAATGAAATGAATCCTCACCACTGAGAAGCACCCTCAGATGACCCGTAAGATGAAACCTAGGTTATCTTTATTTGTTGTTGATTTACCATTGTTCAATCATTGCTGAATATGCTCTTATTATGGATGTCTATTGTACTCGGAGTATGATATTGATTACATGCTTGACTGTTCCACTATATATATGCTCACTCGTGAAAGCCCGCGGGCCCATGGAGGCATGCTGCATTGTATTGGTGCAAACACCATTATTTTCTTATTTGTAAAACACAACATCATTTGAATACTTATGGGGCCCATAAATGTAGATCTTTCACCATTGGTCTTTACATTAATGAATAGAAGTGTCTCATTGATATTCATTGCTTCATTGACACTATTCCATGCTTGGGTGACTATAGCTCATGTTATAGAGCTGGGGCATCATTATCTCATTGATATCCATGTTTTTTGGGGCCGAGATTTGTGGCATGTATACATCTATGTTGCTATCAGGGAAAGCTAGTGAGATATGGCATTATACCATCATTTTGAATATGCTTTCTGTCATAGTATTATATTTGAACAAATCACATGCCAAAGTAAAGGTGATACTGTGCAAATTGTTTATCCTTCATATGAAAAAAGCCCTTTATATGATAAGATGTGCTGTTATGTATCAAGTATTTTTGTTTGGGATACTATGACATGTCCCTGTTGATCTTGGTTCATCACATCTGTCATGTTCATGCTACAACATTGATAGTCTCTGTTTCTCATTTGGTGCCAATGTTTGACTTACTATGCCATGCTACAACACACATACTTTTCTATGTCCATGCCATAATATCAATGTATTGAATGCATCTTTGGAGTATGCTATGTTGTGGTTTGCCCCTTTTGACATGTAGAGTTGTACTCTTATTTCTCTACTATTTTCACCTCATGCTTTTCTTTGCTTCCATGATTCTACTCTCATGATCCTCATTGATATTGCATCATCTGGATGTCCTTTTCTTTTGTACGATGGGTGCTCTTGGCCCTTGATGTGATCACTGATAGAAAATGTGATGTTTTTCTGTCATGATCTGCATCAAGGGCCCAGGTCATTCATTGGATTTACTATTCGATTAGCTCCTCCTGTATCTACACATGAAACAAACACGTCAGTGAAAACATGATGCCTCTTTTGTTCTTTGGAGACTTGATACACATGCCCTGAGAATAGCCTTTGTCATAGGTGTATGGCTGAGTGTATGTAAGCATTCTGTGAATACTGTGATATCAGCCATTTCTTAGATCCATTGGATCTAACCGTATCCCCTCTTCTCTTCTTGCAGGTTTTGGATCACATGAGCTCTCTGGAAAGGACTGGATCCAAACATCACCACCAAAAAATTTCTGGTACCCCAGTACTTAATTGATTTTCTTTATGTATATCTATACTCATTCATTCAATTCTGGTAACAGTTATGCTCAAGGCCTGTGTGAGCTCAAATAGATGCTTTTCTCTTTCCAGTTCTTTTCCCTTTTGTACAGCATACATAACACTGATACATGCATGTGTAATCTTTAGATGTAGAAGTTTATTTCATTTCTCTTTCATGCAATCTCTAAAATGAAATGAACACAAACTTAAATAAGATCACCTACTAACACAAACTAGGGTACTGTAGCATCATCTAGTAATTAGGTCTCCAACATAAGAATGAGTAAAAATATGATAATAGTTCCTATACATTCCAAAAGCTTAAGTTCAAAGGCACATACTTTGAAAGTAAGTATGCCAGCCACGCAGGGGTCTAGAGATAAAACTAGCTACCCCTATGACCCTGAGGGCCATTCGTCCTGATGTAGAGGGTGTGTCCACATAGGATGCATCCAATACATACTCATTAGTCTTGTCCTTCTTCTTCTCTGACCAAATCATGCTTGCATCATCTGAGGCTTTCACAAAATTAACTTCTCCTTTGGGATCCAATACTGGTTTTTCAGTCTTTTTAGGACTTTGAGATATGTTCAGCCTTGTTACAAGAGCGACAAATGACTAGAGGTCTCATATTCCTTGGCGCATTGACATGAGCCACCATTTTACATTGTCTAGCTGAGTGACCATTATAGTTACATATCTGACATGTCACATTATGAGAACTTCTTATATCTGACTGATTCTAATTACTCTGATTGTAATGAGTCATGTTCTTCTTACTAGTCTTGCAATTCATAGCTCTATGACCAAATTTATTGCATGAGTAATAATAACTATTAAAAGGTCTTACCTATGTACAGTTCCTTACAATGTGTCCAAGCTTGTTACATGCAAAACAAGTACGTTCTACTTGCTTGCGCTCATTCCTAGGTGGTCCACCATTTTCTTTGGTTAGATCTTTAGTCTTCTTAGTATTAGTAGATTTCTTATGTGAATCCTTTCTTTCTCACATGTTGTCAATCTGATTTTGTGCTTCATTGTATCCAATACAGCTAGTGTCTCCTTTGGCTCTTTTTTCATACAACTGAGATTCTATCAAATCTAAACTGGTGTGTAATTTGTCAATGTGGTTCTTTTCTTCTTTTAATTCAGATTTCAAGCTCTGTTTTCTATTTCTCAACTCTAAGATTTCAAGGTTATCTTGTCTTAATTCATCATTGAGTTGAAGGTTCTCCTTGACCTGTTCATTGTAGACTTCTTGATTGTTGATCAGTTTATCATCAAACTCTTCAAGTTGATCTTTTAAGGATGCATTTTCTTCATTCATCTTTTTGACCATTGTTCCCAATTCACTGGTGGAACATTCTTTTAGATCCTTTCTTAGTCTTTTGATAACTAATTGTGCATCACTGACTTTTTCTTTTAGCTCTTCAATTTTCTCTTTCTGACTTGTCTAGGTCTTCAAGAGCTGCTTCTAGATTTCTCTTAAAATGTTTCAGTTTTGCTTTGTCCATGATCTCCTCAAGTGGTTAAACACTTTTTCTGAGGACCAAAGCTCTGATACCAATTGTTAGGAATGGGAACACTGAGAGAGAGGGGGGGGTGAATCAGTGTTCACTGTATTTTAACTTTTCACTTTAATTTTTATACTGAACTTTAAATGCTTAAGTACTCAATTAAACATTCACATAAACATGAAACATGAAATCAACACATGACACCAATATCATTACGGGGAAACCCAAATAGGTAAAAACCCTGGTGGGAATTGACACCCACTAATATTCTGCACTAGTGTTTTGTGATCCTTGTTAGAAGATGCTTTACGCTGTTAGGAGCAGCTTTAAAATGCTTTATGTACAGTAGACCTTGTTAACGGTCAGACCCTATTAGGAGTCTTTTACAATGAACCCTATTAGGGGTGTGGACTCACTGTCCTAGACCTCACTACTCAAGTGGTGAAGGCTACAACCTTCTTGTATCAGATACACACTATATCTGCTTGCTTAACTGTTACTGTGACAATGCTTGTTTGATCAGTTCTTTTGATGTGCTCATGCCTTAACCTCTAGCCAAGCTCTAATACATCTTATGCTATCTTCACACACTTCTACTCTGCTTGTCACAACTTTGTCTTCACTTTCATACTAATTACAATGGTGCACCTTATATTTATATGCGCATACAAAACAAACAACTAGGTCGGCTTTATAACTTATTACAAATAACGCTTCCATTTGAATTGGCTTAAGTGCGCTTACAATTATACATATAAACACATCAAAAACTTAAATACAATGGGTGCATAGCCTTTACAATATTACATTATCATCACAAACCAAAATGCTAACTGTCGGCTCTATGCTCTATTCTCTGCTGGCACACACTGGCTGTGCAACTTCAACTGACTGTAACTTTCTCATCCTTGCATATCTACTTATGCACTCTTAGACTAAGCATGAGTATATTTTAACTAACTTAACATCTAGGGCGCATACCATAATTCATCCATACACATGTGCACTAATGCTCTGAGCTACAGGAACTCTGTACACTGTCCAGTCTTTAACACTTAGCTGATTTCAGATCTTCTCGTTAGGTGCGCTCACTCCAAACTGCTATATGACTTTATTGTCATAATGACAACACTAAATCAAGTCGTATACTTCAATATAGTCAACTTTCCAGCATTATTGTTGTAATTCCCTTGTTCAGTGCAAGAATGTCAGCTTAGTGTTGAAAAATATGACAGCAAAGAACGAATATAAAAGAAAGAAAAAATTACCTTAGATTGCTACTTAAATTTATTAGGTTTCTACTTGAAAGTTTAGATAAGATACCAAAAGCATCACATTTTTGCAGCTTTCAAACATAAAAACAAATATCCAATAGTGCACCACCACAGATTTTCTTTTCCTCTAGAACTAACACCAAGTCTAAGAAACATTAAGGAGTCAATACTGATCTGCAACAATCTACATAGCCTTTCTTTGTGATGATCTGATGTGTATTCTCATTTAGAAATCCTAGTTTTGGCCCCTTGACAATACTCTTGGAAGTCCCCAAAGAGAAGAGCTCCCAATCACCTTCAAAGCAAGTGGTTGATCATCATATTCTGCTTGCAATTAGCACACCATGTAAGACAACAAAATATTAATAAAAAATCCATAGAAAAACATTTACTTCATAAAAATCCATACCTCCTTTCCTATGTTTTTCATCTGTAAAGCTTAAAATATCCGTCCAAAAGCCCAGAAGTAGAGAAGCAACAGAGCATCCGCTGGGCCCAACAATGGTAATTGAGAGAGTTTTGTAGCAGGGATTGAGGAGATTGTGAATTTGTCTTTGGTAGTTTAAGTGTTTTGTACCATGGACCTTCAAATAATACATTTTCGTCACATTTTCTACAGAAAACATGACCATTATATCCACTACTAAAAGATATACTTTTTATCTGCTATACAGTAAAAGAAATCCAATAAATCAAGCCAAGGAAAACATAGATTAAGAACACAGTTTGTTATGTGTTAACTCATCTCTCCTTGGGCACATGCAAAATTCATAGAGAAAAAAAAACCCCAGAATTTAAAGAGAATGGATTTATTAAGCAATGGTTAAAACATTCAAGAAAACCTAATATAACCTTTTATTTGAAGATGATTTCATAGAGCAAATGTGAGAGCACTCTACGCACCACCTCCCGCTTAATGCATATCAAGTTGTGGAACATAAATCCCTCCAAATCCCCAATACATTTTTCCTGTATCTTGTAAAATTGAGATTTTCCAAGAACATTATTTATTAAACTATACGTGGAATCATTCACCATTTTAGAACTGCCAAAAAATAAATTGAAGCCATTTGTTAAACTTCTCATAAACCGTTTCTTTTATGTAATGTTTTCCTTTGAGAAGCTATTATGTATGTCTTCCTTATTTAATAGACAATCAAATATCGACTCAGTTTTATTGAAGTTTCCAAGAAATAGGCATTCTCAAGTATACGCGCGTGAATCTACATTTTGTTTTTCTCCTACTACCAACCTTGTCACATCTGTATATGCGTATTCTCAGGTATACACGCATTTATTTCATAGTCACGCAGGTGGGGTTCTCTTGCTAGTCTATTATTTCCATTCCTGCTGCCACGAAGCTGACATTTCTCACAATTTGTTTTATTTATGGGAAATAAATTATTCTAAGCAATTATTGCTAAATTTACTTGTTCAATAGGACCATCTTTTAAATAATTAAAATATAGTTGTATAGATTGACAATATATCTCATGTTTAAGAGTATTGCATATCAATTTATTAAAAAAATTGTTCAACAATAATGCATGTTAATTTATTAAAAACATTTTAGGATTCATATTTTTAAATGTAATAATAAAGATTATTTTTTAGTTATTTATTAGATTAAATTACTGATCAAAATTCTTTGACACGAACGTAAGGAATGATAAATTGATGTTGATGTAGTGATTATAATTTTCTAACATGGGAGTCTCATAATAGCATCCATAATATGAAACATAACAATGATGCAACTACTAAGGGTTTGATAGATGTCCACGGTCTTAGTCCAATATTAATGTAGTGAAAGAAGTAGTGGTAACTTTGTTAGAATGAAATTGCCCTTTTAGTGAGCCTTCCAAGAAGGTTGATAAACCTTATTGCTCAAAAAGACTACTTGCTAAAAGTGTTTTATCTTCTACCATTTTATGCAGTGCCTTTGTTTATTGAAACCTCTTTTTCCCTTCAGATAAATTAGTATTCTCACAACCCTCCTTGAGTTTTGGAAGGATTGCCTATAAAATTGTAGTGAACTTTTTTTGGATTAATTATTCTAATTTTAAAGCATTGGAATCCAAGGAAATATCAATAGGTCTATGTTTTCAATCAACTATTTTTCATGAAAAGTTAGGGGTATGATAGGCTCACAATACTAGTTTGTTGTGTGAGCATATCAGTAGAGATTCACTCCTTTGGGAATTCTTTATTTTTAAGAGATTGATGTAGTTCATTTCCTATTCCATGTCACATATCTTGAGTTGTCCTATCTCCTTGGATGTTCTTTCAAGCCCTCACATAGTGAAATGTCTAGATATTCCAACCATCCAAGTTTTCCAATTGATACAGGAAGTTGTTCCAAGCGTGGTAATGTTGATAACCTTGACATTATTAGATAACTCATATTTCCAAAATCATATGGAAAATTTTGAAGCAAATGACAGTTGGTAATAGAGCATGAAAGAGTGGGGGGCATATTGCAAATACCTAGGGGTAACTTCTTCAAATCACTGCTATGGCCCAGGTTAAAATTTGGTAGCTGGGTGTTGATGAATGTGAATATATTTCCAAATCCTTCACATAAGCTCAAAGATGGCTTCTCTAAGTTCTGCAATGCTTCAATTCTCAGTTCTACACCAAGGGGTGAAATCAACCTCTCCAAGTGGACACTCTTAACTAGAGTGAGCAATGATAAGACAGTGAGAATTGAAAACAGTAAGTGTTGCATCCAAAAAATCAAGATATTTTGAATAATTTACATAGACTGCTGAGTTCCCCCACTGAACAAGGGATTAGACTATCATAGACATAGTATTAGTTTTTCAATGTCAATCATAAATATATCTTGTGCACAACAAAGAAGTTAAAGCCATATTATACAGAAAAAAATTGCTTGAATTTCAATTCTATTCCACAATTTGATATTAAAGGTGAAAATGAAAAATTATGGTTAGCATTTCCATAAATATATATTTGGGCAAAATCCATGTTTAAATAACTCACCAGTGAAAAGGGAGAGGATTTGAGTATCAAATGCACTACACTAAGCAATTTCCCTTTGCCAAACAAAGTAGATTCCCTGTTTGTTATGACCAACCTCTTGCTATTGACTACATTGTCTTGGTGTGCCGAATACAAGGCTAGGTCTCATACTACATCATTCTCAAAAAAACATAGCTCTGAGGCATTTCCATATTGGGATTGTTTTACTTCCCCTGTTAGTGCTAGCAAGTCAGCTTAGTGTTGATAAATATGGTAACAGAAGATCCAAGATATGAAAAGAAAGACAATACTTTAGAATACTGTTAAGTTTAACAGATTTTTGGTAGCAAGTTCTAGATGAAATAACAAATGCATCATCATGGCTTCATAAGTTTCAAACGTAAACCCAATCAATAATTAATGCACCACCACTGATTTTCTTGTCCCCTGGAAATAACTCCAACTATAAGAAACACTAATCTAAGTAATCAACACAAGCCTGCAGCAATCTAAATAGTACTTTTCTATGATAATCTGAAATTTATTCTACTTTAGAAAAAATGATTTGTCCATTCCCAATCCTATCGTGCCTTCCAATACAAAGAGCTTTTAATCACCTTTAGAGCAAGTGGCAGACCATCACATTTTGCCTGCACACGCACTTCATAAAATGTAAAAAGCATTTGTAAGAAAATGATTTTAGAAAACATCAAAATCTAATTAATCAATAAATATTTTTTATGAGGATCCAAAAGAAAAAATTTCAAAAAATCTATACCTCCTTTAAGAGATTTGCATCAATAGTGCCTAGAATTGATATCTGTTCCAAAATCCAGAAGCAGAAAAGAAACAAAATGTCCTTTGGACCCAACAATGGTAATTAATAGAATTGGGGCTAATGTAAAAATCCAGCAAGTTCACCAGAACATGGTAGCTCTTTAAGCACTTCCCAACCAGTTGCCATCTGCTTCAAAATTTACCATATGATCTTGAAAATGTGAGTCATCTAAGAAAATTAAAACTATCAGCATTACCAGGCCTGAAAGAGCGTCCAATATAAATTGGAAAGCTTGGAAAATTGGAATATCTACATATTTCAGCATGAGAGGGTTTGGAAGAACTTCTAGAGGAAATAGGACAACTCAAGAAATTAAGGGAGTTTGGTACCAGAGAATGTTCTTGTGTGAAAAGGTTACCTACAACTATTTGTGAACTAAGTACCCTGAAGCTTGATGTATGTGATGAGAAAATTAGGAAAGTGGTTGCTAACCAAGAAAAGTTCTACTACAAAGCTCAGTGTTAAAATTGTGGGATCACACCTCCACTGTAAACTGCCAGCACATTAAGCACATAGTGCCAGTGTTTACGTTAAGATGAAATATGTCCTCACAATGACAGAGAGGACATATTCGAGATATCAAGGACCAACCCTTCAAAATCGCTGCTTTGATCCAGGTAAAACTATTATAAGGTTGCTTGTGTTGAATGTGGATATCTTTCCAAACTCTTCACATGGGCTCAAAGATATTTTCTCCAAGTTCTATTTTCTTCATAACTCTATTTCTCAACAAGGGATGAAATCAATATCTCCAAGCGGAGACTCTTAGGGTTGAGAAAGTAAAGACGACATCTACACGTTTCACTGTTGCCTTATTTGTATCACAATTTAATACCATAAAAAATTATTCAAATATGGGGAAAGATTCAAGCAAGTATTTTGTCCCACAAAAGAGTAACAGAGCCTCTGTCCCATGGAAATTCATATCATGCCAGTGATTTTCTCCATAGGGTCTGCATGCATAAATAAGAAAGGAAATCCAATTAAAATAATTTTTCATTAATTTTGACTATCAGTTTGAGTTATATAGGTTATTCTTGTCATATTGAAGTTGAATCCAAGAATAGATATATGGATGGGAAAAGAGAGCTTATATTTTTGACGCGGAGAAAGAAGTGTGCTTAACAAGTCTAAGAATTGAAAACAGCATTGTTGCATATTTAGGACATTTAGAATATGCATAAAAAGTAGTTTACAAAGCCAGTTGAGCTTACCCACTGAACAAGTGATTAGAATACCAAAGCCTTACAATGTTGTTTGAATTTACTTAGATTAGCGATGCAAACGTCATGATAAGAAGAAAATCATGTTTGAAATTCAATTCTAATATATAATTTGGCATCAAAGCTGAACTTACAAAAATGATTAATACCTCAAAAAAAAAAAACCACAATTGGGGACCGAAATGTTTTTTTTAAAAGAGTTTTTTAATAACATACAAGTGGGAAAAGAGAGAATTTGAGTATCAAATGCAGAATCTCTTGTTGTCGACTACATTTTCTTGGTATGCCAAATAAAAGGTCAAATCTAGCAATATATCATGCTGAGGAAGTATACCTCCGAGGCATTTTCATATTAGATAGTTGTACTTCCCCTGTCTAGTGCAAGTGTGTCAGCTTAGTGTTGAAAAATATAATAGAGATCGTATACAAAAGGAAAGACAAATTACCTTACGTTGCTACTTAACAAGTTTCCGGTTGAAGTCCAGATAAGATACCAAAAGCACCACACTTCTGCATGTTTCGAACATAAACACAAATATCCAACAGTGCATCACCATAGATTTTCTTGTCCTCTAGAAATAACACTCAGTCTAAGAAATATTCATTTTCTGCATCATCTAAGGAGTCAATACTGGTCTGCACCAATCTATATAACCTTTCTATGTGATAATTTGATGTTATTCTCCTTTAGAAATCTCGGTTTTTACCCCTTTCCAATCCTCTAGGATTCCCCATTAGAAAAAGCTTTAAATCATTTATAGCCTAAGCGGCAGATAATCATTCTGTTTGCACCTCCACATCACAAATGCATAGAAAATTATTAGCAAACCCTTCAGGACAACAAAATCTTATTAATGAATATATAATACAGAAAAACAACAATATTTTCATAAAGAGCCATACCTCTTTTACTATATGTCTAAAAGCAGAGAAACAACAGGGCATCCTCTGGGCCTAAACATGGTAATCGAGAGAGTTCTCGAGGATTGAGGGGATTGTGGATTTGTGTCTGATAGTTATAAGTGTTTTGGAAGCAAGGTGGGATCTCTGACTTGTTTCTTTTTACCAAATCTGAGCCCTAAACGCAGGATTTATGGGTCATGAATGTAAGAATAGTGGTATATTCCCTATAGATGCTGTTTCGGACAAGGGAGACTTTTTAAAATCTTGTACAGGTGTTGCTCGACAAATGTTATCCATTCTGAAAGAATTCACAGAGAATGTTGTGACCTTCAAATGGAGCACTAGGACTCGCTGAGCAATTATATATCTAATAGACGAATGGTTATCATACCATCTCATAGTGCTGACATGTGTTCACCCAAATGTCCAACCTTAAAGCATAAATTTTATGATATTAATTGGAATGTGAAAATATCATGTGCAAAAGCTCAAGCCATGAACAAACAATTTGATTATAAAACATTTATAAAATTGTTATAAAATTATAAACTCGAGATATCCAATTTCACTCACATGGTCATCAATTCTTCTTGTGCATAGTGTTTAAATTCTTCTTTTTAAATAAGAAAGAACATTTTTAGATATGAAGGAATGGGATAATAGTCATACCTATTTAAAATGAATTTGTAATATAATAGTTTATTATATTATTAATTATTTTTATGTTGTATACTTTATAAAGCAGATAATATGTATAAGATATTAAAATCATATATAAAACTATATATAAATGGTTCAAAGGTATGATCTTTAATAACATTATTTTCTAACGCTTATCTTTAATGTCAATAATAAGCATCACCTATCAATTTCTATTAAAAAAATGAAGTACACTAGTAATGTAGAACTTCTTTAAGAGTGACACGGTCCCCATCAAATGCATCATCTAAAGCCAAGCATTGAAATGAATTTGGAAAATATAAAGGTTTTTAAATGATTGTTAAGATTTCAACCTAATTCTTCTGGTTCATAGTATCTATTCCATTTGATAATAAGATGACTAAAACTTGAGAAATTTTTTTAGGAGGATATTTTTTCCCTTGAAGTGCCAATGATTTTCAATTTTTTTTTCTTATCTTTTATTTTTAAAATAAAATAAATTGGTAAGAGTAAATAGTTTGTCAAAGCCTATGATCATGTTGAATGACCCTTTATCTTTTCCATGCCCCAAGCTTTGGGGTTTGATCCAAGATGTATTTAAATGGTCTATATGTTTTTTTATAGATGCCTCTACTTGTATAACTATCAATAGCCGCTAGTCGAGTGCCTTCGACTCTTTCCACTCTACTAGACAAGGGGTGTCCTCTTTCACCCTCTTTGTTTGTTCTTGTGTTTGTTCTTGTGGCTAAAGGATTCGGGTATCTCTTGGCCCATTTTGTTTCTTATGGGCTGGTTTGAGGTATTGCCCTACTTGAGTCATTGAACCAACTGGTCAATGGTCAATTTTTTAATAAAATCATATCTCAATCTCATTGACAGGAGTAAAATATCAAGGAATTGCTCAAGTGTTTCGATACCTTTTTTCTTTCCTTGGGTTCATCCATTCAATGATACAAAACCAATGTTACTCCCAATCTACTCTCTTTGCACTACTTTTAGAAGTGGACTCGTCATGGGGAAATATTTAGATTTTCAAGCATTTCCTTCACCTTTCAATCTTTGTCAGTGGTTATTTGGAATGTGGTTCTCATTGGAATTGAAAAAAACTTTCCAGCTAGATTACGAAGACCCTTTTCTTGGCATACAAATTTTAGGTTTGTTCTAAAATCCTTGCAGCCACTTGCACATGTTATTCTTCTTATCAAGCTCATTCTAAAGCTTCTTATTTAAAGTTTGAGAAGTTCCCTAGAGATATTTTGGGCTTCCTTTGACCACCACAAGGTTTCATTAGGTTGGTAAAGAGATGTGTGTCTCCCTAAGGAGTTTTGCAAATTATGATTGCTTTCTACCCAACACCAAGGATTGACACTCTATGCCAAATGGGTCATTCAAGCACTTGTCGATAACAAATCTTGGAAGATTTTTTTGCGACATTGTGTTTCTTCAACCATTTTTGTCATTCAATATTTTTGGAGGGGACTAGACTTCAAAACCTTCTTCTCATGCACAGAGTTTTTCATATTGAGGGCATTGTTGTTGCCAAAATAATTAGGCATGATTGGGAGGCAATTAAGTTGTGGCTTTGGTGGGTTGGATCTTGGCTCACAAATGGACTTTTTATCAACTAACATAATCTTCAGTGATCTCCTTTATTGTAGAATCAAGGTCTCCTTTTGGCCCAATTGCCATGGATTAAGGCCTATCAATTCCATAAAAATATTTTCTAAAGCCAACTTTGTTGCAATGAACTTGGGCAAGATTACTTTTAGCATTAAATTTCAATAAAAAAATTATAAGACTTCAAAATTTTTGTTTTGTAAAATATCAGGATTATAGTTAAGAAAAGAAGACTTTCATATAGTTTGGAATATATGAATTATTTTTTGGCATAATCTAAGGTCAAGCATTTATTTGAATTTAAAAAAATTGATATTGAATAAAGGTTTTTACTCTTATTGATTATAATATATATTCCATTTGCTAATCAGATAAACAAAACTTGAAGAAATATTTAACGATGGAATAATTTTTCTTGAGTGAAGTGCCCTAGTTTTCAATATATTTTCTCTCTTTTTTCAGTTTAGTAAAAACTCTTTGATAAGAACAAAATAGCTTGATCATTATATAATAGGTGGGACTTTTAGTAGTACTCAAAAGAAAAATTGTTGCACTAATTTTTTGTCTCAATGATGCTTCAATGAAGAATTAAAGACTATTATTCATTTTTTCTGTTAATTAGGTAAAATTGCAACATCCCTAAGATATCTCAAGAATTTACAATAAATGGGTTTAACAAGATGCAAAGTGGAGAGGTTGACATTGCATCCCTAGGAGAGCTCCATATAAGAAGACCCCTAAATAACATTGCTTAGCTCAATAAGTTGATATTATAGAGGATGAGGAACCATCAAATGTGTTTTTGGAACAAGCCTCCCAACTACTTACATGATTTAAAGGTGGAGATTTACCCAAAAAAATATATTCAACCAACTAATTAATAATCACACTTTGAATTCAATGGCTTGATCAATCAACAAGAAAGACTTTTTATAGGGGCTACTAACTTATTCAATTTTGTAACCTCAAAAAAAAGCACTCAATGTATTTATTTCTAAATCTGGTTATTTTGATTCTTGATAGGCATATTTGATTAGTTGTATAATTATATACATCGAGCAATAAAGAGTAAATAAATTGTAATGCTATGTGAACGAATTTGGTTTCTCATTATAGACCAACCTACAATATTGCCTACTATGATGAGGATTTTTCCTTTCTATAATAACGGTGATGAGTACTTTAGAATTTTTTTTTTTAAATTTCTATTATTTTAAATATTCTTTGATGTAGATCAACCTATTATACTTATTCAAATATGGATTGATCATGTTCTACGTATGATATAATTAAATTTATATTTATGTTGACAGTGTAATAAATATCATGAGGGTTGAAGGTTTATTGGATTTTTTTCTAATAAAGTTAAGTTGATTTGAATAATGTACAATATTTTATGGATTATTATTGAAGTTTTAATGTCTTTTAATAGATGATGTACTTGTAAGAATATGAAATGTTTTTTACTAAGGCAAAAATAGGTTTTGAAAGGACTTGAAACCCTTTACAAAGAAATTACATCATATTAAGAATTAAAGCATATAGACAACCAAACTAGATGAGGAGTTTACAAAATAATAAGTTGGCACCAAACTAGAAACAACCAAGAGCTAGAATAAAACAAAAATCCAACAAAACAATAGTAAAAAGACACAACATGACCAGCACTTAGAACAAATTAAGTTAGATTTTCAGAAGCTTAGCAACCTCCAATTTTGGTTGATTCATGTTATCAACAACCTTCTTGAGCTCCCCAATATCATGTGGCATCTTCACTGACTTCTTTTTGGTGTTTGCACAAGTGCATTTTCTAGGGCTAGCAGGAGCCTCATGACCTGTGTCATTTTCAAAGTCTAAATCAACAATGGGTTTTTCCTAGTGCATCTGTTCCAACTTAGCCACCATGGAATTCATGTGCTCATCCAAGGACTTGAGAACCTTATGACTTTGCTTAATTTTGTACAAAGTGTTCTCCCACTACAACATTTGGGGTCAAATTTTGACACCAATTTGCAACACCACTACAATTTGTGTTTTTTTTTTGCAAGTGCCCCCGACGGTGATGTAATAGCGACGCTATTGTCGTAATTGCAACACCCATTTGGTTATTAACAAAAAAAAAAAGAAAAAGAAAGTGTCATTTGTAATTTGTGAATTTGAAGAGCTGCCGCAAAGATGACACTGTAATTTTGCATGGCGCGAAGAGGGCATTCGAGTTTGGCATACACGAAGAGGCCGACACCATGTGGGAAGAGGGCACTAGCATTTGTGGTAGGCATTCGAGCTTTGTCTTCTCATTAAATCAATTTCAATGTCATTGTTTACATCTTAATTAGCATTTGGAATGCTCGATGACCCGTGAGCTTTGAGAGCTATTAGCTTCAAGGCATTGTGTGAAGTGTTTGGTCTCTCTTTATTTCTTTTGTTGTTGATATTCACTATGTGGTGCTCCTTGTTTATGATCATTTCACAAGGAAATGTCTTGATGGCTCGCGGGCTTCAAGCTAGGGCATCGTACATAGTTCATGAGCTCACTGTTTAATACTAGCGTTGTTTATATCTTATCATTTGGAATGCCTGATGACCTACGAGCTTTGAGAGCTAGGGCATCACTTCTATTACCTTCAAGGCATTGTGTGAAGTGTTTGATCTCTCTTTATTTGTTTTGTTGTTGATATTCACTATGTGGTACTCCCCGTTTATAATCATTTCATGAGGAAATGTCTTGATGGCTCATAGGCTACAAGCTAGGGCATCATACATAGTTCATGAGCTCACTATTTAATAGTGGCATTGTTTACATCTTATCATTTGGAACTCCTGATGACCTGCGAGCTTTGAGAGCTAGGACATTGCTTCTATTACCTTCAAGGCATTGTGTGAAGTGTTTGATATCTCTTTATTTGTTTTGTTGTTGATATTCACTATGTGGTACTCCCCGTTTATGATCATTTCATGAGAAAATGTCTTGATGGCTCACAGGCTACAAGCTAGGGCATCATACATTGTTTATGAGCTCACTATTTAATATTGGCATTATTTACATCTTTTCATTTGGAATGCTTGATGACCCACGAGCTTTGAGAGCTAGGAAATCATTGCTATTACCTTCAAGGAATTGTGTGAAGTGTTTGATCTCTCTTTATTTGTTTTGTTGTTGATATTCACTATGTGGTACTCCCTACTTATGATCATTTCATGAGGAAATGTCTTGATGGCTCGTGGGCTGCAAGCTAGGGCATCATACATTGTTCATGAGCTCACTGTTTAATACTAGCATTGTTTACATCTTTTCATTTGGAATGCTTGATGACCTGCAAGCTTTGAGAGCTAGGGCATCATTTCTATTACCTTCAAGGCATTGTGTGAAGTGTTTGATCTCTCTTTATTTATTTTGGTTTTGATATTCACTATGTGGTACTCCCCGTTTATGATCATTTCATGAGGAAATGTCTTGATGGTTCATGGGCTGCAAGCTAGGGCATCATACATTGTTCATGAGCTCACTGTCTAATATCTGGCATCATGCAAACATACATTAATACACTTACTATTTTGAATTTGAGCTCAAGCATCATGCAATGTTATTGCTATCATTTCATGCTTGCTGTTGTTGTGCACCATACATTATTTTATACACTGTTTATTTCATTGAGACTGTGAGCTTGGCATTTATAATTTATTTTCTGTTATTGGATCAATGCTACCATGTTGTTGAGTCTATGTATGGCTTGACTATGCACATGCATAATTGTAGATGAGGATCAGTAATATGTTGCTAGGCATTGCTTAGATCCTTTGGATCTAACCCCATATTTTCCTTCCTTGCAAGTTTTGGATCATACAAGAGCATACTGGATTGAACCCTGGGTCAACACTTCATTATTTCAGGCAATTTTTGGTACCTTCATTATTTATGTTCATCCACTTATGTATGTTTGCATTCATTCATATTCTTCTGAAAGTTGGCTATTAGTGACCATATAGGACCATTCTTGATGTTTTTGGGTCATTTGATGAAAAGATGTAAATAGGGACATCAATAATAAAATAGGGATATCTTAATAGGGATATATTAGGATTAATATCACAAGTAAAAACATTACATAGTGGCATTCAGATTAAGTACAATATGAATTCACATGCCTTTAATTATGATACACTTTTGAAATTATCACTCATTGGTCATTTGACAATTCAAGATATAAGTATCAGAATATAAACTATTGCGAAAGGAAGAAACACATATGTATCTATCATCATTTAATACAAAATATAAAAGTATCCAACAGACACACAGTTGCTATTATAACAACCATCCTCTAATCCCATGGTGTACTAGTCTCAAGGTAAGAACAATTTACTTAAGCCATCATATAAGTATCATCCTAAAGTTTAAATAGACATTAACTATGGATATACAACATTGAACCATAATAAATTACAGAGTTTCACTGCAATTTCTATGTCCACTTACAATAATAAATTACAAAGTTTCACTGCAAGTTCTATGTCCACTGCCATTAAAATATATCACTCCTCTTGTTATATAGGCATCCTTCTCATTAAGTGTTTCCATTAAGATATATCACTCTTGTTATATAATGTATATGCATACTTGTTTAAAATGCCATATTTGTTGCTCTTACATATTATTACCATTTCACTCAAATTTACATGACATTAAAGCCAAGCCCAAAATGTATACATACGTGTAAGTATAGGAGAAGCTGGATTCTGCAACTATTGAAAAAAAAAAAAAAACTATACCAATAGCAGCTTATGAGAAACTATACTTGTGCTTACCACACCATACCTCAACATCATAATGCTTATCATTTTCAAGCTTGAGCAAGACTTTGTACCATGCACCATCCATAGATTTGTACGCAATGTTGATATAGGCTGGAGGTAAACTACATGTGTCATGTAAACAACATGGTTGAATGCAATCTCTTTTGCATGTTTTCCCACCAATACAAGCATAAACAACGCATTGAACGTAATCTACAAACACTGCGTGGTATGAAGTCTTGTTGAAGCTTGAAATATATCCACTCCTCATGTTATTGTCAAAATTGAATTCAAATATTTCTCAAAACATTTATTCTTGTAGAATTAAGATATCCTTATCTCAATAATAAAACAATCTTCCATAATAGCTTTTGAATCACATTAACACACACCCATGTTCTGTAGCATAGTTTGTTTTAGAAGTGTATGGCTGATGTCCCTATTTTGAAGTGTTTGATCATTTCTATTACCTTCAATGCATTGTGTGAAGTATTTGATCTCTCTTTATTTGTTTTGTTGTGCATATACCTTCTCTGATCAACTCTGATATTTACTATGTGGTACTCCCTATTTATGATCATTTCATGAGGAAATGTCTTGATGTCTCGCGGGCTGCAAGCTAGGGCATCATGCATTGTTTATGAGCTCATTGTTTGAGAAACTCATGTCCCTATTTGATTGGCCGGTGTTGTTTTTGTTATATTAAGTTTACATCATATATTTAGTCTTAATAAATATCTTATAAAACAACATAAAACTAACCCAAAATACTTTGTCTTAATAAAATCTTAATAAAACAATATATTTAGTCTCAATAGAATCTTAGAAAAAAAAATATATTGTGTGAAGTGTTTGATGATTGATCTCTCTTTATTTGTTTTGCTATCTTGTCCATTTGACTATTGTGGAGGTGGAAACACAAAACCTAGAATTGACTGGGGCATGTCTCCAATAGCTACCCAACATTTTCCTTTTTTTTTGTGTGTAGGTTTGTTAGAGTGAGAAGATAGTGGAGCAGTTACTTGGCTTCATCAACTTCTCTTTGGGTTGAAAGAGGTTCTACCACCTTTTTAATTTCACTCTACCTTTTCTTATGTAGATTTATTGTTTACTACTTTTTTTTTATCATTAGCATGCTTTACTTCTAGTATTTTAGTTAGTTTTTAGGATTTGCACCTTGATCTTTGTTCTTTGTATTCTCTGGATAAATGAGTGCCATGTGGAAATATTGCATTCACATTGTCATCCTCAACCTGCTCTGGTGTCCAAGGAAATGAGCTTGCAGAGTTTGATGTTTTGTCTCTATAGCTTAATCTTTTGGCTTCTGTACTCAAAATATCATTATCTGCTAGCAATTAGTAGCTATTGTGAGTTTCTTTTATTTTTGCATCTTAGTTAGTTTAATCTTTCATCATTTAGTTGTCTTGATCTCCTACTCACATGAGCGCTAGTTGAAGTAAGATGGCACAAGGGCTAGTTCATCTCTTGAGATTTCAACTAGTCTTGAGGTCTATAAATTTTCCCTTCTCCACATTTTGGTGAACCCAATGTGAACTAGGAGCCTCTAAATTAATCCTTCTCCTTTTGAGTGGTAGTCTCTTTGCTGAGAAGGTGACAATCACTCTTATCTCACAACATGCCCAGAGGGTGTTCAAAATTATCTTTACTTTCACCCCTCTACATGAGCCCTATAGCAAGGAGCCCTCCCCTCTCTATATCCCAACATTGATAAATGGGGCCTATGTCATGGGTGTTGTGGTCGATCCTACGTGTTAAGTCAATCTTATAACTAAGGAGGTTCTCTTTGTCAATGGTCTTAATCATGCAAGATATGATGAGTACTTTTCCACCATTAGGACATGTGGCATACTAACACTTCCCCTTTTAGGGTGAACCACCTTGATAGTTCAGGTAGGACCCAAGGAATTCTTTTCAACTTTTGTCTTCATTCCATAATCAGACCTCTTCAAGGTCAAGTTGGGTATTTCCTGGTTGGTATCCATGGGATTCGTACCTTCTATTGTGCATAAATGCTTGAAGTACACAAGAGTACCATTACATAATCCAAGATACTAGATATCATCCTTTGGTGTCTCATGGGGGCTTTCTCTTGGACCATTTTGGCCTACTCCATTAGGGCCCTTTTATTTGTAGCAAGACGCTTCATTTTTAGTGTATTAGAAGTATAAAATTAGGGAATTAACTTTAAAGTCTTTAGTGCCTATCTACTCTTCCTATGTTCAACCCTCTCATGAGACTCAATATGCTCCATATTTTGCCCCTTCTTCACCAAGGGATAAAGGTAAGCATATGCTTCATGAGAAGCCTCCTAATCCACCTTAGTCTTTGCAACCTCTAGCTATGTCTCATGTCCCTGAGTCTACGCCTAGTGTAAACAAATGAAAAGCACCCATGCTGCCTAAACCCAAGAGGTTCCCACATTTCCCTATCCTAATCATCACAAACATACCTCAACTTGTTATCTATATCAAAGGTAAGAATTAAACTAAGAGTGTGCCTTAACCCCTAGAACCTACTCCTAAACCCCCAAGGGCATCCTTAGTTCCTCCTGTTCACCACAAGGAAAAAAGAAGAAAGGTGCCTATGATTGAGTTTGTAGTTGCTATGTTAGTGGCACCTCCTACTCAATCAATGGGGCCTTCTTCCTTTTTAGCAATGACATTGATGAGAACCCCTATGAATTTGTATGTCATTAGGCCCTTTTAAGTTTCTCAACTTGACTTCAACCTATGTCAAAACTAACTTGTGTGTGAGCATAAATGTTGCAAGTGATAAAGGACTTTGGCATATGAGGTCGCCACAATGGTGTAAAATGCATCTTTAGAGCCTATGTTTGTTGCTTCCACTCTAGCTCCTAGACATGCTCCTATCTCAGCTACTTCAACTTTTTTCTTGACTACCTCTTCCATCTCGCTTCCTCACATACTAGGAGTAACCCTTGGTCTTCACACCAAGTGGGTTCAAGTCTTCATCTCTCCTTCGTAGGAGTTGTTGTTCATCAGCTCTTTTCCAAATGTCTTGTATTTTTCCATGCTAGTGAACTTGTTTTATACCAAGTGGTGTCCAATGTGATAATGTCCACTCATGTTGCACCAACTCCATCTATTGATGACCATTGAGCTTTTCTAGGGCCTTGAAGGTAGCTACAGTGGATTGGAGGGTTTCCTCTCAATCCTTCAAACCAAATTTTGAGAATGGCCCTATGCTTGAATTTCACCACCATAAGTCTTCTTTGATGGATCACCTTTTGGTTTCAGTTCCCATAGTGGAGAAAGATTCGACTTCTCCTGAGCTCATCTTCTTCCCCTTTTGTAGAGGTTAGTGGTGTATATGCACATCAACATGAATCAAATGCAATCTATGAGGCTTGCTTGTTTACCTCTCTTGAGGAGATTCATATGTTGATGATGATCTTTACAAGATCCCTCTCACTTGCCTCAATAGAACTCTTGGGTGAAAATGTAAGGTAGCTTCATCCTTGGCTTTGGTTGTTGGTGAGGCACCTAGGGATGCTATAGTGGTCACACTACTGCAATATCAACCTATCTTCCCATATGATCAAGATTGGGAGGACAATAATTTATTTGTAGATGATACGTAAAAACACCACTCACTTCTACATCTCTATATTGGAGCATGTTTTTATGTGGACCCCAATGCTTTTCTTTTAAAGTTGTTCCCCTCTAGAGGACCCTTGTACTCCATTGGTACCTAAAGATAAAGGGTTATCTATCATGTACCTTTTTCTATTTGTTATTTTATTCATTTGTTTCTCGTACTTTGATTTTAGACATTTGGGAATGATGCAAAGTGTTGGGGGCATCTAGGCTTCCCTTCCACATTGACCCAGATTTGTGTTTTCTTTTGTATTCACACACTCTTCTTCAAATCTATGCCATGTCAGCCCTAATAAAATACCCCTAAGAGGATTTATATCATATATATTTTATTATATTCTAGGTTATGACGCCGACTCATTGGATCCCCATGTCTTTGTCTGGATGTTGTGGATATCATGGATCACCTGTTGTAGGGTGACATTCCATGGAAACATATTTTACATTGACATGTCGCAATGTCTTTATCTCTCATAAAAATGTCTTGTACTCCCCTCTAAGTAGCATGGTCCATTCTAAGGGGGGAGTTGTTATATATGATTGTTTGGTTATCTTATTATCATATTCTCTACATCATAGGTTTTTTCTCAAAAAATTATCTATGTATAAGTGGTCCATCTCTCCTCATCTTGGTAACCATGATCAATATTTCAATTTCTCTCCTATAATTTCACATTGAAGAAGTCAAGATCAAGTCTCAAGCATTCTTCAAGTATTCCAATGTGTTTTCACAAAACTCTTTTTCATGGATCTAGCTTCTTTCCCTCATTAAAGGCCAATAAAATGAGTTCACCATCAAGGAATAAGATCATACATTCAATCATCCATCCACATTCATTCAAGAAACCAATTCCTCTCTCTCTCTCTCTCTCTCTCTCTCTCTCTCTCTCTCTCTCTCATCAAGCATTGTGGAAAAATACATCCATTATACAAGGTTTTTTCTTTCATGATTTTATTTTGGGTTTTTGTGTTAAATTAAAGTTATTGCATTAACATATTTGATCACATTAAAATAAGCATTTGCATTACCAAGGTATGATAAATTTCATTTTTAAGATCTATCCTCTATTGTATGACAACACACTCTCATTTACTTTATTTCATTTCAAGGTCGATTCCAAATAGGGGTTTGATTGAGTGAAACCCATGTTTACAACCTTCTTCCCTGATTTTCTGTGTAGGAACAGGTGAAAAAACTATTATCATTAATCTAAAAAGTACAAGATTTAATGAGCAATATCTTAAAGTTTTAGGCAAAAGTGTAGGGTATAGGGTGACTAGATGACCTATACCCTAGTACAGGGCAACTAGGTGTCTTATACCCTAAAAAATAGCTTCAAATTCAAACCCTATGTCAGTGTTGCACTGTAGTTTCCATTTTCATTCATTACAGGTTTTTGTTTGATCTATATCTATCTATTTTTTGCTAAGAGTTTTCATTTATCTAATTTAACATCCTATCTTTCATCATCCTATCATATTTCCTCTAAACAACTTATCCTAATCACCCACTTGTGAAGGATCATTGAACCCACTCAGCACTTGATTCCTACTTGAGCCTATTGGGTCATCTTCATTTGGATTATGCAATAAGGAAAAATGATCTATCCCCTTTGCTTATCTCTCCTTTTTTTTATTGTACAATATAATTCATCAAATATTAATTGGGAATCAAGAAAAAAAACTTATAATCAATTCTTCCATTAATTCAATCACTCTATATTAAACTCTCAAACATAAAATGGGAGAAGAGAATAAAATCATAAGAATGGTGATCATACTTACAACACTAAGTATATGTATTGTGGGCATATGGTGTTTTGATTAAGTAAAAACAGGTTTTGAAAGGACCCAAAACCTTGTACAAAGAGTAAAAAAAGATATAGTAGTGAAAGACCTTAGAACAATTGTGGAACACCACCCAAAAAACTAGAGGAACTCACCATAGTTCCCATCAAGAGGGCGAAAAACCAGCCCAACTAAACACAACAAAGGACCATCAAGATTTACATTTTAGCCCATTCTTATGAGAACGTAAAGACATATCAAACGAAGGTTTGGAGGATTTGACTTTTTTTTCCTTTAACTAACGTCCATCCATCCTCCACCTTTTCAGTAGCCATCTACCAATCTAGAGAAGCATCTATATCCATAGAAGGGATAGGGGAAACACAACTAATCCCTAAAACCCTCTCAGGCAAAACATGGGCATCAATACCCACAACAAAAGGAGATAAGACAGCTGAACCAGTGCTAGCTTTAATGTTCTGCACAGAGACAAAAAAAAAAGAAGGGGCAACCTTAACATTTTAAACCAAATCTTCCTTAGAGACAACATCTGTAGCATCAAAGACAGTAGTAGTAGCAACTGCCAAAGAATGATCAATCTATGGTGAACAATTTGTCACACCCCCATCCTTGGAGACTTAACAAATCGTATAATGATGGTCTAAAACCCCCATCCACCAAGAAGGTTATTTTTTTATCTAACCTTATCAGAGGATCACCGCACAATGAGATGTCTAGTCTTATGACATTTACTACATCTAAATGGAATACCCTCATAATCAAGATTTTGGGTCTAAGATCCATTTGGAGAAGCGAAAGTTATCTGTTCAGGGAGACCCTTTGAAACATCAACCTCCACAAGAATATGAGAAAATGTCATCTTATAAACATCAAAAGAATCTGTATCAACCATCTAGAAATCCCTAATGGCCTCCCCCATGAACTCCAAGACAAAATCTAACCATAGATGAAGGGGAAGATTCGTCAATCTTACCCATAAGGGTATTTTATTAAAGGATTCAGTGAGAGGATCAAAACCCTGATACCAAGGCTTAGCCATCAGGGGGAACCGCTCCTCCCAAGAGAAATAGTTGTTACACAAAATGGTGTTCCTATCTATAATATTATCAAATTTCACAATAAAAAACCCCTTGCCATAGGGTAAATCTAAACCATATCAGTTATGATGGGCTCCCAATGTTTGGAAATCCAAGCATGTAAATCAGGAAGAGAGGGCCGGAAACCCCTAAAATGAAAAAATAACAGCAGTAGAAGAGAAAACATCTACATTTTTGGAGATCTCATCCATTTTATCTTAATCAAGACTAATCACGAGGGGGCTACTTACAAAGATAGGCAACACTAAAGGATGGGATCCCCCTTTCCCAGCAGAGGTAGGACCATAGATACCTACCTCAAAAGCAGCCACATCTGCATATGAAATCGTTGACCTCCCTTTAATAGTCTGAAACCCTGAGAGGGTCGTCTAGGAAGACCCTGGTAGTGACAAAGACCGTCATTTTTGGGAAGGCTTCTGCCTCTGCTTCTGGGTATATGGTGTTAATTATATACCATGTTATGGCTTTTCATTCATAATAAATAATTTTGTGTACACCTACATACCTCTTATTTAACACGCATTTCATGATTATTTTTCATAGTATCATTGATGTATTATTGATTCAAGAAATGGTTTGATTTATGATGTGTAATAAATGCTATGTATGTTTATACTCTTTCATTGTTGTAACTATCCATGGTAGGGGAAATGAGAGATTAGAGGTCGGGGAAGGAACAAAAATTTTATCCATGTGATGGTTCCTTTCATGACCTTATGTTTATCTTTCTAATGAAAATAATTCAAATTCTATCCCCTAATATCCAAGATAGGCTCATTATATATTTTATATAATTCGTAATCAGTGTTTAAAGTCATCCCAACGACATTAGCTTCTAAAGTATCTTTGTGTGTATGAAGGGTTCTCATTTTGTATACGTGAAGTACTTTGTAGCTTATATTTTTTATTTCATGGTCATTATAAGTGAGGGTTGTGCCTTAAGGTGACATATTTTTCTTCACACTTCCTGTTTAGGCCATATTTTTTCCTCAATCCATCAAATAGTTCTAAACTATTATTGTACAATTTATTTTTGGATTTCTTAAAAAAATATCCATTATCATATCCACAACATCCTATATGGATGGTGAAGTAAGAATCAAGTACTCTATGTTTGACTTCACTAGGTAATAAGAATCTACAATATACTTCATATTATTTCAATAATATGGTGAATAGGGTAGTTGGGGATCTTGAATGATTATTTTTAAAATCATAAAATATCATACACCATGAACACCAAAATTTTCATGGAAACCCAAGATGGGAAAACCCATGGAGAAATTTATTTCTCAACTATGCAACTCTGGTTAAGGTGACCCTAATTAAGATTGCACCCCTTCCTTTGTTCGCACACTTTTCTACACACATTCATATTCAGATCAAAAAGATGTTCTATATATACATGTAAAATAATACAAATAAGTTGACCTAACAGAAGAACAATCCTAAAATATTCAATAAGGATTAGGATGCTAGAACCAGACTGAAAATATAGGTCACACATAAAGATCTCCTTACCACATTACCATGAGACCGATAAATATGTCATACATAAGATAAACATGTTACATAGCATAATTATTGAAGGATAAAGAACTTTGAAGTACATGAGATATATTTTGGAGCCAATGGGAATTCCATGACCAAGATCAAGTCTGTAGCTCCATCAAATTCAACACCAACAAAAGGATAGTACCAAATAGCATCTATTCATAAATTAAATAGTAGTGATATACCATAAAAACTTCTAACATACTACATGAATATACAGATTGCAAAGATATCTAGAATAGGCTTTGAATACAATAGCTAATATCAAACATTTAATATTCATTATTCTGCACTATCTATCTTCCACAAATATCCCCAAAAGTACTACCATATCCAAGTGAAGGATGAAACCCACATAGCTCAACATCATAACACTCTGCATAGGATAGATCAATATTGTACAACATCTAAAGCACAATCTTTCAGATCCTAGATTTTCACACCAATGGAAACAAAGCCTTATCTTCTCAATTACAACTTCTCAAATGTAATCTCTCCCTTTGGTATTGATGGAAAAACAACAAATATTAAAAAACAACAAATACTCCAAACTACACAAAACTCCCCACTAATTAAGCAATACCTTTTTTTTTTCTCTTCATTTTCTCTCCCTTTTCTCCATCAAGGTAAAAGGGAAAAATAAGAATATTCAAGAAATTAAGTAAAAATAACACTTCTCACACGGAATTTTTTGTACCTTTCTTTCACAATTGGAAGAATCATCTTCCAAGCTTGCACAATAGAACTCATTCTACCACACATACTATCTTGTAAAACCAATAAGTCAAATGAAGACGACCAATCTAGAGATGGGAACTATCACAATCCTCTACATTAGAAAGAATCCTAAAAAAATGATCTAACCAGGCCTCAACATTCTCTTTAACCAACAAAAAATTTATGAGAAAATCTTCCCTTTGTCTCTGAGTAGACAAAAAATCAACTTGAAAATCACCAACTCTCATTTTCTATTTTCCATCTTTATCTTTGAAGAAATCAGAACAATTTTCAATATCATTCAGCTTAGATTATATAGCTTCAATTTTACTTCTAAAATTATCAACAACAGGCCACCAGAGACAATACCTATAGATATCAGACATCTCCTTAATGCATTCTTTTGTCTCACCAATGTGTTTGTTTAACTTTTATTTTCCATTGATACATTTTCTATCTGTCATAGTCTTGATCTTATGTGCTTTAGATCTTTCCTACAACAACCTTTCTTCAACAAATTCTACCAGATCATCTGGTAATGAGTCGAGAACAATATAAACAACAATACAAATTCGACCAGATCGTTTGGTAATCATCATATGTAGGAATGTACACATGCTAAGTATGACAATTAGGGGAAGTAAAGTCAAAGCTTGTTCCTTTTGCTCAAATCTCATTTAAATGTCTTTAAAGACCTTCATAAATAATTTGACTTTGGGCCTTTTGGGAGATAAATGTCATTTATGGCAAGTCTCTTTCAATCTCTTCAACCACCCTCATCAATGCATACAAGCCCTAACTTCTTCAAACACTCAAGCAAATATCCTCACAATCCTCTCATATTTAATCTATTCTCATTATGCAACTTAAAAACTTATGCATTTTGAGAGCTCTCTATTTCCATACTTGTGCATTTTGAAGCCATTATTATCCTTTCTTGAAGCTTGAGAAAATATGGAGCATCCTGTTACTGTTATGTTGTCGAAATCATGAGCACACATACCATCAAACTATCTTGGAAAAATCATTACAACAAAGAGGCTACAACATGGGTTACTATGGTTTGCATAGTTGTTATTTAGTGTCTCTTTCTATCTAATCATGTATGTTGCTCTGATTTTGTGTTCTGAGTGTCTTTACTAGTTATTTGCATTCCTTTAGTACACATTTCCTTGAACACGATATGTTTATACTCTTTCACTTCCATAACTATCCATGGTAGGGGAAATGAGGGATTATAGGCATGTGAATAATGATGAGGTCACCTTATAAGCATGCCACCTCATGGTATATGACTAGGGAGTCATGTGGGTGCAAAGAGGTACAAAGGGACTACCTTTAGGCTTAAGAAGGTTGGACTTTCTTAGTACCCTATTGTGAATACTCCTTATAACCTCTACCATGGTAGAAAAATGCATAAGGATGTTCAATCATTTGAAGAAATATTTTCAATCATTTGAAGCATAAGGATGTTCAATCATTGATTTGTGAAAAGTGTGGGAACGTGTTGTAATGTTTGGGTAGGGAATTTCATGAAAACTATAAAGGCGGATGGAACTTTGAATTAGGAAAGATAAATGGTAGAAAACAAGAAGTAGAAGGGAGGATTCTTGGTTCATTGCCTGGAAGTGTGTAGAGATGTTAAATGTCAAATGCAAGGAAGAAAGTTGTGTTTGTTGTCATTTTTTTATTTACAATTATGTGTTCTTCTATTTTCTTTAAATGTTTTGTGGAAGACAGTTAGGTTGACTAAAATTTAATGTTACTTGTTTACTTATACATAAATACTATTTTAAATTTTATTATTTTAATTCATATATGCTTCTTTAAAAAATTTTTAAGATTAATCACATGATCTAAACCATAATTGAATACTTAATTTTATAATTTCTTTATATTTGTTCACTTTTTTAATCAGCTAAATCCTTATGAGTAGTTCATATATATGAAATGTCCCCAAATTTCTACCTAGTAGTTCATATATATGAAATATCCCCAAATTTCCACCTAGTAGTTCATATATATGAAATGTCCCCAAATTTCCATCTACTATTATTATTGTTAATCTAATTATTACCATGATTTTTTATATTTATTAGTTTAAACTTGATTACTATGCCAAAATTTCATTTACAATTATTTTTTCCTTAATTGTTCCCAAAACATTTACAATTTAATCCCAACAACCTCTACTACAAAATTATCACCTTGGTTAATATGGAATCTAGCCTTAGTTTTGATACCACATTCCTTCTTGATTGTCTTTTCATGTATATTCTCATTGTATTTTATTTCAAATTCTTGGTAGCTTTGCAAGAAACGAGTTTTCTCAATTTCATTAAATGTTGATATTTAACCACTCTTTATTTCAACTTTCTTAACCCCTATTGCATGTCTATATGGGACAATAGTGTGTCGACCATACTTTAGTCCACATGAGACACTAACATTCAAGATAGAGGACAAAAATGAGTCATAAAATGACCTCCAAATCTATACTTTCTATTACATATATCATTATATTGTATAATTGTACACATAACCAATATCTTATTTATTTTTGTAATTGGGAATTCATCTTAAGGAGTATTGTCATATTTATAATTATATTTAGATAAATCATATTATTGATATATATCTAGTTTATCTAAGTGTAGTAGGAATTAGAATCTCAAAGGATGCATCTTCTTTAGTAGATTTCAATTTCCCTCACTACAGTTAAGGTTTTGATCTTTATTTTTTTGTTAGTCTATCATCAGAAAATGGAAGCACTTCTATGTAGGACCGATTTAGCCCTCTGAGTAAGTGGTATAGGGTCATGTCAAGTTCCTTGAATGGGTCTTTGACTGAGATCTCGCTTTTCCCCCCCTATTTTGCTTCTCTTTCCACCTTTTTCCAGCCTATTTCTGGCACCTTATTCTGAGGATTTGAGATTCTTGACCTCAAGGTCACGGTCGACCTTGACCCTGACCTAGCTGAGAGTTGACCTCGATCTTGACCCTAGGTCAAGATTTCAAGTCCCAAAAGTTTTTGAATGTCGGGTTTTGGAAAGTTTTGTTTCCTGCTTCCGGGTCGGCTGTTTCGGGCTTCGAAACGGTAAACTCTTAAATGATATTTAAATTGGGTCCACTTCCAAGATTAAAGGTTTATATTGGAATTTTATTCTCCTATGTCAGCATCTCTAGAATTTTTTTCCCTAACTTGTATAAAAGGAAGCCTTCCTCTCTCATTTCAATCCATCTTTCACATATCTTCTTTCATAATCTCTCAAGCAAGTGAAATCAAGTAATCAAGAAATCATTAAGAAAGAAAGAAGGAGAAGGAAAGAATTCAAGCATTCATTCATCCTCAAGCATTCAAGCATTCAAGCATTCAAGATCTAATCAGCAAGGAGATCCATTGGTAGCCATTTAAGGATTTAATCTCTATGGAGCCCCTTTGTTGAAGATTTCTCCATCCACGTTCATTCAAGCTTCTTCCTATTCCAAGATCCATTCAATATTGGTGTTGAATATATAATGTAATTGATTTGAGACATCCTACATACAATTCTACATTCATTTCAAGGAATGAAATTGAATTGAGACATCCAAGGAGCATCCATACTTCTGGATTTAAGGATTTGAATCCTCCACAAGGGTTTCAACATAAGAAAGGTGAATTGTTCCATTTACTTTGTTTATTGTTGCAATTATAATTACATTTCAAGGTTAATTCCAAAACTAGGGTTTGACCAAGGCAAACCCCTCATCCAACAAACAAAACCTTTTTTCTTGTAGGTACAGGTGCGGGACAGTGAATCGCATATCAGATCTGAATACCCTTTTCGGTGAACTTTCAGGATCTACGAACAGAATTTTCATCGAAGCAGTGCAGGTCAAGGTTTACTTTTAGGGGTAAGATTGTGCCCTAGGTTAAGATCTTACCCCTGTCTTGGGTCAAGGTCAACCTTTCTCAGAATAGAAAATTTTTTCTGGGTTTTCTCTATTTTTGTGTTTCCAAGCCAAATTCAGTTGTAGAATTCCCCCAAAACTAAATACAGACACCAGAAAACAACATTTTCCACATCTGTCATATTTTGAGGTTAGTATTTGTCTTCATTCCATTAAGATTTCAATACATACTTTCTATAACGGAATATAAGGTTTTCTCCTTTCTTCATATTCTCCATGGATTGATTCATTTGTGCATTAATCACTTCCTTGTGGTTAATCAATTTGGATCTTTACTTTGGAAATTTAGGTTAAGAAGTAGATCTTACATTCCCTCATACACCAACATCAAACAACTACATCCTATTTTCCTATCTTACAATTAGTGTCTCCATGTTTTGTCAAAAAAACTATGTATGGTATTCTTGGTTTCATTTTTCACCTCTCATTCAATTTTAAAATAAATTACATTTTACAAACTAGACTATGTTATATACACATTAAAAATATTTATTTTTATTAGTTTGAAAAAAATAGGGTGTGAATGCAAAGTTTTTATCCTTTTAGGCTGTGTCCACTTTGAATATATTCATTGAAAAAAGTAGACAAATTGAGCATAAACTAAATCATGCTAGCTAATTTCTTATAGAAGTGATTTTGAAATAATTAAAAATGTGAACATTTAGGGGGGGGAGGGGTGGGCACACTAGACATTATGTTTTTTTTTAGACCTAAATAGGATAAATTTGTGTGGTCCCCTATTTGAACCTTGTAACATCCACTATTTGTTCTCAAAAATAGTAGATTAAAAAGTGTATTCAAAGCACTCTGACTCTTGTTCTTATTTCATCTTTAAATTTTGAGTGTAACTATCTTTAATTTCTCATCCAAGATCTATTTTTCCTGACTTCAAAAAAATGGGCTATTAAAGAGCCTCTCTCCCCATGTCCATGCACTTAGACCCAACAATGAGACCAAAATCAACAAGGATTCAATAATAATACTTCTTTTTAAGCCGGGTTGGTTTTTATTTTCATCCTAGGAATGGGTAAGTTATAGTTCCTAATTTGATAAAGACTCTTTTTCTTTCAATGTTGATCGATGGTATTTATATGAATGTGAAGCTCTAAAATGACATTTTCCCCCTTTGTTAGAAAATTGAAAATCATCTTCTCCTCGGTGGGTTTCGACCCATGAAGGTAATTTTCCTTGGGAAGAGAACATTGGAATCATCAAGTACATAGACAAGGCCTAGAGATCGAGATTCTTGGGTTAAGAGCAAGTTGGGTCCAGAAAAGTAGCTTGCCGGAGAACCTATAATGAACTTCCCTGCTTGTGGAGTTTTTCCTATAGAAGTTGTTTTCCGAAGAATAGTGGAAAGTGTATCAGAGATTCCCAAAATCCAAGCATCTAGATTTTGAGAAAATGAGATTGATCCCTTGTAGTGGATAAAATGCTCTCAGAATATGAGAGAGTGAGTAACACATCTTTTTCGGAGAATTGGTTTTTAGCTTCTCCCTTATCAAAAAATCACCTGAGAAGGTCAATTTTTGAGAAGCGACAACTCGTGAAGAAATCAGCACAAGAAATCATGGGAATTGAATGATCTGTTATGATGAAGATAGCTTGCTTTGACATCTAAAAGAAATTGCTAAAGAAATGGGTCAGTTGTGGATTTTTAGAAAATCACTCCCTAGCATCTCCATAGTCGGGTTTCTACCTTCGAAGTGAGTTTTCTGACAAAGGCATTGAATGGAGAGAAGCGGAAAAGTAAAAATTAGCTACGCCAATTAAGTTACTATTGCAGCTACATCAAATGGATAAAAGAGATTTGTTAAGGCCGTTAATAAGGTACATTTAATTCAAATATTAATGTTAGAACTTTAACGGATATTTTTGAAAATCTCTCACTCGTGTGGTGCGAGATATGGAAAGTAACAATAAGGAAGTTGGATGTTTATAAAAGACTCAAACTATCAAGCAAAAATTACCATTTGTTCACATCTTTTTCATACACCTTTCATTTCCCACAATTTCACAAATCATCTTATGACATTCTGAAAAGCTTCTTAACAGTAAATCAAAAGCATAAATAGAAGCTATGGCCACTAGATTCATGGGTTTTGATGGGTTGAACGGGATTACATCTGAATGGCAGAATTTGATAGATACATCCCTCATATTCTATGATCTGGGAAATCTACATAGAAGATTGAATGAAGAAAATATCCACCCCATGACACAAAAGCTCAAAGGTAGCGGTTTGGTCGAACCTGCTACATTTCCTATTGCAGTGCAAGCTCCCGAACTAATCTAGGAATCTATAACCAGATTCACCCAGATACAAAATAGATTTTGCTACCAGATGACATAGTACTCATCTCCATTGATAGAGATTGTATGTAGAACAGTCTTTGTATCCTAGAGCAAGCGAAATTTTGAAATATGAACTTCTCGATCATAATTTTAGAATATAATGAGAAGAAGATGAGGTGGAGGAAAGAGATCATGAACTCGTGCTTTCAGAAGGCCAGAAGCATTAAGGGAAAAGTGCCAAAGACACTTTTCAGGATAGATCTGAAGGCTGAGATCATCGACATCCTATTGCTCCTTTACAGGATAAAAGGTGAAAGTGATGAATTGAATTTCATAGAACACTACTTCTTCCTTGTACAGGTAATATGTGTTCAGCATCATTATATAGACTGGGCTCAAGTGGTAAGTGAAAATATGTCCAATTCCTTCAGTCTCGCCACCTACCAAAAAAATTTTTATATGTCTTCCTGTTTAATCTATGTTTTACCTACATTACAAGTATGGCTAGGACTCCCTAGGCTAGAAGAATATGAAGATGATGTGAATATTTATGATTTCTTCCCTCATTTGAAGTTACAAAATAGCTGTG
Source organism: Chamaecyparis obtusa (assembly GCA_027943335.1). Taxonomy (NCBI): domain Eukaryota; kingdom Viridiplantae; phylum Streptophyta; class Pinopsida; order Cupressales; family Cupressaceae; genus Chamaecyparis; species Chamaecyparis obtusa. The sequence goes on along the minus strand of BSBK01004046.1, from coordinate 53,374 downwards.
CTGAGTTCATTCAAGTTAATGACTCATTTACAATGAGGTTGTGCAGAGAATTACAAGGATGCCTAGAGTGGAGGTTCTCACCAGAGGCCATGGAATTCATCACCCAATTTGGGAGCTTCTTCATTCAGTTTTCTAGTTTTGCATACCTTCATCTTGTAGGTTTTGATGATTTTCCCATGAAGCTGCCAAGGTACCCTGATGACATGATCGTGCTTGTAGAGGTGATCTGGCAGATGTTGCAAGTGAACCTAATTAGTGTGGTAATTAAGAAGAAAGGCTATGAATTCACTATTACCATTGGAGCTTACAACTACGTGTCTAGATCAAATGCTAAGAACGTGATGAAGGCGTTCAAGAGCATATATAAGCTAGAAGTGAATGAATTTTTTAGGCCTAAATTTGATCCAGTAGGTTATGCCAAGAATCACCTACAGATTGGCACTATGGTCAAGCACATCCCCAAAGTCAAAGATTATTGGGCGAAGTGCAAGGATGAGTTAGAAATCCAAGAGAGGTTTTACTCTAGATTGACTATCAAACAAATCAAGTTGTTCAATGTCAACATTAATGTGGAAGGCATTATTGATGATGGAGAACATATGTATATTGACACATATCAAGATTAGATCAAGCCCTATCCTGTGATCTCTAAACCAGTTCAAGGTCAAGCTATAGAAGATTTGGAGACCTTAACAGCTAAATTCATTAAGAGAATCGATAAGTGGGTTCAGTGGATGATGGGAAGGAGAAAGAGATCTAGGAAGCCTACTCCTCAACAAGCTCCTGCAATCATGTCGGCGAGCGCTCCTGCATCCTCCTATTTGCCAGCGTCATCTGTGGCCAAAGGAAAAGCTCAACTAGTAGGTGGAGATGATGAACCGCATGAAAAAGAGATCCCACTTGAAAAGACTTGTGGAGAAGGTTCATCTCCAATCATCAATTCAAATGAAGATGCTGAAGTGGAGAAATCTGACAAGCCGGTGGAAGAAATTGTTGGGGATACGAAAGTAGAGCAGCAAGCACAAGGAGGAACCATTGAGATACAAGGTGACACTCCCACTCAAGAGTCTCCTACCATTGTTGAGGTTGGTGATGATAGTAGTATTTTGGAAACTGAATAGACAAATGAGCATTTGGGGTCTCCTCAAAAGAAAAAGAGAATTTCTTCTCCGCAGGTTAATCCTTTCGCTTCCGAACCTAAATCATCCTCTCCTATTATCAGGAAATTATTTGTTGAAGATTTTATTTCTACAAAAAAAAGTTACAAGTGTAGAATCATGGCTTGAAAATACTCTGGAGTGAAAAAGAAAAAGGGTTGAGCAAGGTGCTCCTAGTGGTGAGATGTTCTCCCAAGCAATACAATCAGGTTCAGCTATAAGCAAGCCTAAGAAGACTAGGACTCTGACCACTGTTGGTTGAGACCAGACATAGGGCACCTGATGATGGAAATAGCCAAGCCATTGAAGGGTAGAAAAATTGAAGACCTTACTACCTCAGACTTTGCACTCCAGTCCTTAGACATGGGGCTCGCCCGACATGATACCAAGCTAGACTTGTGGAAGTCTAGCAATGTCTTGATCAAGGAAGAGCTCGAGGATCTCAAAGTCACCAAGACTCGACTCAAGGTGGAGATTAAAGAAATGACTAACTTCATTACGCAGTTGGTCACTCCTATGGCAAGCCTGCCCAGTTCCCTAATAATGTTTGATCCTGTTGTGGCCGAGAACCAAGCAATACTTTCCAAATTGCAAGAAGATAGACATTTCGGGCACATTGGCAGGAGGTGGATTGAATGACTTAAGTTTCAAGGTCTGGTAGCTATTGAGAAGCTTGAGAGTGTCTTTTTACAATTAGAGGTAGCGAAGGATTCTCTCAAGGGACACATGCAGAAACTCACAATAGAGAGGTTGAGATGTGAGGAGTGTATGGTGCTATTACATTGGTTGGTCACGATGAAGACTAAAGATGCAATCAAGGGAAACATATTGCAAAAAGGAGATGAACCTCTAATCGAATGGCTTCAAGGAATTGAGTTCAAATTGGAGATGATAATCAAAGCAGAGGCAAGAATGAAAGTGACTAAAGAGGAAGTAACCAAAGAGAAAAGTAAAATCTTTGTATATTTGACAGGTCTTCACTCCAAGTCTCAAGCTGGTGGAGATGGTAAGAGCCCAATTGGTATAACCAACATGAAAAAGTTGTTCTCTAACTACTTGGACCAACTTGCAAAGTTATCTGGGTCTCACCTCGACAGAATACCTGATCTTCAGCAACTCAGTGGATGTAGACATAAAGCCATGGAGAAGACACAACCCTAAAAGGATATTGCAAAATGCATAGAGAAAGATCATGCCCACTGGCTCATAAGATTGAAAAATGTGTACATCCTAGATTCTGAAAGGATGATTCTGATTCTTGTGGCCGCCAAAGCTCATAAGGCTAAGTTGGAGAAGGTGAAGAAGCCAGCAAAGAGAAAATAGCTTTCCCCTCTTATTTTTGATATACATTGTAAAATCGGTAAATGGCCACTTGTCATTTACCAACTTTGCAGAATATGAATTGATTCGGTTGATTTTGTAATGGCTTAAATCTTGAAGCCTATATGTAACACTTTGAAAATCAATGAAAAGGTTAGCTAATTTTTGGTGTGAAATACATCTTGTTGCGGAGTTAATCAGGAATGTGTTTTGTGCCATTTATTTATTGTTCCATGCATTTATAAGTTTGAATGTTTGTTTTCCTTAAGATGGATTGAAATTAGAAAATAGACGGAGTTATGTTTCTCTTCTTTAGTGCAGCTAATCGATAGTAATCAAAGCATTACTTGGAGGTTGGGAGAATACACATATGTCCTGTTTAGATCAGATTCATCCATGTTGTTTTACTGCATTTCATTAATTCAAGTAGAATTCATCGTTGCATTCCCACTAGTGCAAATTCAAAAGTATTATGAAATCCTGAAGTTGGTTAGATTTTAGAATCAAATTCATTGCTTGGATTAGTTCACTACAACATTTGGGGTCGAATTTCAATGCCAATTTGTCATGCCACTACAATTTGTGTTTTTTTTTATGATTTTTTTTGCAAGTTCCCCTGACGATGTTGTAATAGCGATGCTATTGTCATAATTGCAACACCCATTTGGTTATAAACAAAAGAAAAAAGAAAAAGAAAGTGTCATTTGTAATTTGTGAATTCGAAGAGCTGTCGCGAAGACGACACTGCAATTTTGCATGGCGTGAAGTGGGAATTTGATTTTGGCATGCGTGAAGAGGCCAGCACTATGTGGGAAGAGGGCACTTGCACTTGAGGTAGGCATTCGAGCTTTGTCTTATCATTAAATCAATTTCAATGTCATTGTTTACATCTTAATTAGCATTTGGAATGCTTGATGACCCGCGAGCTTTCAGAGCTATTACCTTCAAGGCATTGTGTGAAGTCTTTGATCTCTCTTTATTTGTTTTGTTGTTGATATTCACTTTGTGGTACTCCTTGTTTAGGATCATTTCATGAGGAAATGTCTTGATGGCTCATGGGCTTCAAGCTAGGGCATCATACATAGTTCACGAGCTCACCGTTTAATACTGGCATTGCTTACATCTTATCATTTGGAATGCCTGATGACTTGTGAGCTTTGAGAGCTAAGGCATCACTTCTATTACCTTCAAGGCATTGTGTGAAGTGTTTGATCTCTCTTTATTTGTTTTTCTGTTGATATTCACTATGTGGTACTCCTTGTTTATGATCATTTCATGAGGAAATGTCTTGATGGCTCGCAAGCTGCAAGCTAGGGCATCATGCATAGTTCATGAGCTCACTATTTAATATTGGCATTGTTTACATGTTATCATTTGGAATGCCTGATGACCTGTGAGCTTTGAGAGCTAGGGCATTGCTAGAACTATTACCTTCAAGGCATTGTGTGAAGTATTTGATCTCTCTTTATTTGTTTTGCTGTTGATATTCACTATGTGGTACTACCCGTTTATGATCATTTCATGAGGAAATGTCTTGATGGCTCGCGGGCTGCAAGCTAGGGCATCATACATTATTTATGAGCTCACTATTTAATACTGGCATTGTTTACATCTTTTCATTTGGAATGCTTGATGACCCACGAGCTTTGAGAGATAGGGCATCGTTGCTATTACCTTCAAGGCATTGTGTGAAGTGTTTGATCTCTCTTTATTTGTTTTGTTGTTGATATTCACTATGTGGTACTCCCTGCTTATGATCATTTCATGAGGAAATGTCTTGATGGCTCACGGGATGCAAGCTAGGGCATCATACATTGCTCATGAGCTCACTATTTAATACTAGCATTGTTTACATCTTTCCATTTGGAATGCTTGATGACCTGTGAGCTTTGAGAGCTAGGGCATCATTTCTATTACCTTCAAGGTATTGTGTGAAGTGTTTGATCTCTCTTTATTTATTTTACTATTGATATTCACTATGTGGTACTCCCCATTTATGATCATTTCATGAGGAAATGTCTTGATGGCTCGTGGGCTGCAAGCTAGGGCATCATACATTGTTCATGAGCTCACTATTTAATACTGGCATTGTTCATGAGCTCACTATTTAATATCTGGAATCATGAAAACATACATTAATACACTTATTATTTTGAATTTGAGCTTGGGCATCATGAAATGTTATTGTTGTCATTGCATGCTTGATGTTGTTGTGCACCATATATTGTTTTATACACTGTTTATTTCATTGAGACCATGAGCTTGGCATTTGTAATGTATTTTTTGTTATTGGATCAACGCTACCATGTTGTTGAGTTTGTGTATGGCTTGACTATGCACATGCATAATTGTAGATTAGGATCAGTATTATGTTGTCAGGCATTGCTTAGATCCTTTGGATCTAACCCCATCTTTTCCTTCCTTGCAGGTTTTGGATCATACAAGAGCATACTGGATTAAACCCCGGGTCAACACTTCATTTCTTCAGGCAATGTCTAGTACCTTCATTATTTATGTTCATCCACTTATGTATGTTTGCATTCATTCATATTCTTCCAAAATTTGGCTATTAGTGACCATATAGGACCATTCTTGATGTTTTTGGGTCATTTGATGAAAAGATGTAAATAGGGACATCAATAATAAAATAGGGATATCTTAATATTAATATTGTAAGTAAAAACATTACACATCGGCATTTAGATTAATTACAATATGAATTCACGTGCCTTTAATTATGATACACTTTTGAAATTATCACGCATTGGTCATTTGACAATTCAAGTTATAAGTATCAGAATATAAACTGTTGCAAAAGGAAGAAACACATATGTATCTATCATCATTTAATACAAAATATAAAAGTATCCCATAGACACACATTTTCTATTATAACAACCATCCTCTAATCCCATGGTGTACAAGTCTCAAGGTAAGAACAATTTGCTTAAGCCATCATATAAGTATCATCCTATTAGAAACTTGTAACACCTAATTCTATCCTAGACTCCAAATTTGTTCCTAAGGCTTATTAGGCCTTTTAGGACTGATTACACATTTGCCATTCTTATTTCATGAAATGACATCATAGGCCATTATAGGTGCCAAAATCCTCTAGTTGATGTCTTTGGATGTCTTTATTGTTAGGAATAGTCCCAAGAGATAATTGAGAGGGGGGGCTGAATCAGTTATCTACAAGATTCAATTCTTTATCCAATTAAGTATACTTAAACATAAATCATAAACAAAATAAAAGAACTCTTGAACACAACACCAATATTTTGGTTACGGAGAAACCAAAATAGGTAAAAACCCCGGTGGGACTTGATACTCACTAATATTTTGTACTAGTGTATAATGATCCTTGTTAGAAGATCCTTTACCCTGTTAGGAGTAGCTTTACAAAATATTAAGTATAGTAGACTTGGTCAAGGGTCAAACCCTATTAGGATTCTCTTACAATTTTCCCTATTAGGGGAGAGGATGCACTGTCCAAGAGCTCACTGTTCAAATGGGCGAAGGCTACAACCTTTTGAATAATAGATACACACTATATCTAGATCTTGGTGAAGTGCGCTTTGACCTGTTGTATAGATCAGTTCCAATGAATAGCACAAGTACTTTACTTGGTCACATAGACCTTCTTCTGATGGCTCAACACTTCGCACACTCTGCTCTGCTCTGCTTAATTAACCATGAACCACACTCAAGCAATCACAAATGACTGCCTATAAATATCTTTCCTCTAAATGGTATAATCAAGTCCTCCTATTAGAACCACCTTGAAATCATATTAGAGAAACCATAATAAACTCCAACAAACATTCTGTCAACTCTACTATGCACGCAACTCATACTGGGACTTGTCTAATAAAATAAATGTAGACACACGCTACACTGTTGGCTCTACCAAAACAACTGGAACTTTCTCTGTAGTTTGAATTAACTTATGCGCTCCTAACCAAACATCAATAACACTTATCCAAGCTTAACTCGAAGGGTGCATATCATCAAGATAGGCGCAACTCAAGAACCAATAAAATCTTTGTCAACTCTTCTGAACAAACACATGAAACTACTACTGGTGAATAGCGACTACATAACTTCACTTGCATTCATCATCAAACTATGCATCCATAGCTGAAACTTCACTAACATGTCTTCAACATATATCCAAGCACACAAGGCTTCATGATAATTGTATGAACAACCATACATAGAACACTGTCTATTACTCTGTCAAGAACACTGCTGACACTAGTTGCTATATAACTGTCTGTACTAGCAGTTAACCTCTGCACCCATGATATCATGCTGATATAATGTCCATGCTACATATACAGAAGGCTTACTATATAATACTTCTACGCATGCTACTTTCCATATGTTGTCATCAATAAAAAACATACAGTTAGTACTGGCCTGCTAGCAAATCTCCAACAATCTCCCCCTTTGGCATTTATGGAAACATGTGGAATGAAAAATCATGGCCAACCCAAATGAACATTTCTTTTATAACATTCTCCATTTCCTCTTCAAAACTCCCCCAAAGATGAATCCTCCATCGGCTGCAATATTTTCTAATATTCTCCATTTCCTCAACTATATTGTTGTCATAACTGAATGTTGCTCCCCCTTAGTATATTACTCCTCTTTTTACTTCTATTTTTCATGACTTAATACATATACTCCCCCTTTGACATCAATGGCAAAGGGCACCATTCATTTTAAGCACCAGTACTACTCTTGAGGTAGAGTAGTCAACCTTCCACTAGTCTCGGAGGACTGATGCCATTCCTTCTTTCTTCTAAATAGAAACAAGGAAGGGAATGACTCCCAACTTCTCCCTGAGACACTCAAAAGTATCCTTAGGCAAGGGCTTTGTGAATATATCTGCCAACTATTCTTTAGTACTCACATAGTCCAACTTGACTTCTTTATATGCCACTTTCTCTATTAGGAAGTGATACTTGATCTCAATGTGCTTTGTCTTTGCATGTATCACAGGGTTCTTTGACATATTGATAGTGCTAGTGTTATCACAGTGAATAAGAATAGGATAATCAATCTGAATTCCAAAATCTTTAATCATTTGCTTGATCCAAACAATTGTAGAATAATTCAAGGCTGCTGCAACATACTCCGCTTCTATTGTTGACTGAGAAATACAATTTTGTTTCTTGCTTTTCCAAGTGACAAGTCTATCACCAAGAAACACTGCTCCATCTGAAGTACTCTTTCTATCATCAACACATCCCGCCCAATCTGAATCAGTGTACACATGAAGCTCAACATTTTCTAAATTAGGATACCATAGACCATAATCTATAGTGCCTTGCAAGTGTCTGAATATTCTCTTTACTGCCATGAGGTGACTTTTTTTAGGCTCTACTGCAAATCTTTCAAATATGCCAACTGCATTGGAAATATCAGGTCTAGTCTAAGTAAGGTATATGAGTTTACCAATCATAGTCTTATACAATGTTATATCTACTATTGGTGAGTCATCTTCTTTTGTAAGCTTGCATCTAGTGATCGTAAGAGTTCCTACTAGCTTGCAATCATCCATCTTGAATTTATTCAGTATCTCTTTCACATACTTTGATTGATTAATGAAAATCCCTTTTTATGTCTGGCTCACATTTAGTCCCAAAAATTACTTGATAGGACCAATCATACTCATCTCAAACTCATTCTGCATTTCTTTGGCAAATTCAGCACTGAGTCTGTCATTACCTCCAAAGATAATGTCATCAACAAATATAGCTACAAGTAGTAAACCTTCAAATGTCTCTCTAATGAATAGATTACAATCTGCTACTCCTTTCTTGAATTCAATCTTTGTTAAGTATCCATCTATTCTCTCATACCATGCTCTAGGGGCTTGCTTAAGTCCATAGAGGGCCTTCTTCAATCTGCATACCACATCAGGTCTATCTGATAAGGTGAATCCTTCAGGCTTCTCAATGTATACTTCTTCATTCAAATTTCCATTCAGGAATGCTAACTTGACATCCATCTAATAAACTTTGAAGTTTTTAACTATAGCATAAGCTAAAAACAACTTAATAGCTTCTAATCTACTCACAGGTGCAAATGTGTCTAAATAATCAATGCCTTCTCTTTGCACATATCCTTTACATACTAATCTTTCTTTTTTTCTTACTACTGTACCATCTTCATTCATCTTGTTTCTGAATATCCACTTTTTTCCATTCACATTTTTATTACTCGATCTCGGGACCAGTTCCCAAGTGTCATTCTTAATAATCTGATCAAGTTCTTCTTTCATAGCATCATGTCAATCTGAATCCTTACAAGAATCTTCAACACTTAAAGGTTCAATCTGAGATAGTAAACATACTGCATCACTGCTAGCTGAGTTCTTTGCTTGTCATCTTGTTAAGACTTTTCCGCTCTGATCTCCAATGATGTCTGCCTTGGAATGATTTCTTGATGTAAACTTTGGAACTTTAGGTGATGCTAATTCATCAGCCTTAGGAGTATTTTCTTCACTTGTCTCAAGGTCATTGAATAATACATCAATATTGTCAAACATTTCTTCAATAACTGTCTCACTATTAGAGGTTCTAGGTTCTTCTTCAATCATGGGTGAGTAATCATGATATCTTTCTTGAATCATAAACTTTTCATCAATCTTTACATGAGCACTTTCAATGATTTTTTTCAATCTTAAATTGAAACATCTATAAGCTTTACTTTTAGTAGAGTAACCAAGAAAAATACTTTCATCACTTCTTGCATCAAACTTGCCTACTGCTTCATCCCTCTTGATGTAGCACTTGCTTCCAAAGATGCTGAAGTATTTTACTGTGGGAACATTACCATACCATAGCTCATAAGGTGTTTTGTCAGCGCCAGGCCTTAATTGAATTCTATTGATGGTATAGACTACTATATTGACCGCATCTCTCCAATAGGTGTGTGCAACGTTTCCTTCTATCATAATGATGTGCGTTGTATCAAGGATGATCCTATTCTTTCTCTCTGCAATTCCATTCTACTGAGGGGTTCTAGGTGCACTTAACTGTCTCTTTATGCCATGTTCTTCATAGTACTCATAAAATCTGTCAGAGGTGAATTATCCTCCTCTATCCAACCTTAAACATTTTATCTTTAGGCCAGATTCATTCTCAACCTTAGCTTTGAATATTTTGAACTTCTCAAAATCTTCTGACTTATCTTTTAAGAATGCAACTCACATCATCCTAGTATAATCATCAACAAACAAAATGAAATACCTTTCACCATAGTATGATCTTGTTTGAGTTGGACCACATAGGTCTGTATGAATTAGATCCAACTTATTCTTTGTTGAATTTTGCTTGCTGCTGAATGAATTTCTCACATGCTTCCCCATCACACATTCCCTACATATAGTATCAACTGGCTTTTCTATGCTAGGTAGATCTCTCACTTCCTTTACATTGCTTATCTTCACTATGTTATCAAATTTGATATGACATAGTCTTTTATGCCACAACCAACTATCATCTACTTTAGCAACAAAACAACTTGTTTCTAAATTGAGTTGGAAAACATTACCTCTTGTCTTTGTTCCTGATGAAATCATAACACCATCTTTGTTCTTAATGATGCATTTGTCATCTTTGAACTCCAACTGATAGCCTTTTCCAAGTAACCATCCAACACTGAGAAGGTTATGGTTCAAACCATCAACATAAAGAACATCATCAGTACTGTTCTTTCCATCCAAAGTGATGGCTCCTCTACCAACTATAGGTTTAGGAGTATTATCTCCAAATTTGACCACACCTCCATAGTATTTTTCCAAATGAACAAACCTACCTTTATCACATGTCATGTCATGTGAACAACCACTATCTATAATCCAATATGTCCTTATATCAGCTTGTGAAATCAATGCTAGCTCTTGATTCTCTTTCTTGTCTACATGTACTGTCTTGTTATTCATTTTATCTATAATAGCAATGAATTCAATTTCTTCTTCACTGGATTCTTGATCTGAAACTCCATCTCCAACATAGTAGCATTCCTTAGAATACTTAGGCTTGTAATCCTTTTTGAACTTTCTAGCTCTAGTGGGACACTTAGATGCAAAGTGACCAATCTTATTACATGAAAAGCATTTAAATGGTAATTGACCTTCGTATTTTCCTTTTCCTTTCTTTTCTCTTTTTTCAACCATAGCAATAAAATCATCTAGTGTTTTATCTTCATCATCATCATCAAAATTACCAGAAGTGTTTGCAGATTTCTTACCATGAACTGTTGCTTTGATAGTTGTCTCACTCTTTGGTTCTATCTTCAATCTTGAAATCTCAAAAGTAGAGATCTTGTTCATCAAGGTTTCTCTCTTGAAATTTGATGTAAGTTGCATGGTCTCATCAAGGACGTTGATCTTGCATTCATATTCTGGAGTAAGAGTAGTCATCAGTTTATCCATTATGTCCTCCTCTGATATCTCTCCACCATTGTTCTTGATTCCAGCAACTACTTCATTAATCCTCTGATTGTAAGCTTTGATGTTTTCTTCAGGAAGCATCTCTAATGCATTGTATCTTTTCTTCCATGTCTTTCTATGCCCATCCATTGCTTGTTTGTCTCCTTCAAATGTGTCTTCTAGGTGCTTCCATATTTTGTGGGTGGTATCTACCTTTTTTACTTTTGAAAATTCACCATCAGATAAGGCGTGTATAAGGGCTTCTTTAGCAATAGCATTATGATGAAACAATTCCTTTTGTATGTCAGTAGCATCATCTTTTACAAGGTCTTCTAAGGTAGTAATCTTGGCTGCTTTGATGGTTACATTAAAAACTTCAAAAGAAATGCACTGCAAATGGGTTACCATCTTGTTCTTCCAATCAAGATAATTCTCTCCATCAAACTTAGGACTTTCTTTCTTGAAGTACGCCATCTGATCAACCTCAAATTGTTAAAATTTCTCTCTGAGGCACTTGGCTCTGATACCAATTGTTAGGAATAGTCCCAAGAGATAACTGAGAGGGTGGGAGGTGAATCAGTTATCTACAAGATTCAATTCTTTATCCAATTAAGTATACTTAAACATAAAGCATAGACACATTGAAACAACACTTGAACACAACACCAATATTTTGGTTATAGAGAAACCCAAATAGGTAAAAACCCCGATGGGACTTGATACCCACTAATATTTTATACTAGTGTATAATGATCCTTGTTAGAAGATCCTTTACCCTGTTAGGAGTAGCTCTACAATATATTAAGTACAGTAGACCTGGTCATGGGTTGGACCCTGTTAGGAGTCTTTTACAATTTTCCCTATTAGGGGAGAGGATGCACTGTCCAAGAGCTCACTACTCAAATGGGAGAAGGCTACAACCTTCTGAATAATAAATACACACTATATCTGGATCTTGGTGAACTGTGCTTTTACCTATTGTCTGGATCAGTTCCAATGAATAGCACAAGTACTTTACTTGTTCACATAGACCTTCTTTTGATGGCTCAACACTTTGCACACTCTTCTCTACTCTGCTTAATCAACCATGAACCACACTCAAGCAATCACAAATGACTACTTATAAATATCTTTCCTCTAAATGATATAATCAAGTTGGTCTATTAGAACCACCTTGAAATCATATTAGAGAAACCATAATAAACTACAACAAACATTCTATCAGCTCTACTATGCACACAACTCATACTAGGACCTGTCTAATAAAATAAATGTAGACGCCAACTACACACTATCAGCTCTACCAAAATAACTAGAACTTTCTCTGTAGGCTGAATTAACTTATGATCTCTTAATAGAACATCAATAACACTTCTCAAAGCTTAACTCCAAGGGCGCATATCCTCAAGATAGGTGCAACTCAAGAACCAATAAAATCTCTATCAGCTCTTCTGAACAAACACAGGAAACTGCTACTGGCGAATAGTAAGTGCATAACTTCACTTGTGTTCATCGTCAGACTATGCATCCATAAGTAAAACTTCACTAACATGTCTTCAACATATATCCAAGCACGCAAGTCTTCATGATAATTGTATGAACAACCATACACAGAACACTATCTATTATTCTGTCAGGAACACTACTGACACCAGTTGCTATATAACTATCTATACTAATAGTTAACCTCTGCGCCCATGATATCATGTTGATATCATGTCTATGCTACATATATAGAATTCTTACTACATAAGACTTCCATGCATGCTACTTTTCATATGTTGTCATCAATGACAAACATACAGTCAGTTTTAGCCTGCTGGCAAATCTCCAACATTTCTAATCTCTGATGGCTCCAAGTGTGTCTTCATAGGTATTTGGGTTTCTTTGTGTCTTCTCATTAAGTGTTGCCATTAAAATATATCACTCCTCTTGTTATATAATGTATATGCATAGTTGTTTAAAATTTCATACTTGTTGCTCTTAAATATTATTACCATTTCACTTAAATTTACATGACATTAAAGCCAAGCCCAAAATGTATACATACGTGTAAGTATAGGAGAAGCTGGATTCTACAACTATTGAAAAAAAAAAAACTATACCAATAGCAGCTTACGAGAAACTATACTTGTGCTTACCACACCACACCTCAGCATCATAATGCTTATCATTTTCAAGCTTCAGCAAAGCTTCATACCACGCAGCATCTGCAAATTTGTATGCAACATTGATTTAGGTTGGAGGTAAACTACATGTGTCATGTAAAGAACATGGTTGAATGCAATCTCTTTTGCATGTTTTCAAGAGTTTTCCCACCAATACAAGCATAAATAACGCATTGAACATAATCTACGAACACTGAGTGGTGTGAAATTTCGCTGAAGCTTGAAATATATCACTCCTCATGTTATTGTCAAAATTAAATTCAAATATTTCTCAAAACATTTATTCTTGTAGACTTAAGATATCCTTATCTCAATAATAAAATAATCTTGCATAATAGATTTTAAATCACACTAACACACACCCATATTTTTCTGTAGCATAGTTCATTTTAGAAGTGTATGGCTTGACTATGTACATGCATAATTGTAGATGAGGATCAGTAATAGGGTGCCAAGCATTTCTTAGATCCTTTGGATCTAACCCCATCATTTCCTTCCTTGCAAGTTTCAGATCATACAAGAGCATACTAGATTGAAGCCTGGGTCAACACTTCATTACTTCAGGCAATGTTTGGTACCTTCATTATTTATGTTCATCCACTTATGTATGTTTGTATTCATTCATATTCTTCTGAAAGTTAATCTTTATGAGCTCAAATTCAAAACTGTATGTGTGTTATTTTATTATTGATGTCCCTATTTGATGTCCCTAGTTTATTACTGATGTCCCTATTTGATCTAATGGCATCAATATAACAAATAGAGCACCGACCAATCAAATAGGGACATGAGGTGCTCAAACAGTGAGCTCATAAAACAATATATTTAGTCTTAATAAAATCTTATAAAACAACATATATTGTGTGAAGTGTTTGATCTCTCTTTATTTGTTTTGGTGTTGATATTCACTATGTGGTACACCCCATTTATGATCATTTCATGAGGAAATATCTTGATGGCTTGTGGGCTGCAAGCTAGGGCATCATACATTGTTCATGAGCTCACTATTTAATACTAGCATTTTTTACATCTTTTCATTTGGAATGCTTGATGACCCGTGAGCTTTGAGAGCTAGGGTATCGTTTCTATTACCTTCAAGGCATTGTGTGAAGTGTTTGATCTCTTTTTATTTTTTTTGTTGTTGATATTCACTATGTGGCACTCCCTATTCATGATCATTTCATGAGGACATGTCTTGATGGGTTGCGGGCTGCAAGCTAGGGCGTCATGCATTGTTTATGAGCTCACTATTTGAGCACCTCATGTCCCTATTTGATTGGCTAGTAATCAAACAGTGAGCTCATAAATAATGCATGATGCCTGAGCTCAAATTCAAAACAGTAAGTGTATTATTTTATTAAGACTAAATATATTGTTTTATTAAGATTTTATTAAGACAAAGTATTTTGGGTTAGTTTTATGTTGTTTTATAAGATTTTATTAAGACTAAATATATGATGTAAACTCATAATTATACTTGATATATATATATATATATATATATATATATATATATATATATATATATATATATATATATATATATATATATATATATATAATTCAAAGGAGGAATTATGAAATATAGTTGTAGGTAGTTATCTCTTCTATAATGATGGAGGAGTGAAAGGTAATGATCAATGAGGTTGTTGCTATTAGATCATACATTAACATACTTATTGTTTTGAATTTGAGCTTGAGCATCATGCAATGTTATTATTGTCATTGCATGCTTGCTGTTGTTGTGCACCATATATTGTTTTATACACTGTTTATTTCATTGAGACTGCGAGCTTGGTTTTTCTTTAAGAAGTCTATGGCTTGACTATGCACATGCATTATTGTAGATGATGATCAGTAATAGGATGTCATTCATTGCTTAGATATTTTTAATCTAACCTCCATCTCTCTTTTCTTTGCAGGTTCTGGATCACACAGGGGCACACTAGATTCATACTCAGGTCAAAAATTCATCACTTCAGGAAATGTCTGACACCCTTATTATTTATGGCCATCCTCTTATGTATGCGTGTACTCTTGCATTTTCTTCTAAAAGTTATTTTCCTTGTATAGTATATACAAGTTATTTTTCATATATATACATGTAATCTTTAGATGCAAAAATTTATTTATTAAAAAATAATCTTACATTTAAAATCTAAGAATTATCTAGTCTATTATAACTCAACTAATACATACCAGTTAAAATAGACCTAAATAAGGGTCATCTACATTAATGCAACTACATTAAAACCTTTTCCCATCTGGGTTTGAAACCATTCATAATCAATGGTAGGACTCAAGAAGATAAATTGGTTTCAAATGCCTACTACAACCTTTCCAAGAGATAGAGTGATTTTATCTCATTTGTAATTGTAAACCTATGGTGTTTTTTTTCAGTTTTTTTTCTCATATTTCTCTCAATATTTTGAGTGAAAACATATTTCACTCTATTTGTGTCATCTCAAGTTTGCAATCTAATCATGATGTTATCATGATAGCAATCCCAAATCCCCCCTCAAACAATTGATTATAACAAGAACTTTGTGAACACATGTCTATTAGGACCCATATATAGATAGAGTTAGAATTCAAAGAGAAATCATTCTTATCAATTAAATACAAACAAAATA
Source organism: Chamaecyparis obtusa (assembly GCA_027943335.1). Lineage (NCBI taxonomy): Eukaryota > Viridiplantae > Streptophyta > Pinopsida > Cupressales > Cupressaceae > Chamaecyparis > Chamaecyparis obtusa. Next base: position 37,650 of record BSBK01004046.1, on the reverse strand, counting down.
TGTATAATGGGATATATTTTACCAAATCTCAATGAATATAATAAAATCAACAACTTACTTGCATACAAGGTCCCCACCTCCTTCTAACACATGCTTTAGCTGCACTTACTCTCTAATCTCATTCTTCAATTTTTGTTTGTATATATTTCTCATCATGATTTGCACCTTTTGACAAGATACTACCATAGCCACATCCATGAATATTTTTATCTTGGATTTTGAAAAAAGATACAAATAATAAATTTTAGCAAAGGATATAATTAAAAATTCATAACACCTTGAGGTAATATATGGATCCTTAACATACGAGATTTCTTTGAAAACTATTTGAGTCCAGCATGTGTACATTTTGTATATGTTTGATGGACACCAAGCATTAAATCAGTAAAGGTTCAAACTTTAGACAACATTATCAAGAAATTTGCTAAACATTGATTGAAAACAAATAAGTCTTCATTTATTATACTAATAGATGACTGTGAAATTTTAACTACTTGAAACTATGCTTAGTTGGTCCAACAAATTAGAAAATTTCAGCATGCTCCAACAATTTAGAAGAGTTGTATGGTATTTCCATAATATACATTTTTTTTCAATGGTATATCCAAAAAAAATTTCTATAAATTAAGAAAATATAAAATATGTGATTATTCAAATGTGCTACATAAATAACAAAAATAAATACAGAAAGGACCAAAGAATTTACTTTCAAACTAGAAAAATAACTATCTAGATTAATTTTATTCTGAAAAATCCCACACACAAATAACAATGTATTTCCAATGAGACATGAGAAATAAAAGTCTATATCTTAAAGCAGACTGAAAGTCTAAAATAAAATCTATGGACAAAGCATTCAACTTGGCTTGTATGGTAATTTTATATGAACAGATGCATCTCATAATAAAATGTAAACGTAAGCTTCTTACAAAACTTCTAGACTCTTGTTTTTTGGGCTTGAGATTTACTATTTATTCAAATCAAAAACATAAATTCTCATCTTCTTTCACATTATCTAACAGCATCAAAAGCATAGCTGAAAAAACTTAAGCTATTTATTGGAAAAAACCTATGGCTGCTACAGATAGATTCTAGCAGGAAAAAGCTTGAATAGAGTTCTGGAAGATTTTGAACTTTCTGCTTTAATATCTTCTATCCAAGACATAAAGTTATCCTGACATTTGACATGGCATTAAAATATTTCTTAGCATAATGTAGAAGACTACATTAAAGCTCCAAGTTGCAAGAGTTATTCAAAACATGAATCAAAGAAACTATAAATAAATTATACCAAGAATGGCAAGTCTAGAAGAGGTGCAAGACTATTGCCAATTTTTGAAGTTGAATAACTACAAAAACTTCACTGCAAATTTTTCATGTGATATGATCATAAATGAAAGTCTCATTTTAATTTTTCATATATTGTTCAAAAGTTTTTTAAAAATGGCCATATAGAATATAAAATTCTAGGCTTGTCTCACATTGGAAAAAAACAACTTTAGATAGTTGAAACATTGCACCTTAGGCTTGTCATACATAGTTCATGAGCTCACTATTTAATATTGGCATTGTTTACATCTTATCATTTGGAATGCCTGATGACCTACGAGCTTTGAGAGCTAGAGCATCACTTCTATTACCTTCAAGGCATTGTGTGAAGTGTTTGATCTCTATTTATTTGTTTTGTTATTGATATTCACTATGTGGTACTCCCCGTTTATGATCATTTCATGAGGAAATGTCTTGATGGCTCGTGGGCTGCAAGCTAGGGCATCATACATTGTTTATGAGCTCACTATTTAATATTGACATTGTTTACATCTTTTCATTTGGAATGCTTGATGACCTGCAAGCTTTGAGAGCTAGGGCATCATTGCTATTACCTTCAAGGCATTGTGTGAAGTGTTTGATCTCTCTTTATTTGTTTTTTTGTTGATATTTACTATGTGGTACTCCCCACTTATGATCATTTGACAAGGAAATATCTTGATGGCTCATGGGCTACAAGCTAGGGCATCATACATTGCTCATGAGCTCACTGTTTAATACTGGCATTGTTTACGTCTTTTCATTTGGAATGCTTGATGACCTGCGAGATTTGAGAACTAGGGCATCATTTCTATTACCTTCAAGGCATTGTCTAAAGTGTTTGATCTCTCTTTATTTGTTTTGGTGTTGATATTCACTATGTGGTACTGCCCATTTATGATCATTTCATGAGGAAATGTCTTTATGGCTCGTGGGCTACAAGCTAGGGCATCATACATTGTTCATGAGCTCACTATCTAATGCTAGCATTGTTCATGAGCTCACTGTTTAATATCTGGCCAAGCCATGTAAATAGTACTAGGACAACCCAATCAGCCCAACAAAATGTGTCATGTTTATCTTTGTCAAATACACTCATTCACCATTTTGTTCTTGGTCTTCACACAAATATTGCATCAAAAGTAATTGTAAATAATGATTCAAAGAAAAAAGAAACAACTACAATAGATCAGACCCCAAAAGAATACAGTTAACTACAATAGCTCACAGTCTCAATGAAATAAACAATGTATAAAATAATATATGGTGCACAACAGCAGCAAGCATGCAATGACAACAATAACATTGCATGATGCCCTAGCTCAAATTTAAAACAATAAGTGTGTTAATGTATGATCTAATAGTAGCAACCTCATTGATCATTACCTTTCACTCATCCATCATTATAGAAGAGATAAATACCTACAACTAGGGCATCATGCATTATTTATGAGATCACTATTTGAGCACCTCATGTCCCTATTTGATTGGCCAGTGCTCAAACAGTGAGCTCACAAATAATACATGATGCCCTAGCTTGATGGCAATAACATGCTCATAAATAGTGTATAAGACAATATATGGTGCACAAATTCAAAATGGTAAGTGCATTAAATGTCTTACTTATGTCCCTATTCAGTTTTAATTTTATAGTGAATTCATGATTTATAATTCAGTTGTAGCAGCTCAATATGTTTGAACTCAATAATACCCCTTACTTGGTTTCCTACAAAGCTTTTGGCAAAATCTTTCAAAAAATGAGAAGCTATGAGAAGGTGACATGAAGCTAATGAAAGGAGGTATCTCCAATTTGTTTTGCAGATAGACACATTAAGGATCATGTCAGATAATACAAGGGAATTCGATCAAAATAGGGAGACAATCGCTAGATTTTTGTCTAACTTTCAAAGAGAAGGTGATGACAAATGTTATTATCCATGCAAGAGTTGTAATGACTTAAATACAAGAAGAATCAAAATCAAAATAGCAAAGAGACATTGTAGGGAGAATGGTCACATGGAAGGGGGGTTTGATTATAATCTAGTGGTAAGTTATTTGTTATATTGTTTTCACAATTAATAGACATATTAACCATGGAAGGAGGTTTGATTATCATCATTTTTATACAAGTCAATATCCCTAATGTGAATATAGAGGAACATGGAGGTGTGAATATTGAAGTTGAAGATCATGATCCCATAGAAGATGACGATCATGCACCAAAAAACACATTTGAAGATGATGGTATGAATGCATTGATCATTAACACATTTGGTACTAGTTATGTTGGTGCTACTGCTGCTACTGATGAGGATGACATTGACAACGTCCATGATATACCTCTACTTGAGAAGGTGGACATGGCCCTTTACGAAGGCTCCCAATCTACTCTTCTCTTTGTTGTATTGTTGTTGCTGAATTTGAAGGTTATGAATGGTTTATCCAACATAGAAATGTCACGTATGCTAAGGTTTTTCATATATGTCATTATAGTCTATAAAAGGTGAAACATGTACCATTAAGATTGTTTATAGTAATGACTTATATTATTTGTTGCAGATTGATAGGTGACTTTCTGTTACCACCATCAAATGTTCTCACTCGCTCGTACCGAGAATTATGTGTCATTATGAAACATATTGGAATGGAGTATCAAACAATAGATTCTTGTCCTGAAGATCATATTATTTATTATAAAGAACATGAAAATGCAACAGAATGCCCTAAATGCCATACGAGTAGATATCGAGATGATCAAGTGACAAAAAAGGTGCCTTGCAAGGTTCTTCATCACATCCCCATTATTCCATGTCTAAAATGATTATTCAGGTGCAATAGATTGGCACAATTTATGGATTACCATGCACGCAGTAGGATTCAAGATGACATTATTCGAATGCCTATGGATGGTTCATCATTTATGGATAGAGGAAAAGTGGCCACACTTTAAAGAGGAACCTCAAAATCTCAGGCTTTCTCTGGCAACAGACAGTGTCAATCCGTATGGAGAGATGAGATCCATTTGCTTGGTGTGGCCTATTTTTGTTATAAACAATAACCTTCCTCCATGGATGTCAGTAAAGAGGGAGCACATTATGTTGGCAATAATTATTCTACGTATCTTATTATTTTATAGTTATCTATATGTAATTATAAGTCTTGGAGTGAAATGACCACAATAATTATTTGATGTTGGTGTTAATTCAACTAGGTAAGTACCAAGTGAAAGATATGAATGTATATATTACGCCTCTTATCGATGATTTATTGGTGTTATGGAATGGTTTCACTATGTATGACATCTCCCGACCAATTGGACAAAGACAATTTCAATTCCATGCAATGCTTGTGTGGACAATTCATGATGCTCTAGGGTTGACACATTTCTGTGGTATGTTATGGTGAATTCTAGTTGTACGGGATAATTTAAATTATAAAAATATACATATTTAATCCAATTTTGTCGTTATCTTGTAGGTCTTCAAACAAAGAAAAAATTTGCATGTCCAATGTGTGGTCCAAAGATGAAATCTTGTCATTCCAAAATTTTAAGAAAACAGGTGTTTGATGAGTATAGGCAGTTCCTCTCCAAAAATCATAAGTATCGAAGTGTAGGAAGTCATCTTTTCAATGGGAAAGAAGAGACTACATCAAAGCCCCGAAGAATGACACCTCACCTATGGTAGTTGGAATATAATAGAATTCTAGGTAATATCGTTCCACATAATGGTCGATGTTTGAAAATTATATATTTTGATTGTGTTTTGTTGGCTAATTATGCAGTTGATGATCTTGAAGGTCGTGAAGGCATCACCGACTAGCTTCCAAAGGGACTAAAATGCTATCCCAAAGAATTTAGTAGGATGCCCTACTATGAGCATCTACAAATTATACATTTGTTTGATAATATGCATATTGGAAAGAATGTAATAGAGATGTTGTGGAAAATATTGGACGGAAGGCGTGAAAAAAAAAACTTGGCAAAATTTGTAGTGACATTCATGATCCCAATCATGCAATGAAAAATATCATTGAATCAAATAGCAATGGAGACCGGATTAATGCAAGTGCTCTTCCTTGGTTATTAACAGAGAAACAAAGTAATGTCATAAAAGAAGTGATTCAAAAAATTTGATTTCCTATAGGATTTTCTACGGATATAAGCAATCTTATATCAAAGAAAAATGATTTTGGGTGAGGGATGAAAATGCATGATTGGCATACCTTCATCAAGGTAAGTCATAGTCTTTTGCATTTACAATATATTTGTGTAATTGTATTCAATTTTCATTGTATGAAATGATCAGTTGACTATTGTTGCAGTATTTGCTACCCCTATCCCTCCTAGAGAACTTCGAAAACAATATCAAACAAGTGATATATGATCTTGGAAAATACATGAGGTAAGCAGTGATATTTGTTCAATATATCAAACAATATTATCAGACAAATAATATATTGTAAAGTCTTGTATTTATATATTTATGTCTTGAATCCCTTGTAGGTGGTTTTCATCTAAAGAAATCCATAAAGAAGATATTAAATATTGGAAGAAAAGAATCTGTCGATTAATGTGTGAAATGCAAAAGTGTTTACCTCCATCTTTTTTCAATGCACAAGAACACTACCTCATACACCAAGTTGAGGAGATTGAATTGTGTGGACCTGTACATGCTAGGTCAATGTGGATGGTTGAGAGACACTTGAAATTTTTTAAGGGTTTGGTATGACAAAGAGCACATCATGAGGTTTCTATGGTTGAGGGATATATGGTATACCAGATGATGGTGTACATTACCTAATATCTTCCTAATCTTGTAGCATAGATCCATATAGATTGCATTTGGGATCTCGACTCAATTAAAAAATTTGAAGGGGGCTACTTGGTGGGCAACGGTAGATTTAGGAAACTGAAAGGTAATAAATTATGAGATGTTCTTGCAGTAAATTAATTCTTAATCTTCGAAATAAATCTGTTGTAAGTCATCTATTTACTTTTGTACAGCTGCTAAAGAGTGGGATGCAATACATTTGTTTATTGCAAATAATCAAGATTGGATGACGACATGGATTGAACGATGTCAACATGATGGTCATAGATTAACATGGGAATCCATGTCTTCATTGGTTATACAAGCTCATCACAATGGAGATCCTAATGTTACACAAAAGGAAATAGATTTAGCATATGGTTTAAGAGATCACCAGGTATTTATAAATTTGTTAATTAATCAATCGTATGTTTTTCAACTCGTGATGCAATAATTTATACATGTTTGACATTATTGTAGGTGAAACACCACAAGGCTATGTTTTGCAATGTTTATAAATTTCGCGTCAAAAAGTTAGATGACACGAAGAGAACTTGTGATTCTGGGATAAGTGTAGTGTTCCAGGTGACTAATATTTCATCTAGAAATGACTTACATCCTTGAGAGTCACAAAATTGATACTATGGTATTTTGGTTGATATACTTGACTGCAACTTCAATTCCTTCAAATTAGTTCTCTTCATTGTCAAATGGTATAGACTATAAATCAATAAAAATGATCCTAATAGAACTATTATTGAACATGACAATGGATTTCCAGTGATTAATACAAGGTTTTTTGAGCCAGTTGGAGAAGAGCCCTATGTTCTTCCAGGCCAATGTGAGCAGGTATTTTACTCAGAGGTTCCACATAAACCAGGTTGGTCATTTGTTGTTAGACATGATCCAAGAGGAAGACCAATAAAGTATAATGAGATGGAAGAAGATATTGAGGAAGATGAAGAAGTGGAAGATGATGTTGAACCAAATGATGATCAAGAGCTAGTCGAAGAAGAATATGAAGAAGAAGAAGACGATGATGCTGCTACTGATGATGATGATGTTGCTAATGATGTTGCTACTGGTGAGGATGATGTTGCTACTGATGAGGATGATGATGAGGATGATGATGATGATGATGCTGATGCTGATGATGACGATGATGACAATAGTGGTGGTGGTGATGTCGTCGATGACGATGATCTTGATGATGAGATGGATGAAGAAGAATATCAATGACATGAATGAAATGTACAATTATGCTAGATGTCTGGCATGTTCTAATGATTATTTTATATGTACTACTCTTATTCACCTTGTTTTATATGTCCTACTTATATATCTTTGATCTTTTGTTAAGAGAAATTTCATTCTAAAAGATTGTATTTAATCTCTATATGTTTAAACAACCTCACTAGTTAAGACTGTTCTCATTTGTAGTGGGCATGAATAGAATCAAATCACTTGAAAGACACCAGTATTTAGACATACACAAATTAGTGACATGATTAAGCAAATTACCTTTCTTTATAATTGCATGGTTGTCTTTGGTTTGTCATTTTGTCTTGAGTGTCTAGTGATTTAAACCAAAGACTTCAACTTAGCCAAAAAATGTGCAAGTCTACATTAGTATGTTTCTTTTTATTGTAATTATAATTAGTATGAATGAACAAAATAATGACAATGCAATATTTGTGATAATGCAATATTTGTCGAAATAGCGTCAATGACTTCGGTCAATGTGCCTATGTGTATATGTGGTGTTGGCCCATGCATGTTGAAGATGTCACGCACAACAAGTAATCCTGGGTGTCAATTTTGGGTTTTCCCAAATAGGAAAAAGGTCTAGGTACATAATTATATTTTATGTTTAAAAATAATGTGACAACTAATCATTTTATGAAGAACTGATGTACATTTGGTATTGTCAGGGAAATATTGGATGTCAATACTTTCGGTGGGTCGATCAAACCACATTGACATCTACCCCATCTACATCTATATCTGATGTAGGAAATGAGTGCAACTTGTACAAGGCTCAAGAGGCAGCTAGTGCTGCCAAGATTGCTTCAATGGCGAAAGCAGAAATCATATTTCTGTGATGCCTTCTTTGTGTAGTTTGTGCACTACTTTGTTGGGACCATATGCATAAATGTGGTTAACAAAGGGGTTTGTAGATAGTGAATTTTTTTTTAGAATTTATAGTAGATACACATAAAGAACATGCACATAAACATGAAAAATGAGAAACATAAATGTAGATATCACAACAGCTGACAAACATAAATGTAGGCATCATAATCACATTTTTTTGGAGACACAACATAATTGAATGGTATACCTAGACGATGCAACACAACTATATATCACTCCTCTGGTTCCAAGTTTACACTAAGGTAAACAAAATCCATAGATAAAAAATAAATTTAGAGAGCGGAGGAGAGCGAGAACGACCAAAGTAATACAAGTCCCTATATTATTTTGGTCGTTATCGCTCTTTTGTGCTCTCTAAATTTATTCTTTATCTTTGAGTTTTGTTTATGCAGTGTAGACATGGAACTAGAGGAGTAGTTGTGTTGCATCATCTAGGTATACCACTCAATTATGTTGTGCTTCCAAAAAATTGTGACCATGATGCCTACATTTATATTTCTTAGCTGTTGTGTCCCAGGACCCCTTATGACCCTTTACGACCATTTATGATCTCTAAGAATACATCTTAGATATCTTAAAATGTCATGAAGGGTCATAAGAGGCTCCTAGGAGGGGTTAGATAAGCTTCCACCTTCACGTGGTTGGCCCTATTAAGTAGAGAATGTTAAACTATTCTCGAAACAAAGAGAAGCTCAATAATTTAGGATCTCAATCCAGGTACAACAAATATATATCGATCCATCTCAATGGCTACCAAATCAACAAATCTTTGTCAAGAACCCAGTTGAAAACAAACACCATAGACCGCACCGCGAACCCGCACATCAAATTCAGACCAAAGAAGTCAAGAAGTCATTTGAATCAAATCCAAATGCAATCAGGTCTGCATATATCCCATGAACACATCGGGAAGAATGTATCTCAGATCACTGCACTAGCTTCTTTTGCTGGAGCAGTCACTGTCACAAGTCTTGATTTGGTAGGATCCATTCCAAATCCAATTCTCTAGAATCAACTCAATAATCCATGAGCCGCTACTGAATCTATTGCTAAGTTATCTCTAAATTGTGCTAGATCAGTCGTTGTCACAAGTCTTGATTTGGTAGGATCCATTCCAAATCCAAGTCTCTAGACTCGACTCAATAATTCACGAGCTGCTATCAAATCTACTACAAAGTTATCTCTAAATGATCCATAACCAAATCATGATTAGGAACTAGATCTGCAAGAACACCATTCTGAATTGATACCAACTCGATCAACAAATATATATATATATTTAAAAAAAAAACTAATTATCATCATAACTATGATGGATTCAAAATAGCGACGGTTGTCCATCACAAAAATATGTCACATTAACAGCATCGCTATCTGAAAATAACCATTAACGATGGATATCCGTCATAAATGTCCAACGCATGTCTATTGCATGTACAACATAGTCGTTGTTACAAACCACAAATGATGGATATGCGTCATACATTTTTGATGGATATCTGTTGCACTAAAATTATTTTTGTCGGAGAACATGTTACAAACGATGGCTACCCATCATAAGATTTTGACGAGTTACCGTCGTTTGTTAATTTTTGTGACAAATATGCATCACAATTGCGATAGCCACAAATAGGTCCAACAACAGGTTCACTCTATTGGCACCCTCTTTTTTTGATAGCTATGGTTGTCATTATTATGATGCCTAATAAAACTATCAATTTTTTTGACCACAAAACTGCGACGCCAGGTGGTGTCGGTTAATCGACAATTTAGTGTCTAAATTCAAACGTTTAGCCGTTGGGAAAAGGTCTCAAATGTACTAGTGGTTTTTCATCGACGGCTAATTTGGTTGCCTCTACAGTTCTCTGGTCAACAACATACCCCATTAGGATTTAGAACAAACAAAACTCATTGCATTTCTTCACATAAGGGAGTTGTACCTGTTAAAATTCAGAGGGAAGTTAGTTGAACAGTTAACAACTTTCCAACTATTCATATTCACATTGTTTCTTAAGGATATTTTGCACAAATAAAGAGTTAACTTCAAAAAGAACAATCTTTTTACCAACAGATTTTTGGCGACTCTACTAGGGAGAGAAATAGTCACTAGACCAAAATATTTGTCATGAGGAAAAATGGTGTTACCTCATGAGAATGTATTCCCTATGCTTCAACCCAATCTCGATTTTTAGGATGACCAAGAAGACATAGTCTTGTCCCTAAATACTTTGCTTAGAGATATAGAAGAAACGTAGAGCATTATAGGAACATGAGTCAAGTGCTTGAACAAGAAGAAGCGAGAGCACAAGCACTTGAAAGAGAAATTTCAAGAAGAAATCAACGCAGAGTCGAGCATGAAGCTAGACAGAAAAACTAATTTGGAGCTTTGGATCAAAGAAGATTTCTCAGAAATGGTGAGGGGAAAGGTGGAAAAGGCCCTACATTCGAAAGGCTCGATGATCTCAGTTTTCCCATAATAAATGTACCTCATCAGAGAGGTGACAAAAAAAGTAGGAGTAGACCACCTTCACCTCCCAGGACACAAACTTCATTTCCTATAGCTTTCCAGGCATTAACTTTACACGGAGTAGTTGCTCCCCCTATTATTAATTTTCTGCAACATCCTGCACATACAGTCATGGGAGCTCCATGGGCCACTACAACTAGCCTGTTACAATTCACAGCATATCACCCACTCCCTTCAAGATCTAGAAAGAACTTTCCTAAGTTCTCAGGAGATGGGAAAGTTACTACATATGAACACATTAAAGCCTTCTTCACAGCAACTCACATCCTAGGAATTGGACATGAAGATGTTGCAGTAAAGCTATTTGTTGAAACTCTTGTTGAGACAGTGGCTGACTAGTTTTATCACTTGGATGAAGCTTCAATTATGAGTTGGGCTACTATGAGGTCAGCTATCGAAGCTAGATTTGAAACTACTGAAGATGAACATGCCCTATTGGCACAATTGACCTCCATAAAGAAACAAGCTTTTGTAAGTATGAGATAATTCATTGCTAAGTTCAATAAAATCACCAACAGAATTACCACTGCTGAGAGACCTACTCCTGTGAATCTGAAGATATTCTTTATGGGTGTCATGCCGCTAGACATAAACTATGATTTAAGAAGAGCACGACCTGTGGATTTTGATAATACTTAGAAAATAGCCATTGAGTTGGAAGATGACATGATTTCTGTTGGCAGGTGGAAAAGAGGGATACAAATAGGTGCTAGTTCAAGTGGTACTACATCAACTAATGAGATGATGCAGAAAATGTCCAATGAAATCATCGCTTTAAAAAGGCAACTCCCTAAGTTTAACAATTCATACCAAAAAGCATTTCATGATCAAAATATTAGAAATATTGATAGCAGGACACTACAATTACCTGCTCCAAAATAGAGGCTTGCAATTGAGGCTCCCCCTAAGAAAGGAAATATGTGTGTATTTCATCTAAAAACAGACCATAATGGTGAGAGCTATCCTAAAATAGCTCGCATGATGCATTTATTATCTACCAATGAGTTAGACACTATGACACCAAACAATGAACCGGATTCATGCTCACATGACGACTCTGTAAATTTATTTTTTGAGTATGAATCTCATTCTTAGAAGCAAGGAGAGTGTTACGCTACCATAGATGGCACCACCTGTGCAGTCCTAACTTAGAGCCAAAAAGACAAAACTCACATTGGCATTCCTTCAATGGGAACCAATGATGCATCTACTTTAGGTATGAAAGAAAGCATTCAGGGAATAAAAATCTCGTAGCCGGGTAAGGAAAATGATTCCTTTGATTTCATTCAGTTTTGTAAAAATTCCAAGATCCAAATTTCTCCCATAGATTATTTAAGGTCAAATCCTATCGAATTCAAAAGATTCATAGATTCCTATAGAAATTTAAATCAAGCTTCTTTAAAAGACAACTACGCACTCCCAAATATGGATCACTTGTTTCAAACAACTATAGGATCCAAAATGATGTCTATGATCGATGGCTTTTCCAAGTACAACCAAGTCGAAGTAGAGGAGAAAGAATAGCACAAGACCGCATTTACCACTCCTTGGGGAACATTGGCATACCACGGAATGCAATTTGGCCTCATTAATGTTGGTGCAACATTTCTACAAGGTATGGATTTATCATTTGCTGATATAAAAGATAAGATCATTGTCATATATTTAGATGACTTAATAGTGTTCTCTAAGAAAAGAATCGATCACATTAAGGATTTAGAAAAAGTATTGGGAAGATGTAGAGAACATGGGATCTCTTTACATCCCAAGAGGTCAGTTTTCTCTGTTACCGAAGGAAAACTACTGGGTCATATTGTATCACAAGAAGGTATTAGAATTGACCCAGAGCAAGTCAAAGCCATTCAAAGTCTAATTTTACCTATGAGTAAAACTAGAGTGAAGTCATTCTTCGGTCAAGTAAATTTCCTCAGATGATTTGTACCTGACTTCTCAGAGATCACACAGTGTATTGTATACATGATGAAAGGTAATCAGAATTTCAAATGGAATGACCCTGGTAAAAGAGCCTTTCAAGATATAAAGGATGCTATAGCCAACGCCCCTATCTTATGTCACCCAGATTATAAGAAGGATTTTGTGATTTATTGTTACACATCTGAACATACATTGTTAGCTATTCTTATGCAACAAAATAGAAAAGGAGTTCAGGCTCCTATTGCCTTTATGAGCATGCCACTGAAAAATCATGAGCTAAGATATTCTTAGACTGAGAAGCATGCCTTCTCTGTGGTGAAAGCCTTGAAGAACTTCAAATTTTATATCTTACATTCACACTCTCTTGTGTTTGTTCTTGGCATTGCAGTAAAGAGTATATTAACCCAGCAAGATGTGGGATGTAATAACATAGGGGCTTGGGTAGCTAAAACACAAGAATATGATATAGAGATTAAACCAACAAAACTGGTACAAGGAAATTCATTATGAAAAGATATGGCTGAAAATGAAGGAGATGATCAGCCTAAAATAGAACAACTAGTTTTAGTAGTGAGTTTACAAGACCCGTGGTTTTAAGACATTGTTTATTTCCTGACTTATCATGAATGCCCTAAAAAGTTGATAGCTAAACAAATGAGAGACTTGAGGTTGAAAGCTACTAAATATGTCATTTAGGAAGGGAGGTTATACAAAGATCAATAGATGGAACTTTTCTTAGATGTGTGGACAAGCAACAGCAAGAGAGATTGCTAAAAACATTCTATGATGAAGCCTGTGGTGGGCATTTCTCATTTTCTATAACTTCATTTAAAATTTTGAGGCAATGCTATTATTGGTCAGGGATGTTCAAGGATGCATATCATTGGGTAGCCAAGTGTGAAAATGCAAGATGTTCACAGGTTGACCTCAACTGGTAGCTCTTCCTCTCAAACCAGTAGTAATAGAAGGTCCCTTCCAGAAATGGGGCCTCGATTTTATCAGGCCTATCAATCCTGCATCAAGTGTTGGTCACACTTATATAATCAATGCAACCAATTATTTTATGAAATGGGTGGATGAAAAGGCCACTAAGAGAACTACTTTCGAAGTAGTGTGTGAATTCATCAAGGAGAACATCATGGTAAGATTTGGTGTGCCTGTTAAACTATTTATGGATAATGCAGCTTACTTTTCGTCAACTAAAATTACTAAATTCTAATTTGAGTATGGCATAATTGATAGTCCTTTGTATGACTATTTCCCACAAGGGAATGGTCAAGCTGAGTCAAGTAATAAGAACCTCATAAATATAGTGAGCAAACTTGTATCATATAACCAAAGGACTTGGCATAAGAAAATTCACAAAGCACTCTGGGCTGACAGAGTAACTCCAAAGAGGGTGATTGGTATTTCACCTTTTGAGCTCATATACAGAGTTGAGGCAAGCCTTCCCCTACCTCTAGAATTGGCTACTAACAAGTTGAGAATGGTGGTAGAGGATGGCATCTATAAAGATGGGTTGGAAAAATGAATTTTGTACCTGAATAAACTTGAGGAAGAATGAGAGAAGATTGTTGATCATATCACAGAACATCAGATGCGGGTAAAGAATCTCTTTGATAAGAAAACTAGACCAAGGAATTTCATGGTTGGAGATTTAGTTCTATTAAGGGATAAACGAAGGGTGCCTAATGGAATGCATGGAAAATTCAAGACACTTTGGAAAGGACCAGTCATCATCCATCAGGCCTCTGACAGAAATTCTTTCAAATTGGCATATCCAAATGGTGAGGTACTACCCTTGACCTATAATGGTGAAGATTTGAAATTGTATCAAGTTGTAAATTGAAAGAAGGTAACCCCTATCCTATATGATAGTTATGTTTAGTTACCATTTTTGTTTTCCTTAGTTTAGTTTTTCCTCACTTTGTCTTTCCTTTCATGTTTCCTTCCTTTCCTTCAATTTTTTGTTGAGCCGCCTTTTCATTTAACTTTTCAAAACCAAAGATTTGGATTCCTTGCTTAGATATGATCATATCCAAGTCCCCAAACAAAGCCAATTGTTTCCCCACTTTTGTTCTTCACACTTTAAATGAAAAGTGAATACCTCGTGTTAGATCGAGTCATGAGTTTTGAAATAATAAATTGGAGTCTAAGTCTAGAATTCCCCTAGGCACTTTTTCTTTTAGTTCTGATCATTAGTATTTATATGAATGTGAAGCTCTAAAATGACATTTTTCCCCTTTGTCGAAAATTTGAAAATTGCCTTCTCCTCTGTGGGTTTCAACCCATGAAGGTAATTTTATGTGGGAAGAGAACACTGGAATCATCAAGTACATAGACAAGGCCTAGAGATCAAGATTCTCAAGTTAAGAGCGAGTTGGGTCCAAAAAAGTAGCTTGGCAAAGAAGTTGTAATGAACTTCCTTGATTGTCGAGTTTTTCGTATAGAAGTTGTTTTCTGAAGGATAGTGGAAAGTGTATTAGAGATTCTCGAAAGCCAAGCATCTAGATTTTGAGGAAATGAGATTGAGCCCCTGCAGTGGATAAAATGGTTTGAGAATATGAGAGAGTGAGTAAGAGACCTTTTTCGGAGAATTGGTTTTTACCTTCTCCCTTATTAGAAAATCACCTGAGAAGGTTAGTTTCTGAGAAGCGACAACTCATGAAGAAATAAGCAAAAGAAATCACAGGAATTGAATGATCTATTATGATGAAGATAGCCTACTTTGACATATAAAAGAAATTTCCAAAGAAATGGGTCAGTTGTGGATTTTGGGAAAGTCACTCCCCAGCTTCTCCATAGTCAGGTTTCTACCTTCGAAGTGATTTTTCTGACAAAGGTGTTGAATGGAGAGAAGTGGAAAACTAAAAATCTACTACGTCAATTAAGTTACCGTTATAGCTACTCCAAACAAGTAAAAGTGATTTCTTAAGGCCGTTAATAAGGTGCATTTAATTCAAATCTTAACGTTAGAACTTTAATAGATATTTTTGAAAATCTCTCACTCGTGTGGCACGAGATATGGAAAGTAATGGTAAGGAAGCTAGTTGTTTATAAAAGACTCAAACTATCAAGCAAAAATTACCATTTGTTCACATATTTTTCATACGCCTTTGATTTCCCACAATTTCACAAGTCATCTTATGACATTCTCCAAAGCTTCTTAACAGTAAATCAAAAGCATAATCAAAAGCTATGGCCACTAGATTCATGGGTTTCGATGGGTTGATCAGGATTACATCTGAATGGAAAAATTTGACAGATACATCCCTCAAATTCTATGATGTGGGCAATCTACACAGAAGATTGAATGAAGCAAATATCCACCCCATGACACAAAAGCTCAAAGATAGCGGTTTGCTCGAAGCTACTAGATTTCTTGTTGTAGTTCAAGCTCCTGAACTAGTCCAAGAATGTATAACTAGAATCAACCTGGATACAAAATAGATTTTGCTGCTAGTTTACATAGTACTCATTTGCATTGATAGATATTATGTGCAGAACAGTCTTCGTATCCCAGAGCGAGCGAAATTTTTAAATATGAACTTCTTGATCGCAATTTCAGAATATAATCAGAAGAAGATGAGGTGGAGGAAACAGATCATGAACTCGTAGTTTTGGAAGGCCAGAAGCATAAAGGGAAAAGTGCCAAAGACACTTTTCAAGATAGATCTAAAGGCCAATATCGTCGACATCCTGGTGCTACTTCAATGGATAAAAGGTGAAAGTGACGCATTGAATTTCATAAAAAACTACTTCTTCTTGGTCCAGGTAATATGTGTTGAGCATCATTATATAGACTGGGCTCAGCTGGTAAGTGAAAATCTATCCAATGCCTTGAGTCTCACCAAGTACCAGAACAAATTTTATATGTCTTCCTATTTAATCTATGTTTTAGCTACATTACAAGTATGGCCAGGACTCCCTAGGATAGAAGAATATGAAGATGATGTGAAAATTTATGATTTCTTCCCTCATTTGAAGTTACAAAATAGCTAAGTTGAGTTCATTACAGTTAATGACTCATTTACAATGAGGTTGTGCAAAGAATTACAAGGATGCCCAAAGTGAAGGTTCTCACTAGAGGCCATGGAATTCATCACCCAATTTGGGAGCTTCTTCACTCAATTTGCTAGTTTCCCATACCTTTGTCTTGTAGGTTTTGATGATTTTCCCATGAAGTTTCCAAGGTACCCCAATGACATGATCGTGCTCATAGAGGTGATTCGGCAGATGTTGCAAGTGAACCTAATCAGTGTGGGAATTAATAAGAAAGGCTATGAATTCCCTGTTACCATTGGACCTTACAGTTGTGCATCAAGATCAAATGCTAAGAATGTGACGAAGGCATTTGAGAGAAGACATAACCCAGAAGTGTATGAAGTTTTGAGGCCTCAATTTGATCTAGTAAGTTATGCCAAGAATCACCTATAGATTGGCACTATGGTCAAGCACATACCTCAACTCAAAGATTATTGGTCGAACTGCAAGGATGAGTTAGAAAGATGAGAGAGGTTTTACTCTAGATTTACTATCCAACAAATCAAGTTGTTCAATGTCAACATTATTGTGGAAGGCATTGTTGATGATGGAGAACGTATGTATACAAGCACATATCAAGATCAGGTCAAGCCCTATCCTGTGAGCTCTGAACCAATTCAAGGTCAAGCTATAGAAGATTTGAAGACCTTAACGGCTAAAGTCATTAAGAGAACTGATAAGTGGGTTCATTGGATGATGGGAAGGGGAAAGAGATTTGGGAAGCCTACTCCTCGACAATCTCCTACAGTCAAGTCAGGGAGTGCTCCTACATCCTCCTCTTTTCTAGCATCATCTATGGCCAAAGGACCAGCTCAACCAGTAGGTGGAGATGATGAACCACCTAAAAAAGAGATACAACTTGAAAAGACTTACAGAGTAGGTTCATCTCTAGTCATCGGTTCAAATGAAGATGTTGAAGTGAAGAAATCTGACAAGCTGACAGAAAAAACTATTGAGGTCACGAAACCAGAGCAGCAAGCACAAGGGGGAACCATTGAGATACAAGGTGACACTCCCACTCAAGAGGCTCCTACCATTTTTGAGGTTGGTGATGATACTAGAAGTTCATAAATTGATGAGACAAATGATCATTTGGGGTCTCCTCAAAAGAAAAAAGAGTATTTCTTCTCCGTAGGTTAATCCTTTCACTTCCAAGCCTAAATCTTCCCCTCCTATTATTAGGAAGTTATTTGTTGAAGATCTAATTTCTGCAAAAAAAATTCCAAGTGTAGAATCATGGCTCAAGAATACTCTAGAGTGGAAAAGAAAAAGAGTTGAGCAAGATGTTCCCAGTGGTGAGATGTTCTCTGAAGCAATGCAGTCAGGTTCAACCATAAGCAAGGCTAAGAAGACTAGGACTCTGACCACTATTGGTCAAGATTCGGACATAGGGAAACTGATGATGGAAATAGCCAAGCTGCTGAAGGATGGAAAAATCGAAGACCTTACTACCTTGGACTTTGCACTCTAGTCCTTAGACATGGGGCTCGCTCAACATGATACCAAGGAAGACTTGTGGAAGTCTAGCAATGTCTTGATCGAGGAAGAGCTCAAGGAACTCAAAGTCACAAAGACTTGACTCAAGGTAGAGATTAAAGAAATGACTAACTTTGTTACACATTTGGTCTCTCTTATGGCAAGCTTGCCCAGTTCCCTAACAACATTTGATCCATCTATAGCTGAGAATCGAGCAATACTTGCCAAATTGCAAGAAGATAGACATTTCGGGCACATTGGTAGGAGGTGGATTGAATGAATTTTGTCTGAAGGTCTGGTAGCCATTGAGCAACTAGGGAGTGTCTTTTTAAAATTAGAGGCAGAGAAGGATTCTCTCAAGGGACACATGCAAACACTCACAATAGAGAGGTTGAGATGTGAAGAGTGCATGGTGCTATTATATTGGATGGTCATGATGAAGACTAAAGACACAATCAAGGCCAACATATTGCAGAAAAGAGATGAACCTCTAATTAAATGGCTCCAAAGAGTTGAGTTCAAAATGGAGATGATAATCAAGGTAGAGGGGGGAATGAAAGTGACTGAAAAGAAAGTCACCAAAGAGAAAAGTAAAATCTTTGTATATTGGACAAGTCTTCACTCCGAGTCTCAAGCTAGTGGAGATGGTTAGAGCCCAATTGGTATACCAACATGCAGAAGTCATTCTCTGACTACATGGACCAGCTTGCAGAGTTATCTGGGTCTCACCTCGATAGAATACCAGATCTTTAGCAACTCAGCTAATGTATACACAAAGGCATGGAGAAGACACAACCCTAAAAGAATGCTGCAAAATGCATAGAGAAAGATCATGCCCGTTGGGTCATAAGATTTAAAAATGTGTACATCCCAGATTCTAAAAGGATGATTCCAATTCTTGCGGCCGCCAAAGCTCATAAGGCTAAGTTGGAAAAGGTGAAGAAGCCAACAAAGAGAAAATAGGTTTCCCCTCTTCTTTTTGATATACATTGTAAAATTGGTAAATGGCCACTTGTCATTTACCAACTTTGTAGAATATGAATCGATTAGGTTGATTTTGTAACGGCTTAACTCTTGAAGCCTATATGTAACACTTTGAAAATCAATGAAAAGGTCAGCTAATTTTTGGTGTGAAATACATCTTGTTGTGGAGTTAATATGGAATATGTTTTGTTCCATTCATTTACTGTTCCATGCATTTGTAAGTTTGAATGTTTTATTTCCTTAAGCTGGATTGAAATTAGCAAATAGACGAAGTTTTGTTTCTCTTCTTTAGTGCAGCTAATCAACAGTAATTAGAGCATTACTTAGAGGTTGGGAGAATACACATATGTCATGTTTAGATCAGATTCATCCATGTTGTTTTACTACATTTCATTAATTCAAGTAGAATTCATCATTGCATTCTCACTGGTGTGAATTCATAAGTATTGTGAAATCCCAAAGTTGGTTAGAGTTTAGAATCAAATTCAGTGCCTAGATTAGTTTCTCACCAAGGGCTAATTTGGTTACCTCTATTGTTCTCTGGTCAAGAACATACCCAATTATGATTTAGAACAAACAAAATTCAGTGCATATCTTCACATAAGGTAGTTGTACCTATTAAAATTTAGAGGGAAGTTAGTCGAACAGTTAACAACTTTCCAATTGTTCGTATTCACATTATTTCTTAAGAATATTTTGGGCAAATAAAGAGTTAACTTCAAAAAGAACAATTTGTTTACCAACAGATTTTTGGCGACTCTGCTGGGGAGAGAAACAGTCACTAGACTAGAATATTTGTCATGATGAAAAATGGTGTTACCTCATGAGAACGTGTTCCATGTGCTTCAACCCAATCTTGGTTTTCAGGATGACCAAGAAAACATAGTCTCATCCCTGAATACTTTTGCTTGGAGATACAGAAGAAATGCAAAGCATTATAGGAACGTGAGTCAAGTGCTTGAACAAGAAGAAGCAAGAGCACAAGCACTTGAAAGAGAAATTCAAAGAAGAAATCAATGCAGAGCCGAGCAAGAAGCTAGATAGAAAAACTAATTCAGAGTTCTGGATCAAAGAAGATTTCTCAGAACTGCCAAGGGACAAGGTGGAAAAGACCCTACATTCCAAAGGCTCGCTGAGCTCATTTTTCCCATAATAGACTTACCTCATTAGAGAGGTGATAGAAAAAGTAGGAGTAGACCACCTTCACCTCCTAGGACAAAAACTTCATTGCCTACAGCTTGCCAGGTATTCACTTTACACAGAGTAGTTGCTCCCCCTGTTATTAAGTTTCTGTAACATCCTGCACATACAGTCATGGTAGCTCCATGGGCCACTGCAACTGGTCCTTTAAAGTTCGCAACATATCACCCACTCCCTCTAGGATCTAGAAAGAACTTCCTAAATTCTCAAGAGATGGGAAAGTTACTACATATGAACACATTAAAGCCTTCTTCATAGCAACTCACATCCTAGGAATTGGACATGAAGATGTTGCAGTAAGGCTATTTGTTGAAACTCTTGTTGAGACAATGGATGACTAGTTTTATCACTTGGACGATGCTTCAATTACAAGTTGGGCTACTATGATGTCAGCTTTTGAAGCCAGATTTAAAATGGCTAAAGATGAACATACCTTGTTGGCGCAATTGACCTCCATCAAGAAACAAGCTTTTGTAAGTATGAGATAATTTGTTGCTAAGTTCAATAAAATCACCAATAGAATTCCCACTGCTGATAGACCTTCTCCTGTGAATCTGAAAATATTCTTTATGGGTGTCATGCGGCTAGACATAAACTATGATTTAAGAAAAGCACAACCTGCAGATTTGGATAATGCTCAGAGAATAGCCATTCAGTTGGAAGATGACATGATTTCTGCTGGCAGGTGGAAAAGAGAGATACAAATAGGTGCTAGTTCAAGTGGTACTACATCAACTAAGGAGATGATGCAGAAAATGTCCAATGAAATCATCGCTTTAAACATGCAACTCCCTAAGTTTAACAATCCGTACCAGAAACCATTTCATGATCAGAATAGTAGAAATATTGATAGCAAGACACTAAAATCAGGTTCTCCACAACAGAGGCTTGCAATTGAGGCTCCCCCTAAGAAAGGAAATATGTGTGTATTTTATCTAACAATGGACAATAATGGCAAGAGCTGTCCTGAATTAGCTCACATGATGTAGTTATTATCTACCAACAAGTTAGACACTATGACACAAAATAATGAAGTGGATTCATGTTCGCATGGTGACTCTATAAATTTATTTTTTGAGTATCAATCTGATTCTGAGAAGCAAGGAGAGTGTTACACTACCATAGATGGCACCACTTATGGAGTCCTAACTTGGAGCCAAAAAGATAAAACTCCCATTGTCATTCCTTCAATGGGAACCAATGATGCATCTACTTTAGGTACGAAAGAAAGCATTCAGGGAATAAAAATCTCACAGTCGAGTAAGGAAAATGATTCCTTTGATTTCATTCAGTTCTGTACAAATTCCAAGATCCAAATTTCTCCCATAGATTATTTAAGGTCAAATCCTGCCGAATTGAAAAGATTTGTAGATTACTTAAAAGGGGATAGTATTAAACTAAATCATCATGTCACCTCTTCTAATGAAGATGATTCCTCACTAGTGAAACTATTTGAACAGGGGGAAACTACTATGCTAGCTACCTTTTCAGGTCAAAAACAAAAACCATTTTATGTCTCCTTGTATATCAATGGTTGTAAACTTATCAACTGTATCATAGATTCAGGTGCCTCTGATAATGTGATGCCTTCCCCTATGGCCAAATCCTTAGGCCTTACCATGACAAAAGTCCATGGTAGATGCTATTCTATGGATGCTAAACAAGTCCCACTACTTGGCCAAATCAAAGATGCCCAAGTAGCTCTAGTTGCCCATCTTGAAAAGAAGATGCTACTAACAATCCTCATTGCAGATATACCAGCAAGTTATGGGTTATTTCTAAGTAGGATTTTTTACAGAGACTTGGGCAAGGAAATTAAATTGGATTGGTCCTAGGCAATAATTCCTATGGGAAATAAGAAGGTTAAACTAGAGCCTAAGGAGAAGTCAAAGTTCATGGTTCTAAAATCTGATGATCTGAAAGCTCAGATCCTATATCAGGAATTGGAGTTTGGTAACTATATCATGTTTACCCAGGGCATTGTTGATGAACCCAAAAGTGAGCAAGAAGAAGTTAAGGCCTCTAAGAAGAATAAGACTCCAAAAGTCTGGACACTGGAATTCGATGGTAGTTGTTCTTCCTCTGGGTCTGGTGCCAGAGTTGTATTCATTCCACCCATGGATGATCCTGAGCTGATGGATTTCAAACTAGAGTTTGCAAATACCAATAATATGGCTGAGTATGAGGCATTGTTACTCAAAATAATTGCTGTGAAGAAAAAGGGTGTAAAAGTTCTAAAAGCTCGAGGTGATTCTGAGTTGATTGTGTGCTAGACCAAAGGTCAATACTCTATAAAAAATTAGAAGTTGAAGAATTATAGAAATAGAGTATGGGATGAGATTGAAGGGTTGGATGCCTTTGCAATCGAATATGTCCCTAGAGAATTAAATTCCAAGGCAGATTCACTAGTAGTCTCTGCTTCCTTACTACTACCTTATCTAGAATTTAAAGAGAAGAAGTACCAGGTAGAGGTGATGTACAAGCTGCCAGTACCTGATAATGTAGATGATTAGCAAGTGTTCATCGATGAAAAATGCTTGTATCTCTTCCTTGAAGGTAATGATAGCCCCCCTGAAGAAAAGCCAAATGATCCCTCACAAGATCATCCCAAGAAACGGAAGAAAGATGAACCAAGAGTGACTCAATTACAAGGTAATGTCATTCCCCCATATTTTATATCAGTAGAGAATTTTTTCAATCATCATGATACTTATGTTAAGAGGAAAAGGATAGAGAAAGGTCTTACGACTAGGGAATATAAAGGGATAAACATTGGGAATGAGTTAAATCCCAGAATGATAAACATAGGGAAGTGTTGCACACCTGAAGAAAAAGTGGAAGCTAAAAGGATTTTTCTAGAATACCAAGATGTCTTTGCCTGGAGTTATGAAGATTTAAAAAGCTTCATGGGAGGAAATTTCAAGCATCAAATTACCCTAAAACTTGATGTTGCCCCATTCAGACAGAAACAAAGAAATTACAATCCAAAAGTGGTAGATGCTATCTTTAAAGAAGTTGACAAAATGCTCAAAGCCAAGATTATCTACCCTATCCACCACTCTACATGGATAGAAAACATCATCCCTGTGAGGAAAAAGAATGGAGAAATAAAGATATGTGTAGACTTAAGAAATTTAAATCAAGCTTCTTTAAAAGACAACTACACACTCCCCAATATGGATCACTTGTTGCAAACAGTTGCAGGAGTTCAAATGATGTCTATGCTTGATGATGTTTATGGGTACAACCAAGTTGAAGTAGAGGAGAAAGACTAGCACAAGACCGCATTTACCACTCCCTAGGGCACACTTGCATACCATAGAATGCCATTTGGCCTCATTAATGTTGATGCAATATTTCAGCGAGGTATGGATTTTTCATTTGCTGATATGAAAGATAAGATCGTTGTCATATATTTAGATGACTTAACAGTGTTCTCTAAGAAAAGAAGTGATCACATTAAGGATTTAGAAAAAGTATCGCGAAGATGTAGAGAACACAAGATCTCTTTAAATCTCAAGAAGTCAGTTTTTTGTGTTATCAAAGGAAAGCTACTAGGTCATATTATATCACAAGAAGGTATCAGAATTGACCCTGAGAAAGTCAAAGCCATTCAAAGGCTAAGTTTACCTACGAGTAAAACTGGAGTGAAGTCATTCTTCGGTCAAGTAAATATCCTCGAAGATTCATCCTTGACTTCTCAGAGATCACCAAGTGTATTGTAGACATGATGAAAGGTAATCAGAATTTCAAATGGAATGACCCTGGTAAAAGAGCCTTTCAAGATATAAAGGATGATATAGCCAATGCCCCTGTCTTATGTCACCCAGATTATAAGAAGGATTTCATGATTTATTGTTATGCATCTGAACATACATTGTTAGCTATTCTTATGCAAGAAAATAGAGGAGTTCAGGCTCATATTGCCTTTATGAGCATGCCACTGAAAAATCATGAGCTAAGATATTCTCAGACCAAGAAGCATGCCTTTTTGGTGGTGAAAGCCTTGAAGATCTTCAAATTTTATATCTTACATTCTCACTCTGTTGTGTTTGTTCCTGACATTGCAAAGAGTATATTAACCCAACAATATGTGGGATGTAATAACAGAGGGGCTTGGGTAGCTAAAACACAAGAATATGATATAGAGATTAAACCAACAAAATTGGTACGAGGATATGCATTGTGCAACGCTATGACAGAAAGTGAAGGAGATGATCAACCTGAAATAGAACAACTAGTTTTAGCAGTGAGTTTACAAGACCCATGGTTTTAAGACATTGTTTATTTCCTGACTTATGGTGAATGCCCTAAAAAGTTGACAGCTAAACAAATGAGAGACTTGAGGTTGAAAGCTACTAAATATGTCATTTGGGAAGGGATGTTATACAAAAATTATGTAGATGGAACTTTTCTTAGATGTGTGGACAAGCAATAGCAAGAGAGATTTCTAAAAACATTCTATGATGAAGCCTATGGTGGGCAGTTCTCATCTTCTATAACTGCATTTAAAATTTTGACGCAATGCTATTATTGGCTAGGGATGTTCAAGGATGCATATCATTGGGTAGCCAAGTGTGAAAAATGAAATATGTTCACAAGTCGACCTCAATTGGTAGCTCTTCCTCTCAGACCAGTAGTAATAGAAGGTCCCTTCCAAAAATGGGGCCATGATTTTATTGGGCCTATCCATCCTGCATCAAGCACTAGTCACACTTATATAATCACTGCAAGTGATTATTTTATGAAATGGCTATAGGGAAAGGCCACTAAGAGAACTACTTCTGAAGTAGTGTGTGAATTCATCAAGGAGAACATCATGGTAAGATTTGGTGTGCTTGTTAAACTATTTATGGATAATGTAGCTTACTTTTCTTCAACTAAAATTACTAAACTTTGTTTCGAGTATGGCATAGCTACTAATCTTTCATCTGACTATTTCCCACAAGGGATTGTTCAATCTGATTCAAGTAATAAGAACCTAGTAAATATAGTGAGAAAACTTGTATCAGATAACCAAAGGACTTGGCATAAGAAAATTCACGAAGCACTCTGGGCTGACAGAGTAACTCCAAAGAGGGCGATTGGTATTTCACCTTTTGAGCTAGCATACGGAGTTGAGGCAAGCCTTCCCCTACCTCTAGAATTGGCTACTAACAAGTTGAGAATGGTGGTAGAGGATGGCATCTATAAAGATGTGTTGGAAAAATGAATTCTATATCTAAATAAACTTGAGCAAGAATGAGAGAAGATTGTTGATCATATCACAGAACATCAAATGCGAGTAAAGAATCTCTTTGAGAAGAAAACCAGACCATGGAAGTTCATGGTTGGAGATTAAGTTCTATTATGGGATAAACTAAGGGCACCTAAAGGAATGCATGGAAAATTTGAGACACTCTGGAAAGGACCATTCATCATCCATCAAGCCTTTGACAAAAATTCTTTCAAAGTGGCGTATCCAAATGGTGAGGGACTACCCTTGACCTATAATGGTGAAGATTTGAAATTGTATCAAGCTGTAAATTGAAAGCAGGTAACCCCTGTGCTGTATGATAGTTAGGTTTAGTTCCCGTTTCTATTTTCCTTAGTTTAGTTTTTCCTCACTTTGTCTTTCCTTTCATATTTCCTTCCTTTGCTTTAGTTTTGTTGTGAGCTGCCTTTTCATTTAACTTTGTGAAACTAGAGATTTGGATTCCTCACTTAGATATGATCATATCCAAGTCCCCAAACAGAGCCAACTATTGTCCCACTTTTGTTCTTCACACTTTAAATCAAAAGTGAATACCTCGTGTTAGATCGAGTCATGAGTTTTGAGATAATAAATTGGAGTCTAAGTCTAGAATTCCCCTAGGTTAGGTGGTCTTTATCGAATAATCCCTTCATGCCTTCTTTCTTCTTTTTAAGCCAAGTTGGTTTTTATTTTCATCCTAGGAATGGGTAAGTTATAGTTCCTAATTCGATAAAGATTCTTTTTCTTTTAGTTTTGATCAATGGTATTTATATGAATGTGAAGCTCTAAAATGAAATTTTTCCCCTTTGTCAGAAAATTGAAAATTACCTTGTCCTCAGCGGGTTTCGACCCATGAAGGTATTTTTTTTGTGGGAAGAGAACAGTGGAATCATCAAGTACATAGAAAAGGCCTAGAGATTGAGATGCTCAGGTTAAGAGTGAGCTAGGTCCAGAAAAGTAGCTTGGCGGAGAAGCTATAATGAACTTCCCCGCTTGCAGACTTTTTCCTATAGAAGTTGTTTTCCAAAGGATAGTGGAAAGTGTATCAGAGATTCCTGAAAGCCAAGCGTCTAGATTTTGAGGAAATGAGATTGAGCCCCTGTAGTGGATAAAATGGTCTCATAATATGAGAGAGTGAGTAAGAGACCTTTTTTGGAGAATTGGTTTTTACCTTCTCCCTTATTGAAAAATCACCTGAGAAGGTCAGTTTCTGAGAAGCGACAACTCGTGAAGAAATAGGCACAAGAAATCATGGGAATTGAACGATCCGTTATGATGAAGATAGCCTTTTTTGACATCTAAAATAAATTGCTAAAGAAATGGGTTAGTTGCAGATTTTCAGAAAATCACTCCCTAGCTTCTCCATTGTTGGGTTTCTACTTTCGAAGTGAGTTTTCTAACAAAGGCATTAAATGGAGAGAAGCGGAAAAGTAAAAATCCACTACGTCAATTAAGTTACCTTTATAGCTACTCCAAACAGGTAAAAGTGATTTGTTAAGGCCATTAATAAGGTGCATTTAATTCAAATCTTAACGTTAGAACTTTAATGGATATTTTTGAAAATCTCTCACTCGTGTGGCGCGAGATATGGAAAGTAACGCTAAGGAAGTTGGTTGTTTATAAAAGAATCAAACTATCAAGCAAAAATTACCATTTATTCACATCTTTTTCATATGCCTTTGATTTCCCACAATTTCACAAATCATCTTACGACATTCTCTAATGCTTCTTAAACATAAATCAAAAGCATAATCAGAAGCTATGGCCACTAGATTCATGGATTTTGATGGGTTGAACGGGATTTCATATGAATGGCAGAATTTGATAGATACATCCCTCAGATTCTACGATCTGGGCAATCTACACAGAAGATTGAACAAAGAAAATATCCACCCCATGACACAGAAGCTCAAAGGTAGCGATTTGGTCAAAGCTATTGGATTTCTTGTTGCAGTGCAAGCTCTCGAACTAATCCGAGAATGTATAGCTAGATTCAACCCGGATACAATATAGATTTTGTTGCCAGATGACATAGTACTCATCTCCATTGATAGAGATTTTGTGCAAAATAGTCTTCGTATCCCAGAGTGAGCAGAATTTTCAAATATGAACTTCTCGATCATAATTTCAGAATATAATCAGAAGAAGATGAGGTGGATGAAACAGATCATGAACTCATGATTTTGAAAGGCCAGAAGCATAAAGGGAAAAGTGCCAAAGACACTTTTCTCAACAGATCTGAAGGCCGAGATCATCGACATCCTGGTGCTCCTTCCTGGGATAAAAGGTGAAAGTGACGCATTAAATTTCATAGAACACTACTTCTTCTTGGTCTAGGTAATATGTGTTGAGCATCATTATGTAGACTAGGCTCAAGTGGTAAGTCAAAATCTGTCAAATGCCTTGAGTCTCGCCAAGTACCAAAACAAATTTTATATGTCTTCCTATTTAATCTATCTTTTACCTACATTACAAGTATGGCCAGGACTCCATAGGCTAGAAGAATATGAAGATGATGTGAAAATTTATGATTTCTTCCCTCATTTGAAGTTACAAAATAGCTATGCCTAGTTCATTAAAGCTAATGACTCATTTACAATGAGGTTGTGCAGAGAATTACAAGCATGCCCAGAGCACATGTTCTCACCAGAGGCCATGGAATTCATCACCCAATTTGGGAGCTTCTTCATTCAATTTGCTAGTTTCCCATACCTTCATCTTGCAGGTTTTGATGATTTTCCCATGAAGCTGCCAAGGTACCCCGATGACATGATCATGCTCATAGAGGTGATCCGGAAAATGTTGCAAGTCAACTTGATCAATGCGGCAATTGAGAAGAAAGGTTGTGAATTCTCTATTACCATTGGAGCTTATAGCTGTGCATCGAGATCAAATGCTAAGAATGTCATGAAGGCATTCGAGAGAAGATATAAGCCAAAAGTGTATGAAGTTTTGAGGCCTCAATTTGATCTAGTAGGTTATGCCAAGAATCACCTACAGATTGGCACTATGGTCAAGCACATCCCCGAACTCGAAGATTATTGGGTGAACTACAAGGATGAGTTAGAAAGCCGAGAGAGGTTTTACTCCAGATTGACTATCAAACAAATCAAGTTGTTCAATGTCAACATTAATGTGGAAGGCATTGTTGATGATGCAGAATGTATGTATACTGACACATATTGAGATCAGATCAAGCCCTATCCTATGAGCTCTGAACCAATTCAAGGTCAAGCTATAGAAGATTTGGTGACCTTAATGGCTAAAGTCATTAAGAGAACTGATAAGTGGGTTCAATGGATGATGGGAAGGAGAAAGAGATATGGAAAGCCTACTCCTTAACAAGCTCCTGCAATCGATTCGGTGAGTGCTCCTGCATCCTCCTCTTTGCCAGCGTCATCTGTGGCCAAAGGACCAGCTCAACCAGCAGGTGGAGATGATGAACCACCTGAAAAAGAGATCCCACTTGATAATACTTGCAGAGTGGATTCATCTCCAGTCATCAATTCAAATGAAGAAGCTGAAGTGGATAAATCTGACAAGCCGGCGGAAGAAACTATTACGGCTACAAAACTAGAGCAGCAAGCACAAGGGGGAACCATTGAGATACAAGGTGACACTCCCACTCAAGAGGCTCCTACCATTATTGAGGTTGGTGATGATAGTAGCAGTTCAAAAACTGATGAGACAAATGAGCATTTGGGGTCTCCTCAAAAGGAAAAGAATGTTTCTTCTCCACAGGTTAATCCTTTTGCTTCCAAGCCTAAATCTTCCGCTCCTATTATCAAGAAATTATTTGTTGAAGATTTGATTTCTGCAACAAAAGTTACAAGTGTAGAATCATGGCTCGAGAATACTCTAGAGAAGAAAAGAAAAAAGGTTGAGCAAGGCACTCCCAGTGGTGAGATGTTCTCCCAAGAAATGTAGTTAGGTTCAGCCATAAGCAAGGCTAAGAAGACTAGGACTCTGACCACTCTTGGTCGAGATCTAAACATAGGGCACCTGACGATGGAAATAGCCAAGTCGCTAAAGAATGGCATAATTGAAGACCTTATTGCCTCAAACTTTGCACTCTAGTCCTTAGATATGGGGCTCACCCGACATGATACCAAGGTAGACTTGTGGAAGTCTAGCAATATCTTGATCGAGGAAGAGCTCAAGGAACTCAAAGTCACCAAGACTCGACTCAAGGTGGAGATTAAAGAAATGACTAACTTAATTACACAGTTGGTCACTCCTATGGCAAGCCTGCCTAGTTCCCTAACAAAATTTGATCCTTCTATAGCTGGGAACCAACCGATACCTTCCAAATTGCAAGAAGATTGACATTTTGGGCACATTGGCAGGAGGTGGATTGAACGACTTAATTCTGAAGATCTGGTAGCCATTGAGCAGCTCGGGATTTTCTTTTTACAGTTAGAGGCAGAGAAGGATTCTCTCAAGGGACACATGCAGACACTCACAGCAGAGAGGTTGAGATGTGAAGAGTGCATGGTGCTATTACATTGGTTGGTCGCAATGAAGACTAAAGATGCAATCAAGGCCAAAATATTGCAGAAAGGAGATGAACCTCTAATTGAATGGCTCCAAGGAGTTGAGTTCAAAATGAATTTGATAATCAAGGCAGAGGCAGGAATGAAAGCGACTGAAGAGGAAGTCACCAAAGAGAAAAGTAAAATCTTTTTATATTTGACAGGTCTTCAGTCCGAGTCTCATCTAGCAAAGAAGGTAAGAGCCCAATTGGTATAACCAACATGCAGAAGTTATTCTCCGACTACTTGGACTAGCTTGCAGAGTTATCTAGGTCTCACCTCAATAGACTACCTGATCTTCAGCAACTTGGTGGATGTATACACAAAGCCATGAAAAAGACACAACCCCAGAAGGATGCTGCAAAATGCATAGAGAAAGATCATTCCCACTGGCTCATAAGATTGAAAAATGTGTACATCCCAGATTCTAAAAGGATGATTCCGATTCTTGCGGCCACCAAAGCTCATAAGGCTAAGTTGGAGAAGGTGAAGAAGCCAACAAAGAGAAAATAGCTTTCCCATCTTCTTTTTGATATACATTGTAAAATTGGTAAATGGCCACTTGTCATTTACCGACTTTATAGAATATGAATCGATTCGGTTGATTTTGTAACGGCTTAACTCTTGAAGCCTATATGTAACACTTTGAAAATCAATGAAAAGGTCAGCTAATTTTTGGTGTGAAATACATCTTGTGCCATTTATTTACTATTCCATGCATTTGTAAGTTTGAATGTTTGTTTTCCTTAAGCTAGATTGAAATTAGCAAATAGACGGAGTTTTGTTTCTCTTCTTTAGTGCAGCTAATAGACAGTAATCAGAGCATTACTTGGAGGTTGGGAGAATACACATATGTCATGTTTAGATCAGATTCATCCATGTTGTTTTATTGCATTTCATTAATTCAAGTAGAATTCATCATTGCATTCCCACTGGTGTGAATTCATAAGTATTGTGAAATCCTGAAGATGGTTAGAATTTAGAATCAAATTCACTGCCTAGATTAGTTTCTCACTGAGGGCTAATTTGTTTTCCTCCGTTGTTCTCTGGTCAAGAACATACCCCATTAGGATTTAGAACAAACAAAATTCATTCCATATCTTCACATAAGGGAGCTATACCTGTTAAAATTCAGAGGGAAGTTATTTGAACAGTTAACAACTTTCCAACTATTCGTATTCACATTATTTCTTAAGGATATTTTGGGCAAATAAAGAGTTAACTTCAAAAAGAACAATATGTTTACTAACACATTGTTATGTGTTTGTGAAGAAGTGTTCCATTGATATGATGTTGGTTAGCCTTGTAAATCTAGGGCTTTTTGTTGGGCTTGATTAGATTAAAAAGTATATTTTCCATTTCGATCATCGTCAATTTTTAATAAATCCTCTTGGTTTTTCTAGAGTTTATCAAAAGTGTTGGAGGAGATTTGAATATTCCAACGAGTTGACCCCATAATACTAGATTACACTTTTTCAAACATCCTAATTTTTGTTGAAATCAAACATTAAGAAAATTTGATGTCTTATGCTTTGAGAGATCCTATTTGAATAAATTAATTGAAAATGGTTAGATCAAAGTCTTTTAGATCAAACTCTCTTTGATATAACCTCTCTACTCAATCATACATGCAATGGAGTCTCCTTTGCACCTAGAAAAATGCTGACAAAAAATCACTTTGACATTAGCTACTAGGGGATCAAATGAATTCATTTGACAAACCCAAATGTGAGATGATACTACTCAAATAAAGTTTTCCAATTATTATGATTTTAATATTTATTGACTTTATTATGACTTTTTGTTTTCAATTTTACTAAACATAGGTTTTGCACCATATATCAACTTCAATGTTAAATGCTTATGGAAAAATAGTTAATTAAGTAAAAAAAAATGAAAAATATATAGACACTAGGTATTGGTTTCCTCTTTCTAACATCAAAAAAGAAAAAGAAATTGAATTGATACATATAGAACAAGTTATGGATTAGTATGTGAACCTATATGTAAATTATAGTTAAGGCCACATCAAAACTTAATAGATACAAAATATTCAACACAATCAAAAGAAACTAATTGTAATCACTAGATATTGGTGTTACAGATTTAAATTCGAAACAATCCCTTTTTTATCCCTTTTAGAAAAAAAAACTATGTAGCAGTTAGTGAATGACACTCTTTAAAAATGTTATTTTCTGTTAAGAAATAGTTTTCAATGGATTTTTTTAGTGTATTTTTGGGGCTGTTATTCTTTACCAAACCCACTCATCTTTGTAACCACAAAATGGATTTTTGTTGCCACAAAATGTAAATGGGATTTTTAAGCCATATAACTTGCTCACATTATGATTGGGTATATACCAAGCCACAAACACAATTGTGTTATGTGGTTTCAAAATAATATGAGTATGCTATATAGAAAGTATACCATTTTAAAAAAAAATTGTACACCATTTCCATGCACTTGCCCCTATCACCAACGTAAATCATTTCACCTACACACAACATAATATATTAAATTCTTTCATAAAACTAATCACAAGAATTGAATAAAGTATGAAAAATACAAAAGTACATCATGAGTTCTCATGCAACTCAAGAATCCAATGATCAATTTAGATTTAGGCTTGTAGGGCTATACATAATAGATCTCATAGCTAAAAATCAGAGATGAGGAAATACAACACGAAAAGTTTACACAATTTGACTACCTCAAGTTAATCACCATTGGGGAAACCTACACATTCACAATCAAGGAAAAAATTAGGTATACCTACATAATACAAAATAGCCAAAGAATAATACACATATATAGCCTCGATGAGATAATACGTTAATCTACATCTAAGGGTAAGTGCACGAAGATGGTGTGCAAAGGGGGGTATAAGTGGCCACTTTTTTTTTGAAATAAGGTAAACCTGAACTTCAAAGAGAAATTCAAGGGTCATGCACTCAAAATTAGGAGTTGTGCAAACAATAATAATTGTAGTACTCCAAATCTAGTTTCCAAACTATAATTTTTTTTTTAAATGGATAAACTTAAAAGGGTTAGACCCACTCCACACACAAAACTATTCCTAATTTTTTCATAAAAACATAACATAGTTGTTTTCATGCGCTTCATAAAAGATATAGTTAGATTTAGTATTTGAAAAACCCTTTGATAGGATGATAGGTAAAAGTGAGATATTTAAGTTGTGTATTTATTTGTAATTTTACGTTGAGTATTTTTTTTTTATGATTTTTTGAAGTGACTGCATCCTGAAAATCTGGTGCATGTTCGTGTGTTGGGCATAACTTAAACCAAAATAATATAAAATGCAAACTTTTTTGAAAAGTGTATAGAGTCAAGGTTAGAATAGTAATACATGTATTTTTTAAAAAATTTGGTCGAGTAGATCAAAAGTTAGTAAGAAATTGGTAGACATATGTCTCTAAGGACTGTCAAGACACTGGTAAAGAAAATTAAAGTTTACTATGCTAATGTTGTCCAAAAATAGAAAAAATTATATGCTTAGAAAGCTAAGAAGACATGTGAGATTATGGTGGTAATTTTAGAGATACCCACTTGATCATTTGTAAACCTAATGATGACAAAGTTGAGAAATAATCTTAGAAGATGAAAAAATGTGTAAGGAGACAAAAATGGAGGGAGAATGGGCATGCAAGCCTTAGGGTAATTTTCCAACCCTCAAACAAAGCCATAACATGTACGGGTTCCTTTGTGCTAAATAACTCGCATGGGTTTTGCAAAACCAAAAGTACCATTCAAAGTTCTTCATTACCCATACAGGTTATGTAGCAATAAAAGCAAAAGCATCATTTTCACTTCTACAGAACCCGTAAGGTTTATGAAGAAATAAAAACATTTGAACTTGTAAACTTATCATACACTACACATATGTATATACTTACATATATAATACATTTATATGTATGTATATATGCATATCTATAGAGATATGTAGATATATGTATATGTGTGTGTGTGTGTGTGTCTATATACATGCATTTATTTCCCCGTTCCCTCTCTCTCATCTTCCTTCCCCCATCACCATCTCTATCTATTCTAAGCCCTAATTATCCTCCTTGTGTTCTCTCTCTCTCTCTCTCTCTCTCTCTCTCTCTCTCTCTCTCTCTCTCTCTCTCTCTCTCTCTCTCTCTCTCGGCATAATGGTCAATGCTCCCCTTGGTATTCACGGCATGGCTTAACTGCCTCCTTTATCTTCTATAAGTATAGTGGTTGTATCGTGCATTAGCAAGTCAATCTTTGGTTGCAAAGGTAACCACTACTTGTAACAAGTGGTATTAGAGCTTGGTCACAAGTTTGAATCCCCTTGGGTAGCATTGAGGGGGAGATTGTTGGCATAACTGTCAGCACTCCCCTCTGGATTCACAACATGGCTTAACAGCCTCCTATGTCTTATATAAGTCTAGTGGTTATATCATACATTAATAGGTAGATCTTTTGGTGCAGCGACAACTGCTACTTGTAACACTCCCTCTCTCCCTCCCTTTGACTCCCTCTCTCTCTCCCCTTCATCTCTCTTTCCTCGTTCTCGATAATGCACATGCGAGTTATGTAGAACTAAAAACTTGCATAATTTTTAGATCTACAGAACCCAAACATGTTGTGAGGAAATATAAATGTAAACCTTTTTAGCTCAATGGAACGTGTACATGTTCCATTGAGCTAAATATATTATTCCCAATGGCCAAAAAAAATAACATTGCAACTTGTTCAAAGGGCCCACTGCAGTTTTTCATGTCTTTCTGCAATAGAATCAGACAGGTTTTCATTTTTTTTGTCACATTTGATTTCAAATGATTGATTTCTCTTTTTTTTGGATTGTTCTTGAAGTTATTTTAGTGTTATTACTTCAGATTATAACAAAACGATGATAATTTATTGTTTGTTGGTAAGATTTTAAAAAAACTTATAGTTCTTCATAACCCGTGCTGGTTCTGAAGAACTTTTTTTAGTTCTTCATAACCCATGTGGGTTATGAAGAACTTTTTTTAGCTCTTCATAACCCGCACGGGTTATGAAGAACTATAAGTTTTAAAAATAAAAATTTTGGGCTCATTTTTACCAAGCCTAAATGTTTTGAATTTCAAATAACCCACACGGGTTTTGTAAAATTTTGAGTTTTTTTTTCATGTGGCCACTTTTTTTACTAGCAACTTGGTGTGCACTTACCCCTAATTAGAAATTATCAAAAATTAGCATAACCCAAATATACACATGAAATAAAGAATCACAAGAAAAAATGGTTATATATTAGTGAAGAAGAAAGAAGATTGAGACAAAATCATTTACAAATCCACATGTGTATGTAAATCTAGGCACATAATCCTTGCAACCTAATAATAATTGCAAATCCACATAACCTAACTTAGTAGTTGTATACACACCCAAACATCATCAAAAAGTATGATAGGAATACCATAACAAAACATGAATCCAAGCATATACAAATCCATTTGCACACGACAAAGCATACAATCAATAAACTTCAATGTTGATATATAAAGAAATATTTTTTACTAGTATAGGAAAATCAAAATATAAAATTAATAAATGATTTATATAAGGCATAAACACCTAGGTTCTCACATCACTAAGATGAGGAAATAGAAAATATAGGGGTATTACAACGATGAATTGATTTTATGCATCTTCAACATTCATATTTCATTATTGACTTGAGAGCTAAGTATCATTACCATTTTAGTTTTAATTCTTGAATAACATTCCAATTATCAAAATTTCTAAATTCAACTTTGATTTACTTTAATATATAAAGATAAATTGTCTTTTCACTTGTTAAATGTATTTAATTAGCCTAAATTAATTCATGTAAAGCTATTTATTTGGTTGGAATTTCTTTTAAAGATTATTTAGTGAACACTAGGAAGAGGCCCCTTACCCATTATTTCAGTGAGCTTTCAAGTGCCACTCTATAAATGTGGATGACACAAATGCCTTATTTAATACTAGAAAAATTGTTTTTGTTTCAATGTGCTCTATCTTGAATGCTTCACCTCTCTTGCATGGAATCTGTTACTCGTGTGTCTTCCTTCTATGGTCTTCTAATGTACTCCCTTAGTGTCATAAAAAAGTACCACATAACATTAAACATTTTCCTCTCTCTTGCATTCATTCAATATGCTCTAGCTTTAATACTTCACATTCTTCTCACCTCCTATCTTTCCTATATATGATGCAATGTACTACTCTCCTCTATCTTCCTTCTTCCTTCTTCCTTCCATGTTCCTTTCACTGTTGTCTAGGAAACAACCATTTAACATTAGACCTTTTCTCTCCCTCATGTTGTTTCAATGTTCTCTAACTTGAACACTCACATTCTTCTAACCTCAAATATTCTACATGACATCTATTACTCTCGTCTAACTTTCTTCTATTTTCCTCTCACGTGCTCCATCACTGTCATCTAGGAAACTACCACATAAAAATTGATATTTTTCTCTCCATTGTATTCTTTCAATGTGCGACCTACACGGGTGACAGAGTACGTAATGCCTATGTGACATCAGCTACTTTTAATAAACAGAGGTAACTTACGATGACAGAAAAATATTGATTTCCTAAGCACCGTGTATTTCAAATCTCCCGGCCTTTTCCACAAGTACTCTGCCGTGTACAGATCGCTGGAATAATTAATATGTACTTGTTGAGCCTTATTAATAATAACAAATGTCTCAGTCAAGAGAGTGGGTGCGACTATAATTAATATGTACTTGTTGAGCAGTTGCTTTTCTATCTTATTCATGCTTACTCCACTTGACTTCTGTCTTATTCATGCCGACTCCACTTGAATAAAGTAAAGACAAAGGAAAAGTCTTCGCTATTACTGCATCGTAATGAAGGAAAATTGGAATCCGTGACGACTTCACCTTTCACAGGAAAAGTCACACTTTTAATAGTCTCAACGTGATTCTTACGGCAACGAGATGTTTAATTTTTTAATAGATGTTATTTTTATTTTGTATTGTTATATATTCCTAGGTTCAATTATGTTTGATGTTGAGTGAGGTATTTTTATGTACAAATTTCATATTACAATTTTATAATATCAAAGTTAATTTCTTATTCAAGATGTCAATCCCGTTCATTACAAGGGAAGGGACAATATGAAGGATCTTTTTTTGTTTTTTCTGTTGGAGGGTTCAAATCTGCGAGGCACGATCCCAGCCTCATCTCTTATGATGTCGAAGCCTTGCACTTGGCAAGACTTGATCCCTGGTGGGCTCGATGTGAGCCATTCAACTTCACCAGAGTGACCAGACCAAAGGTTTTGAGTGTATAGACTTTAAAATTTTATTAATGTCGAAGAGAAAGCATTAATTATATTCATAATAATTATTGAGAGGTTTGAAAGAAGCATTATATATTTTCAAAAAAAATTAATTAAAAAATTGGGG